>OY796660.1:9736938-10413605 GCA_963680705.1 Rhagium mordax | reverse complement strand
GTAAAGCTGTTGCATTACTATAACAACCATTTTTTTGTACAGGGTGATTCCTATAACGCTTTTATCACAAATTTTTTATTTGTCTTTGGAAATGAAATAAAAATATTTAACGTAACTTAGGTACAGTATTTTTTAAAGAATTTCGAAAATTTCAACAAGAAACAATTGAAAGTTAAATAAAAGTGAGAAAAAACAAAGCCATGTTTTTTAAATGGAATCACCCTGTATATTTTTATTATTTTGATAAAAAATATAACATAACATATATTTACCTTCATATTTAGTAAAATACTGATAATAATTAAAATAATATTAATAATAATTATCAGTATTTTACTAAATAAGAAGGTATATGTTATGTCATATTTTTGGAAAGAGAATTTAAATCTTTTTTCAAAATTGTAAAAATATACGTGGAATTTCATTTAAAACAACATTGCTATGTTTTTTCTCATTTTTATTTGACCTTCAATTGTTTTTTGTTGTAATTTTCGAAATCCTTGGAAAAAATACTATAAATTACGTTAAATATTTTTAATTTGTTTCCAAAGACAAACCAAAAAATTGGAGTGAGAGCGTTATAGGAATCACCATGTACCAACTATGGAAAACTACAGTTTTCTCTATATACTACAATGTATTTTTGACACTCCAGCCCTGTGTAAAATATAAGAAATAAATGTAAACTTCCCTTTTTTGACTACTAATTTTTTTCTAATTACACAAAATTGCTGGAACGCTATTGAAATGTAAACACGGTCTCTATCATTTGAAAGTTTTCAGTAGGAAATGGGTACTTAATGTTTTCAACCTTCGAGTTTAAAGGGCTGTATTTCTGCACTGGTCAATTTTTCGAAAAATTAGAATATATTCTAACAAACCATATTCTTGGTAATTACTGAGTTTGCTTCAGACTTTTAATTAGCCCACGGATGATAAGCATCATACAGAGTCTTGTTCTTTGAATAAAATTGACTAAATATTTTCTTTATTTTATTGTGTCACAGTTTTTGTTTTTGTAATAATATTTTGTTGTTTATTTTCGTTATGTAGATTTACTAATTAACATCGATATATTCATACCAGTATCATCAATGTGCAATAATTTAAATTTGTGGTTTAGGGTTTCTCTCTAATATTTGGCGACCTTGGGAAAACCCCTCGATTAAGAAAACAAATAAATTTTTTTTTAAAACAATCATCTTTATTTTTATATCATTTAGCATACCATGCATGTACGCGTTAATTTCTCTTAATATAATACGGCAGCACCAGTACATTATTTATGCATATTAGTTTTTTATCTTGCCTTGCCCTGTTCTTAATATGTGCAGCGTTTATCATTCATATAAAATTAATTAAATAATTAATGCTAAGAATGTTCTGATAAAATTTACATGGAGATTGTATAACATAATAGAAACTTTCAATTTTTATGACAGATATTCTTGGGTCATTATTAGTTGAAAGTACATAGTTTTGAATTTATTAGCCCAATTTTAATAACTCTTCCAATGTTAGTCAATTATTAATATTATATGAGAAATATTTCAAAATATTTTTCGAAATAAAACGAGTTAATCATAAAATATAGTGCAACTTAGTATAAAGGATTCGAGTAGTAACGGCCAGGAAGATTTAGGATAATATATTATCTTATATACCTTTCTACTGGAGCAAGCCATACTTAAAATAAATATAATTACCAAAACTACAAAAAATTGGAATTTTTAAATATTTATAAAATATTTCAAAATCATTTTTTTTGTGCAAAGAGGGAAAACGATATTTATATCGTTTTCCCTCTTTTATATTTATATTTTATATTTATATAAAATTGCATTACAACTCTATGCAGGCTACTAGTTATGATAGTAGTATACCTACATGTTTTGTACCCTTTACCTAAGGAAATGCGTGTAGTATTTTAGAGTATTTTCGAAATGGAGATTTAAGATATGAGGTCGAATTATAGGTAATAGGTTTTCAAGCTTGTGTAAAGGATAGGCAAGGAGGCAAGATCAGGTGTCGCTGCTTTTTGAAAAAATAATTATCAAAATTGTAAAAAATAGAACCTCTCATAAATTATTTGCTCGTGCCTGCAATTTAGTTATTATGTTAAATTGACAATGTAGATACTAAAAAGACATTTTTCAGACGTCTAGGGCGCTGCGTTTTTTTTTTAAATAATTTTTAATTTGTAAAAAAAAGAGCTATATTTAATTATTTGCTCGTCTTTGCGGTTTTTTTTCATTTGTTCCTTTTTGTTGCCAGAACAAGAAAAATATAATGCCCGACGTGTATGTCCTTGTTTTTGGAAAATATTTATAAATAACTCAAATTCAAAAAATTACGAATATATCAGACCGAGTTCGATCTAAAGGATGGATCAATTAAAGATTCCTTAATGGCGTTTTTAGATCCAGAATTCAGCGTTTTCCTTTTTTAACCAAACTGTTTTCTTATGACGATTCCCATTCACATGATAAACAGGAGAAATTCGTAAATCCAGACTATTGTCTCATACTCATTACACATTACACATTAAATACAAAATCTTAAAATCTCCACATAATTGCCAGTTGTACTATTTATAATGCGTTTTCTCTCAAACTGTTAAATCCTTATATCGTTGTAGTTTTTTTTACACAGTTGAGTGAGTTGTTGAAACAGCTCTATACTCGTTATCTTTGGGTAAGTAAAACTTCATTGAGACTCCTTTGGACGAATCTATGAATAACTTCCAATTCTTATCATCATTTCTCTTGTTCGATAAACGGTCACTTGTGTTTCTTTTGACAGAACTGCTATTTGCTCAAATTTTTCTCAATTAAAAAAAATATGAGAAATCAAATAATTTGATATCAAATTTGGTTTCAGCACGTCAAAATACGTTGAAAGTCGTGAGTGTGGTTTCTGAATAAATAAATCGAAACAAAAAATGGTAGTTTTTACAAAGGAGATCATATTTCAAGTGAAGAAGAGGATATACTTAATAACACACACAAGTAATTACGACCCCCCCCCTTATATCCCGGAATTTAAATTTCCAAAATCAGAGATACACAGTTAACTGATTTAAAAAATATATATTAATAGTAATAAGTATCTCAAAATATAAGAAGAAATTGCACAATAAAATCATGTGATATTTTTTTCAACAATAATTAATAATCTTCTGTATTTGGAAAATCAGTGACGCTAATGTCTGGCATAGTAATATTTATAGTTTTAACATACAATAGAATAATTTAGCCCAGAGCCAGACCCGAGGAAATAATTTGATAATCCGTTTTTTTGCAATTTTGAAAATTCGCCTTTTATTATCGCAGTTAAAATAAGATGGCAGAATTTTGTTTTCTTGTTTCTCATGACCTAATACACTTCATGTAAATTTCATTGGCGAGCAAATCATTAAAATTTTTATATATCAAAAATTTAATACAGGGACATGCACGTCTGGCGATAAAATTTATCTGAAGGTCTTGATAAGAACCATAAGTCAAAAAAAATGCCAGACGCAAGCAAATGATTTAGGGTCTTCATTTTTACACCTTTATTTACTTATTAATTAACAATACTACGATAATGGTTTGGCAGAAGTTGTGATTAGAGGTTTTTATAAACAAAACTTCACTATTTTCAACTTCTGCCACACGAGCAAATGACTTAAAAATTTCTGCCACCACCTCCCTAGATAATCGTTACCTTTCCGATAGTCTTTCTATCAGTTCAAGATCCAGTTATTGTGAACTTTTGAACAAAAATAAAATACTATCTGAGGAGTAATTCAAAGGGTAGTGAAAATGAAAGCAAGGCTAATAGATATTTATATTTATAATATTTACTAATTTGTTTCACAGACATATATTAAAATTTCTTTCTTAAATTTCTCTGCTTAAACCCTCAATCTGAAAAAATTATACTATTGGCGAGTTCTATGGTACAGTAGCAAACGACATGTACCAAAAGTTTCACGTACCAGAGAAAAACCACCGGAAAAATGAATACATAAAATCATTTACTTCTATAAAATGCATTATTCGATATTTGAAATCTTCGCTTTCTCTACCGATCTGTCGACGTAGATTTTCGATTATTGTCCCTAATTTTACAAGAATGTCCAAAGAAGTTTGAATTTTGAACACAATTTTTTAAAAGTTAGTGAAAAATACTGAAAATCTAACTGGACAGATCCATAGCCAATAAACGTAGATTGCAAAGAAAAATTTGTCGTGATTACTTAAGAAATACAGTAAAGTGATATTTACACAAAAAAGACGGTTTTTGATGAAAATATCATATAGGTAACTTTTTTTTCAAATTAGTCTGCGGGTCTTATTACTTAAGCAATTGGAAAGTTTTTTTTGTCTTCGCGTTTTAATTACCTAATCGATCTGTTGAGGTAGATTTTCGATTTTTACCCCTAACTTTTCAAAAATTTCCATGGAAAAAGAAAAAAACCTTTTTTGATGAAAATTCAAACTTCTTTGGAAAATTTTGAAAAATTAAAGGCAAAATCGAAAATCTACCTCGATAGGCTATTAAAAAACGAACGAACGAGTTCAACAGCTAAGGGTATCGTATTCAACCACACTTCCTGATGCTTACGCCCGAAATGTGCAAATAACGCCCAAATTCGTGAATAAAAATTTCATAAATTTCAACGACCCATAGATCAAAGGTCATGTACTCGGGACGACTATGAGGTGTTCTATGCCCATCACCAATTTCGATTTTCTTCAGTGTTTGGAATGATTTCTTGCAATTTCTGCTTGTGAATCATTGAATAAATGCTTGTACTCTCATCATTTATTTGCATATCGCCCTTAGCTTAGGGTGAGGTCAAAAAATACTTTTGAATATTTTTAAAAGTGCATTGTACAACAAATAAAATGTCATATTTTATTTTACTCTGATGACTGAATATTTTCATGATTGATGCTTGTAAAGTAAAGATATATAAACAATATTGTTCATTTTGAGGTTTTATGATCTCAAAACGCTGTGCTGATGAAGAGCAACAACTCCAGAACACGTTTTTGTAGCTGCATCATGTAACATAACGTAATCTAAAACAGCAAGAAGAGCTTATAAGTTATAATTATTATAAGAAACGAGACCATCAAAATTGAAATGAAGTAAGAAATAAATTCCTCTTTTTCAACAGTACCACCCCAAAATTTTGGAAATATTGCACAGGTTTCGTCAGCCCGTTGCTTTTCATTTTAAAAATTTATCAGAAAACAAGAACCAAGAAGATAGTTGTAATCAATTGTTATGCTAAAAATTGTGACGTTTCAACATCTTAGGAAATTGTGTGACGCCTTTGTAGAAAAACAAAGCCATACCATTTAACATGATCGCATGCTATTGCTGTAATAATTGCGAATAAACGATGGTAGTATCGCTCGTAGATTGATTTATACATACTATATGTCCTAGGCAATTAACCCAATAATATATTTATTGATATAATTAACAGTTAAAATTAATACAAATAATCTATAAGCCCCTGAGGAACAAAAAGGCTCACTTAAGCATAGTAAAGGGTGGCCCATAATGTAGTGACACATTTTGAAGCCTATTAACTTTGTCTATGGTTACACTTCAAGAAAATTGTAGTACAGAATGTAACTTTACATAGTTATTCTTTGACTTGAATTTTTATGCTTTGATACACTCTGTATTTTTTTGCAACACAAACAACACCAAAAACTTACCTATAGGTTTTTTAGAGGCAAAGTTATTAGACTTCAAAATGTGTGAAGAATAGGAAGCAGTAGAAAAAAAGAAAAAAATCATGTGTGTAAATATAAGAAGGAGATACACCAAAAGAACAGTAGAGAGAAAATAGGAGGAGATCAAACAATACTGACAAAAATATTTTGATTAGTTTGGATATATTCTTTTATTCTAAATTTGAATATGAAATATATGCATATAAAAAGAGTACATAACGAACTCTCATTAATACAAAATGTAATGTGAATCGACGCAAGAACCGGACAGACACTAGAAGCGAGACTATAAAGATATCAACAGAGTAAATACTTTCTAAGCTAACGAATATCATCAATTATGGCTATTAAGCGAGATAAATGACAACAACGCAAACAGGGCAGATAAAGGGCTAATGTATTTGGAATGCAAATTCGAAATTGTTAACCGAAGAAATGGAATGGAGGCTTGCCAGAATAATCTACTACTGCGAGATGTATTTCAAAAGAATGGGCACAGTTAAAGAAGGTACAGGGAGACCCCTTCAAGTCTATATAATACCATCAACCATTGAAAGGAGTGGTTTCTTTGAGATGTGGTTTTGTTTCCGCCCAGTTCGATAATATAATAATTTATGAATCTTCTCCAAGGCAGAGTGAAGGGGATTTTTTCAGCAAATAAACGCCTAGAATATATTTGTCACGCAATCTTCTCAATCACACCTCAGCATGGCCTTAATAGTATTTGACTTTACACACAAACTGAAGGAAAAAGTCTTCAGCAATGGTAATGACACCGGTAGTCCGCTCTTTGAGCTTTTTTTGAAGAATATATCAAAGCCACTTCTGGTAATCTGATATGCCTATCTAGGTACTTAATATGGTAATTTGTATTAAGCAAAAAACTAAATATTTGGCCCACACTTTCCTCCCTGTTCAAATTGCATGGTCCCTAGTGTCAAGTAGTTGTTAATAGTTTTATAGAAGAGGGTTCTCTCGCGTTGGCGTTTCAATTATCTTATTTGCCGTGGTCTTTTTCTGAAATCTGAAACAAAAAATGATCGCGGAAAATCAAATCAGCTCCGTGAATGGTATACAATATCAAAACCGCCACTCATTTTTTACAACTAAATTCTAGTGAATCAATGTATATGAAACTTCAATGTAAATAGACACTAGTCTAGACAGAAATGCATAGACAATAATTGGAGTTTGCAGTTAAATATTGCCATAAAAATAGAATTGGGATTATTTTTTACTTGCAGCAAATGCAAAATAGGCCAGTATAGTTTTGTATTAAATAAACTAAGGCTAAGAGATAGCACACACTTGATGTCCCGAGCAATACGAAACATGTTGTAATGTGAATTGTTACATTGACAGCTAGATAATTGGATGGATATCTATATTAAAATGAGAACAATAAATTATTCATTTACATGATTCCCAAAACAATTGATTATATTATGATTTCCATCAAACTAAGCTTTAAAACGCTTTACTTATATAAGCACGTATAGGTAGTCATCTATGGAAAAATAACACAGAATAATTTTCTAATATTTCGGAAATAATGATTCATCTGCGCAAGAACCAATTAATAAAATTATTACGAAACGTGCACATTTAATATTTAGAAATCACCATATTGAATTGTTCGGTATTGTTGCTCAAACTGCTAAGATTATTTTTATTTGCTTTGAGTTTTTCTTATAATAATTTAATTACAGGTTGCAAATATTACGTTATCTAAAAACATTACCAAAGAAATCAACTTCATAATTGCTGATTTCATAGAAATTTACATAGTCGCCAATTTAATAACAAATAATAATCCTTCATGTGTTTATTGTTACAGAAATATTCCGTTGCGGTAATTTAAAAAGGAACGTTACAAAAATCAATTTATTACGGAATGATTTGGCAATTTCCTTCTAGAGGAGACAATATCACGTATCTCATTGTATTTTGAAATTAGATAAATTGCATATAAGGTTACCTTTACAATTGTATCCCGTGATAATTATATCTCGTTTTATTAGTACTTTGCGTTGTAATATAATACTCCAGTTCGCAAATTTAAATTTATTGCGCAATTAAGAGACCAAGAAGTAAAAGAATATGAAAAATTTGAAATAGTAGTAAATACAATTTCAATCATAAGAATAATTTTCCTGGTCTCAAAAGTAGTCACGTGCATAATGGTGATTCACAGGCACACAAAAAAAAGTGAACTGTTCTTTTGACTAGACCAACACATCTTTATAAATTGTGACGCGCTGAATTCGAATCCGGAGTTAGAATTGCTCCAGCACTCTTTAGTTCTTTTTAATTGTGGAAAACTACCCTTAAATTCGGAAAATTCCTCTGTATGGGGCGCTAACACTGGGTGTGATTAGATAACCGATTGGATACGATTGGGAAACGATGTCTTCACGTATTTGGATGCGCTGAATTTGAATCGGAAGTAGGAAGTGTTCCATCACCGGTTAGTATTACTTCTTCACCAAAAGTGAGGAAGGTGAAAACATTTCTGAAAATGTTTATTGAATTTCTGTTGCATGCTCTTTTTGAAATAATTTCTTGTAAAGAAGTTTGAAGGCAAATTTGTTAGTTTTATAATTATATTAGGAAAAAGTGTTCCAAATTAATCATGTAATTAATTAAGAGCAGTATATTTTTTATATGTCGTGTAGTTTGTCACTTAATTTAGTATCTGTAACAGACAACTTTCTATGAAATATTATAAATGATGCAAGGCAAAGTGTGGTACATTCTATAAGAATAGTAAAGATGGTAAGCATATGTCAGATGCTTCCTGAAAGTGATAATGGAACACTTTATCTAACGATACATAGTGAACAGGCGTTAGTAGTTAATTAATCAGTTGTTTTCGGTGTAGCTCATGATGCAGGTAATAACGAATATTTTTTATTATACCCTATCTATCTGATAAGAAGGCTTTAAAATAATTGACATATTTAAATATTTAGCTTAGAATTATGTAAAATATATGAGGAATTGCCTCTGCAAATTTTGACCCTCTCTTATTTTATAATTTCCCAATGTAAACTGAAAGTACATTTTTTCAATTATCTCAAGTTTTGTTCAAAATACTTGATTTAGTGACGTTTAAACTTAAAATGTGCTATACAATTTTACATTTCAAATTTTAAGTAATTCATTAGTGGCAATGCCATCTTAAAGGCTCCAAATCTCTCCAGGCTTAGAGTGATATGTTGAGTTGTATTCTCTACAACTGCTTGGTTGAAAAGCAAATAATTTTTTTTTTCTCATCAAAGTTCGATTGTCGACCGAGGTATACTTAAATGAGTGTGTGTGCATGTGTGTGTCCGTTATCTGTAAATATGTTGCATCCTTCCACGTAAGGCCATTTTAGTGGTTTATTACCTAAAAATACGATAAACAAAAATTTTATAATTTGCGAATATACACTTTTGGAACTTACAAAAATCTCCCTATATACCTATGCAAAACAAACACAGATTGATTATTATTTTTCAGTAATTAAACAGAAAGTTAATTGTTTAGTGTAATATCCTATAAGAATTTAACGTTTTTCGTGCGTAAATGAAATAGCATACAATTCGTCGCACAAAATTATTACACAAAATATATTAGCTGTATTCATATATTTCCAACCAGTTTCATTATGTCTCTTTAAAGCATTTCCTTGTACCACAATAAATTATATCTGCACGTAATAGAAAACATTAATGTCCGTTTTATTAACAGAAAGAAAAAAATTTAATTAAGCAATAAGGAAATTAATAATAATATAAGTTGCTTCATGTAGAGTTATATAAATAAATGTACTTGGTAATAAACTTGAACTTAAACTCAGGCTGTACTGTATATAGAAACTTATGCAATGAAGAATCTGACTGTACTGGTGTACCATATCATTCCATATTATTTATTGTGTTGAGAAAATTCCATTTGAAATATTCTGCAGTAGAAATTAAATAAATTTTATCAGTCGGTGCAGTTATTCCTTTCTTTGAAATTATTCTTTGTTTTCATCAGATTTTTAAGAATCGAAAATCGATTTCAAAATCGTGCAGATATGTTAATTCTTTTGTTCTTCAAAAAGAAAAATCACACTAAGCAAGCAAATACCAAATTTTGGTAGTTTTTTTAACTAAAGAAATAAGTTTCGCTATTTAAAGAAATCAATAAATGATTTATGGCGCAATTATCCTTGAACAAAAATTGTCGT
Source organism: Rhagium mordax (assembly GCA_963680705.1). Taxonomy (NCBI): domain Eukaryota; kingdom Metazoa; phylum Arthropoda; class Insecta; order Coleoptera; family Cerambycidae; genus Rhagium; species Rhagium mordax. The sequence continues at coordinate 10,403,645 of OY796660.1, read as the reverse complement.
ATCAGCGTCGTTCCTTAATTTCGAATTAAATATAATTGTCAATAGCCAACTTTGGTGACCGCAATAATCGATATAAAAAAGAAAACAGGGTTGCCGTTTAAAATGTTAAAATTAATGTGAATCTCGAATAAACCCGAATGAACAGAATCTCAATTAGTACACCAAAAATTTCCTGTATTCATGTTAGTTACGTATTTTAGTTCAAAGGCAAGGAACATATTATTGGGGGTGGCGTTGATTTTCAGTGTAGCAAATCCAGTTAATTGATTCATACAGTATACAGCGTGAACCCCAACTTATTTAATTCCTTTTAAGGGGGGGGTTCCTGATGATATTTGTAACACGAATTACGAACAAAAAAATACAAAAAAAAAGTTGCAAAACTGACTTACCTTACATAAAAGTGTCGATATTGAACTTTTGAGAACACTTGTACATCTCTAGCGAATCACTTATGATGCGAACTTGTTTTGTTTCTCAAAGTTTTTTGAAATTGCAAAGGTATAGGTCAGTTGCTAGTTCTTAAAATATATGACGTTTTTTTGAATTTTCTTCTCGAAAACCAAACAGTAAATTTTTTTAATCTTCTGAATATGGACTTTTCATTAAGGGACCTACCATTCCTTAAAAAAGGAATTAAATAAGTTGGGGTTCACCCTGTATACTATGCATTGAAATGTTTCATTACAAGCAAATAATTAATAATCCTTAGCCTTATCCTCGGTAAATTTGTTATTTAAATTGAAATAAAATAGTTACAATTATAAAACCTATTCTGCATTTTCAAGCCGCAACAGCACGTGGTGCTGTGGTATGAGATAAATTTGTCGTGTGTATTATTAAGGGGATAATAGCACCCAACATATTTTTGAAAATTCATTTTTTCGTTACTATTCATCGGAATCGTTTCAAATTTTTATGAATGATATAGAATTATGTAATCTAGGGCTATGTGCATGCATATTTGAATCGGCCAGAAAAATTTAAAAAAAAAATCGAAAAAATGTGAAATTTTCCAAACCCATGCACATGCATCTAGAAAATGTAATTCTAAATACGATGCTAAAATTCAAATCATTTACCTGCTGTCGTTTGCGTATAATAAATTTTCAAAACTCATGGCATTTTGTACCTGAAACACAAAATGCCATGAATTTTGAAAATTTACTATACGCAAACGACAGCAGGTAAATGATTTGAATTTTAGCACCGTATTTAGAATTACACTTTCTAGATGCATGTGCATGGATTTGGAAAAATTCACATTTTTTCGATTTTTTTTTTTATTTTTTCGGCCGATTTAAATATGCATGCACACAGCCCTAGATTACATAATTCTATATCATTCATAAAAATTTGAAACGATTCCGATGAATAGTAACGAAAATATGAATTTTCAAAAATATGTTGGGTGTTATTATCCCCTTAATATACAGGGTGTTAGGTACTGGTCATTACAAACTTTGAGGGATGAATCCCCATCAGAAATGAGGTCGAAAGAAAAAAAAACTCATGGTCCTAAAATGCTTCCTTAAAAAGATACAGGGTGTTGAAGTTAACTTTTTTAAATCGTTTTTTCACCGTAACTTTTGAACCGTTGGACCGATTTTAATCAAATTTGAACCAAAGTTTAGCAAAATAAGTATTCATCGAACCATAATACCGCGAATCATCAAAAATTTTCAGGGGCGTAGATAATAGGAGGGTGTCCCATTTTTTCTACCCTATTTTTACCATCCTCTAATTATTTTTTTATTCATTGATATTTTCGGATTCTACGTTGAATTTAGAAGAAAAAGTTACTCTTGCAAAATTTTGATTAGAGGCTTCGTGTTCGAGATATTTAGGTTGTTGAAAGCTTTGAAAACATGCTGAAACGCAGAATTCTTTCTAATTTAATTTTCCTCCTATTATCTACGCCCCTGAAAATTTTTGATGATTTGCGGTATTATGGTTCGATGAATACTTATTTTACTAAACTTTGGTTCAAATTTGATTAAAATCGGTCCAACGGTTCAAAAGTTACGGTGAAAAAACGATTTAAAAAAGTTAACTGCAACACCCTGTATCTTTTTAAGGAAGCATTTTAGGACCATGAGTTTTTTTTTCTTTCGACCTCATTTCTGATGGGGATTCATCCCTCAAAGTTTGTAATGACCAGTACCTAACACCCTGTATAACGATAACTAATAATTTATACATGTTGTCACGGCTCAGAAAAAATATTTTTTGTATCAAAAATGAATTTTTAATCTGTCGAGATTTTGTTTAATATTTTAAACTTCATCAGGACAATTTAATTTTGGTTTCTGGCATCTTCCCAATAATTTCCTTCAACATTACTAAGTATTTATAATTCTATAAAACATTTATAATAAAAATAAAATTAAATTACCTACTGAAAACCCATTAATTTTTGAAAATAGTGCCATTAAATAGAAGAGTGAAAATAATACACAAAAATCAGTTTACTTATAAAATGAATCAAATAGATAATTGCTCTAAAAATATTCAACAAAATTTTAAATGGAATAATGAAACTACTATTTATATTAGTACATAAAGAAAATGTGATTTGTCCTATAGCTCATTAGTCAGCCCAACATATTTCTGAATATAGTGAAGTCAGTATTTCATATAGATCGCATTAATATGTTGCTAGACGATTGCACAAAAAACGCAGGTTATTCAAGTGCTTGCAAATATATGAAATTTCATAGTTGGACCAACATTTCGCTTGATTCGTTTCATTCCTCCAGCAGCATCATATTTCAAGCACCACAGATCGTATTATATAAAGAATGAAACTAATAAGTGCAACCTGCATGAAACCATTACGTAAAACTTATATCAGATTTTTCAGTCAATTGGTTTTAAAACAAAATTGGCAAAATTCTTTTTACAAGAATAATAAATGTATTTTAAAAATATATATAAATTTTATGAAAGTAGTTCATCTCTTGCATTATGTAGTTGCGCAAAGAAGAGCATAATCCCCCTAAAGAAATAGCTTTGTATCGGGATTTTACACTTTATTTGTATCTGTGATTTCGATACAACATAATTTATGACTATAAATGAAATCATATATTTCGTCCTCGTCACATATCTCAAACTTACGTCATACAACCACATAGATTGCTCAAAGTTTACGAATTATCAATAACCATCTGTGATTATCATCCATTTTCAATGCATTATATAACAGAAAAAAATATTGTATAACTTATTCAGCCATAAAATATATCTTACCCATTCCTTAAGAGTGTGTTTAACAATTCACCAAATTTAATATCGCACCGTCCTTCATGCATCTTAAATGACTACTTAATTAACATAGTTCAATGATGTTATGGTTTAACAAATCAATGTACGATTTATGGATATCCTGTATATGATAAGGAATTCAGTCAATATATAGAAATTTGTAGCGAAAGGAATGAAATAAAACCGAATTAATAAATCAGAGTCAATGTAAATGCTCATTGCACATGCAGTTTTACTAGGAAGTGTTTACAATAATTATTCTGCGCCACTTTGTAATTTTTTTGCAATTAATAATTACGTTATTCGAATAAATACAATCTAGTAGCTTTCATAAATCATTTTTTATGCATAAAAGCATAATAAGGGAGTGATTGAATAAAATTAAACACAATTAATTCATTTATATACAATTAAAAGCGAAAAGTCTTATCAATATTCTCTCTGAATACCTTATTTAAAACTAGGAAAAGTCTAATAATATTTCAAATATCCAACAAGTTACTCATGTTTCCTGGATGAAAACAAATTGAATGAGGTAGTATTATTTTTAAAATATGACTTGCAGATTAAACTCCTGAGTTCACGCCATAAGAAACAAAACTCAAAGGTCGATACTGTCAATACGATCGATTAGAGTTGATGTGGAGACAAATCAATTTTAGAAATATAGATGAAAGCCTTGAACCAAATCACTCCAGATGTTTTGGACAATTGTGTCAGATTTCTTCATTAAAAGATGTAAAGGAAGATTGGAAATGTGAAATGCGTCTGATGAAGAAAATGATAAATTTTTTAAACTTTTTTAAATTCATCATGATATTTATGGTGATGATATTATGTGGAACATATAACGTGATATGGCATAATTCTTGAGAATTGTTATATACAGTGAATATGATGACATAAATAAGATGACTATACTACAAACAAAAGCTAAAATGTTAAAATAACAAGGTACAGAGGTAACATAGTAAACGTAGTAGATACAGTAATGAATCAAATTGGCAGGAACCAGAAGATTGTCAAGACCAGATTAACGAAATAAATAAAAAATAATTAAACGATGGTACAGATATGAACAAATTCAATCCTAACTACCATATGCTCACTCACTCACCAACCAACATTTTATCCAAAATCTTTGCAAAGTAAAAGCAAAACTTGCACCCAGAACGTTAACTGTGGTTTGTCACGTTCCCCACAATGCTTTTCCAGAGACACATGTGAGCTACAACGCAACGGTGTTATATCAGATTATTCACAATATTTACTTATTTTCTCTACAAGGAAGTGATAACAAAAGTAATAAACATTCCAATAAGTCCAGATACCTTTATTATATAATGCAAATCTAAATATGTTTATTTTTTAATATAGATACCAGTTTTTGTAAAAAATACTATTTATTGTAACTATGCAAATCCACTTGTAAGTAGTATTTGATAATAAATTGATAATATTCTAACGTTACTGCTGTTAATTATTATTGAAACTATTATAAAGACATTATCCCTAAAATTTATTATGTACTAAATGAAAACGTTTAATCGGTTATGCCATTTAATGTAACTATACACTTAATTATGCAATACAGCCATTAAACGTCAATCTAGGACCGCCATTGCTGAAGGATTGTAATATATAATATGTAGCTGAATAATTTACAAAAATTTTTTATTTAAAATTTCCCATAATTGCTACTATTTATTATTTTCTAGTATTTCCTTATTTAAAATAACTCTATCTAACTCTTTAAATTGTTGACCGAATTAAACTGCTTATACCCAGATACTGCCTGATTTATTGTGATTCATTTGAGACAGTAATAGTTAACAATTTACTGGCATCAAAATACGAGTACATTAAAAATAATTATATTATTTATTCCCTATGTGTATATATTGTTTGTAGTTTATTTGTGGCGGATAGTTAATATTCATTGAACTTAATTCTGGGAATCACGCCAAATTCTAAAAAATAAATAGAAATAAGAAAATTGTCAAAATATGTCAAGATAAAAGTGTAGTATCAAAGGCAAACCTCAACAGTTTGCCCCAGAAAAACACTGTATATAGTTCTAAACGAATATAAATACAATATTGTTATCTAAAATTCGTATCAGTGGTTTTCTAGTATTTTACACTAGAAAATATAACAAAATGTATATTATATAATATATAGATATATATATTTATGATATGTAAAAAACAATTATAAAACAATAACTTATCTTAACAGAACGTTTCGAACCAAAGTCTAGGTCCTTTTTCAACTGTGATTACAAAAAATGATTTGTCAAAAAAGATCACTTTGACAATTGACACTGATTAGTAATTAATGCATAGATCACTAGATAAAGAATTCTAATTTATTTTGATATTTCCGTCACGTACTTCTTTTTGGAGAATCGGTAGCAAGACTTCGTCTAGTAACACTGAACTAGTAGAGACGCAGTCGGTACTGTTTAGTTGAATACAGGCACTCTCTTTAAGTTTTCGTTTATTACAATGTGTCTCCGTTTGAATTATTTTTGCCTGTGTCCAACTAAATCTATGGCCATTACTCCAAGCATGTTGTGCCAGTGTAGATTTATCAACTTGGTAATTTTTAACGTTATTTTTGTGTTCAGATATTCTAACTTCTAATGGTCTAGACGTCTCACCTATATATAGCTTTCCACACTCGCATGGAATGCTATAAATACAATTTTTAGATTTTTGACCACTGTTAAAAGGTTTGGTTTTTGTTAAGAATGAGCTGATGGTATTGCAAGTTTTAAAGGTGGTTCTTATATTGAACTTATTACCAAGTCGTCTAAGTTTATCAGAAAAACTAAAAATATATGGAATGGTCATTGTGGTTACCGGTTGTTCTCTCCAAATTCTCTGTTGTTGCTGATTTTGTCTATTCTCAATTTCAAGAAATGATTTCTCAACAAAATCCTGCGGATAATTATTTTCTTTTAAGACAGTTTTTATAAAAAGTTTTTCGTTATCAAAAATTTCATTTGTTGAAGAGATTATTTTAGCTCTTTCATACAAACATTTAATTACACCTTTTTTAACATTTAGGTGGTGGTTGGAGTTAAAATTCAAATATCTATTTGTATGAGTCTTTTTTCTATATATATTAGTTTCCAAAATATCTGTCTTATTAATTAATACATCTAAAAAAGGCAATTTATTATCAGTTTGGTTTGTCGTAGAAGCGTGATGACTGTAGCAGAGGTACCTGCCTGATGTCATATGCAGAAGTTGTTCCGAAGGGAATATTGATTCGTCGTAAACGAGAAATGCCGATATATTGGAACTACTCATTTTCGACCATCAGGCTAATTCAAGCCAACAAACGTGACATAATCCTTGTCGACCATTAGACCAAGATGATATATTGCATCATCGAGTTAGCATATGCTGGTGCAAACATCATCTTGAATGAAGAGGAGAAACATACTAAATATCCAGATCATCAGTAAAGGCCTCAAGTGCACCCATATTTGAACTTATGTAGCTTACATTGATGCCCCTACCGACCTTCAAGAGTAGTTGGCATGCCAAATCAGAAAGCAGTTATCTTGAGTTCCCTTAATTATTAACTCTGAGAGATGTGTGGAGTGGGGAATGGATGTGGATAATTCACTGACGCTCCTTCTGTAAGATTCGTGGGCTAGAGAAGGCCATCCAGCTTTAATTTCTCCAGAAGAAAAAATAATTCAAAATCAAAGAAATATCAACATAACAAATATTTTACGTAATATTGTACTGTGAATAAAGAGGTTACCACCCTGGTGTACGAATTATATACAACTTGATTGCACAAGCCAGAAGACACTGCATTTTATCTAACACGTTATAAGTTGTATATAATATACAGGTACAAACGAGAAACAAATTCCCATTTTTATTTCTAAGTACTGTGAAATTTATACATTAAGTATTAAAATTTCAAAAGCATATAAACACCATAAATTATTGCACTAACCAACCAAGGATAAGGATTCAGTATCCGAATATGCTGAAATCATTATCTTCTTCCAAAGAATATCCTAGTCCTGTAGAAGGCAGACGACAAAATAGTTAGACGATGATCAATTATTTTTCTTCACAGTATGTGAAATATATAATATGGCGGGTAATAAAATAAATTTTTGCAATATACCATTATATCGCATTAGATCAGAACTACAATTTACACTGGCTTTCAATAAATTAAATCTATTGATAAATTATTCGAGGTAATGTCTACTTATTGATGGTTATGCTACTGGATTCAATTTTCCATTGTTGGGATTGTAACGTGATATATTATTTACCAATTGGCTGCGTATATATAGTTGTGAGGATCAATATGTCAATACAAATTTTCCACGTAGTTAAGCTCCTTAGCAGACATATCTCCATTTAATGTTTATAAAATATGTAGTAAATTTAGGGGTTCTTGAGTTATTTTGGCTTTTTTTCCACAAAAATAAAAATACGTAGATTTAATTTAACGTTTCGGAGAGGCTCCTCTCCATCATCAGAAAAAGTTTTTTGTTTTAATAAAATCTTTTTCTGATGATGGAGACGAGCCTCTCCGAAACGTTAAATTAAATCTACGTATTTTTATTTTTGTGGAAAAAAAGCCAAAATAACTCAAGAACCCCTAAATTTAATAAAAATAACTTATGGTTAAGAAGAAATAATTGATTAAAATAGTAAAAGCTCTAAATGGAAGAAACTGATTTTTAAAAAATATTTGACAATGAATAACTAAATATAATTTTATTATTGTCAACCAGAAAATCGGCAACTCACCTTAGACACAATTGAAGTGGATATTGGGAAAATATGGGGAATATTTGAACCTCAGTATTTTTGGCATTAGATGATTAATCTTGATAAGGTTTTCTGTGATTGTTAGCTTTCGTCCAACGTAAATAGATTTTTTAATTGGTGGGCGTTTCTCTTATCTACAGGATGATTATCCAAGCCCCTAAATTTATGTTTATCGTTCTCCCAAATCCCTAAAAAAAATTTGGGATTTTTTAAGACATGTTCGTCATAATTTATAAGTAATTCTAAAGAACAAATTCGAAGATTTTTTATAGCTCTGTTATTTTTAGAGATATCATTTTTTATCGAAAAAATGGCGAAATCTTTACGTTTTAGGTTAGAGTATTTTAATACGATTACAACAATTTTCTCTAAGATATTCAACGCTCCCAGCGCACTCCTCTTCGAATGCAAATTAAACAAATTATATAATTTAATGAGAAATTAATTGACAAGAGTCAAGAATGAATATAAAAGTTTTAATATGTTTTTCCAATCTTCTTATATTCAGCACTTCGTCAAAAATCTGAAAATAATGTTTTATTTATCAATTTTGATACAATATTTCAGAATCTTGGGCAATATTGCCGAAACGGTTTCAGAATTATTTAGTTATCTCTATTATTAATCGAGATACATTTTTTTGTAAAGCACCGTTTAATTTGTGATTGAGATATATCGATATAAATAAGACTGCTCAATCTTTTTGTACCATTGGTTTTGACATGCTCCTAATGTATCTCAGACTGTGATAGTTCCAAACTAATTTATGAATCGTGGCTCTCTCAATCACAAATTAAATGATTTTTAACAAATAAATATATCTCGATTAATGATAGAGATAACTGAAACCGTATCGGCAATATTGTCCAAGATTCTGAAATATTCTATTAAAGTTGATAAAACATTATTTTGCAAATTTTTGACAAAGTGCCGATTATAACAAGATAAAAAAAATATAAATATTTTTAATTAATTCTTGCCTCTTGTCAATTAATTTTCCATTAAGTTATATAATTTATTTAATTTGCATTCGAAGAGGGTGTGCAGGTAGCATTGAATGTCGTAGAAATAAATGTTATTGGCAATCGTATTAAAATGTTGTAACCTAAAATGTAAAGAATTCGCCTTTTTTCTATAGAAAACGATATCTCTAAAAATAACAAAGCTATAAAAAAATCCTGAAATTGGTTCTTTAGAATTACTTATAAATCATAACGAACATGTCTTAAAAGTCCCAAAATTTTTTTAGAGATTTGGGAGAACGATAAACTTTAACACAAATGTACTTGCTTGGATAATCACCCTGTAGATAAGAAAAACACCCACAATATAAAAAATAAATTTGCAGTGGACGAAAGCCAATGAATTTTGCTAACGATAACAAAAACCGCATCAAGATTAATGATTATCTAATTCCAAAGATGAGGTTCAAATATTCCCATATTTTTCCAATATCCACTTCAATTATTGTGCATCAGTTTATTTTAAAAAAGGTGCGATACAAAATCTAAAGATGTAAATATTGCTGATATCATATATTAAATGTGCAAGCATTATTATTAATGGAATTGAATATTTTACTCGACTACGAATAAATGCGCATAACGGACACAATCTTTTGAGAAAGAAACAAAAGACAGGTAGAGAAACCAACTAAACAATCACTTCAAGCTATTTGGATATAAAAATGATATTCTCGGCTGAAATGTTAATTAACTTATGTCACTTTACATTTAATGTAAGATTAAAATTGGGCTTAACGCATTTACGTAAGTATATAGGAAATATATCTCGAAGAATTACTTAATTACGTATTCATATTTCCCTCTTTCTTTTCTTTGTAAATCAAATTAGTATTAATTATTTAACTATCTAAGAAACGCTGCAGATGTCAATCAGTACAGAAGTGTAACGAAAGCGAAGTAATCAAGTGGGAGTAGATTCTTAATTAAAAATGTATAAGGTCAATGTTCCTAGAAAGTGTTTATTATTTTGAGGCGTTGTTACTATGTAATTTCTTCGTAATCGATAATAAAACCATCTACAAACGACCAAACAGTAAGCTTCCATGAGCTTTTCGCTTAACTATTAACAAAGGAAAATGTGGGAGAGCTAATAACACAAATTAGATGAAACGAAATGTTGCAGATATCATATTAGGAACTAATTTTAGAATAAGGGTGAAAGATGTAAACTAATTAGATTTTTTTATATTGGCTCGTTGTTTCAACCCCTTTTATCCCTTAATGGAAGTTACGTGGACTTCGATCAATCGAATATAGTAGAAAAATTATCTCTTTTAGAGAAATATTAGAACCAATTTTATAAGATATACTGCCATATTGCTAATTTTATATTCATATATCCAGGTGATAGCATTATTGATACCATATTTGACTTCCTCCTCCCCCACTTTACTCTAATGCGAACAGGGGTGCGTAAAGGACGCAATATTTTGAAGAAATAAAAAACGACTGGTAAAGAAATGAACTAACTTTACCTAATGCAATTACTTCAATTTGTTTGGGCATAAAAATTATTTCTTGGTTGAACGTTAATTAACTTTGTGTCAGTTTACATTTAATATCAGATTGAAATTGGGTTTAACATGAAATTATTTACGTAACGATATAGGAAATATATTTCTTGACTATGTGTTCATATTTCTCTCTTTATTTTTTTTTGTAATTCAAATTAGTATTAATTATTTAACTATCTAAGAAATATTGTAGATGTCAATCAGTACAGAAGTGTACCGAAAGCGAAGTAATCAAATGGGAGTGATTCCTTTTTAAAAATGTATAAGGTATAAAGTCGGTCAATGTTCCTAGAAAGTGTTTATTTGTTACTGGGTAATTTCTTCGTAATCGATAACAAACCTGTCTATAAACGACCAGCCGGTAAGCTTCCATGAACTTTTCTCTTAACTATTAACGAAGGAAATTGAGGGAGCGCTAACTACATGAATTAAAGAAAACGAATGTTGCGGATGTAGCTTTTAGGACTAATTTTAGGATAAGGGTGAAAAGTTGCTGCAGAAAAATAAGTAGAGAAATTATTTTCCTTTCTTTTTACATACAGCAAGTTTTTCGTAACGCTATGGCCTCCTAAGCTACGATAGGTAACAAATTAGTCTCCATAGAGTACAAATAGTAGCAGTGCATATTTCTTCTTATGGTTTAGTTCTTTCAAAGAGGGGCTAATTGAAATATTATTTTGGATTTAGTTCATGAATATAATGATAGGAAGGCTCTCCTTTGTTGTAGTTAACGGTATTTTCTGACGATAATCCGTACTGTAGTCCAATATAAAGGTTATCTGCTCAGGTGTATTTCCTAGGAATATTCAAATTTGAAATATTTCACTCGACCAAACCTCATTTTTTTTTCAAATAACAACCCACATTTCTTATCTGGCTGTCTTTGGTATCTTATTTTGCGTCTTTTAATACCCACATGTCATATATCCATATGGCATTTTAATAATGGCCAATTTATTCAAATTCGCTCACCATTTGTTGTTCATTGAAGAGTGTGCTATGATAAACAAAATTTTCACCTTTAACTATCTATTGTCAAAATTTATTTTGTGCCTCCAAAATGAAATTTTCTAAAAAGGAATTGGTGGACATGGGCATAAAAGTTAAAATGGTGGGCCAACGGTTAGAGTTTATGCACAATTCTAAAATGAAGAGAAAGTTGGTGGTGCTATTTAAGACAACAAAGTTGATGCCGTTAGCACTTTTATGAGACACCCTGTATGTTTGAAAATATTTTAACCTCAAAAAGTAGAGGTATTTTCGTTTTTCGCGTATCTATAACCGTTTAGATGTAATCAAACTATTTCATACTAATGGGACATCCTGTATATAAAAAACAGCGGTGGTATTCCCTTATTCGCATCTAGCAGTTGTTCGTCCTGTCGTGGTTCCTGAAAGCGGTCAGAAACAAAGAAAACTTTTATGGCCCCCAGCAACCTCTCGCTTAATTTAAATGTTAGTATATAAGGAACGGATCTTACTCCTTACATACGAAATAATCCCAGAGTAAAATACCAAAACTTTCTACACTGTTGCCAAATTGGCCACCAAAATGCCTTTATAACCCAACAAAACCTCACCGCACTGTATTTTAGTGAGTAAACGCCCCGCTAAATTATTATATGATTCTCCCACGTATAAGTCACTCAAACTTCGTAGTTCACTCGGCGCCCGTTACGCAGCTCTCTCAAATTACTCCTCGATTTACCACTCGACGCTAACGATCTTTACGCCCGTCGCGACGCTCTTACAAATTACTCTTCAGGCTCGACGCTAACGATCTTTCGCCCGTCAACTCTTCCGTCGAACTCTGTCCGCTAACGACTATCCTTCCACAGCCCCCGTTTTTCCCAACTAACTTTATGTTTAACTTAAAAAAAAATGGCCTGTCGATGGCCACCAATAATTTTAACTGTCCAACAAAAAATTGTTCTATCCCCGCCTTTTACTGGAGTATCCCTGTTAATTAAGTTCCCTCACTTACACTGTTACATTATTGTTTATCAAATTTTGGTGCTCGCTTCGCCCTCCAGAACTTAATTTGCAAAGTTTTCTATCGAAGCGATTCCCACCGATTCAGCATTTCCTAATCTAATCTCTAGACTGTTCAATTCTGGCGACGGATTGTTTTGTTTTCTTAGTCCCAAGTCTGGAAATTACATAGCATAACAAACTGTACCGATTCTAAAATCCCAAGCTCGTTATCGTCACAGCATATTAGCAGCAAAATAATATTCTTTTAAATATATCAGGTGGCCCACATGTACTAAAAATCAAATCCTAATAACTAATATTAACGGTCGCAATTCTTATTGTTTATTCAAATTAGAATGGCGGCCGTTTGGTTACAGTCCCATAAAGCAGTCGTGGCTTCCGAAGCAAAATATATAATTATTAAATGATAATAGTAGGACGCCACCCACTTTTTTGTTTTTTCAGTTTTCTTTTTGGTTTTCCGAAATCATTTCCGGTTTCCGTTTCCGGTTTTTGGTTTTCAGTTTTAGTTTTTAGTTTTCAGTTTTCAGTTTTCATTTTTCAGTTTACATTTTTGAGTTTTCAGTTTCCAGTTTTTATTTCAATAATAAGCATTGTTTAAAAATTGTTATACATATATTTTATATATTGTTTTTGACAAACCTGGGTATTTTATAAAAATTCTTGTGACCTGATGATGTAAGTCACAAAACCGGTTGCATTAAAAAGAATTTTGTGAAAATGAAACTTTTACTGCTTCCTAAAATTTGTAAACAGTGAGTCATAAAGGATCGGACATAGAGTAACTGGAGATTTTTTGGCTCAAAATATAATGATTTAACCAAATATGCTACAGTAAAATATTTCTAATTAATGAGATACCTATTAATGGAGTATATTTTTTTAAATGACTTTTCTAGCACTCGTATAACTCGAAAACTATTTGACGTATCAAGTTCAAAATCGGTACAGGTAGGTTTCTTGTGGTGAGAAATCATAATTTCATATTAGTTTTGACCTTAGTTATACAGGGCGTCACATACAATGCATTCGAAAACTATTAGACGCAACGACATAAGAATTACTAGACAGGTAATGATTCCGATTTGTTTGCATGTTTCTCGGTCTGAAATGGAGTCGTCCAACGTACTCAGCGTCTTATTGGTGCGCGCTCAACCCACCACGTGTTTGTAACCAATGAGACGCTGAGTATGTTGGACGAGTCCATTTCAGAGGAATCATTACGTATCTAGTAATTCTTATGTCGTTGATTAGACGTATTATCACTACTTTCATTACTAGAAAAATCATTTAAAAAAATGTACTTCAACTCATTAACTAGGAATATCTTACTTAAGCATATTTGGTTAAATCATCATATTTTGAGCCAAAAAATCTCCACTCCAGTTACTCTATGTCCCATTCTTTATGACTCACCCGTATAAAGAAAATACCCATTTATCTAAGTATTTCTTTATTTACATATTAAATTTACACGATTTAAGTTGATTAACCCTAAAGAAGACCCATTTGTCATCTTAACGTGTCTTAGAACTCAGAAAATTGAAAAGCATCTCATAACTTTATATTTTCCTTTTCAGATTTTAATATATTTCTTAGCTCTATTTGCATTCAGTAAATGTGAGGAAGAATCGTATCCCAGAAAGCGAAGAGGATCATTTCAATCAACTTATCCAATAGGAAATAATCATCTACAAATAGGTGGGGTAAATGTTGATACATATGGAAAATCTACCGATGTTCCTTTTCAAGAGACTGATTTATATGCTCCAGGAGTAGGTAATATTAAATTTATATAAAAATTATATGTCCCATACGTTAGACTAATATAAATTGTGTCCCTAAAGCAAAGAATAAAATTCATATTTTTTTCTCCCGTTAAATGTTTAAAAACCAACGAAACTACACCTGTATACCTTTCCAGGCAAATTTCTTCCATTGCCGGATTATAACCAACAAGCAAACATTAACCTGAAAATAGATCTCACCCGTGGTGCTCCGCGATTAGCCCATATACATCAAATATCTCAAATAAGTTATCCCGTTTCCAACGCCGTCGACAAACCAGTTCAAGAACAGCAGGAATATGTGCCACCACAATCTGTTGGGACCGCTATCATTCCTCCAGTGCCCCCACCAGCGATTCCTGTAAATGCGGTCGCATCTAATGTTCCTGTAGGACAAGGAGCAGTATTTTTAGGATCTGGATCCTTGGGGGTTATCGACTTAGGAGGAGGTTAGTCCATTTAAAAGCATATCGAAGAGAATTCCAGGAAAGCAAGTTATACATTTGACTTGTGCTTGAATATATTTAATGGAAATTCTTCAGAGTTATATTCATGTAGAGTGATTAAATAGTTCTGTTGCAATTTAATTATTGCACTTTCTATACGCGCAGGGTTTTGGCCTATTTGCTACTAATTATTACAATTAAAAGTAGCTACTGAAATATTGATCAAGGATATCAGCAATTATTTTCGCGTTGTATAATTTGCATATTTTCGTATTATTTATTACTGCAATTTGCATATTGACTATTTGCATTATTAAAGTCTGTAGGCAGCGCAGGAGGTATGGGAAGTTTGGGGGAATCCTGCTTTTTATAATCACGTCAACAGATTTACTTAGTGAATAGTTTCAATTGTTGTTCAGTTTCCAATTTATGACTGAAGCCTGAAAATACAATACAATTTCATATTAACGCAGAACTTGAAATTTGCTAAGCGAAAAATTGTATTAACATATCAAAATGTAAATTGAAACAGACATGACTTTAATATTTACGAATACGGGGTTAATGACCTATAAAATGGCGGATGTCTTTGAGATCAGGTAAATAAAATTAATTAAAATAAATCACGTATTAGTGATTTTGGCTCAGAAATGGGAACAGAAAAAAATTGAAATTTACCAGAATTTGGTTGAGTTAAGGATACAAAAACAAAAAATAATTAACCTTGCGTTCGGAAAACCCGATTATGGAAAATATAAGCTCACTCTTGAGAAAAGTACTAAAATTTCAATCAGTAGTTTAAGCTTTGATCGTAGATACTTTCAATTTATCAACAAAAGCTACCCATATTTCTAGCAGCAATATTAATCCATAATATCAAAATAAATTTTTTTAAAAGATCAAAAAAAAATTATGTCGCTCACTCTCATTTTTATTTCCTCTAAGGATTAATTATATTACATTTTGTATGACCAAATCTCTGTTCTACACGGGAGAGAGAGTGGTAGTAGGTCATGGCAATTTTTTATTTTTGAGTTTGTTGATAACAACTGTCAATGTAATATGTATTAATTTATGTTCATGTTAACTAAAATAAACCCCACAAAACAACCCAAAAATAGTGTTTGGAATAAAATAAAATAAAAAAATACAGTCCACTAAAATTATAAACCAAATAATCAACAAAGAAAAGCCCAAACACAACATATGGTCCATTCGAGCAGGACGTAAGCAGTACCTAGTAAAGAAATACTTATAACAAATCAAAGAACCACAACGCAGCGATAGGGGCAAATCCCAGGCGAGTCCATTTTATCATCTCATTCTCATTTATTGTCTCAAATTGTTTGCTCATTTAGCATGCATTTTACTATTTAAAATTAGGTGTTCACGCGTGATACTTATATATGTGATACTTTGCGTGTCATTAATGCACCGATTTGAATAGAATAGATTTAAAACATAAACAATAATAATTATTTATATCGTAAAAATAAATTTTGATACATAATAAACTATTTTCGAAGATAAATCATTAAATAATTAAAAATGACAGATATGAAGGAATTAGTTCAAAAACGTGGCATTTTTAAGGCACAGCTCACTAAATTTATTACATTTGTCAATGAATTACCAAATAATAAATCAAAATTAGGTGAGTTACGGCCACGATTAGTTAAGTTAGAACAAGTCTGGAGTGGATTTAATGACGTACAAACGCAAATTGAGTTGCTTGATGAAACTAGCGCGGCTGAACGGGATATATTTGAAAACAAATATTTTGCAATTGTTGCACAGGCGGACTCGCATTGCGATGCAACGCGAGTGCCACGACAAGCTGCAGACGTGCAGCGTAATGTAGTCTTACCACAAATAAAACTTCCTGAATTTTCTGGCGCATATGACAAATGGTATAATTTCTATGACACATTCAAATCATTAATTCACGATGATAAGAAATTAAGTAATATACAAAAATTTCATTATTTGCAAGCTGCTCTGAAAGGAGATGCAGCCCAGGTGATACATTCTCTGGAAATATCAGATTCAAATTATGATCTAGCTTGGACATTGCTAAAATCGCGATTTGAGAACAAAAAGATTATAATACGCACTCACATAAAAAATATTTTTGAGCTACCTAATGTAGTAAAAAATTCGCAAACTTCATTAAGAGAATTTTTAGATAAATTTCAGAAGCATTTTCAATCATTAAAAAATTTAAAATTGCCAGTAGATAAGTGGAGCGATATTCTCATTTACTTATTAACTTCCAAATTAGACCCCAATTCAAAGAGAGATTGGGAAATTGAGACAAATGACATCGAATCACCTGAAATACTTCAGTTTATTGAATTTTTATCTAAAAAATGCCAACTTTTGGAATCTTTAGACAATAAAATAGCACCAAATGCAAATGTACGCAAATCTGATATTAGAACACAGTCTTATAGTACAACTGATCGACCAATTATGTGTCCCTTGTGTGAGGAAAATCATTTCATTTATTCTTGCAAAAGATTTCTTGATTTGAGCCCTCAAGATCGTTACAAAGAAATAAAAAAATTACGGTTGTGTTCAAATTGCTTAAGGCGTGGACACCCTACAAATGAATGTTACTCAAGCGGTTGTAGGACATGTGATAAAAAGCACAATTCGTTATTGCATTTTGAAAATAATTCCCATCAACAGAATCAAACAGGCACTAAATTTAATAACCAATCAAACACACATTCAGCAAATCATGCATCCATCAATGATCATACAACACAACAGAGCATACAGATACCTACAATATCAACTCATTGCAATGAAATTTCAAACCATTTCGTTCTATTATCCACAGCAGTGGTTCACATACTCGATTCTCAAGATAAACCTGTCAAATGTAGAGTCTTACTTGATAGTGGCTCACAGTCAAACTTCATAACTCGTGACTTACACAAAAAACTAAACTTAAAATCGACATCTATTAATTTACCAGTAATGGGCATAAATTCATCAATAACCAACATATCACAAAGGACTCTGGCACAAATTCAATCAATTTACAATAACTATAATGCAACAGTGTCTTTCTTAGTCATTGATAAAATCACAGAGAGCATTCCTCAATTCACAGTTCAACAGTCTGAATTTAACATTCCGAATAATATTAGATTAGCAGATCCTAATTTTTACGAATCGCGTCAAGTTGATGCGTTACTGGGGGCAGGTATTTTTTATGAATTAATGTGCGTTGGACAAATCAAGTTAGGTCATAACCAACCCATTTTACAAAAGTCTACACTAGGGTGGATAGTATCTGGTCCTATGGATACAGGCTTAGTCAAAAACTCGCATTGTCATTTAAATACTAATTGTGAAATAAGCAAACAATTAGAAAAGTTTTGGCTTATTGAACAGGGTCCTATAGAAAAAATGTATACCCAAGAAGAATCCGAATGTGAAAAACATTTCTTAGAACATTTTAGTAGAAACGAAGTTACTGGTAGGTTTTCGGTAAAGCTACCTCTTCGTGACAATTACATCAAATTAGGAGATTCTCAAGAAACTGCTATTAAAAGATTTTATTCAATAGAGCGCAAATTAATAAAAAACCCACAACTTGGCCTTAAATATAATGATTTTATGGACGAATATAAGCGTTTAGGGCATATGTCACAAATCAATCCAAATAGCACTCAAAATCAACTTACATTTTATTTACCACATCATTGTGTAACAAATGAGTCATCACTTACCACAAAACTACGTGTAGTTTTTGATGGATCATGTAAATCATCATCTAATTTGTCACTAAATGACGTTCTCAAGGTAGGTCCTGTAGTTCAGGAAGATCTTGTCTCATTACTAATCCGTTTTCGTAAACATAACATTGTTATCAAGGCTGATATCGCCAAGATGTATCGGCAAATTGAAATTCATCCAGATCAGCGTAACTTGCAACGCATAGTTTGGCGGTCAGATCCTAGCAAACCTTTAGATCATTTTCAACTTAATACTGTCACTTATGGCACCTCGTCGGCGTCATTTTTATCCACAAGATGCTTACAGCAAGTGGCAAGGGACAATCAGGAAAATTATCCCATAGCTTCTCAGGTCATATTAAACGACTTCTATGTGGATGATCTTATAACGGGTGCTTGTGATATAGAATCAGCAAAATTATTAATACACGACTTAACAACGGTGTTAAATAGCGCATGCTTTGAATTACGCAAATGGGCATCAAATGCTTCTCATATTTTCACAGGACAGTATCAGTCTAATTTAGAAACCTACATAATTTCAGATGATGAAAATTGTAAAACATTAGGCCTTTTATGGAAGGCGAGACAAGACATTTTTCAATATATGACAGCTCCAGAATGTCATAATAAAAAAGGTATAACAAAAAGGCAAATACTTTCAGTTATAGCGAAAATCTTTGATCCTTTAGGACTTGTCGGTCCTATTACTATTCAAGCAAAAATTATATTACAGCAAATTTGGTTATTAAAGTTGGATTGGGACGAATCACTCCCATTAGATTTGTTTACAAAGTGGAACAACTTATATAGTCAGTTATCATTTCTAAATGGTATTAACATTCCTCGTCAAATTATAGTTTCGACACCAGTAAATGTTCAGATTCATGCTTTCAGTGACGCTTCTTTGCTAGCGTTTGGTACATGTATATATATGCGTTCAATTGACATATCAGGTAAAATTTTGATTCGTCTAATAACAGCCAAATCTCGTGTGGCTCCTTTAAAGTCTGTAACCGTGCCTCGCTTAGAATTAAGTGCTGCTCTGCTTATGGCACAACTAGTTGGCAAGGCAATCTCAGCTTTAAAAATTCCCATAGACGAAGTCTACTATTGGACGGACTCGACAATTGTTCTGTCCTGGCTTGCATTGGAACCAGGTACTCTTAAAACCTTCGTTTCAAATCGAGTATCGGAGATACAACATATTTCGGAAATATCACAATGGCATCATGTTGCGTCCGGTGATAACCCGGCAGATATCATATCCCGAGGATTAGACCCTGCGCGTTTATCAGAATCTGTATTATGGTGGCACGGGCCGGAGTGGCTACAACAATTAGTGATTCCGTCCTCAGTGTATAAACCAAGCAGTACAGTAAATATTCCCGAATTAAGATTAACTCATGCATGTACCATAGAATCAGATATTTTCACTAGATATTCATCCTTCTCAAAATTACAGAGGACAGTAGCATATTGCTTGCGATTTAAGGCTAATTTAACTATAAACTCAAAATTCAAAAATCTTGGTAGATTAACGCTTGCTGAGTTAAACAATAGTACTATAAGATTAGTTAGATTAGTGCAAGCGCATGAATTTCCTGCTGAATTACAATCATTATCTAATAAAAGGCCTATTCCTAAAAGTAGTAGATTAAATTCACTAGATCCATTTTTGGATAATCAAGGTTTAATAAGGATTGGAGGAAGATTAAAAAACTCAGAATTGAAATTCGACCATAAATTTCCTATAGTCTTGCCGGCAAAGCATGCCCTAACTATTTTAATTATTAAGTATGAGCACGAAAGAAATTTGCATTCTGGTATACAAGCTACTTTGTCAAGTGTCAGAGCAAAATACTGGCCGTTAAATGGTAAGCAAACCATACGATCTGTTTTAAGAAGGTGTATTACCTGTTTTAGAGCAGCTCCTTATCAAATAAAAAATAAAATGGGTAATTTACCTACATCCAGAGTTACTCCCAGTCGTACATTTTCCATATGCGGCATAGACTATGCAGGACCGTTCACAATAAAAGATAGTAAATTGCGGAATCGCAAATTCATTAAATGTTACATTTGTATCTTTGTTTGTTTCGCTACAAAAGCAGCACATCTGGAACTTATCAGTGATCTTACCACGGATGGGTTTTTAAATGCCTTAAAGCGATTTGTATCAAGACGCGGATTATGTCATCAAATTTACTCCGACAACGGAACTAACTTCATAGGTGCTGATAGAGAATTTCAGCATATTTTTAAAATTCATGAAACTGATAAAATAAACAATTACCTAAATGAAAATAAAATTTCTTGGAGTTTCATTCCCGCACGTTCTCCCCATTTTGGAGGACTATGGGAGGCAGCGGTAAAGTCCGCAAAGTATCACATAAAGCGCGTATTAGTAAATGTCAACCTCACTTTCGAGGAATTCTATACGTTACTCACCCAAATTGAGGCAGTAATGAACTCCCGACCATTGTATCCCCTATCGTCAGATCCAAATGACCTAGAACCCTTAACTCCTGGACATTTCCTGATTGGAGCAGCCCTTAATTCGGTACCCCAAGAAAAAGTCAGTGAAACCAAAGTTAGTAATCTGTCTCGATATAAACATCTCCAAAAAATGGTCCAACACATATGGCAGCGTTGGTCCAAGGATTATTTACATTGCCTTCAACAGCGAACAAAATGGAAATTCACAACTCAGTCTCCAGAATTACTTGGCGCCCTGGTTATTCTCAAGGAGGATAACCGACCCCCCCAATCTTGGCCTATGGGACGTATCATCTCTTTACATCCTGGCGAGGACCAGATAGTGCGTGTGGTGAGCGTTAAAACCCATAATGGTGTAGTGAAACGTGCTACTGCAAAAATTTGTGTACTACCCATTGAATGACAGATCTAACATCTAACCTTTAGTTCTTGCACTATTTAAGAATAAATCTATAATCTATATTCTGTAGGTATAATATCTACTTTATGTTTGCATTATAGCAACTATTTATTTATGTTTCATATACTTAATATCTGTAATTTATTTATTGAAAGAACTGTATTCTTTCAAGGAGGGCGGTATGTCGCTCACTCTCATTTTTATTTCCTCTAAGGATTAATTATATTACATTTTGTATGACCAAATCTCTGTTCTACACGGGAGAGAGAGTGGTAGTAGGTCATGGCAATTTTTTATTTTTGAGTTTGTTGATAACAACTGTCAATGTAATATGTATTAATTTATGTTCATGTTAACTAAAATAAACCCCACAAAACAACCCAAAAATAGTGTTTGGAATAAAATAAAATAAAAAAATACAGTCCACTAAAATTATAAACCAAATAATCAACAAAGAAAAGCCCAAACACAACAAATTACGTGATATAATAAATCGCATTAAACCCGAAACTATAAATATGAATACTTTTACTGCGATATTTTCATGAAATTATAAGTTAAGGATCTAAGAAATATAGACATAATTGTTTTGTCTAAAAATAAAAAATAACCCTTAACAGTTCTTTTGACGGTGTCACAATCGTAAAGGTAATTTTTTTTTAATCCAGATATTTTTTAGATTATCTGAGACTATTCAAGAATGTGGTAATAATTTTCAAAAGGAAAGAAAGATAATTTTTTGTTAATTTAAATAATAATAAATAATATTTATTTATACTATTAGTGCTAGAATTGTTACTTTCTTCTCCAGTGTGGAGGTGAAAATATACACTCCTAACGCTACCATTTTTCAGGCACTGATTTTCAGTTTTATTCAATTCTTTGAATTCGGTACACCCTGTATAATATTTGTTTTGATTTATACACATTTAAATGGCAAAACCGCCAGTAGTATCTAATCAAGAGCGCAGTTCGATCTCTGCAATTTAGTTTAATTTATCAAATTCAGCAATGTCACTGATTTAACTTGAAAACCATCATATTTGCAATGCACCAAATATATTTAATTTACAAGGTCTAAATCAATTAATTTAATCCAACGCTTACAGGATGGTCCTATTTTATTTAAATCTAAGAACTAATACAGCTCTACATAGCTTTATTTCATTAACAGCCACAAAAACTAAATGCAACATTATGATAGCAAAACGCTAAAATACATTTTTTTAAATGATATTAAAATGGTAATGTTCAAACGGTGTAAAACTCCTTTTAAAAATTTTGTATTTTATTTACCAAATATTACCCCTAGATACTAAAAATTGACACGAAGCACCAAAATCTACTAAATTTTGTTCCTAATAAATGACCTTGACCTCATATATTTTTTTGTCTCAAAATAACATCAGAATATACGTGTGTACAGGGTCATTCCTCATCTATTGACAGCCCACTTACAGCAGTTATTTGATGAGTTATTAAAAAATTGTAAATACAAAAGATATATGTTTTACTCTAAATTTCTAGAATTCGTTGTCAGAAAAAACAAATGAACATCGGAAATGTAATACTTCTGCATAACCTTAATTTTTTTTGATAAAACACCCTGTAGTAAGTTTTAAAATAAATAAAGCATAGTAGCAATGAATCATCAAGGCCGCGTTGTCTAGATTTTCAAAACAAATGAATTAATTGACGTTTGTGAATATTTTTGTCAAAGTCAAAAAAACGCTTTACTCATGAAAAAGTGTTTATTTTCGCGCTGTTACTGCTCTTAGCGGAAATATTTGCTGATATTCTGCTCTCGCTGCGGATGCATTATTATTATTATATGAAGAATATCACACTTTTCATCCACCGTGTAAGGCATTCTTTTTTGACTTGACAAAAATATTCACAAACGTCAATAAATTCATTTGTTTTTAAAAACTAGACGACGCCGCCATGATGATTCATGGCTTTATTTGTTTAATATTGTTTTCAAAACTTTAAGAACCAATATCTCAAAAACGGCTCATTCAAATATAGGCAAACTATATATTTTTGGAATCATAAAAATGTGCTCTTTAAACACGTAGATTCATATACAGGGTGTTTCATTTAAAAATTGAATATTATGTAGAAATATTACATTTCCGATGTTCATTTGTTTTTTCTGGCTACGAATTCTAAAAATATAGAGTAAAAAATAAGTCTTTAATTGTAAAGACAATGTTTTAATAACTCATCAAATAACTGCTGTAAGTGGGGTGTCAATAAATGTGGAATGACCTAATTTAGCTACAAATATGTATTTTTTAGCTGGGCGATGCATTTTTCGTGCCCTATGTATATATGTACAATATACGAAAAGAGAAAACTATTTTGTATGAAAAATTATAGCAAGATCAAGGTCATTGTTGCCAACATAAAATTTATTTTCCTGTTCTTATTTAAACGAATTGCGGCAATAAAAATGGTACATGCATCCTGGTTTCAAAAAAGATTTCACAGTAATTTTTTTTTTTTTTTAATAAAGCATAACTCTCCAGATTTAGTATACAAATATTTACAATAAACACCGACTCGTATAATTTTTATTTCGACGATTGGCCTTGATTTTATATAGCAAAACTAAATACTCATTAAAATAAATTAAAATTATAAGAAAAAAGGGGCAAATCCAAGGAATTTATATATATTTTACAACGTCAGTAGTTAACAACCAACAAAAATATTTCAATTAAAAAACAAATTTCAATTTATTAGAAAAAAAAAACTAATTTTATATAGAACACCTTAGAAGTTTGAATAGCATAAGGAGTAGGTTGCTGACACGGTGTGGTAACACTGTCTAGCTTTCCATGTCATTATTAATAGTTGCACAGTAATTGAATAAAAAATTAACACGTAATTACTACACGGTTGTAGATAAATGATATTGTCTTATTATATATGTAATACATTTAACCCAT
Source organism: Rhagium mordax (assembly GCA_963680705.1). Lineage (NCBI taxonomy): Eukaryota > Metazoa > Arthropoda > Insecta > Coleoptera > Cerambycidae > Rhagium > Rhagium mordax. Next base: position 10,379,192 of record OY796660.1, on the reverse strand, counting down.
GTTTAATTCTTGTCTTATGAAACTTAATATTGCGATGAAAAACGCAATAGTTTTGAAACGACGTTGATCGGCAGATGGATAATATTTAAATTTATAGGTAGTTTATACTTCGTTTTGCAGAAGAATTGCTGCTCATTGTATATTAAGAATAGTGTTTCCATTAAGTTTATTACGGAAACTAGGAAAAAATAAAAATTGCTGCCGAATTAAAGATGCCATAATTTGTAGATTCATGAAGAAATGCTATTAAAACATTTTTCTACAAAAACATATCTTCTTCACGAAAACACTGACCACAGTTTGCAAAAATTTAACATCTAGCTGTATATGTTTTATAAAATGATTCCACGAGCTTCAGTATTCCAAATGTTCCAACGATATTTCACAAAAGGTTCAAAGTTTTTTGATTCAGCGAAAGTTCCCTATAGCTCTCAAGTTGCAAAAGATTATTTATAAACATTTTATTTTTATTTTTAGGTGCCTATGCATTAGGATCAGGATCCATTGGCTATTCCGGAATGAGATCTAATCCAAGATCTTCATTTAAGTCACCCCTTCTGCCACCAGTACAAGCAGCTCCTAATTTGCTACCAGCAGCTGTTCCAAGTCCGCAGCCCCAAGTACCCATTTTATATAACCATCCGTTAATAGGTAATATTATATATTAGATCCTGTAACACTATTTTGCATTAACTAAGGATATATAATAAATGTGCCGTATACGCTTTAACCTTAGTTGATCAAATAATTTGAGGCGACCTCGAAATTTCCCAAGTTTTAGAATTGAACATACAATTTTTATTAATGTTATTAATGAGAGGTATGACACCAACGCCAAACTTTTAATTAGAAAGCTTTTCGTTAACCAAATTGTCATCATCTGTTACGTCAATCATTTCCTATTAATAATTACTACTTTTCTTATCCCTTTTTTAAAAGTTTGCGGTATCACTTTTTATATTGAAGCGGAGGCGTGTAGAATAGTATATACCTATAATCAGATAATTAATTTTTGATTTATATGGATTACGACAAATATGACAAGGTTCTAATTAATTATATTGCTTTTATGTAAATTCGGTAGTAAAAGTTGCAAACCACCTACTAGCGGCTTAACCTTCATTATTGCCTTGTTAATCAGAGTAATTACGAATTGAACTTTTTCCAATTATCGTACCGATTTAAACAGGCATATTAATGGGGTTGAGATGAAATATAAAAATCTTTTTCAAGCAGGCGAGATTTTAACAACAGATATGTATATTTTTTCAATTTTTCACATTTAACAAAACGTTTAAAAAATAAGTAGGTACTTCTAACTAATGTATAGGGTGGCCCATTTTCGAGCCTCAACTTTGGGATCTCGGAAATCGTAAGAGATACAGGGTCGGTTAAATTATGACGAAGTTGCGCAATTTGATGCTGCGTTGCAATTTGGAAAATTCCGAATACTTTCGGAAATATACGAGAAAACCCAAAATTTCACAATATCTTTTTTATTTTTTCTGAAGAAAACAAATTTTAAAACGAATTACACGTCATTGCCACTTATCCTCTATAAGATGGCACTGCCAAATTTGAAATCATCATCATCAACTTATTTTTCTTAAAATACGGACCTGAATTTTTTATTTTATTTTTTGTTACCTTTGGACTCCCTAAAAGCTATGACCCATCACAAATATTGTTTCCCCCTTGCACCTCTATGCATTATTCTAGTTTTTAAAATCCTATTTACTCATTTAGGATTTGGAAATAAATAAAAATTATTTAATTCGTGTTTACTATTGGAACTTATTAGTTACCTACCAATAAGTGCTATAGTTATAATTATAATTACTTTTTATTCGCTTTTAATATAGCTTTTCGTCAGTATCATAAACTTATATATTTATTTTTGACCCAACTAATAAATTTAGAATTTTGAAAAAATAATTTGTTTTAAAAACAGTGTCGTATTAAATATATAATTTTTTAAAAATACAGAAAATGTCAGTTTATATCATCGACACGTTTTAAAATCTAAATTTGTGATGGGTCATAGCTTTTAAGGAGTTCAAGGGTAAGAAAAAATAAAATAAAAAATCCACGTCCGTATTTAAAAAAAAATAAGTTGATGATGGTTTCTAGAAGACGAAACGTCGGATTTCAAATTTGACAGCGCTATCTTATAGAGGATAAAATGTGGCAATGAAGAAATGTTGTTCGTTTTAAAATTTGGTTTCAAATAACGTCAGAAAAAAAAGATTTTGTGAAATTTCGGTTTTTCCTTAATGTTTCCCAAAGTATTCGGGATGTTCCAAATTGTAACACAGAATTTTGATAAGCATCAAATTGCGCAACTTTGCTATTTTAACCAATATCCTGTATCTCTTACCCTGTAGAAGTACATCTTTAAAATACTGTCAAAACGTCAATATTTTTTTTCTGCTACCGTCTATGTAAATAAACTTTGTACCCCTAGCAACACGAGTGATAACGAAAGTAAATGTTCGAGTTACCTGGTTGCTAGCTACGAAAGTTAAACTTTCGCAGCCAGGACAGAAAAGTAAAAAAAAACTTCCGATCTTTCAAGGAATTACGCCAACATTTCATTTTCACCGATTTCCGGATAATTTTTGTCGGCACACCATTTTAAAAACACAATCGATATTGGCAGCTTCTTATATCCCATTTTCATCGCCACAAACATATTTCTTTATTTCAGTTTGACACTACCACAAATTAAAATATTTGACATAAACCTCGATGACAGATAGCAATTGCTACGTTGCCATGGAAACAATTTTCATAGACAGCCTCCTAAACTATGAAATTTATTAAAAACGTCATATAATTTCATGAAATAAATAGTTTTAATTATGAAATACCATAATATCTTTCGGTAGTAGAAAAAATATAATACATTACACGATGCGAAAGCTCTTTCAGGTGCTCAGTGTTTCTTGAAAGCTCTCGGCTTCGCCTCGATCTTTCAAAAATCACCTCGCACCTAAAAGTAAACTTTCGCATCTAGTAATGTAAATAACTATTCCCATCTTATGCGGCAGAAAATGCTCATAATTTAATTCGATTAAACTACATTTTATCCATTAGAAAGATAGAAAAATAAATTTTAAAGAAATTAAAATAGGAACTTCTAATAATTCCTGTGTGTTTATGTTTATGTGTAATAAATTCTATACTTAAAAGACTTTGAACAGGGCATGCAAAAAACGATACATTGTATTTTTTTCTGTTTTTTTTCTATGTTTTCGTCTCATTTTAATGTTTAGTTAGAAAAAATTTGCATCTCGTTATATAAATTATTCTAATTAAGTCCCTTGCGGCGAAAGATCCACCTAATTTACCAATGTTTAATCTATCATTTCAAATTGTAGTAGAAATATATGAAATATATAAAGGAGGAAATTGTAGCCTCAAGTACAGGGTCAAATCACTCACGCGTAACTCAAATGTATACACTGTAACTCAATAACCACAAATCTGTTTAGAATTAGTTAATAATATTGCCAAAATATGAAAGTTAATAGTGTTATATTATACGACATACGATATTCCAATTCCATATTCGATATACGTGAGACAATATGTCACATACGATACACTACTCGAATCTGTACCATAAATCCTTATTTTACTAGTTTTATATTTCCAATGGATTTTACGCCAAAGACTAATTTAATAAATTTAAAAAACCGTCGTTCCAAATATTTTGCTCACATTTTATATGTTAATCTACCTATAAAAGATAAAACAATCACAATTGAGTGTCATCATTCATAAATTCGAACAGGGCCACTATACGAAACGTAGAATAGATGTTTGTTGGGGTGGGTTTGGTACAGAGACCAAGATGTTTTGTAGATGTTGTAATATCCCCTGAACGCAGCCTCACGTTCTAACTAATGAAAGGGGTACCAGTGGGCAGTGAGTATCAACAGGTCAGTTGTAACTATTCTATTGACGAAAAATACATTTAATTTGTACTAAAATTATCATCACAAAAACGAAAACAAATGTATTAATAAAAGCATAAATTATTTATTATCTTTATAGTGTTAGTCCCATTTGTGGCTAAATATGATTTTTAAACAGTTTAGTTACTCTAATTAATTAAATTTGTTTTAGGACAACGTCCCATCATTGACCAAAACGGATACGAATATCTCCCACCAAATAGAGTGGGATTTGGAGCTCCTTTACCACCTAGACCGCTAAAGACTACCATGGCGTATGCTACACCTTCGAATTTACAGATACAACCGCAGTTGACACCTTATCAACCGGTAGCCCAAATTTCCTTTGGTGACAGGCTCACAGGTTTTTATCCTCCTGAAGCACCTCCATATTATCGCTAACGACCTAAAAGTTAGTCAAAATTTGCAAGTTAATTTTTGTAAAATGGTTATTTCTGCAGAAAATTTTAAATTTTAATGTACCAGATTCAATAACGCGTTGGTTTATTTACAGAAGGTTCTATATTCTAAAAAACTTCAGAAGTAACATTATCAAAGTAAAATTAAGCCCTTCATTTTATTTTACTCCTAAAGTCCTCTTTTTCAAGAACTGCAGTTTCACTATTCCAAGATTACAGAAATTACAATAATAGATTTTTACGCGTTTGCTTCTCAATTCATTTATTCCGAATACGAATTGTTTTTTAGTGTAAAAATAGCGTATATACCAAGGCAGTGTAATTACCTCTCCTTTCCTCGAATTATTCTAAATAACATTACTAGAATATTTTTATAAATAAATTTATTATTTATTATATTTTAATGGTGATGGAAGCACTCGAATTAAAGACATCCTGTATTCATTTATTATATACGGTGCAATTATAGGAAGATGATTAATAATATTCCATATCCAATGTTGAATTAATTTCAATGGCGGTGTAATTATCCTTTATAATAATTTAGTATTATAATACCCATTTGATATCTCACGCTGTGATATAACAATAAAATAAATGTCTTTTGTGAGGAAAAATTCTAAACAATCGACTTACCAACTGCCTTTTAAACGTTAAGTGAATTACTCAACGTCCACAACTTTAATCGACATAATAATATATATGTAATATAGTGCAAATATCTTTTCTTATATACTAACTAGTTTTTGAATCTGGTAATAAAATGGTCTGTCAAAACCCTGAACGAAATATAAAAATTTAATTCGTGATATAATGTGTAGTACTTGCCAATGTATGTACATGGTGTTTTAGAAAATAATGCACTTGTAACATTTTTCTTGAAAGGAAATAGTTTAAATTTTTTATATATAAATATTTTACATAAATTGAAAAAGTTATAAGTACACATTTTTTTCTTGGATATATATTCCCTTTGTTGTCAATGAGTGCTATATTTTCAGAAACACCCAGTATATATTAAAAAATTTAGGCTAGTTATTAATTTTGACGTATGCCATGTTTTACTGCCTTTGTACTATTCTGGTCCTATTATAACGCTTGGTATATTAATTGAAATGAAATTTTCCAAACCTATAACTGGTTGACAATTTGGTATGTTATTATTATGTTTTTGTAAATAAAAAAATTGTTCTCAAAATTATATAAAATATTGCTCTTGCATATTTAGATAAGAATGTTACTATTTATTATTGTTATAATATATTATAAATATATTAAGTTCTATTATCTAAATTTTGTATAAAATAAATAATAATAAATTCAGTGTACATACAGTCATAATCAAATGTGATCGAATTTGTTACCTGTACCATATGGAACAATACATTTAATAAATAAATAAATAAATAAATATTATTGTGATAAATATATGTTTTTTATTGAGTATTATGTGGTTTTTGTCTTCATTATTTTATGTACTATTAATTTAATCAGAAATTCAACCGAAACTAATATCTTGTGGCATATATAAAGAAATTTATGACAACAAATTATAAAAACAGGAAACAGAACGAATCTGTGTCTGGGGTACTGACCATACCTAACTCTTGTATTTTCAGTTTCTGAACACGAATCTGACCTTTGTTTTGCCCCAGAACGTCAGATTTTTTTAACGCCAAAAGAATCTGTTCTATCGTAATATTAATTTACCCAGCTCATCTAAAACAGACTCCAAAAGTGACTCAATTTTAGTACTTCAACCTAATAACATGGAGTATTGACTACATATTTAAGGAAACCGTAAACCCCCATACCTCCTCAACCCCTCAGCTCTATAACCCTGGGAATCAGATAAAAACAGTGGGGAATCTTGATTGATGAGATTGTAACCTCAGATCTTTTTACTTGAGTATCATACCATAACTCCATGATCCCATAACCTCAGCATCCCATAACCCCGTAACCCCTTTGAAGATCCAACGGAAAAAATGGATATTCTAAGCAGGGCACCTTGGCGCCATAGCTCTTCAACGGCAAACCCTCTAACGTCTTAACGTCATAACCCTGAGGATTCAATGAAAAAATAGGAGCTTGATTGAGAAATCAATTAGATTGTGCCCAAGCCTATAACCAAACAACAAACTCTAACCAAAAACAAACTCTTTTGACGAGCAAATATCATTTCCTGGAAGGTATCCAGTCCGGCACTTCATATGTGGCAAATTTAGACCGATTAATTTTAATAGTTTTGTCTTCATACATCTACAGGAATGCTACTAGACATTGAAATATATTAAGGCTTTCAAACAAAGATTCAGGTTTAGAATCATCATTCATCTCCTGATGGGGTCGTTAACAGAGAACTGTGATTTTGATATATATTCCTCTGTTGTTACTGTTAAAGGACCCAGTATAAGCAGCCAAGGTTATTTTGGCAGAATAACCAAAAGACAAACTTATAGGTTTGTATGATGTGCATGAAATATAAGATTCCATGTACACCCTTTTTTATATTTTTTAAGTGAATATTTGACTGTGTTCCAAATCCTCAAAATTCCATTTTTGCCTGATGTGCATGAAATTTCGTGTACATCAGAATTTTTTATTTTAATTATGTCAATTTTCAAGCACGATTCAGCAAGTCAGAGATCATCGGATTTTAATAATCCATATCATTACCTATTGTAACACAATGGACATAATGAACTTTCAATACAGTTACGTTTTCGTTGACGAACGAAAACTATCTTCCATTTGAAGGTATATTTAAAACGAATCACGAGAGGAATCTCCAACAGTACGAAGATTGGACTTTGAAATATTTCGCATTCCAAATGTCTCATGATAAATTCTGATTAAGATTGATCCAGTCCTCAGTGGTTAATAGAAATTCTCTTTCGGCAACGCACGTAACGACTTTGCGCGGTCGTTGTCCCTCTGTGGAAATATCGTTGGGTTATTATGATTAGCCTTACTGGATGAACTTTCTGTAATATTACAACCAATTTTAAACATATCTTTTTCGGAAAGGCCTTATAATACTCTATATCTAATAAGAAATAATATGCACAGTGTGGAATTTGAAATAATAAAATGCATAAGGTCTTTAACTCCTCAACATAAAATTATAAATTAAATGGAAGTTGTGCCCTTGAATCATAATAATTTTCATTTCCAATAAATTAGTCAAAATTCATTATGAATGGTATCGTGGCGACGCCTAGATACCTATATGAAGGAAATAAATAGATATTTGATTTACGAATATTCAGGGAAATGCGTGATTCAATGTAAATTTAAAAAATCAAGTTCTATTCTTCACAAAATCGTGCCATCTTTTCAGTTTTTCTCTACTGGGATGAGAACTTTGGAAAAAATCATGAACTTTCCCATGTAAACTACAGACGATTGCTCAGCTCAGCCTAAATCAAATTGTATTTCTTTTTTCTGTTGGTTTCACAATTGACGTTTGAGTTGTTGAGCAGTTTATTTATAATGGTGTTAATACTGCCTGACTGCCACAAAACGTCGACAAAAGGCAATAATAATAAGTAATTTCAGGTGCTCGTGATTTGTAAATTAATAAAAATGCAAAATAGGTTTAAAGGAAACGATAAGTTAGCTAGTTACTCCAAACTGGTTCAAAAAATTATCTCGAAATAGTGAAAGCAATCAAAATGATATCTGGATTTATTTTCTGAAAAATAAAAAATATATCAGCCAATAGTTGTCATTGTTATATTTTAACTTTCTACAAAAACGGTGTCCATAGTGCCACCTATGGAGAACGACTGTAAGTAGTCTAAAATAGAAAAGGAAATCTGCAATACAGCATCTGGTGATAGGATCTAGTTCAGTAATACAGTAACAGACTACATTGAGTCTGTAAAGTAGGTAACGTACAAATTCGACAAAAATCATTCAGACTGGTCGAACTTCATGCATAAATTAGTTGCTGATTGAACCACTAAATATAAAAATTGACATTCACGTTCTCCTCCAAGAAAGTGAAGTAAATTCATCTTCGCGAAATTACCAGCCAGAGACCCAGAAATGGTGCAAATGAGTTTCATTGTAGAAGAAATGTGTATTAAATGATTCACCTACATTAGTTAAAAGGGCCAACTCTCGGGAATTTCAAGGGTATAGTCTACAATGGTCAGAATCATGTAAAATATCTGTTAAGATTTCAACAAAATTAAATATTTTTAACCTTACGGAATCCAAAAATGTGGTGCTTAAAATATATCTAACGGTGTCAAACTGATAATAATTCGGTGCTTACTCATTTCGTTGGCATGATTTAGCAGTAGTAAGTAAAAATGTTTTTGGTGCAAGGAAAGTTTTGAACTTGAAAACGTTTTTAGAAAATTTATTAAAAAAGCATTAACTACCAATTGAACTGAAACTTTGGCAGTATCCGACATAACAAGAGAATCGTAGTAGTATATGTATAATAGCCTAATCAAGGAAATGCGCTCAAAAATTTATAGGTGTCCTTCTTTGTTGATCTCTTGGTAGAAGACGTTTTCAAATATATTAGTCTGTTAGCTAAATAGTCGCTTATTATAGTTTATTGAACAAAGTTAGATACGTATCTCTGCAATAAAAATGAAAGTTTTAGTTAAAGTATTATATATACACCACACACACACACACACTACCTATTCAAGGCTGTTTTAAAATTTACATTTTTTCGAGAAAGCAGGAAGATGGTCCATAAATCAAACTGTTTTCCCTCAAATATTTAGTGTACTATTAATATTCAAATTTCAGACTTGATTATGTAACTATAATACCACCTGTCGTTTCTAATAATGTTACGCATTATTATTAAAATGTCCTAAAATAAAATTTTATTAACTGCAAATAATATCGAACACACCTTAAAATGGATAGACAGCCATTTCTTACAATGCTTTCGTCCAGCGTTAACCTAGCTGCAAAATATTACATTATAACATGAGTTTCTTTAAATATACTTAAGCACTGCATATTTTAATGGTTTTCAGGTGATTTTGCAGATAAATGAGGGTATTTGAAAAATTCCACGAACCCCCTCCTCCCGAGACTACCACCAATTCAACAAAAAATATTTAAATTAATTCTAAAACTTTCTGATTCCCCTCAAAACTCCATCCTTACCACCCCTCTGTTTCAAGTAGTGAATTTACTTTACTTTAATAATATATAATCCCAACAGATCATCGAATGTCAAGAATGGCACCAAATACGAAGATGAAACGAGATACTTTCTACAATACAAGATAGTACAATAAAAAAATGTGTTCTTAATACACTTGGTCTGTGTAAGAGAGACGATGCCCTACAGTTTATTGTGGAGTCCGAACCAAATCTAGAGCTCCGATAATTCTCTCCCCATGCTATTGAATGCTGCATATTTAATAATATTAAAGAAGTTATAATATATATAATATTGGATCATTAGCAAGCAAAATATTTCGACCGTTCCTAGTGCTTTCAGCATATTAGTTCAGATGTAGAAAATGTCAATGACGATAAACTAATTCCGTTTTATACAATGAAAATAAACCGCCAAGATCTCGTTTCTATAAGAAAAACTTCTAAGGAAATCATGTCTTGATTTTCTTGATGTCCCTCATATCTGACAGGAAACAAACTTTATACCTTATGCAATATGATTAGTCGGTACAGTTAAACTTGTTTGAAAGATATCGTGTAATGCATAAAAATGTATCGCAGACTTGCAGAGAAAGCCAATAAGACAACTTGGACAAAAGTAACAGATACCATCGAAGAGAATAGTGTGTGATTCATTATTTCGCGTTTATTTTCACTTACTTTTAGGAATTCGACATAAATATTTATGATGCCAATAAAATTACTATAAATATATTACATTGACAGTGTAATGATACCACTAATAAAAGTTATACATACGTAATTCACAGACCAAGTGATTAAGTACATTACAATAAAAGATTGAACAGTGTCTTATTGCCGAAACCATTTCCTTTGATTTACAGCTTTTCTCCGCGTAAATGGAATATCTTCGTTAACACCTTTTGAAACTCGACGGCAACATAATTTATAAATCTTCTTACACCGCATTTTTGGCGAAATAACATAAAACATGTCATGCGGCGTTATATAAAAGCGACATTTCTCTTTATTTCTTACGCATTTGACCTCTACCTTTTGCACAACATCGCCCAAACTGTAATTTATTATTTCGCGGAAAATATACTGCTGCTTATATCCTCATTTCGAAATTAAATTATTGTATTAATGTATCATTATTGATAACTAACTTTATCGTATCGATTGTCATTTATTATTCGTATTATGATTTATAATCATTCACTCAGCAATAATCGTTTACTAAAGTACATCATTAATTATAACGTTATTGTTCACATTAACGATTTGCCTAATAAATCAGATAATTAATCGAAAACTGTTTAGACCATAATAAATCACAAAGTAAAACATCTAAGTTTCAGAGCTGCGGAAATATTTAATGAATTCTTTAAATAATGGGGTTGTCTCATTTCTAAGTGGATTATGAAGCATACCACACAGTATGCCATCAGGTCGATTTGTAAAATTTACAGAATATCAAATACCTCCATTAACTATCTAATAGATGGCATATCTCTTAGTATGCAATAAATTACAAAACAAAAGCACAACGTAGGAAAAAAAATTGTTATTGATCCGCGTGATCTCCTACTAGGTCCTAACTGGATTCATCGTGAGAACAAGCAGACGTCCTAGGCACTTAACATTGACAGTCTCCCAATGATCTCATGTATTTGGTTATCTTTGCTATATACTTTCAGCGAATGAACTAAAATGAGATGAAAACATTAAATCCTTTGACATTAAAGACAGAAGACTTGTTTCTATATTATACCATTTTTTATATGATTATTGGCCTTACAGACTAAGAGTTTTGATCACTATTATGCCATTTTCAAATTATTATTTCTAAGCCATGGATCATGCACTGGGTAACTGAGTTACTGCCAAAATATGTTATATTTATGAAGGGTGATGCATACCTGACAAATTAATGAGTCTAAAAATCTTAGGGTCATAATTGTTGATTTACTTTAAAACATTTCCATAAAATCAGTCCTTTCTAGTAACTCTTGAATGGATTGCCTGACTAATATGAAAGGTATGAAATTCGACTAATAAGAAAATTAGAAGAGTTAAAGAGAATATATTATTAACAAACAGATTCATTTTTTAATGAAAATAAATGTTCAAGATTGACTCCATTCACTTACTACTACATTGCCAGGTGGTTATGAAAGTTCTACCTCACTCTCTGAAGTGTTTCGGAAGGATCATATTTCTATACGCCTTCATAACTCATCTTAATTTTGTAAAATTTCGTTTAGGTCCTAAGAACTCTTCAAATAGCTCCTTAGAAGAAATCCAGTGGCAATAATTTTTGCAAACGAAAACGCCCTGGCTAGTATTCAGGATACCATTTTCAGTCAACCATCTGCCAGGATCTCGTTGATGCTTCTGCCAAATAGTGCTAAGCAGGAAAATGATATTAAAAAACCTTCCTCGATTTTCTTCAATTAACACAACAATTAGTGGATCGATTCTAATAACCGTACAAAGGTACAAAATTTCTGGATTTTTTTTCAAAATTGTTCCATCGATCTGGTCACCTAATATCCTGATTCACACAATAACTCTTTGTGGACACTGGATATGAGTTCCTCTGATGTCATAATCCATGTTGGATCGATTTCCTATTCTATCAAACATGATTTCACAATACTTGATCTACATTTCTGGATCATCTTCGGTCCATTGGAGCCTCATTTTGTATTGGTGTAATTAATGGAATTAATGAGTGTGTTATGCAAAATTAGCCATTTCCGCGAAGCACAATAATTTGTTTTTCCTCATACATTTCTAGTGACCAGAGTTTTGAGTCTTAAACACTTCCCGTTGCTGCAAATTTTTTTTTCATAAATAATTCCTACATATGAAATTTTGAAGAAAATACGTGTGAAATGTTCAAACAACCTTATAGTAGTTACTATGGCATTCCAAAGGAAATCGAATTCATTACTCTTCTTTTCCACCCGTGCAACGTGAATTTAATACAAGAAGATAAATAACAATGTTAAGAATTGGTCATTTTCGGCTCCCTGATGCGAAAGGGAATATGGTATGTAATTTTTTGTATTTACGCACTGAATTTACCTACAGGGTGAGTGGGAGTCATATGTTTATGAGTTAATAGTACTAGTCGTCAGGAATATGAATCCGATTTTTTTTTGTAAATTGTAAAATGGCCGAGTTGTGGATTTTTTAAAAAAAAATTCGCGGTTTAAATGTAATTCCTGTAATTCCGGCGCCGCCGGGCAAGCTTTTAGTACACTTACGTCTAACCGGTCGACAGTGTTGCCATTTAAATTAAAGCGTTGCTGTGGTCGGTTATTAGAATAATTGATGAGGTGGGATCATGAAACTCTAGAATGAAAAATTAATTATATGGGTTCCAAAAATTCTTTTCACAACAGAAATGTCAATTATAGCATTGTTGGATTCAGAAAATTATGTAGAATCCAAAAATGTGTTCTATTTGAAAATTGAATGGTGTCATTTCCGGTGAAACCGGAAGCAGAAACGAATTTATTTATACGGCAAAAAGTAACGTTTGAAAAATTTGTCTCAAAAAATAAATAAGCAAAGAAAGAGAATTGTAAAAAAGAAAACCAATCAATTACATTAATATTTTTACTTTTCATTAATAATCCAGACATACCCAAAAGAGAGAGATAAGCGTTGTGAGAATGAAAAATACGCAGTTTTAACTTCCATAATGAAAATTGTAATGCAACGAAATGAAAAAGCCGGCTGCATAATCTGCATAATTATTATAACACAGAATGAAAAAGATTTTAACAACAGAATTCGATTATAGAACCTTTTCCCTATCACTTTTGCTACTCAGCTGTTAGTCGCTGTACTCTACTGCTCCTATACTAACTACTGACACTGAACTAGTTACAAGCAGGTGCATTAACAAAAAATAGCGAGAAAGAATGTAAACAAACGATGATGATCGAGAGCCGGACGTTGCCATACACGAGCCAGTTTTTTTATTTAGGTTCTCCTGTAATGCAAATACCGCGCATGACTATCATGGCGTACGGTGATGCATGTCAGTTCGTGTTTGATGTTTTAGTGAACGGCCAGACAGAAGCTAGTGTGGAACTTTGCGATAGATACCTATTATTATGATGGTGTATAATATTTTATATTAAATAGTTTCAGTCAATCTAATAAAATTTGGATTAAAATATAGGGTATTCCATCTACCTTAACAACGTTAGTTACTGCCTAAATGGAATACCTACTGGTGAGGAGGCGGTGACTTATGAATACACTATATAAAATATGTACTTATGTTGGCTGACACTTGGATGTTCCTAATCAAAACATTAAATATGTAAAAAACTAATACACTAATAAATTATCAAAACTATAGCCATTCTAAAATTCTTGTAGCCAAAACACCCAGTAGAATATTATAGTTCAACAGTAGCAGAATTTCTTAACCTATATAATAATGAAAGCAAATCCTATTTGATTGCTCTCGAACGTAGTGGGTGTCATTCTTTATGATACAGTAGATTTAGCAAATATGAGAAGTATACACATGCTTAAAAAGCGTGCACTGATTGTATAACACCTCCAGCGAAGGTGCGTCATCACGAATTACATTAACTTTTTTGAGTAACAAGTAGTCTGAATGAGCCTTTGTTTTATTTTCAATGATTTCAAACACATTAAAGCTTATATATTTATTATGTTAATCAAATAAGTACACCTATTCCGCAAGCGATTGCATAGTTAAATATTTCCATTTACCTGAAAATGTAGCTCTTATTACGACCCACAAATCCCGTTAGGCGAAGAAATTAAAACTCACAAACTGAAACTTGCATGGTCTGGACATTATCATTAATCTTAACTAGTGGATTGTAAATAAAATATGGTTTATCCTGGTACAGTATTTAACTATTATTTGTTTTTTATGTTTATCTTCTTCATTTCCTTTTTATATTCTTCTTCGCTTTTTTTTCTTATTATTATTCTGTTCAACTTCCAAGGAATCAGATTTGGACATATAACATGAATGGTGTGACATAACTTGACTATTTATCTTTGTTTCTACATCTACTGGTGATTTCCCTGAATTAAAACTAAAAACTTAATAGTAATCGACGATAAGTTTAAGCCAATTTAATATATTTGCAACATTTTTGCGTTTTGAAAATATTCATCACTTTCTAGTGTCGTACTAATTTCAAAATAGTTTGCAATCACAGTTGTTTAACGCTTCCAAAACAAACGTGGGACACGCAGTTTCCTTGAAACACCTGGTACAATATTTCAACTAGTTCACATGTATGATTACACTCAACAACTTGCTGTGTAATATACATAATTACGGTGTATTAATAAACGTTTTGTTCTAATATTACAAACAACATTGCTAATATTACAAAATTTAAGTGAGGCAAAATTCATTAAATATAACTAAAACGTAAAAATTTAATAGTATTTCGCAAGAAACAATTTACATACTAAAAACTAACACCATTCACAATTCCCTTATAACCTTTAAACGTTATAATTTTATGCCTAGAGAGCTGTACAAATATTTAAAATTAGAATTTATAACATATTATTATTAGATTACCCAATGCAGTTTCAGTAGTAAATAGGTATACTAAAATTATGCACTAATTAAAACCAGTTGGTATTGCTATATATACCCACCGATTAATTTTACAAATTACACAAAATGTTTGTGTTAAATTACTTGACAAACCCATGTATACTGTACAGTTGTGGTGCAAGAAGGTTTCCAACATAAACAACAAAATAAAGAAATTTAAATAAAATTACCAGAATATGTTATAAAATCTTTATGTTGGGAACTTTTTGGCCATGTCTGTACTATCTCCAAATATTTTAAAACTAAATTTGAGTACAATATAGGATATTGAGGTTGTTAGGAAAATGTGAAGATATTTTTTCCCTCTTGATTTTTGGCTGGGTCCTTTAACCACAGCTTGTACCTAGTGGATATCTCATCTTTATGGGACAACAATATTTATTAATCTTAAATATATTACCAAAGATAATTTCATATACTAGATAGTCAAAGCCATTGTTTATTTCATCGCCCCATCTTCTCTCTCTAACACATGCAAAATTGGATGCCAAATAAAAGAGAAGTATTGCAGTATCATGAGTTAAAGTGAGATGAAGCTTAAGTTGAGGTCCATTTATGAGCGATAAAATTAAACAATAGGTCTGACTATCTAGTGTATACATGATCTTTGATATTACTTACTTATAGTTTGAAATCTGATAAAAACTAAAATACTTACAAATGG
This sequence comes from Rhagium mordax, assembly GCA_963680705.1. Lineage (NCBI taxonomy): Eukaryota > Metazoa > Arthropoda > Insecta > Coleoptera > Cerambycidae > Rhagium > Rhagium mordax. Next base: position 10,363,385 of record OY796660.1, on the reverse strand, counting down.
GTTGTGTAAATATGAAACCACGTACAGGGTCCCTCGTAAGAGGCTCACTCGAATTCCTGGCTTAATTATTGGGTTAAAATGAAAAACCAAAATCTTTTCGCATGTATTTTTTATGAGGAATACGATTGTATGATCCAATAGCGATAGAACCTCTAATATACGAGCCACTGCCAAAAAAAATATTTTCCAAATTTTCTTATATTATTGTGGTTTATTATTGTGGTTTTAAAGGCATATTCCATTTACAAATATAACTTCTGGTTTAGCTGGAAATAGTTAATACGAAATTTTGGCGACAACCTGTAGCCAATTTCCTGATTTCAAAAATGTATAATTCATGTCCATTATCTTTAGTAGTTTTCTTTTTCTTCAGTTTCAAGCTTTTTGCGTGAATTTTTAAAAAAGCATTATAGAATTAGCGTATTTTATTATTTTATCGTATTTTGTTGTAAATTTCTTGAAAACTACTAAAAATAATGGACATGTGTTGTAAATTATCGAATTCAGGGAATTGCCTAGTTTTCAATTATTTCATAATATAGGTACTGGTTGTCGCCAAATATTTTGTCGGATATTAGCAGGGCCATATTATATACCCACTAGGCTGACTAAGCTATATCCTAGGGCGCCGCACACAGAAAGGCGCCAAACGATTACCTACTATGAAAAAATATGAAAATGAAAATATAAAATTCTAACTAGGCGAAAAATAAAATTTATTATATGTAACATAATAAAATTATTTGCCAGGTTGGTACCTATTATTATACAATGTTTCACAGGACTGAGTTCATAATAGGAAAAACTTTTTTATTTTCGATTTTTCGACAAAAAGTCTCTCTTAATAAAAACTCCTGCTTACTTTGAAAATATCATTCCCGCTAAGAGTGTTAATATTTTCTATACAGGGTGACCGAAAAGTCCATAATCTGGAAAAAACTTCTTCATTTTCAATTTATTGATAAAAACACTTGCTCAAGAATAATTTAACTTTTATTTCGATTTAATATAAAGTAAAGGGGTGTTAAAAAATAAACAAATTAATCTGAACACACAGTTTTCAAAAAGTTACCTAAACTACACTAAAACTAAAACTTCAAAGTTCAACAAAATAAAAACAGTTGTATCTAATTGTTTCAAATCACTTTATTTGATATTCTGGTTTTAAATTAACAGAAATGCTATTTTTTTGTCGAAAAATCGAAAATAAAAAAGTTTTTTCTAAATTATGGACTTGTCCGGTCAGAAGATGAGACACTCTTAGTAGAAAATATATTTTCAAAGTAAGCAGGAGTTTTTATTAAGAGAGACTTTTTGTCGAAAAATAAAAAATAATTTTTTTATTTCCAGATTATGGACTTTTCCGGTCACCCTGTACGGAAAATATTACCACTCTTAGCATGAATGCTATTTTCAAAGTAAGCAGGAGTTTTTATTAGGAGAGATTTTATCGAAAAATCGAAAATAAACTGTATAAGTACTTGGTACGTTTTTCGAGAAGTTGTTATTAGTTTATGTTCATATTATTACACAATAAAAAATAAAATCGCAATCATTAGGTACACTTATTACGCAAAAATAAAAAATTAGTCGTTGATGTCGCCATGCCGATCTGCCATTGCTAGGACGGTACGTAAACTTTTCTTTATGAAATAAAAAACGTTTATTTTGTGTTAAAAATATTACTATTATTAAATATGGTATTATTATTGTTATTATTATCAAATGGGCGCACAACGTGCTTAATCCGGCCCTGGATATTAGCTATTTCCGGCTAAAGAGATGTATGAATGGCATATACTTTTATAACCACAATAATGTATCATATGGATTTCCGTAATAATATACAGGGTGAAAAATATTTGGAAAATCAGTTATAAATAATACCTCGTATATTAGAGGTGCTAGCGCTTATTCAACCTTACAATCGGATTACCCATAAAAGATACATGAGAATAGATTTTGGTTTTTCATTTTAGTCCAATAATAATAAAGCCAGCAGATCGAGTGAGCCTCCTACGTGGGACACCCTGTACAACATACCTTCCCAATCAGGTGTCTCTATCTGATGGTATTCATTGTAAATTTTTACAAACATCTTCTGCAATGTTATACCTCGAAAATTATAAACTTATTGCAGTGTTATTGAATTAATTATCAGGAGACTTCGATGATGCATTAGACAGCGAAATGCTAAAATACTTGCGATGCACGGCTCTTTTAAATTTCGAATGGTTGTAGATCATGAATGACTTGAGGGCGTAAAAGGGATTATTCAAAATAAATGGATTAGGACATTTATCAAGGTATATAAACGGCAATTTCTGGAAATAACTTTTGAAAAGGGTATTTTGGGAAATTTTTTGTTCGAATCATTAAAGATAATAACAAAAAACATAAGTTTTTTATTTTCTGCATTATGAAAATAAATGGTTAAACTAATAAATATTATTACTCAGTACCTACATTCTTCATCGTCATCGACGATACTTAATTCTCTTTGAATTTCCTCAGCAATTTCTTCTGGAATAGAAACTTCATCGTTTTAATTTTGTTCTTCTAATAATGACACATACAGCAGGGATCTGAACAAGTAAACGATGACCGCTGCACAGTGGTACCAAAGTAACTCTTTTCTTTTTCAAATCAGTCTGCAGGTCTTAAAACGTAAGCAATCGGAAAGCTTATTTTTTAAATCTTCGCTTTTTAATTGCCTATCATTCTGTTGAGGTATATTTTCGATTTTTGCCCCTTCTTTTTAAAAAATTTTCAAAAAGGAAAATTTATTAAAATTTTTGAAAAGTTTGTGCAAAAATCGACAGATAGCTCGACAGATCGATAAAGTGATATTTACACAAAAAAAAATTAAAACTTCTTTGGAAAATTTTGAAAAATCAGATGCGCAAAAATTGAGTAACGAGCTCGACAGATCGACAGACAATTAAAAAATGAAAATTTCGAAAAAATGAATTTTTCGAAAGACTAATTTGAACAAAAAGTCACATTGAGGCCACTCTGCGCTGTTTTAATATCTTTTCTCCTATTCAATACTAATTTATTATATGTCGAGCGAATCAGATACAAAACGCTTATAATATATTGAATGTTGATACATTTTGTACAAAAACTTAGGGAATGGGTCGATTTTATGAATGCGGATTTTACCAATATAGTCTGCAAATGTCAAATTTTAAAAAGCAAAAACAAAGTCGGAAAAATATTTTAAAAACAAAACATTTTCTAAAAAGGAAATTCAACACCTTTGAGGATATGCAAAGGATTCCGGTTGCTTTACTTAAAAAATTAATTCTGCTAATTGCCTATTAAATTGAAAATAATTTTAGAATATGGTCCTCTTGATCAACTTGATCAACAACATCTTTTATGAGAACTTATTTATACACGACAAACGATAGAGCAGATATCGACCATCAATGTTGACTCACCTTGTATAAAGTAATCTACTTTGGAAGTGTAACTTATACACCCTCTCAATTATTGTGATTTTTGCACGAAAACTTATTCACTTTGTATGTACCTATGTAATATGTACGTAGAATTGATGTATAAAATCGATTAAATAAATACACTTTTATGGGTGTATCTACTTATATCACTATGAAGAAATCCTGTCTGACACTTATCTATTAAAATATACTGATAAATATATTGTTTATGGTAATTTTATTTTTCACAAATTTTGCATATAGTTTAAAAGAAAGTAGGCCTCATATTTCCATAACCAACTAACTGACACAAAATTTTTAACGGTACCATTAAAATATCTAAAATCTAAACTATTAAAATTCTTTAAAAATAAAGTATATATTTAATTAAGTAAAAACAGGACATGTAGAGGTTGACGAAAGAAACATTATTGTCTGAATTACCATACATACACCCGACCTGATACAGAATTAAATGATAACCTACACCTTTATACAAATGCAAGGCATAACTCACCTTTTTTTTGTCGCTCATCCGGTCACCGTACCTCGGAGAATTGTTGCGTAATATTGAAAGTAGTCCATCTTTCGGTAGTATATCGAATGAAAGGCAACCCGTTTAGTGACTACAAGAGCATCCGCCCCTCTAAATCTGGAAATTATCACAAGACCTATTATAAATAGTGCACATGGCCACGAAATTGGTATCAGTCTTCTGCTAACTGGTTCTTTGCGTAGCATCATGAAGACAGCCGTAAGTTATCAGTTATCACTGAAAATACGAATAATCTGGGTTGTGACTAATTTATTCCCCAGACAGGTCCACTCGGTGTTTTAGTGAAATAATTATTGTTATACGGAAAGTGTTGAAAGTGAATACGGACATCAAAATTTTTCTGAAAACTGTTATTGGTATTTAAAAATGAGAACGCCTTAAACAGTTCTTATTATTTAAAAATATATATTTACTTTAGGCCAAAATCAAAAGAAAGTAAAATATTCGTCCTACTTGTGTTTTGGAAATTTTTGCTCTTATTCTAATGTCACCAGTTTTCTTGGGCTGTACTTAGTTCCTATATAAAACTATTTATGCCTGTACTGAAACAATAACATAGTTTACATATTATTTATTATTATTACAAAAACGTTTAAATATAGATCCAATTAACAAGCATAACTTCAAATTTTGATTTCCAGTAGATTTCCAACATTTTCTATATAAAACGAAATTAAAAATGTTAACGACTTCACATACGGATTATTGCTAAACTAAATCTATTTTGAGTCTAATATTTTATTTTTAATTTCAGGTGTTCCTTGTACTTTTGAGCGTCTCCGCCGCCTTTGCTGGGGAAAAGAAGACCACAAAACGTGGTGTCTTTGGTGAATCCCTCGGCATTGGTGCTGGGAGCCTCGGTCTTGGAGGCGGTTCCATCGGACATGGTGTATCCTTAGGATCTGGAATTGGCATTGAAGGTGGATACGGAGGTGGTTACGCAGGTGGTTACGGAGGTGGCTACGGAGGTGGTCACGGAGGCGGTATCATAGGAGGCTATGGAGGCGGCATTGGAGAAGGCATTGGAATAGGTGGCGCTGGGCTTGGCGGCGGACTTGGCGGCGCTGGACTTGGCGGCGTTGGGCTTGGTGGAGGCGGTGCTATCGGACTTGGTGGTGCGGGAATTGGAGGTGAAGTCATCAATCTAGGAGCGTCTGTATCCCGTCACATCACTGTCACAAACCGAGTCGGAATTCCTGTCCCACAGCCTTACCCAGTACCTGTTGAAAGGAGAGTTCCAGTGCCTGTACCTCATGCCGTGCCTGTGCCAGTAGATCGTCCTTATCCAGTACATGTACCCAGGCCGTACCCAGTTCCAGTTGAAAGACCAATACCAGTACGCGTTGACAAGCCAGTGCCCTATCCAGTACAGGTACCAGTGAAAGTTCCAGTTCCCGTTCCATACAAAGTAGCCGTACCTCAACCCTATCCAGTTCCAGTACACAAGCCTGTGCCTGTACCAGTGGCTATACCCGTTTACATTAAGAAAGCAGTACCAGTTGCAGTGGGACACGGTATTGGTTTAGGATCCGGAATTGGTTTGGGATCTGGTATTGGTTTAGGATCCGGAATTGGTTTAGGTTCTGGAATTGGTTTAGGATCTGGACATGGTCTGTCGTTAGGTATAGGATCGTCTTATGGCGGCTCTTATGGCGGCTCTTATGGCGGTTCTTACGGCAGTTCCTATGGCGGCTCTTATGGTCATGGATGGTAAATCCTAAGAAAATCCTGTGATTGAATACATCATTTCGTTCATTTATAAATATGCCATTTGTTTCACTGAAACTAGTCCTAATATAATGTTACCTGTTGTAGGTAAATAAATAAAGTTATTTTTATACACTAATAATACTTTATCATTTTTGCTCGTTATTTTGACCCAGTTGATCTATTTTTAAGCATTTAGTAAAATTGTTGAAAATTGAAAGTGGCTCATCTTAAAAGGTGAATATTTTAAGTTACTTCATTATTTATTTCACGAAGAGAGATATAGAGAATAAAACTTTCTCGTTTACATTTAAAGTATAACAGAGCAGTGTATAACTTATATCCAAATCAAACCATTTTTATTTCGAATTGTTTTTACATATTTACTTATTACTTGTTGCAATAATTCAGTTAATTAAAAAATATATTGCTAAAAATTATAAAGCAAGTAATAAATAAATAAGTAACGTAGACAACTCTACATGAGTAATATGAAGAAAAATTTAAATTAATATTAAGTTGTGCACAACTATAATGAACACACTGTATAACTTATTTGGGGTATTTTCAAATTACACAGAAAAATATGGGCAGTGGCTTTTACGTACCGACCAGGGTTCTTAAATAAAAATTAGGTGCAGACGTAAAAAATTATATTCTACCAGTTATATTACCATGTCAATAAAATAAATATATTCAGTGCGCCGAGAAAAAACCGCGTAACTTGAAGATTAATTTGATTAACCAACTCCCGTTGTTTGTAAACAGTTTTTAATCTTCTCTAGACGATGTCTACTTAATTGGTGAAATACGCATAAAATAAATTGTTTAGTGTTTTGCATAGTGGAAACTAGGTCAGTGTCAGTGCCACATCAAAGATATTTTAAGAATATACAGGGCGTTTTAGACAAAAGCATATTAAAAAAGTTGAACGAACACACATTTGCTGCATAATTCAAACATTTTTAGTCGAGGTAAGTGAGTTTTCTAAAAAATTTAATATCACTGTAACCAAGTGCACATTTGGTGATATTTTATCTAATATTGCTGTGTGTGATGATTAATGCTACTTTCAGTTGCCCCTCTATTAGTGTGAAAGTTAATAAAAACAAAAAAAATTATAAAATAAATTTCTATGACCAATCTCCCTGTAACTGTATTATCCTGGTAAAGTAGTCGAGCTTACGTATAGCCGGGGATGAACTGACGATGGTTAGGGTTCTCTTAATGATACGATAAATCCTACGAGTACTCGAGGTTGATGATGAGGATGGTTGAGAAAGCCTGTCTACACACTCCTGCTCAATACAGTGTCCAGGTTCCTACCGCAATGAAGAATTTTCGGGAACACCCAATATATACCTCGGACTTTTTTCAATTAAGGTCGATTTCCAGCCAGCAAGAATAAATACAGAACAGTGAGAAACCAGGAGATGGAGAAAATTTGAGAAACTAGGTTGATATTGGTTGAAATAGGTTGAAATTACTGCAAACAATTTAACTTACTAAATGTAGTTTAACAAATCAAAAATAATGGTCACTAATGTTACAATAGATAATGGTTACAATGACATAAAAATTAGAATTTGTAAAATTATAAAATTTACTTACTAAAATAATATCTGACTCAAATTACTAATTTATGAAGTACTGACAAGATAATACAAGTGATAACACAAATTTAAACACAAGAATTTATTAAAGGTAAAATATTCTGCTATGTGTGAATTTAACAGATAATCTAAATAGTTGAAATTTATATCCAAGGGTCTCAAAACCGTGAGGAGACTGTACTTCATAAAACTGATACTTTTTGATATACCGAATGAAATTTAAGATAAAGTTTGTAAAGCAAAAATTACGTTAATTATCGATTTAAAATATTCAAGTATTTAATATTTAACAAATGATATAATGATATCACCAGATTAAAAGAGAGAAAAATAAATATTTTTAAACCAAGCCAAACCAAAACTATGAGGCCAATGTAACATAAAATAACGCGAAACCAAGTAAAATTTATACTTTTGTAAATTATGCCCAAAATAAACGATATAATAATAATAATCTGTAGATAAGACGAACGAAACAAATGCCTTCTGATGTCAAGGTGATGGAAAACCCTAAAATCGAATTTGTCACACCCAGAGCAAGTGATCGAATGCACAACAAATTCATGAATTAAAAAAATACTTTGGATCACTTACCCTGAATATTCTGGAAACTCCTAGACAGAAATCCTTAGCCCTGGACAGGAATTAAATCTGGCAAAAACCCAAGTTCCAAGTGGACTTTCCTTCACCCATACTTTGAATCAAGGATTCAGCAACGCTCCAAGGCGTGAATTACCTAATAACAAAAAAAAATTCACACATAAATCGTTCTCTGTACGAAATAAAATATAATCTGTAATTTTTTAATTACAACGATAAATTATCCAATTAATTATTGGATAATACCCCAATTAATAATTAATTGAGCGAGAAATACGTCTAAAACTAACAAAATACGGTAAAACGGCGATAACTCAAACCACGTGCAAAGCACAGGTTATTAGGTAAAAATTCTAACAAAATTTACGATAAAACGGTAAAAAATTATTATCCTACTTTAGCGTTATAGCTAAAGCAATAAATTAAACGAAAACTTTAACAAATTAAGCGATAAGTGATAGGCAATAGTGCATATAGGGTTACTCGGAATTGAGGCGAGATTTATTAATTCTCAAAATGGAAAATACGAAGGCTGTAGGGAATTTAAACTTAAATTCGTTACAACATTAAACAAATTCCATCCATATTTCCCCATCATTTAATACTTATGAATTCTTTATATACTGTTGTCCCCCACCAGAACATGCAGAAAAATCACGTAAAATATCTCAAAATGAAAATAAATAAATAAATATATTACCTATTGAAAAAATCAAGCAGGACTTCATTGTAAATACTGGAGATTCATTAAACTACATAAGCACATTTTTAGCATTTCAAATCTAATAAATATATAAGACAAACTCAGAGTACAAGAACCTCTTAACAAATTTTAGCTATAGAGCATAGTACCTGAATTCGGATATCGACTTACTTTAGTCAATTATGTTAGAGATGCGGAAATTAACACGTCAGCTGGGTCTGGTAATTTTGGTCGTTTGTTAACAGTAAAAAGGAGATCAAAAATCTGCATTCAAATGTCATGGATCAAAAACTAGATAATCCCAATGATATAACTGATGCCTTCACCGATTTCTTTAATGACGCTTGCTTATCTCTCTCAGACAATCCAGAATCTAGTGATAACTAATATTTTTGCGATAAATATTAGAAGTTTTGATGAAGATGTGCCGAAGAATCTAAAGATTAACCACTAGATCCGACAGTGCTCCAGCTTTCTTGGTTAGAGATTGAGCTGATATTTTTGCTCATCCACTCTCGATAGTACATATTTTGTGAATATCTAACTGCTGCATTTCTGAAATTTGGAATAAATAGTCTAGTATCTGAACACCAAGATTATTTTAAGAAAGACCCACCACCGCCTCTAAATTAATTTGCATTATCCAATATATTTCTGAAGCTATAGATCAGGGCAAAAAAACAGATGTATATGCAAATTTCTCGAAAGCATTCGACTACTAATCATACTATATTGCTACTAACTAAACTGTCTGATTTTGGGTTTCTCCACTCTCTTTTGCAATTTTTGTATTTTACTGCAACATGTGGTAATCCGTAGGGATCAATTCTTGGGCCTCTGTTATTTAACTTCTTTATTGACGATATACAGTGTGTCCCATTTTGAATGGAAACACCCCTGTAAAAAATGTGTCTATTATCCGATTTTATCGGGACTTTTTTTAAAAGATAGATCATCGAAAACTCTAGTTTATGACAAAAATTTAAAAATTAATTTCAATTTTCAAGACTGCTATAATTTATTTTCGAGGGTAAAAATGAACAAATTTGACTGGCGATTTTTTGTATTAAAAATCTAACCGCTTCTCTTAAAATGCCAATTGCCAATATATGTTAAGGTCCCAGGAAAAGTCAATATAACTGAAATTATTGTATCTAAGTACTATAATGTAGCAATTCTGTCGATGAACATCAATACTCATCGTATCATGCGATCTAGATATAAGAAATTATAACGAAAAGACATGTGCAAATATATTTGCTAAATACCACATGCTGTCACATTTTTGCATGTTCTCATCTGGATCTAAAAATACTAAATGTCAAATTATTTGTTTGAGTTTATGCGTAATCTGTTTCACGGTTGCAATTATTTCCGCTAATTAATTTCGTAATATCTAGATTCAAATCGTAAATGCACCATTTAAGATTTAAATCTTAATTATTAACTTTCATTTGATAGGATTTTATTTAGCATTATAATTCACTTATAAATGCCATTGTTCAATATTTTAATAAAAAATTCTTGTACTGTTACAACTAAAAATTAATCTTTAATAATAATTACAAAAAATATTATAGTAAGAAACAAACCGTATTTATGTTTTTAATGTTATAAATAATGGTCCATTTGTCCAGCAGTATTCATAGTTCAGTATTTTATGCGTAGCCTTAAACTATTTATTTATTTGAAGATAAAAAAAAGACAAACAAAGCTTTTATTTATAATCCTTTTTATTTCTGTACAAAATTTTTTGAATAAACCCAACTAGTTTTGGCTACATACGTTTAGGGAATAATATTAATAATAAAAATATTTGTAATTGAAAAAGTCAAAAATTTGTCACATTTCATTACCGTTGAAACTTTAAATAATTAAATATAGAAAACGTAAAAAACAACACGGTGATAGACTAACAGTAAAATAAATGTGTTACATTTTAAAGGCAACGAATATCCATCAGTTCCTATAGGTCACTCAACAAATACGAAAGAGACATATGACAATCTTAAGACATAACTCAGATGTATAAAGTACGAAGACCACAAAGGGAACATATGTACAGATTTAAAAGTGGTGACATTATTACCAGGGTTGCAATCATTATACAGGGTGTTAGAAAAGTATGGGAGCGGTGAAGAATCTCGAATACTTTGCATCAAATCGAAAAATAAAAAAATACGTTTCAAAAATTTTTCAAAAAACTATCTACTGATACCAAAAATGACCTCCCCACCCACCACCCAGTGGGTGGGGCGGGGGGCAACTTTAAAATTTCAAATGGATTCCAAGGCAAAAAATACGTATATCCGATTCCGCAATAAAAAATAGGGGTTTCCATTTGAAATTTTAAAGTTGCCCCCCGTCCCACCCACTGGGTGGTGGGTGAGGAGGTCATTTTTGGTATCAGTAGATAGTTTTTTGAAAAATTTTTGACACGTATTTTTTTATTTTTCGATTTGATGCAAAGTGTTCGAGATTCTTCACCGTTCCCATACTTTTCTAACACCCTGTATACAATATATTGCTGCTTTTTGTGTGAGTGAGACAGCCATGCAAAAGATAAACATTAGAAAATTGAATGTTGGCTTCTACGCAAAACAACTGAGTTTGGTGTCAAAAATGTGGCACGAGAAGCATTCGTTCAGAAGGAAAAGATATATTTACCCCCACATCACATTAAGCTAAGCCTCATCAAAATATTGTTAAGGCACTGAATAAAAGGAGTTGATTTCTTATACTTAAATGCAATAAAGAAATTTCCACGTATAATTGAGGCAAAGATTAAAGAGGGATTTTTTGTTGGACTGCAAATTAGAACTGTTTCAAGATGAAAACTTCAGGACAACTTTAAATGGCACTAACATGGAATGCATTTAAAAATGTTGCACTATTTTCTTGGGAACAAGAAATCAGGGAACTACCACGAACACGTAAAAGAACTACTCTTGGCCTACCACATTTTGGGATGCGACATGTCGTTAAAACTTGATTTTCTCCATTTTAATTTGGATTTCTTAACCGAAAATTTAGGAGCAGTATCAGATGAGCACGAAGAAAGGTTTCACCAAGACATTGTATTGATCGAGGAAAGGTATCTTACTGAAAAATGGAGCCCAAACATGTTGGCCGACTATTGTTGGAGGCTAATACAGGAATACGTGGCTCCTATAAAGGAAAAATCAAAGGTAGTAAATATTTAGGAAATTAATTTAAAATGTATATACCTACTGTTCTTAAACTTACTAGCTACCCGGCTAGTTTTCAAATTTTGTAAATACGTTTTGATTAAAGTTAAAACGGGCACTCCTCTGGATACAAAATAAGCTAATACAATATAAGACTTCAAAATCTGTACCAGGTAACAGCGGGGCGGGGCTATTTTGCTTTATCTCAACATATCAAAATATAAATCAAAACCACATTATGATATCTTTACCGAAAAGATTATATCAATTTATAAGGTATACAAATGGGAAATGTAGCACTCCAGTGAATTGTAACAAATTATGTTTTAGTAGAATTTAAAACACAATCATTTAGATATATGAAATCAAACCATACTTTTATTAAATAAAATTTGAGCATTTTATATTAGATCGTCTGGAAGAGATAATTTTTCTTAAGTAAAGGCAATATTGGTTTTGAAGCAAGTTGAATTTTCGTAAAGATCTGAAGATTATTACCCCACTTATTGCATTGGATTTTTTGAGGTTAGGATGTACTTTTATTTATATATTTATTTATTTATTTATACACTGCCCAACAAGAAACCCAGTTAGAGGGCAGGAATATACATGTATATAGAATTAAATAACAAATCAATTATATACTACAATATGCAATACAAGAATAAAAATTAATGGATACGCACAAGTTGAAAGAAGGAAAAAAAATGAAAAAATAGAAAAAGTGTCTGGATGAAGGCATTAGTTGCCTAAAACATTAAACTTAAAATCTTTAATAGTGCAATTAAATATGTCAATATTGTCAATGTTATAATTTAATGAAATAAAATTAGAACACATTATATGCAAGGGTGAGTGTTTACGTAAATTTCTTCGAGGAGTATTTAAGTAAAATAAGTTACATAGTCGAGTTTGAAATGCAGGTGAATGAAATTGAATCATATCCAAAATTTGAGGAGAGTCAAATTTGTAATTAAGCAATTTATATAAAAATATACAGGAATTATACTTTCTACGAGTGCTCAAATATATGAAGCCCCTTTGAGAAAACACACCCTTTTCACGGAGGTACAAATATTTTAAGAATTATCTCTGAACAGCTTCAATGTGATCTTTGTGTGTTTCGTACTCAGAATTCCATACAACCGAGGCGTATTCTAATTTGGACCTAACAAATGCATTGAATAACAGAAAAAAGGTATTGGAGTTCTCAAAATTCTTGGATTTTCTTATAATAAAGCCTAACTGTTTATAGGAATTTGCAGTTATTTCGGAGATATGATCAATGAAGGAGAACTTGGTGACAAAAGGAACACCAAGGTCCTTCAGTTTTTCACATCTCTGAATAATCTCATCATTTAATACATATTTATTTATTAGGGTGTTATATTTTCTACTAAAAGTCATCGTGTTACATTTACTTATATCAGGTGGTAACTGGTAATTCATTTTTGTTACACCATTGGTTAAGATTAGTTAAGTCATTCTGTAACATCCTGACGTCGTCGTCTCCGTTTACACAGATAAAAATTTTCAGATCATCAGCATATAATAATGAAGCACAATTTAACTGGGAAATTATATCATTAACGTACATATTAAAATGTAACGGTCCAAGAACCGAACCTTGAGGTACACCAGATTTTGCATGAAAGCCTCTATAGTGAACAAATTGACGCCTTTCAACCAAATATGATTTAAAGAAATTGTAAACGAAACTAAAATACAACTAGAGGTTGAATTTTTATTGAATCCTGTATTACTCATCCTCCTGAGGTCTTCCCTGTACTGCCCCATTTATAATATGTCTCTGCCACAGGATAAAATATATAATTCTATTCATTCTTGGCATTTTTTCTGAATGATTTTTAATTTTTTCTTTTTCTTGGATTGGATTTATAAGTAGGTGTTTCTTTTTTTAATTAGCTGCAGTTAGGACCCAAAGCAGAATCGTCTGTTTTATTTAAATATTGCTTGTATACGTCCTATCGAATTAACACTCAGTAACAGTATATTAAATAAACAAAATACAACGTAAATTGATTCACGTCTGTACGTTGTTAAAGTGAGAGGAAGTCTTATAAATAAGTGCACAGTTTTTGGAATCGGATCATTTACGACTGAACTCTGAACAGTTCATATATAAATTTAAATTTTAATAAATAGTTTATCGTCAATAGAAATGGAGTCTGTATTATGTAATTATACATAAATCATACAAATTTTGCGTTGGTTATCTTATGTAATACGTATTTTAAGAAAAATTCCTACAAAGCCTTTTAAATGGAGATATGCATACATTTTCACTTTTTAATGTTATTTTTAACCGATACAGTACACGTTTCCCATACGCTAATATGCAAATTAATCGAAATTTACATAGATACATAAATTTAATAGTTTTAGGAATCATCCGTATATAATTTTTATTATAATATGACGGAAAATAAATATATTGGTATACCAAAATCTATTTTGTTCGAGGATTGCATATTACAGTAGAAAGCGGAAGTTCCACTTAAATTTTATATAAAAACTCGGAACAAATGATTAAAAATCAGTCAGTTATCTGCTCCCAACATCTACAAATAAAGCATCATGAAGACAACTGTAAGTGTATGAAATCGTGTTAAATAAAGTGATTATTGCTAAGTGCAAATTCAATGTGTTTTAAGGAATTCGGTTTTATTGCTTAGTGACTATTTTAAGCTGATCAGTTTGTGTTTTATAAAAAATAAAGTGGAATGATGAATAAATAATAATATTTTTAAAAGCTTCACATTGCATATTTGTGTAACGAATTTATTACTGTTCAACAATTTAAACCAATTGTTATGTCAGTAATGCTACCAATATGTAGCTTCTGGGTCAGGAATTTTATTTAAATGTCCACTATGATAACTAGCATTAACCAGCCCAATCACACTATTTGGAAGGACTAAGTTTTGAACCAGATAATTCCACCATTGATCTTCATTATAATTAACATGATTCTTTAATATTATTAGCTGATACTCAATCGCATTTAGATCCAGCATGTATTATAATTATTACTTTTCCTTGGTTTTATAATGGTTTCATTTTACATTAGTTAATGGTATCAACCCAACCTTTTGATGTTTCTTCCAAATAGAAAATGTATCTATTTTCTCTTCTCTATAGTTTAATAATTGCCAAATATTCAATTATTGGAGTTGTTTCAATTCCACAATAACTTGCTTCTTACTAACCTTTCTGAATTTTGAACTGATCCGATGCGTCGAAATACACAATGGCCTTGATATTCTTAAAAAATTGTCCTTACCTAAACAGTACTCTCATTTGATCGATAACAATTCATTTTCATTTATCCCATGACACTTTCTGGTTTGGACCCAATCAATAATCGAGCTTAAAAGCATACTTCTCCACCTATCTAGCTAATACAACTAAATATTAAATAATTATTATTATGAATTATTTCATTTTGGTCACCAAAGAAATAGATTTCGTATCACTTAAAATCATAAACTGATCGAGGTTTGCACTTGGTATATAAATGTCTCTGTAATTCAAACAACTATCACTCATAACAAGCAATACTGTCTCAACTGATTTCAAACACTAGCTTTTTCAGTAAATGAAGTATATTATTATTATTTGCATATTAGTTACCATATAGAACATAATATTTAAATATTTTCCAGGTGTTCCTTGTGATTCTGGGAATCTCCGCTACTTATGCCGGTATAAAGAAAACCACTAAACGTGGTGTCTTTGGCGGTTCGTTAGGCATTAGCGGCGAGAGCCTAGATGCACACCACGGACATGGCAACTTAATTGGACATGATGCACACTTGCCTTTGGCACCTCTGGGTGACTCCTTAGAAGGTCATGGAGCGGGAGTAATTGGACACGCGAGTGTTGCTGATGCTAGTCTAGGTGGAGGACATTTAATCGAAGACGGAGCTGGAATTGGAGGCGGAATTGGAATTGGAGGTGGAATTGGATTGGGAGATGGAGCTGCATTTGGTGGTGCAGCTGGATTTGGAGGTGGGGCTGGATTCGCAGGTGGAGCTGGATTTGGAGGTGGAATTGGCATTACTGAAAGTAGAGCAATTGGACACATTCACCTTGGAAGTGTTGTCCAACAACACGTCCATGTAGTGAACAGGGTTGGAATTCCCGTTCCCCAGCCTTACCCAGTTCAGGTCGAGAGACAGGTACCAGTACAAGTGCCTCATCCTGTAGATGTGCCAGTAGATCGGCCGTATCCGGTACATGTACCAGTCGACGTGCCAGTCAAAGTATATAAGGACGTTCCTGTACCTGTTGAGAAGCCTGTGCCAGTGCAGGTGACGCAGCATGTTAGAATCCCTATTGAAGTACCGTACAAAGTATTCCACCCACATCCGGTGCCTGTTCATATAATAAAGAAGGTTCCAATCCCGGTTCCACAACCTTTTATTGTTAAGAGACCCATACCAGTAAAGATTCATGCCCATTTTGAGCCAGTACATGCACATATTGATGCTCACCATCATCATCATCACCCTTGGTAGTTTGGAAACTTTCAGTTGTTAAATATCTCAGTTGTTATTGAATACATAAAACATACGCCATTTTGTTGACTAGTCATAATACCAATAAATATATCTTTTATAGTAAATACTGTTTTATTCTTACAATTTGAATATTTTATATCAAGATATCCGCAGAAATAAAATCAATCGGAGACATTTGAAAGTCGTTGTGATACCGATTGGATGTTTCCGATTTAGCGAAATAGATTCCAGTATCCCATCACGTTTTTATTTTAAAAAAATAAAAACAAAAAATAAAAACGTGATGGCAAAAATAATGACAAATACAAGTTATAATTGAAGCGAGAAACTGATATTAATAAACTCTATCAAGAGAGATTTCGAATTTTCCTTCATGATCCGTTAAAATTATCTTTTAAAAATACGTTACATAATAATCTCCTAAAGTTAATCCATCACTGAAGCAAGAGCGAAAGAACAGGATCGCTTTCTGGTAGTAACCACCCATATTCGAGTCGTTACTGGCCTCAACTACAACGTCTTTTCACCTCTTTGTAGTTTATAATTCTTGTCACTGATGAAACTGTAGAAAAATTGCCAAACATAGTTGTGACTATTTACTTTTAAATTGTATAGGTTTATTTTTCATTTGGAACTGAATCCATGCTTTATTGGGATTTACTGATATATCAGATTTACCAGAATTATATTAAAGAGAACTACATAATTCACTGATCAATAAAAATATTATTAAATATCTTACTTGTAGAGAAAATAAACTAATAGAAATAGGTTACTTATTTTTAATTCTTATCGCTACACAAAACACGAAATTGCAAATAATTATCTATTAATCACAAAATAAATAATATTTACAAAAATAATTTTAATACTGTTAATAATTAAGAAAGAAAGTCTTCAAAAGCTCTAAGGCTGTCGCGGGGCCGACGATTTGTAGAAGAGTTATTAAATTCTCTTTCTTCAATCTTCGGTGGTCTTCTTCTGAAACAAAGTGAGCCCTGTTGACCCGACCTCTTCTATTGGAATCACTTGGTGAATTATGTTGTTGGGCAAATAGCCAACAATTCGAATTTCTATAAACCACACAACGTCGAACTCACTTCACTTCAGTAGAAGACCATGAAAAGATGGTCGAAACTTCAAGAATTCAAAATATTCAACCTGAAACTCATCTACAAAAAAACGTTTTCAAGTTTTAATTAAGTTTGCATCTTATCGAGATCTTGATAGTCATAATAGAAGAATCGAGTCCATGTTTCAATACGATTGGATTTTCTGCTCTTGAATTATCGTGCTTACAAGAAAAATGATGGACAAACTATTTGAGTTTTGAAAGCTGACACAATGCAATGGTTTGAAATTTTTTTATCTATGGCCGATTTAAGAAATTCACTAGCAAATACAACATATTCCGTTACTAAAATTATATTTCATGAAAAATTCATAGAGAAAGTGACATTTGTATTAAAATAGTATACCTGGTGGCCAGGAGAACAGGCCCAGGCTTGGAACATGTATGACTTATTTTCCAATTTAGGGACGTGTACATACAAAATGGCCGACTTCCGGTTTAGACGGATATAATATCAAATTTAAATTTTTAAATAGAACACTCTGTACATCTTATTATTTTTGAAATCTACAGATCCATATTCTATCTGATCACTTTGCGAAATTTTTATTTTTTTCAAAAGTAATTTTAAAATTTTTGAATTATTTAATTTTTTAGTGTTAAATGGAAATAAATCTAGATGTTCTATCTAATGTTGTGGATGGTCCATACACGTTTCATTTAAAAAAATGTACTTTTTTATCAAAAACCAACACTCTAAAATTTATTGGCCCACAATACTCTTAATATTAACTTACTACTAAAAGTTATTATTTGTGCGAATAACAGAATGGAGATAGATACATTTTTCCCAAGTCACAGCCTTCTGGATTGAAAAATAAAATTAAAAATTTTAAAATTATTTTTTTGGAAAAAATTCAAATTTTGCAACGTGATCAGATAGAATTTGGTCCGTAGATTCCAAAAATAATAAAATATACAGCGTGTTTCATTTAAAAAATTGAAATTGAAGTTATTTCCGTGGAAACCGAAAGTCGGCTATTTTGAATGCACACGTCACTAAATTGGAAAATAAGTCCATGTTCCAAATTTCAAAACAGTTGGTTCATAAACAAAAGAGCTATAAGCCTGGACCGGTTCTCGTGGCCCCCAGGTATGCGTAATTTATTAATTATTTAATTACTAATGATTTAATGAGTTCCACCCCATGAAAATAAGTAAAAAGTTTAAAATAACTTGAACGAGGGAGCTTGCAATTTATGTCTTAGTAAATAAATATTTTTCATTGTTATGAAAGTCGTTGGGACCAACTGCTAACTAATGTAGAAACATGTTTTTTTTGGGGTTAGGTGTCTTTTTAAAAAAAATTAATTTAATAAATTTTCTGACATTTTTGGTGATATTCTTTCAACATTCTCATACGCCATTGATATCTTATTATATATCCCTGAGGATAAAAAATATTACAAAAAGATTAGCAAATTAAAAGTTAGTTTTCTTTAAAAATTCCCACCTCAAGAAATATTTTCTTTCAATAATTTTATTGTTATTTTACATTCAAAATATGGTATGGTACATATAGCATGTCCATATATGAAAAAGGTACATGAGGTCGATTTTATATAACTCATAGGGGTTAGGAAGGAATTTATTTAATCCTCATAGAAACGTTACTACAGTTTATAGCAAATGATAAAAAAATGATAGTTTATAAACTATAAAATATTTTTATACACTTTAATTATGCAACCCACTGAACACCCAAGAAGATTGATAGTTCTATAAGTAAATTAAATTATAAAATAAAGTTATCGCGATGTAAGAAAATTTCATAATTTTTCCTGCAGGTTGCACAAAAACTCTTCTCGGAACTTTCAGGAAATACAAAAGTTGTAAATATATTTTAAATTTAATACTTAACTAGGTTTACCGGAGTGTTAAAAAAAGATCAACAAAGAATTTATTTTTTCCGCCATTCTATGCTCGTACATCATGAAAATATTACATATTATGAAGTACGCTATTGAAATTGACAAAATAAAAAACTACATAAAAGAGTAAGCAGAAAAAAAGTAAAAAATAAAAACCGCTGTTGGTGAAACGTCTTCGATAAATTTCTGGGTTGTCTAATTTCTGTGGTGTGTTTATGTTATGTTAAACAAGTTTTAAATTTTAAGTGTCATCTCAAAAATTGCCGTTCACTCTTAGGCTATTTTTCTGGCAAATAATTTTTAAAAAATGTATCGCATCCAAGATATGCCAAAAAAGGAGTTGGTCCTTAACAAATATCAATTTGAAATGATGCAAAAACGTGTAATTTCAAGAATATATTTTGTTGTGATATTTGTTCATTTTTACATGGTTTCAAATTGATATTAAGTAATAATATTCCATTCTTTAAATTCCAAGTAAGTAGATATAGGTATAAAGCGATTAAAATTTTATTTAATCCTTTTAGAAACCTTTTTTATTTTTTAAAATCGGTTAAATTTTATTCAAACCTTTGGGAATCTCCTATTTAGTAAATAAAAGTATTGTAAGGAAACCTGTACTCCCATTTTAGTAGAAAATTGGAATAGCAAACCATTCAAAATATTTATTTATATAATTGTACCAAATGTCTAACTATTGAAAGATGATGCAATTTTTATCTCATTTATAAATCGTCTCAAATATACTGAAGGTTATGTCAAAATTGTTTAAGCAATTATTACTAGATTATCTCTTATTTATCTACAAAATACTGGATGCGCGGTGAAATCGTATACCTAAACAGAAAATTTAATTTTCGATTTATGCCTATCATACAATAGTCGTAGCTTGATCAAGCTCTATAATAAATTTTCTTGAACCAATCCGAAGTAATGAGTCCAGAAGAAACATGCAGGTCGAGTTGAGAAACTTCCTCTTTTCCCTCTATTTCTTGAAGTTTTGATTTTTCTCAAAAGCAATAGGCCTTTTACTCATTTACTCACTTCCTTACCTACAAATTAAATTTCAATGCTATGGGACCATCATTTCTTAAGGCTTGTTCAGAATACGATGAGTAACGAAATGAAAGTCTAGCGTATTTAATGTTTCGAATTTGTCACAGAAAATCTAATTGCTTGATCAATTTTATAATAGACGATTTTTGTTCAAATACGGTGTCATCTAGGTGAACTGCTACTACTTTAAAATTTCATATAGTTTTCTGTGATTCTGATTTCTTGTGAAAGTAGGCGTATATCTGGTCAGCGGTTAGATGCCACTAGGTGCATCAATTAAGTCGTCTTTGAATTAATTATAACCTCTAGCATTTTTATATTGTTGATATGATATTTAATATAAAAATCTACTTTAAATTTAGACTTTGTGGTAGGTAACGCAATCAGATTAAATAAATAAATATATAAACATATAGTACAGGCACTTGGTGATCTCACTTCGAACTAGTTCTACAGCTGTACAAAATGGGTCAAATAACATATATTAAAAAGGAATAACGGTACCTTTTCGTTGGGGGTGAGTTTCACCCCAGCTCAGGGGTTTCGAAAAAAGAAGAAAAGTGACTATTGCAACGTGTAGATCGTCGAATTCGAGGTCGAATTCTACCTCAAAAAACCCTATAACGTTCTTTTTATTTTAATGCCCGCTGAGTTACAGAGCAAAAATTTGCAAAGAAAAATTTCTACTTGCTCAACACAGACAAAATATGTTTTACCACTGTGCCCCTATTATATCGACCATATTAGGGGTGCAGTCGCGAATTAAAAAATTCTGACTTGAGATTCGTAATCAGCGACCTCAAACACATATTCAAGAATTTTTTTAATAACTAACTCTTAATATTTGAGTCAGTATTAAATTTTGAACGTCAGGGGTGATTTTCACCCTCTTAGGGATAAAGGCACATTTATTCCTTTTATTAATATTTGAAGTTGAGACCCTAAAGTTTAAGAATCCGCAGAAAAAAAATTCACAAGCAGCTATAGAATTGGTTCGAAGTTTGGGTACTTTACCAGGTGACTGTATTACGAGTTGAGTATCTTTGCGAAAAAGCTACAAAGGCACGAAGGTAATATTTTTGCCTTTAATAACGTTCTTTTTACACAGATTTTGAGAAAAAAGTTAAAAGATGACAAAAGGAATAATTAAACGCTACTCTTATTAGAAGCTTAGTAATCACTCTAATTTTTTGTTTCATTTTTATTTATACTATAATGATCACAAAATTATCAGAAGAATACAAAAAACATTGCATATATTAAAAATAACAGATAAGTGTTAAAAAAAAGAAGGTATAAGTACTAAAGGAAGAAGAGTTATAAAAATTATGTAACTTGTAATTTTAATTAAATAATACCAATTGTGTTGTTTCCTACTCGGCATAAAATTCAAAATCAAACTAAGTGAGGAAGATATGTACTTTGAGAAAAAGAAGAAAAATTTTAGCCCAAGTTAATTAGGTACTTAGGTTAGAAGCAATTAATTTTTTTAATGTTTTCGTACATTAACTCTTCAATTGTCCTTCTTTCATTAACGCAACTCTGCAGTTAATGTGTGTGAGTCATTTCTAACATTTTTACCTGAATTTTTAATGTTTTCACGTTTACAAAATCAAAGTTATGCTCCAAATTAACTGCATGGACAAATAGAGCTGGTGCTGTCTCTCTTTACTCATACATCATATTTATGATTTTAACCATTGCTTGGTTTGACCTATCCAACATTGATTAGATTCAAGTACTATTCATACACCGCGTTACTTTTTGTATCTAATGAAACTTTTTTTTTTATAAATGACTTTATTTAGGCTTTATACAAGCATAATGACAAAAACCTATCCAATTTGATATACTCACATAGATGTTTCATCTCTAAACATACAATTATTAAGTTTATTGAATCTTCTTTAATGTATGATAAAAATCGGATTAAAATTTACAAAATTCAGAACGTCTAAAAATAAATTATTGAAAAATTTTTTTAACTCACCACAAAATTCATTTATTATGGTCACCAACCAAAAACGATGTCCCCAAGAAGATGTACATGTTCTTTCGCCTTTATCCGGCGAAAAATAAAATAAAAAATAAAAATAAAATTTTTCTTCTTTTTCTCAAAGTACATATCTTCCTCACTTAGTTTGATTTTGAATTTTATGCCGAGTAGGAAACAACACAATTGGTATTATTTAATTAAAATTACAAGTTACATAATTTTTATAACTCTTCTTCCTTTAGTACTTATACCTTCTTTTTTTTAACACTTATCTGTTATTTTTAATATATGCAATGTTTTTTGTATTCTTCTGATAATTTTGTGATCATTATAGTATAAATAAAAATGAAACAAAAAATTAGAGTGATTACTAAGCTTCTAATAAGAGTAGCGTTTAATTATTCCTTTTGTCATCTTTTAACTTTTTTCTCAAAATCTGTGTAAAAATAACGTTATTAAAGGCAAACATATTACTTGGTAAAGTCACCTGGTAAAGTACCCAAACTTCGAACTAATTCTATAGCTGCTTGTGAATTTTTTTTCTGCGGATTCTTAAACTTTAGGGTCTCAACTTCAAATATTAATTATTTTTATCATACATTAAAGAAGATTCAATAAACTTAATAATTGTATGTTTAGAGATGAAACATCTATGTGAGTATATCAATTTGGATAGGTTTTTGTCATTACGCTTGTATAAAGCCTAAATAAAGTCATTTATAAACAATGTATATCAAGCAAAGAAAGAGAATTGTAAAAAAAATAATGAAACTTTATCTTTAATCACACTTCGGCACCTACAGTGCCAACATTTTTGTCATCACGAAAACTTCATTATTATACTCGTTATTTTATACACTTCTAATATTATGTGTTAAACTTACTATACACAGAATTATAAAAAATCATTTACTACTATCGATGGTAAGCAACTGTATAGGAAAAACATACAGTTTTACACTACACTAAATAGAAAAATTATAGTTAACGCGGTTAAGTAATAAAAAAAACATAGAACAATATCACAGACCTCGAATAAAAAACATGATGTACACTGCGCGTCATATAAATGTGGTACACTTTGATTTTATCAATGTAAATCTGGCTCAACTTGTCAAATTTGACATTATAAGATCTGTCACATATACTTATAACGTGAACTGGAGACGTTGCAATTCTGACGTCTCTGATTTGATCATAACCTACAAAGCTCTTAAATGACAGTTTACATCAGTCAGGGTCAGGAAGATCACCATACACAACTAAAAAAACCTGATTTTCGGGTTACCAGTTACAACTGTTGTACCACATTTATATAACGCGCAGTGTATCTACGAATTCGTGTTTCAGGGTTGTTAGAATCCTATAAATTAATTATTTATTTAATATATCCTTTTTGCATCGAGTGTTACTCCGAGATAATCGAGGTTAATTGTCATGCCTGTCAGCGTTTGGGTAAAGTTTGACAAGACAGAGTTCTTGAGGTGATCGATATAGCGTCGGTCGGAAGCTCCAAAATTTATAGTGTAAGTGGAAAGTTCCAAGACGTTAGACTTTATCAAAGGATTTCTGTGAATATGGAACTCATCAGTTAATACGCCCCGGTTAAAGTTGGTTGTGATAGCTTCTCTGAACCAAATAAATAAAATAAATTAATCAAGGAATGCAGACGACTGGCTGGAAATCAAGTAGATCTTCCACATATATTTGTAACTGGACGCTCAAATTCTTACTATCACGTTTAATTTGATACATTTAGGTCACCCAGTATAACAACAATTCAATAAAGTTAATTGAAAATAATTGAATAAATTAATTATGTGCCAAAGACTGTAGATATTTGTATGCGATATAATATATGTTGCATAACAAAGCAAATCGTATTTATTAAATATCGAATATCGTGTTTAATGCAATAATTGCTTAATTAAAGAGTTATTACATTGAAATCGTCGACTTTTTAAAAATGATAAAATCTTAATAAAGCACGGTGAAGTGATCTTGTGCATAATTCTAGATCACATTAAATTCGAAAGGTAAATACACTCGGTGTCAGAGTAAATGGGCACCAACAGGATGAACTAAAAAGTAACAGATGTGGTCAGTGGTGTACTCAAGGAGGATCACTTCAAAAAATTTAATTAAATGTGGTTTATTCTACTTTTTGTAAAATCATTTAAAATTAAGGTCTTTATAAATACGTTTATCGAAAATAGATTTTCGTGTCTACCCAAGAGGGATACACATTTATAAGTAAATACACGGTAAATAATATAAAAACTAGAAAGTTGACTAATAACGATACGAAAAATTTTCCACGACTGTATAGTTGATTTCTTTACTTTTAGCATAAGGCGAAATATTAACTCAAATAAATACCTACATAAGTATACATTGAAAAAAAATGCATGTAATGTAAAAATTAAAAATAACTACTGTGCTAAACACATTAAATTTTAATATATCCATTAAGAAACTAAGAGCAAAAATGCAACATGGGGAAAATTCTCCCAAAATGTCCTTTTTATATAAAGAAGTAGCTAATTATTATAAAATTGGGAATGATGGCTGTGAAATATTTATTACAGTCCCCACCATGCTGGCGAAGCGAAGCCACGCCTACTGAACCCCTCCGTCGGATGGCTTAAGACTGGCCACTTGATATTGGCAGAAGCAAGCCACGCCTACTAATGACGTGAAAATCAATAATACGCATGACTAAACTCATAAAACGAAGAGCCCAGGCCAACAGAGCTCACTTTGTTTTAGAACTATTTTCATTGATTCCAAAGAATTGTGTACAGCACTAACGTGTCTACATAAAAGTCAAGGTGAAGAAATCTGACCATATGAATAAAATCGGAAAATTGATTTCAAATTGGCCGTATCAAACGTAGACTCGTAATTACTCAGTTGGGGTAGAATACGTAACCTCCTTTACGAAATAATTTGAACACAATAATTCTGAAGAAATATAAATAATACTCAAACGAATCGCCATGAAAGGAAACTAGTATTTTAAGCTAAGGAATTAAGGAAATAGTATGTACTATTGGCTTTTATGGATGTCTAAATTGCGAACATAAATAAAGTGTACGCTTATAACACATAGTCAATTGGGTAATAATATGTGTTACTATATGAAAAAGTCACACCCATAGATTTTGTTTTCGATAAACTCTTGTTGGAGCAATCCTTCGTATTTGTTCTAATGAGGAAGATACGAAAATGAAAATTATTCACAGCAAAAGGCAATAAAGACGATTAAACAAACAATAATCAGTAAATTCTTTTATTGACCCCCCCCCCCCCCCCCAAGAAGTAGATTAAATCAAATGGCGTCCTTGGAAATTAATTCAAAAAAACTGTTTCCAAAATTATTTAAAATTCCATGGAATATTAAAACATCTCTACATAAAGCATTTCAATACATTTTAATATAGAAGGTAAGCTATACCGGGTGGCAACGAGATTGCGTTCCGGCTGTGCGTTTTTTATTTTTTATCATATTTCACTAAAACAACATATTTTATTTATTATTTTGTCAAGTATTTTACTACTTCCAGTTTTCCTTGAAATGACCCCGAATTTGAATTTTTAAATGACACATCCTGTATATTTTGGTATATGGGGTTTTTTGAGCCGCTGAGAAAAGTCGAATAACGTAGAGGGCAAAAGTCTAATTTTTTCTTTTGTTTTGGTCATTAATTTTGTGAGCATCAACTTTCTAAATAATTCATATTTGTTTTTAATGCAGCATTAAATTCTACGTAAAAAAGGAATACCTACTTATTTTATGTTGCTAAAATGCACCGTTTTCGAAAGAAATGCATTTAAACTTCCTGTAACACAATGAAGAGAATTATCTAAAATTTGAATTATTTTAATCTACCAGGAACAATAAAACTGACATTAAGATAATTCGGTATCTATAGATAAAACGTAGTTTTTAAGAATAGAGATTTTATTAATTAACAAATTTACCAATTTAAAAAATTGCCTCTGACGGTGCATAACTTTTTAAGGAAGCAAAATGGTACTAAGGTATGTTCGCTAGAATGATTTAATTTTACTCAAGGAACCTACTGTTACAGTTCGGCCCATTCTTTAATGGACACCCTCAATAGCTGTTATTTCAAGACTGTTTACGCCATTTTGAAATTTTGTCCTGAATTTAATATGAGATTTGTTTGTTTTACCAGAACCATCAGCATGTACAGGGTGTCCAGCTTAAAGGTGTTTCCCCCTTTATTTTCGCTATTCTCAACATATTTTTGCCATTCAAAAACTTTTCTTGATCAGTTTTTAATGAACCTTTTGGATCTGTAATAACATCTTCTCTACGTCAATAAAATAAAAAATTATTTTTTTTTTAATATAATGACCCTATATTTATTATATATCTCGATAGACCCTTTCAAGCTGAATTCAAAAATATATAACACTTATATATTTCTTTCACAAAAAATAACATTATAATAAAGATAACAAACAGAAAAAAAAATTTTTAAGGCCCTGTATTTTGTTGACATAGAGAAGATGTTATTACAGATCCAAAAAGTTCATTAAAAACTGATCAAGAAAAGTTTTTGAATGGCAAAAATCTGTTGAGAATAGCGAAAATAAAGGGGGAAACACCTTTAAACTGGACACCCTGTACAGGGTGATTCCTATAACGTTCTCACCCCAATTTTTTGGTTTGTCTTTGAAAATAAAATAAAAATATTTAACGTAACTTATAGTAGTTTTTCCAAGGATTTCGAAAATTTCAACAAAAAAACAATTGAAAGCCAAATAAAAGTGGGAAAAAGACAAAGTAATTTTTTTTTATGGAGTATATTTTTACAGTTTTGAAAAAAGGTTTAATTTCTCTTTCCAAAAATGTAACACAACATATATTTACCTTCATATTTAATAAAATACTGATAATAGTTAAAATAATAATAATAATAATTATCAGTATTTTACTAAATATGAAGGTAAATATATGTTAAAATTGTAAAAATATACAAGGAAAACATTGCTATGTTTTTTCTTAATTTTATTTGACTTTCATGGTTTTTTTGTTGAAATTTTTGAAATCCTTGGAAAAAATAGTTACTATAAGTTACGTTAAATATTTTTATTTTATTTACAAAAACCCAAAAAATTGGGGTGAGAACGTTATAGGAATCACCCTGTACATGATAATTGTGTAGTTTTTAATATACATTTTGTAATCGCTACTTTTAATACGTTCATTCTATTATTAAATAAATTAATAATTGATCCTGGAATCCTTGTGGTACGGTCATGGTTTCATTCAAAGCCAAAACATCCTATGTCATGATGAATCGGTGAACGTATGTGGAACTCAAATATATCCTATTTGCGTAAAGTCTAAAATAAAAATATTATATTAAACAGGTTTTGTAATATAAATATATCTTATGCAACGTATCTACTAATTTTCTAATAATTTTTAAAATGGCAGGTTGGTAGAAGTACTTTAACATGCCAGAAAATAAATGTTTAATTTTCCACGCCTTGACATAGGCTGCTGCTAAATTCAATAATGTCCCAAAGTACCAACAATAGCAGCAGTTGTAAAGATGTAAATATCAGCTGGATTTTTTTATCTGTGAAAGGATGGGCTTGCAAGGAGCATACTATAATTAGCAAAACTTTGCATATGATTGACTGTTGCAGTTAATAAGTCATTAATGTTAAGGAGAAACAAAGTGGGCGATAAGCGAATCTTTGTGGAACACCAATATTAATATAGAATATCTACAACGAAACAATTTGGTCGAATTTAAAAAATCTCTACCTTTATATTTTAAATCAAAAAGTTACCAGAGATATATGTAACAGTTTTGAAAAATTACGTGAACATAATAGGTACCTAATGCCAATTAGATATTCAGCTCTTGAATTTTGAATCGTGATGGAAATTCCTAAAGAAATATTATTCATAACAGCCTTTTTATCCTTAAACCTTAAAAATCTTATTTCTTTTTTTCACTGTGTGCCGACGTTTTATTTTACATTATTTACATTTATTATCAATTCCAGGACTTCTTGCTCTCAGTCAATTTTGTTTCCACATTGGAATTAAATGCATTTCATGTTAGGTCCAGAATTAGGCGGTTTTTTCACTTGTTATGATAGGAACCTAAAATAGATATCACAAGAAACCTCACAGGAAATCTTTTATTCCATCATTACTTCCTGTTTTACGTGACTGAAAGATCCCAACACGAAGAAACGAATCTAGTTCTGCGACGTATGATCCGATACGGCAGAATATTTAGAAAAGTTTTTATAGGTTTTGCCGCAATTATTATTTTTTATAATTTCTGAGATTACATTTAATAAGATCAATCTTGCAAACCTCAAATTGCACAAAATAATAAAAACTGTAGGTAAATAATAAAAAATTCATGGCAAATGACTTGTCAGTTTTTTTGTTAATTTTATATTCTGCATATTTGTTTTATAATACTTAATACCTACATTAAATAATTGATGAGAAATCAACGACGCGAGAACTCCACATTTACTTCCCATACTCATTAATATTGGTAAATACCTTACGTAATATCAAAAAATGTTCCAAATATCTGCTACTTTTATATTTAATCCACACAAACCATAATTACTACTCGTCATTTTGTTAATAGTGTATCGCGTTCTTCTTTGTGGCCAACAACGAATCAGCCAAGCTTAACGATGCCCAGACGAAATTCAGATAAAGCTGTCCATACACGAACACACAACTATATTACTTTCATAATAAATATATTAAATGAATAATAAATTATGTTACTCTTTGAAATTATTTTTTGTATTTCCAACTAGGCAATTCCAATAGAAAATGCATATCATAGTTGAATATTACTTACCATCATGACGAAAAGTATAAATGTGTCAAACATAGGTCAAAAAAGAATATTATTGTGTAATAATATATGTATAAAAAATAATGACCAAAAATATACTGATGGTCCATGGGAAAGCTCACTTGGCTCTTGTCAAAAGATTCCGGGTTCGATTCCCGATCGTGGCAGTGGATTATTATTATTACCTGTAATATCGATTATGGAAAATTTAGGAAATAATTGAATTGTACAAATAATTCAATTGTTTTTCAACAGTTTGTCGTCAGTTATTTCTTTTGACGACAGAATTGACGCGGGAATTTGATTTATTTTCCATTGTTGATGGATGATTGTTTTTTGATACTTGATTGGTGATAAACAATAAAATATTTAAATTTAAAAAATTCATTCTAGTGACAAACATTAACATAACTAAAGAAAATTATTTTGGTTTTTCAAAATAATCAATTTAAGAACTTTTTTGTCATTTTCATTATTTTTTCACATTTTTGTCGGTCTATGTGTGGTTTAAATAAACTAGGCTCTCAGTTATTGCCAAAAATCTCAATCAGTTTTGATTTTATAACCTAAAGAAATATCTGTTCCTCAGTCTGTCACACCAACCTGACAAAATTGATAAATATATAGATCAGGCAAATTACAAAACTGATAAAGAAATATGAAGTAAGCATCGATGTGGCGAGGATATCAAACCTTCTTAAATTCCAAAATTACTTCAAACAGTTTCATCCAATAGAATTACAATTCTATTGCCAGTACATGATTTTAATAAACCGTTCGAAAAAACAGTTTCCATAATATTATGGCGAATAATACTTATTTGCTTACGATGTTATAATTTTAAAATTGGTTTTGCTAAACAAGCAAGACTTTTTTTATTAATGTCAGATTTGTACCAATAACGTGCTTATAGTAAACTATAGGAACCTTAAAAATCATGAATAGCTTGGTGAAAATAATGGATGGTTTTTCTAGAATAACAAATAGAGGATTATTGTAGGAAATGAAACTTCACTCAAAATCAATATTGGCGAATTTAATTAATTTATTGAACGCAAAGATAAAATTTTTACTATCAGTGCTGTTTAAGATTTAGTACTTTTGTAATGTCCAGTATAGATATTAAAATTAAGAATGGAAAATTATATTTTTTTCTTTCAAAAAAAGAACCATAATTATGATCAACAAAATTTTAGATGAAAAACGAAGTTTTATTGTATGTCAGAAGTAGATTCAATTTAAAATGAAATTGAAAAGAGTTGAAAATATAATAAAATCACTAAGAAATACCAGAAGTTGCCAAATATAAGAAATATGCTTTAACCAAAAAATTATTAGAATAATTTTTAATGCGATCTAATAATATACTTACCATCTGACAATCTTCACTAAATCATGTAGTATTTCCTTTTTTAAGTCTGTTTAATTTTATTCTTATAAAAACAAATAAAATCCAGTTTGTCCACATTTAATAAAATTATATTAAATCCAAGATAACGTAAGTGTATCTTTAAATCTACATTTTTGCAACGTATTGTATTGCACGGGAATAATTTTTATGCTTGACTATTAAGCGGATAGGGGGAATAAGAAAGTACTATCACTAGGGGAGGATGGGTTTAGTATATAAATCAGACCGCACCCGCCTAAACTACAACAGTTGCATCTCTTTCAGTTCTATATAATTTAATAACATGAAGTTTCTGGTGAGTTATTAATTAATAGTTAATTAGTGGAACATTCGAAATGTTAGTGCTTCAGTGCGTACGCAACAATTTAAATATTATTTTTAGAGAACTGGTTCATACCATTGTTTTTTATGAATTTTTATTAATTAAATTTCGTTACTTGCCGTAACAAATATTAGTTGAATTAAAAATAAGAGCGATATAAATACTAAGGTAACAACATATTAAAGTCCATTTGATTTTCATGAATTAAATTGTCCTAAAAAAAGGATAACATAGAACTAAAATTTTTTCAGTCAGATATTTCACTAAATTTAATTTTAACAACTATTTGGACTTAGGTACTGATTAAAAATGAGAATATAAATTTATTTAAGTAATAAAATAGTTTAATACTTTTTGATTTGCATAAGAATATATACCATTTATTTCCAAAAAGAAATAACACTGCCTGTCCTTACAGGTTGCCTTAAGACACAGTAATAACATGATAAAATACTTAATCTAATAAAATAAAATACACTATTAATAATCATAACCTACTGACAGGCCAAAAAAAGTACAATTATGTTTTATTTATTATTATTATTTTTTTTTTGGTCCATATAAATGGTTTCTTAATATATACACGGAACTTTTTAAAATTTTAAGTACTATTTCTTTATCAAGGATTTTTGGAAGATTATAAAGTTTTCTAAATTCAATATATTTTTTAGTAAGGGTTCCTCTAGATCCAAAAACTAATCCAATAACTGATATATTTTCTACATTAAATTTGTTTTTATAAAACGGAATTGTTGGCTCATAGATTTGACATTTTTCTATATGAACTTCTTCAGGCTGACTTTCATTATTTTCGAAACGGATTGTTGGATCAATTATAGTTGCACACTTCTTTTTCCTATCAATTACTATTATATCAATTCGTCGAATACTATCTTCATCCGAAATACCTAGAATTTCCTCATGAACCTCATAACCCTTATCTCGAAAAGCATTTGCGATCATTTCTCTGATTTCATTGTGTCGACTTATTCTAGCTGTTTCTCCATAGCTACAAAATCCTAACACATGGGCAAGTGTTTCATACTCATTACAATGTCTGCAATGGTTTGTGTTAGGACCTCGACCAGGGACAGCTCGAACTGCCGACACATTACATGTCATTTTCAGACAGTCTCTCCATTCAGAGATACTCAATCCCTTTTTTTTATATACCCACTGATTGGCTGATTTTACTTGCTGGTATAGAATTACTCCTTTTCCTTTTTGTTGACATCTACACCAATTATTAAATTCTTTTTCTCTAAGTAGTGCACGTATTGATTTGCTGTAGTTTTTATTTTTATTTGTATTTTCAAAATTAGGTACATCATTCTAATAGAATTTTAAAATAAGTAGATACCTAGGTAATTAAAGGACGAAACAATTGAAACCGCAAAATTTCAAGAATTAGACGTAATCTTATATTTTAGCTATACTTTTGATTTTTTTCTCTAAATATTAATACTCGTAGAATACATATCTATTATAAATTATTTTATTTAGTTACTTCAAAAACTATATTTTTCAAATATTGCATAACCAATATCTGAAATTCATAACTCACCATTATTTAGTAAAATCAAAATTAGTTTCTTATGAAACAGTCTATAACTAAAAAAGTACTCGATTTACTCCATATTTAATAATATTATCGCCACCTTCTATTAAACGAAGTAAATACAAACACAAACATATTTTAATAATATTTAATCAAAAATATTTACATATTTCTAATGTCCATTGCAGGTTTGCACCCTGCTGGTGATCTCAGCAGTTTCTGCTGAAAAAGCTGAAAAAGCCAAGACGAAACGTGGTCTCTTACTGGGCGGAGGAGACCTAGGCGGCCATGGCTTTGGAGGCGGTGACATAGGAGGAGGTGGCTTTGGCGGAGGGCACGGAGGAGGCCTCGGCGGTGGTCTTGGTGGGGGCTACGGCGGAGGTCACGGAGGCGGATTTGGGGGCGGCTTCGGCGGAGGGCTCGGAGGTGGTTTCGGAGGCGGTATCGGAGGAGGCGTAAGTGAAGGACATATCAGCCACATTACCCTTCACAAGCAAATCCCAGTGCCAGTACCTCATCCATACCCAGTACCAGTCGAGAAGAGAGTACCATACCCCGTAAAGGTCCCAGTAGCCTACAAGGTCGACAAGCCCTACCCAGTACATGTTCCCAAGCCATACCCAGTGCCAGTAGACAAACCTTACCCAGTTAAAGTAGTAAAGAACTACCCAGTACCAGTCAACGTACCATACAAGGTGCCCGTGCCAGTCAAGGTCCCAGTACATATCCCTAAGCCATACCCAGTTCCAGTACATAAGCCAGTACCTGTCCATGTTCCTGAAATTAACATCATCAAGAAACCTGTACCAGTTATCATTCATACCGGAGGACATGGTGACGGAGGTTATGGAGGTGGATTCGATGGTGGATTAGGAGGTGGATTAGGCGGTGGACATGGAATTGGTGGAGGATTAGGAGGTGGATTTGGCGGTGGTCACGGACTTGAAGGAGGAATTGGCGGAGGTTTCGGAGGTGGTCATGGATTCAGCTCAGGTGGAGATGGTGGTTTCTCCTCCGGTAGCTACGGACATCATTAAATTGTGATAATTTTATACAATTTGTCACTTATTGGATAAAGCATAAGTTATCACAAAAATATTATCCAATATGTACAAAATCTAGCAAATTTTTGTATATAGTACTGATCATCTTGTCATTTCCATGCACCGTAAGCCATCTCATTTCATAACACCATTTAAGTATAAAATAGCTTTATCTCCGATGAAGATTTTTTTATATTTAAGCAAACAGAAACCGATTGTTGTGCAACTGTTAGGCTGTCTTGGTAGCATGTTTGTTTGCTAATTGTGCAGCTGTCTTCTCTATTTCTTTTATCTAAATCTGTGATAATTTTATTCAGTATTCGATAGCAAACATATCATGATTTCCAATTCAGTTGTTTATCTTTAAATGTCATGTCGTTTCATTTTCAACTACATCACTTTTTGCTATTTTATTGCAATAAACTACTTTTCTAATTTAAGAATTTTGTTTTATTTTGTTTACTAAATATTCTAATTAAAAATTATATAGCCTTAGTTTAGTTGGTATATTGCTCCAAATATTTTTTTTTTCGGTACCATCATAAATGATGGTACCGAAAATTCAATACTGTTTTTTCGCAAACCAAAATAATTTAATAAAACTGAGGGCAATTTACCAGCTTTACCTCAAAACTAAACGCAATTACAAATATATTAATACACCTGATTAAATCAGTTTCAAAATATCACGCGCTATTCAAATGCACAGTTCTTCATAGATTACCTGTTAGTCGCAATAGTGTTGAATTAGTTGCCTAAGCAAAAGTTTATTATATTATTTTATTATTTACTGTTATTTCATCCATAATTAACTTTTGTTTCTCTTAATTTCTTCTCAATTTGAATGATTTAAAACAGGTTTTCAATCAGTGCTGTCTACACATATAATATATTATTTTGAATACTCAAAATGTGGTTCATATTACCTAATAGGTTCCACCAGAGGGGATTCACCCTCTTATTTAAAACAAGCATTAAATTATGTTAGTTAAAAATAGTGATTATGTAGCTGATTAATATTTATTTTAAATTTTTAAGTCAATTTGTACTGATCTTGTTCTAGAATAATTTGCCTCTCAAAAACGTGATATGTTTGGATGAATAATATTTGGGAACAGTTATAATTACATATTTAGATTTTCCGTTTAAAGACGATTCAAACGATTGTTACTTGATGGGTCTGCGATGAATCGGTACCATGATGGATGAGTTTCTATCAAAAACATGTTAAATCTGTGGGCTCACTGTGAGATAATGGAACAACATTTTCAGATCTAGTTTCTGCCAAAAAGTATCAAAGGCTGGAGGCCAGCTTCCTAGGCCGTACATTCAATAACAATGTTGCAAAATTTCGTGTGAATTTTTGTTAAACCATAGATGATTGTTTTGTTTCACAAGTGAATTTCTTAATAAATCAATTTCGTCGTTAAAGATAATACGAACTGCAAAGTGAGAATTTTGTATATCCATTGAAATCAACTGTTGATAAAACTCATAGGAAATCATTCGTCAACAGTACATATTGAGTATGATAAGAATACAACTGTTGTTCCCTTTTCAGACTTCTAATTCACATTTGACTTGGCAGCCATCTTTATTGCACTGATTTCTGGATGTTCTTCGATTTCATAGGAAACAAATGTTTGATGATTGGGTAATGGGTATTAAATTTCTTAAGAAGTTGGTCTTGCTGGTACAAAAAATCTGAGCTATAAAGTGGGGTTTTTGTAGAACCACTTGGATCAACCATTGCCAGATAGCTACTGATTGTGAGAAACCACGTGGTAATACTAGTTCCCTCCTCACTTGGGTAGGAACCTTTCTTGTACTAGTTTCTGGATGCTCTTCAATTTCATGGAGAACAGCTTTCTCTACATCTGGTCTCTTAACTTGCAAATATACCTGATTCCGAAGGCAATGGTGGATATTTCCAAATATTTGCTCATTAACTTATAGTGACGCCAGGTCTGTAATTCATTTTGTTTACAAAGTGCATAATATAACAGTATTATAATAACTCTTGAGGATTGTATCTTCATGCTTAATTGTTCTACAAAACAGCAAAACCTCCTGAGGAGAACTTATTAACAGTGGAAACTAACCTGATGACAAAAAATATGGAATGTATACAGTGTGACCCATTTTGAATAGAAACAAAAACAAAAAATGTGTATTATCCGATTTTATGGGACTTTTTAAAAGATAGATCATCGAAAACTCTAGTTTGACAAAAATTTAGAGATTAATTTCAGTTTTCAAGACCTACTATAATTTTTTTCCAATGTTAATAATAGACAAATTTCATTAGCGATTTTTTTATTAAAAATCTAACTATACCACTGGATTCAGACATATCAAATGGGTAAATTCAAAATTTTGAAGAAGTTTAAATTATTCTTAATTAATGTGATTGTATCGAATAATTGGCTCTAGTTCCTAGTCCTTTATTTAAACAGTAATTTAAAGGTTTTTTTATTTACAACTTTATTACTACATTAGAACCTTTTAGAAGTCGGAATAACAGCAAGTATACAGAATCATCCATGCTATGTGGAAACGATAATTACTCTAACTGATTTGGCAATAGTGCGTTGTAATAGTAAATAGTTGAAAAGATGACCTTGAATGCAAGAATTTTACCAGCTTACGACCCGACGTTTTATTATTTCTTTCTACGCAACGAATAAACAAATGTGATTTGAGGTATATTTTTGCGTTGCGACCGGAATATGGTTATTAACAACTAATGCTGATTGGTTGAATACAAACTGCCTATCTCGTGATTGGTTATACAGGTAAACTGTTCGCTCACGGTGAAGCGTAAAAATTCGACTTTGGTTTTGGTAATTGCTGGTTAGTATCACTGATAGTTCTAGTTAGGCGTGTTAATCGTAGTGGAAGTCGAATTTAAAATTGCAATAATGTAAGGTTTTTCTTTACAATAAAATGTATGCAGTGAACGAGAAACCACAACAGTAATAAATTGGAAACATAAACAATATTTTAGTTAATAAAATATTTTATGATTTTTATGAAGCATAGGCAGAATATTTTTCATCCTGATAACAGAAATTATTAACTAAGAATGTTACAAGAATAATCTATCTATCTATATTTAGGAATATGGCTGTGGCGGCGGGCCATTCGCACAAACAAGAATAATAAAATACCTAAATATCTGCTACATCACCCTGGCTAGACATAATCTATAAATTTTATTTTGTTATTTGATACCTATGAGTCCTATGATAGTTTTAGTGCCTATTTCACTGCTTTTTCTGTATAATTGAGTTTAGAATTATTGTCGTACTATTTCTTTCATTCATAAATTCTCAGTTAAATTGTAAGAAAAAATAGATCCCTCTATCGGCGATATGTTGAACAATTTGCTAAAATATTTAGGTATGATGATTCGAAATAAGCTGGACACATGGTATTTTTCTATTTTATATGCATTTAAGGAGTTATTTACCAAATAGTACGCCGTTGTTTGAATCAATTTTAATAAATATTAGGCAACCAAATATACACTCATTTCGCAGCCTTAAAGAAATGATTTATCGAATAGCTCGAAAATGCTACATTGAATTCTTTTACGTTTTCACTGTTTTAATCAACGGGAAATCAGAAAAATAGTACGTTAATTTAACCGGCTTCTTGGCTTCAAAAATAATGAAATTAAGAATGCTACCCAAATAATTTGGAAAAAAATCGAATTGCAAATTTTTCAGTTTGACGCTATGTATCTCTTCCGTTAATATCAACTTTTAAACTAAGGCAAGTTCAAGTCAATCGCAATATTTTCATATCAGGACTATACTGTTGCTCTATATCCCACTTATTCTGGAAGACCTTGTATAACTTTCAACACCCTATTTAAATAATTTGATTGATAACCCGTTAAAAGTTACAACTTACAGCTATGAGTAGATATTTAAAATATTGTACTGCTCTAGTTTAAAAGTAGGAACACTCTAGTTCAATTTTAGATGTACATATACATACATATTAGCAATTGTTACAATATTTTCTATTTCTATAAAATGTGACTCGTGTTATGTCCTAATAGAGGAAATGCAGTTCATTTATTAGAACAATCATTAGTTTTTCATTGCAAATCATTTCTAAGCATTTTATGTTGAAACCATAAGAAATAAAGTAATAATATGTTAATTATAGACCCGATTAGATATTTATTTTCATTTATACGGAAGGGTTACATATACACAGGGAAAGCGTTCATATGAAAATGCTATATATACTTTGCAATCGATTTATGATAATCAGTTTATAAGTATAATTCGACATTTAGCAATGAAGTTTTTTGTAAGTTTAAGTAAAATTGGTCATTACGAAATGTGACATGTGGTTGAGTGTAATCCTGAAAAGAGTTGGAACCTTTGTCGTGGCACTGACTCGTCAGTAGCTTCCACTGTACCCCAAAACGCCGAACACTTTACTCATCCCAATGGAGGGAATTTGGCCGGCAAAAAGTGCATCGAGTGTTAAATATTTGGTGTTTTGGTGTCCGGTGGAGGCTATTTCAAAGTTAGATTAAGTGTGACCTATCCATTTTTAAATTCAGAATGTCCTTAAAAATGATTTAGAGGCAATTTGAAGCCCTGTCAGTTTATCCTCGTTATTATTTAAAATACTATAATGTATTTTAATGTTTTAATTGACGATTAATATAATTAAAGTGTGAAGTATACAGGTTCTGACAAAAATTTGATAATTTAGGGATTTTCATACGGTCCAGCAAACACATTTTGTGGGGATTTCTTCAAAAGCTAGTACTGCAACATATGTACTTGATTCATTCTAAATGCTTGGAACCAAACAATGGAACAATCACTAATCGCATTTGTTATTTATTTTAGATTATAGCATCTTTAGCTGTCATTACTTTAGCCAAGAAAGAGTCAAACATTGGAAAGAATCATGAAAAACGGAGTCTACATTTTGGAGAAGGATTTGAAGAAAGTTTCGGAGGTCATGAATTTGGACTAGGTGGTCACGAATTTGGAGGCGGTCATGAATTTGGAGGCGGTCATGAGCATGTGAAAACTATCACGCTTACTAAAAAAGTACCTTATCCGGTGCCACACCCAGTTCCATACCCAGTGGTCAAACATATTCCTGTACCATATAAGGTAAAATTATTTATAAATATCTTTATTTATTTATTTATTTATTTATAACAAGAATATCCAAACTTTTGTTTCATTCCTCCTTTGGGATAATATTGCCACATATTTTTTAATAGTTTGATAATCAAGAATATGTGGTAATAAATACCAAACAAGGAAAGATAAAAAATTAAAGAATACCACAAACAACTTTAAGACGATATTTCTAATATTTGTATTTTGTATTACATATTTTTCTATTTATAGGTGCCAGTGAAAGTATCTGTCCCTCGTCCATATCCAGTCCACATACCTAAGCCATACCCAGTTCACATTCCAAAACCATACCCAGTTACAGTAGAGAAACACGTACCATATCCAGTAAAAGTTCCAGTTAAAATACCCTATTCAGTACCATATCCAGTATCAGTTCCTAAACCCTATCCTGTAACTGTTCACAAACCTTACCCAGTTAAGGTACCCTATCCAGTGATTCTAGAGAAAAAGATACCCATTCACATATCTCATCATGAGGAGCACATTGGAGGAGGTTTCGAGCATGAGGAGCATGGCTATGGAGGAGGTGGCGGTTGGTAATAAACTCTATGAGCTGTGGCAAATGGTAAGATTGCGTTGTACACAGTATTTTTGTATAGCTGTTTTCAATATCAAAATATAGGGCAATACAAACATTAACAACAAATGCTTAACCTCTTATTCTAAATAATAATCTTTCATTATTCTTCCTCTCTATCCTTCATATTGGAATATGTTACCTATACATTTTCAAATCTTGCCTTGAACCGTGATATAAATCTAATCCCTTTATTTTTAATACACAATTTTTTCTTTCTCCGTGTTTAAAGTTAGTGTGTTAACCTTAAGATCAAGTTATTTATTGGTTACACAAATAAATTTTAAATGACAATTAGTAATTAATTATCAATTTGAAATACTTCCTTGTTAGTTAAACAGTCATATAATAATGAGTTATAGAAAGTTTTATAGTAAATCATTAGTTCATCGTTGTATAGTCTTTTATTAACGTACAAAATTACACAACTTGGTTACTCCGAATCCAACAATAATCAGGATTTATCACATAAGTTAGTATGCTGATTAGTCTCATACATATTCATAATTTTAGAAACATAGTAAATTTATCCAACTTGTTTGTTAGAAGATTGCAGATGGAAAACATTATTTACTGTTACTAATAAACTAACATCTAGTAGAAGCTTGATCTTGATCAAACATAAACATAGTATGTACATTGGCATGAATATGAATGACTGATTAGCTTCTAAATGGAGAAAAATTATGATTTGTTTTAAGGTACTTATTTGAATATTTAAATATAAATTTTGATCAAAGAACCAATATTTTATGACTCTTCTATAGATGTGACATAATGACCGTCTTACTACAGTATTGAAAATATATTTCTAATTCAATATCGAAAATTTTAACTTTTCCACATTTACTTTGTGTTGGAAATAGTGCTACAAAGTGAAGCAAATGAATGAAAATCGACAATAAAATTATTTGGTCCTAACATAATATACTACAGAATTGCAGAATTTCTGAAGACATTTTATCGGATTGGTTTATATTGATCGATTTCTGTAATTTTCTCAGTAACATTTCTCAATATCAAATTAGAAATAATTAATTTTGTGCATACTTGATCAGTACTTGACTTTTTTTCAGTTTCTTTATGACCATCCCTTGATGCTTGTTAATACTTCTGGAAAATATGTGATATATTTTTTATATATGTTTCTTGTTACTTTGTTACGTTCTGTATGATTAAAATAAATGTTTCATTATATATTATATAACTAGTTTAATTTTCCATAGAGGGTGTCCAGTTAGCGTTCCCTCGGAAGATTACATGAATGAATAAAAGCATATAATTCCCCACATTTTCATATCATGCACTTTAATTTTATTTCAGACGGTTTTTGAGATGATTATTTCAAATAGTTTTTGCGTAAATTAAGGTGCTCTTTATTTTAGCATTAAAATCTAGTGTGGCTTTGGTCTTCTGCTTTTTTTTTCAATTTATTTAAATGGAATGCCAAAAATTTTTTTTTCATGAGTGAATAACGCATACAATTTATCACATTTTGATATCATACACTTTCTTTTAATAATAATAACCGGTTTTTGAGAAATAATTTTTCTTTCACGATATTGACCATTTTGATCCACGTAACAAGTCTCTTGATAGATGAACGCCTTACATTGTATAACATATCAAGATTTATACGATTGAAACGCTGACGAATCCTTTCCATCATATCTTCTCGAGTCGTTGGTTTAACTTTATAAACGTCTGACTTCACAAATCCCCAAAGGAAAAAATCCATTGAAGTCAGGTCGGGTGACCTAGGCGGCCATAACATAATTTAGTAAAATAATAAATTAGATATAATTTAACAGTTTATTAAATATAGACCTCCTCTTCCTATTCACATTTCAGGAAGCTGGTTACTAATGGCCTGGAAATTATTTCTACTAAAATATGGTTGTGCACCATCTAGTTGTAACCATATATATATCATTTGTAATATAATCAAATTAAAATTTTTAAATATTATTTAACAATAAATTCAACTTAATCGCGGTAATCTTAAACACCTTGCAGAAATGCTATAAAGTGAAAAACAAACGCAAAACAAAAGACCAAAACCATACTAGATTTTATTGGTAAAATAGAGACCTTAATATTCAATAAACTTGTTTCTGGGAATCACGCCAAATTCTAAAAAATTGACTGATATAATAAAAATATAAATTTGATATAATAGATATAATATCTATAATAGAGACCTTAATTTACGCAAATATTATTTGAAATTATCACATTTCAAAAACTGCTTTAATTAATAATAAGTGTATGA
The DNA here is from genome assembly GCA_963680705.1 of Rhagium mordax. Classification (NCBI taxonomy): domain Eukaryota; kingdom Metazoa; phylum Arthropoda; class Insecta; order Coleoptera; family Cerambycidae; genus Rhagium; species Rhagium mordax. The sequence continues at coordinate 10,321,723 of OY796660.1, read as the reverse complement.
TATTAAAATGTGGGGAATTGTATTCATCCATGTAAAAAATTATTAGGCATTCCATTTAAACAAATTGAGAAATATATAATTAAATCAAGAAATGTAAACAAATATTTTGGACACCTGGTCTAATAATGTTTGACATGTATGACAGTATAACTTCCTTTTTTCAATGATACATAAGTAATCGTAGTCAAAAAGTGATAATGAATATAGCTCTTCAAATATATTTTGAATTAAATTCTAATTCATATTCAAATTTATTCAATTGCGTCAAATTTGCCAAGTTGCAAACATTTGCTGTTGATTCTCAATTGCGTCTTTCGTTTAATCTCAAAAATGCTAAATTGGCGTATTGATGATGATTTGGAACAAGTCATAATTATTCAAATGAAAACAATTTGAAATTAAATTCAGATAAATGAACGCTTACTTGCTTTCGTTCGTCAAAATTAAGAGACATTTTAAGAACTAATTTAAAAAGAATATAATAGTAAACAAGTCTGGAAAGAGGGCAGTTCCTTCTGGCACATCTGCTCTCAAATAAACCTCACCTTCCTTTAATAATAATTTATGTTAAATCAGTTAAGTATAAGAATTGATCGAATATAAAGCAGCTGTAAAGAACAAAGCGGGAAAATTCCCTTGCCTTCTGGCTTAATTTAAGGACATGTTTATGCAAGTAAGTGATGCACACATGTTGTAACAAACTCATTTGAATGAGGACCATAAATGCACACGCTCGCACTCCTCTCTCTCCCCCCAGCCACCGAATGAAAGTGCTAAGTTGCTAAGGAGAACTGAGTCGCTGAATTGCTGAATATTGGAATTATGCTAGTGGTGCTGATTTCTTTGTCATTTCTTAGACCATATTCGAACAATTCTGTCACAAAGTATACCTATATCTACTTAAACCGTTTAATATGAAATAAGCTGTTAATTTCTAAATAAAACTCGTTTTCGTGCTATTTGGATTCGATTTATAACAGAACTAATAATAATTGTCATTAAGAAACTATTAAGTTTAAGAGAAAGTTTACATTTACATAATACTCAACAGAAAAGTTAAAGTAAGTATATTGGATCTTAGAATTGTGTATGTAAATGAGACAAATTTTTATATAATAAATAATAATAATGCATATCGATATTCTCTTAGGTTTTCTGACAGTCGAATTCCAATTCAAATCCTAAATTGTGCGTGTGTTACGAAGAAATGTTTCATACTTTCATACAAATAAGAATATATAAAAAAAATTTCTAGTTATATCCATATTGTATATCAGTCTCTGGAGAAAGATAAAGTGAGGAAAACATCCGATTCTACTCTGGTTGTATTGTTTTACCACCAAAGTGGAGATGGCAATTTAAACTCCCAATATAGTTGTGGGGACATTCCTTTAAATACTTGCTTGTTTCCATCACCATTCGTTTCGCACTATTTCATTAGATTATAGATTCATATAATACTGTCAACTGATAATAATCAACGTATAGGTTCGTAGATTAATTCCGACCACCAGATGCAACTGCCAGAAGGATACTGTTGCAGTTTCAAGAATTTTTAAAACGGATTTTCTCATCTAGAAACCCCTTAGATATTTAACGTCCAGACCTAAAACTGGCATCCAAACAGCCTGTAGTTTCCTTATCTTGGTAAAGAGGATAATCTTAGTCTTGAATAAATTGGCTTTAAGATTTATGTACTGATTTTCTTAGTACATTTTATTGTCGGTTGCCTACCCTGCACAAGTACTACTTCTACTAATTTATGCACTCCACATGGTCCAATTTACATTAAAACGTTTAGCACCATAATTGACAATTAGACAATTAGATCTAAAATAAGATTAACTGTCTGATTTGCAACAGCGTACAGTATTATTTGTTCATATCCGAAATATTGCAACACTCAGCAATAATTAATGCAACATGCACTACGCAGTTGCATATAATTAACATTTCGTTTTAATTAGTGTAATATACGAAATAACATAAATCGAGTTAAGCGCATTTGTGAAAACGCAACTGCAGTTTCAGCAATATAAGAAATGTAAAATGACTTGCTATCGAAGCTGTGATCTACATATGCACGTATATAACTTTCAATGGCACTGGCTTAACATCAACTATCAACCAACTAATCAGTTTTGACCTGCAAAATGTGTTTTCTTCTCAGCATCTTTTTTTCGTTTCACAGTAAATATACCTCAGGCACAGCAATTTATTATTGAATAACATTAAGAGGAAATTACATTTATATCGCTGTACTATGTAACACATGAATAGATACACACATGAAAATTAAAATTCACAACATAGTTGAAAAGAAAGTTAACGGATAATAAGCAATGCTTTCGAATTAATCGATACCTTACTTTATATAAGATTTGTAATTCCGCTAATTGAGGATTATCGGATGTGTCATTAAAACCAAGTACTAATAGGTGTTTAGGAGATTAACATATATAAGAATGACACTGAAGTAGCATAGGTGCTTAATGTTCTAAGTACGAACAAATTGTGTGTTAGAGGAAAATTCAGTATTGATACCAGAGGTACCAATAATTCAATATATTCAAATTGAACCTAAAATATCCTAAATAATTCAACCTATCAGATGAGGTGCAACACGAGAAGCAACACAACCTCCCTTGCAATTTAAATAATTTGACTCAATAGTACCTCTAGAATTTTTAAAAACCAATTTAATTTCATCAAAAAATGGTTCATCCAGTAAAATCAGGAAATATTGTTAATCATGGTAATAATCATTATTATCGGGATAACTAGCGATTGTCTCCGATTAGGCAATATATTGCATAATATCCATCATAAAATAGTTTATTGGTTGGAATTGACTTCTCGATTTTATTATATTAAATACATTATAATGTAATAAAATAAAAACATACAAAAGGAGTGAGTGTATTAGTTATTACATCAGAAAACATATGGCACTAACGGCAAAAAAAAAAGCAGAAACACGGTGTATACGTTTACACTAATTACGACTGTAGTAACTAGTAAAATTTCGAGTTATTGAATACATTATTTTAAATCTTAGTCCATTTTGAAAATCAGATCAATTTTATATAGGTACTGAAAAAGACATATCCTAAGGGCCGATATTTTCAGTCTGATTTAACCCTGATTAACTTTAATCATTGATTAATTACCATGGAAACAATTGTCTCGACAATTATTTCCAAGGTAATTGATCAATGGTTAAACTTAATCAGGGTTAAATCAGACTGAAAATATCGGCCCTTAGTCTCAGTATCCATATTAGAGTTTTTCATTAATAATATGTACATACGCTTGAAGATATACTACTAATATACTTATTATTAAAAATAGTTGATTGATTGATGAAGGTACTTTGTGAACATCCATTTCTAATAAAAAATTTTGCAATATTTTTTTTGCGAAACTGTTTTTTTATTTACCTACTTGTCAATTTTTGTTCTACAGATTCATAAGTGTCGAACGACAACCTTATGAAACTCTATAATTAATAATGTCATCTCTTGTTCTCTTGAAGCATTTGATACCAAAATAAGTACCTATTTTCCCCCACTCTCAGCAGTTTGTCCTTTGTGCCATTGATTAAGAAATATTATGTGTGAATTTCAGTATTATACCCATGTTTTCGTAGCAACGTCTGAAAAGGTTACTGCGTTAACAAAACAATTATCGTTTTTAATACCGTAGTTATATTTGCATCAAGTAAATGTCGACATAACCAATACTTATTCAAACGAAACCTGTTTTTATACTTTCTGACTCGTCGTATATATTCCTCAGTGAGGATTGTCATTAATCTTCCATCAAATGAAAATAGATGGTATTAAGGAGCATATTTCATAATCAAAATGCATCGTTTTCCCAAAAATAGACAAAATTTCCAAGATCAATGATTTTTTGTATTATTTTTTAGTACAAAAACAACTGATGTAAAAATATGTATTATTAAAAAATGGTCAAAAGAGCCTCACCACTGTCTATACATCTTCGAAGAAATATTACTTTTTGATAGCTTTTAATGTCAGAAATAAAACGTCGTTTTAACTAAATTAATATGCTCCTGAATATATACCATACATTTTTGAAACACCTTGTACATCGCATTGAAAACCTCTATCCTGATTTAATCGATTATGTACCAAAGCTAACACAAGTCTTGTAATTATCAATTACAAGTGTATTTTATTTTGTTACAATTATAGGCTTATATTGAAAGGTGCAATCTGAATCAGTTATATATCTTGTCTAGAACCCATTTCCTTATTGTTTAAATGCAAATACAAGGTGCTACGGAGCGTGAACAAGGTAGGTTTGCATTCGCATACAGGGTGTTCGCCTTTCGTCCTTAATTTTTAAAATCAGTACCATAATTTAATTTAAAAACTAGTTTATGCAAGCAATATTTTTTGCTTCACAAAATTTGCTTCAAAATATAAATATATAAAAATTTTAAATATGAATTACAATTTGATAGAACTGCTTGATCGAGAGGCAAATGCACTTGACTCTCACCCTAGTATAACGAGTTCAATTCCGCGTCTATTTGAAAAAGAAATTTTACTACCAAGTTACTACTTACAAAGGTTACAACCAGAAATATAGTCCAAAAGCCTCTATAGGTTTTTTGTTGTTTTGTTGTTTCAAACGATTTTATGTTGGACCAAAAAATGGCGTTATTTCAACCCATTCGTTTTCTCCGCCAATTTTTTTTACAATTTTTTATATGTCGTTTCGCTACTGAGTTCAATCGCTGACACCAGGAGACGAGCTGTTCACAACCTGGAGACACTTCTTTACCTGTTGCATTAAATAAATACTGGATACAATAATTTTTACGATTTTTTTTATCCTGAAACAGATTCGACATAATTTTTTCAAGGACATGACTTTCGAAAACCGATCCTTAAAATTAGGTATTTTTTTAATCCTCCTTCATATAATTATTTGAATGTACTTGATCTTCTGACACAAATGTCTGACCGAAGAACTACGTAACTACAATTAACCCAACCATACAATTACGGAAGGACGAGTACTATTACTTAACATTATCAAGGTTAACTTTTACTCTCATCCACACGCATCTTATGCGTTACCTAGTTTCATGGAGTTGCCATTATGTAACCACAAAATATTTATAATTACAAGTTGATTTACTACCAGGTGATTTATGTCGTACAGAGTGGCGATCTTAATACAGGGTGTTTCATTGGGAGAGGGACATACGTTAACTGTGGATAAGGCTCACCGAGGTGGTTCCAAATAACCCATACTTAATGGATCTGTTGCCCTTTATAACCGAGATACAGGGTGTTTTATGAATTGTACCTATTTCTTTCTCCATTGATAACTAACAAACCACTGTGTATATTTTTTTGACATTTGGCACACGTATTCTACATTACTTGATGAATCCTCTAAGACATCAACAAAAAAGAAAATCCAGGTCCGGCTTCACAAAAAGTTTACAAAATCTTCCATCCTCAAAACAACACCTTGTATATCTGAATTTTTAAAATTTGTTTCCATATTTTAAAAGAGTGTTGAAAAGTGAATCCAACCATGTACTTTTTTTTTGTCACAGAAGATTTTACTACTAAAATTTTTAGTTAACATTTTATTTTATGAGCATTTTAGGGGTACACAATGAAATGAGACGGATTTTTATTAATTTTATTATGTTATGTTAATGAGGATTACTTAATATGTATTTCTAAAACTTACATAGTTTGCATTTGTATGCGTCTAGACCACTAGAAAATCTATTTACAGGTCCGTATTTAGGACTACAACGACAACCAATAAAGAACACTAATAACTAAAGAAAATAAATAAAAACCGAATTACTATGAAAAAACTACAATTGCTCAAAATAACCTCCATTTTGTTCGATGCATTTTCTTGCCCTTTTTTTAAGATGGTTAATAGATTTTCTAATCACATCCGGATTATTTCTCATTTCTTCACATGCATCTTCTATCATGTGAAGAAGTTCTACCCTATTATTTATATCAGTGGAAAATACTTTAGATTTTAGATATCCCCAAATGTGGTAATCCACAGGATTGAAGTCGGAAGATCTTGGAGGCCATTCATTAGGACTACCTCTGCCTATCCACATGTTTCGAAAATTCTCGTTCAAAAATTGTCTAACAATTAGCCTATAATGTGGTGGAGTACCATCATGTTGAAAATGTAATCCTGCTACGTTTACACCTGCATCGTCTAACAATACCGGCAGAATATTCTGAAGAAAATCCAAATAGACTTCTCCAGTCAGTCTATGAGGAAAAATATGTGGTCCGATTAACTTATTGTCAAAGACACCGCACCAAACGTTTAATGAAAATTTGTGTTGTGAATGGGCCTCCCTTATAGCAAATGGATTTTCTTCTGCCCAAATATGACAGTTCCTCAAATTGTAAACGCCGTCTCTTGTGAACTGGGCCTCATCAGTAAATAAACATCTACGTATAAGTCTCTCATTTCGGATGATCCACCTACTAAAATTCATTCTTGTAATTTCATCCCCTGCCACTAGCCGCTGTACTTCCTGCACATGAAATGGATAAAGACGATGTTTTTTTAGTCGTCGCCAAACAGTAACATGGGGTACATTTAGAGCATGACCAATTCTTCTGGTGCTAATTTTTTTATTATTATTAACCATATTCAAAATATTTTCTTCCATATTTAAATGGTGTCTCTCATGATGCTCGTTTACTTTTACTGATGGGAGTGATGGGAACCTACCATGTTCACTCATGTAATTAAAGACTCGGAAAAATGTTTTGTAATTTGGTGATCTTCGACCAGGAAACCTTATTTCATATTCTCTTTTTGCGGCTCGAGCATTACCATCACAAAAACCGTTAACGTACATCATATCTGAGTATTCTCGATTAGAAAATTGACGAGGCATTATTAATAATTATCAGATAAAAGAGATAATTAATAAAAACACGGAAGAAAGTTCAGGAACAATAAATACTGTTTGACAGAAGATGTAGAAAAGCATTGATGTGTCAATCTCATAGCCTACTTCTAAGGCAATAACTTAAGAAATGAGAAGTAATCCGGATGTGATTAGAAAATCTGCTTATCAATCTTACCATATCAAAGAAAGGGCAAGAAAATGCATCGAGCAAGGTGTAGGTCATTTCGTCATTTTGAGCAATTGTTGTAGTTTTTTCATAATAATTCGGTTTTTATTTATTTTCTTTAGTTATTAGTGTTCTTTATTGGTTGTCGTTGTAGTCCTAAATACGGACCTGTAAATACATTTTCTAGTGGTCTAGAGGCATACAAATGCAAACTATGTAAGTTTTAGAAATACATATTAAGTAATCCTCATTAACATAACATAATAAAATTGTGTACCCCCAAAATGCTCATAAAATAAAATGTTAACTAAAAATTTTAGTAGTAAAATCTTCTGTGGCAAAATAAAAAGTACATGGTTGGATTCAGTTTTCAACACTCTTTTAAAATATGGAAACAAATTTTAAAAATTCAGATATACAAGGTGTTGTTTTGAGGATGGAAGATTTTGTAAACTTTTTGTGAAGCCGGACCTTGATTTTCTTTTTTGTTGATGTCTTAGAGGATTCATCAAGTAATGTAGAATACGTGTGCCAAATGTCAAAAAAATATACACAGTGGTTTGTTAGTTATCAATGGAGAAAGAAATAGGTACAATTCATAAAACACCCTGTATCTCGGTTATAAAGGGCAACAGATCCATTAAGTATGGGTTATTTGGAACCACCTCGGTGAGCCTTATCCACAGTTAACGTATGTCCCTCTCCCAATGAAACACCCTGTATATCTATAGATTTCATAGGTTAGATGTATTTAATTTGGAAACAAAAATAAAAAAATTGATTTAAACATCATAATACAGAATGATCCACGAAGATGTGAATATGAGAAACAATTGACCAACGGTGTTTACCACATGCTAAAGATCTGTCAAACGTCAAAAATTTTAAGGTTTAATTAACAGTGACCACCGACTATAATATCTGTGCCCTGTACACCACATATGATACGAAAATAGATCCTTTACTGTTATTAATATTGTAATATAATGTAATTTAATTATTTCAATTTGCGTGCTGCGTTTGTGATGCTCACTGATGCTCACCAGTATGCACGTTCAGCTTTTCAAAAGCAGAATTCAATGGCTTCTCTGGTATTTATTACTAAATATTGAATTATTTAACATTATAATAATTATTAATTATGCATTAATTAATTATTTTACAATTGAAGCATATGCGATGACTACAAAGGAAGATCCCTTTGTTGCATTATTCACATTGGCATTAAATTATCTATTAATGGTACTATTATTCGCTCTTCTCGTTCTATTCAGTTTCTGCACACTGTCAATATCATCAAGCAAGTTTAATAGTTGACTTTCAAGATTTAATATAAGGTTTCTGGAGCATCCTTCAGGCATATTCAATGTCTCTGAAACTTTACGATCGCGTAGGTGTGAGTCGTTTATTTGTTTTGTAGTACAGTTAAACACATATTGAAATACATAGTTTAATAAATGCAATCGTATGAATTTCGTGTGCTTGTTTATGGCTAATAAAAACTGCGAATTTTTGGCTAGTAATAAAAAAAACCTGCTTCTTATAGTTACATATTTAATTAAATTAAATCCTCTTTATAGCTATTTTTGGTTCATTACAATAACACATGAAAAAATAATGGAGAATACGCTATATCGTTGATGAGTGATGTATTATTTCTTCACTCAATGTTCTATATTCAATTTAGTGATGGAAAATCCACCAGATAAAATTATGTAAACGCAATAATCTTAATTTTATTAGGAGCGTCATATCCAAGAATCTCAAGGTGAGGGGGCTTTAATAGAAAAAGGTTTTTCGGAAATATATCCATTAATAGAAAAGTTATAAATACAAATTGTAATTATTACAACGGATTTTTCTAACTTCCAGTTTTTTGGATACTACTCACTTAAAAGAAAAAAAATTACATTGTGATGCTTTCTGTAAAATGTAACTACAGCGTTATGTTTTCATTCTTGAACGTATTTTATTTATTTATCAAAAACTAATATCACATTTCATAACCTTGAACAGAAACAAAGAAAACATGAGTGGTAAATGAAAATCCAAATACAATACAACACCATACAATAATTAATAAGGTCGTAGAGGCTAATTAAAAATCATCAAATTGAGTTTTATGAATAAATTAAATTATGTTGTTTCAACGGCTCCCACGTGGCTTTAATCCGATGACATTGTGCCACGTCACCGGTAGGCGTGACACCGTTCCACCACTATCGCATCGCCGGTCATCCGCACCATTCTGGTTCCACGTCATTGCGGTCTGGTGCCACGTTTAAGACTCCTGTTAATTTTTTGTCTTCTCGATCGACAATCTCTTGTGTGCGCTAACGTTTCAGCTTCATCGAATTTTATCCAGTGACCATACTAACTAAGACAATGTTCATTTTGAATCTATATGACAGAACCAGTATCTTGACGACGCCTTATTATTGAAGTGGATCATGGTGCGACTGCAGATTTTTATTCCTGCTGGTATAGGCTATACAAAAATAAGAGTTGTCCATCTCTTTGAATTAACATAGTAAATTTGATAATTAAATGTAGACTGTAAAGGTAGGTTTTATAATACTCTAGTAGCTCGCGTTCATGTTGCAAGATGACTAAGATTTCACCAACATGTCGAACTCGACAATTTAGTTGGAGGTCGTGAGGTAAATTTCAATAGTACCGTTAAATAGATAGGCAGAGATGAACCTGTTGTTGCTTTACCATTTTCTTCTTTTGCACAGGTTCCAGTTGAGTTTAAGAAAATCAAATTTGCACAAAGCTCCATCAAATCAGCTGGGTTTTTGACTGATCAGTCATATTGCAGTTTTCCAAGAGCTAATTCCATTGTTTTTCCAGTTAACACGATTGTAAACATTGTTGCCAAGACTTCTTTTTGTACTGTCTGCACTCTTAACTGTTGCACGATGGTATGAGTTATTGTTGTGGTATTCTGTTTGTCCAATAAATAATTTAAGAAGATCGGCTAAACAACTCGAAAATCAAAAAAGTTTTCGAACACTTTTTCGTTCTCCAGTTGTTCAACAGTGAATACAACAGTGGTTCGGCAAAGATGGACAGAATGTATTCCAGTTGAGTTTAAAAATATCAAATTTGCACAAAGCTCCATCAAATCAGCTGGGTTTTTGTCTGATCAGTCACATTACAGTTTCCCAAGAGCTAATTCCATTGTTTTTCCAGTTAACACGATTGTAAACATTGTTGCTACATCAAGACTTCTTTTTCTACTATCTGCTCTCTTAACTGTTGCACGATGGTATAAGTTAATGTTGTGGTATTCTGTTTGTCCAATAAATGATTTGAGAAGGTCGGATAGATATATTTCTGAAACGTTGGTCAGTAAACCAACAGCAAATACAATTTTCATGAAGTGGTATGTTATTTTTGTGGTGTCTGATAAATAGAAAAGCTGTGGGGTTCTTAATTCAAATGAAATAAATTTTTGTTCCCTTCTGGGATGCAGGATTTCTTAATCACGTCTGATGTGTTTTTCGGTTGTCAAGGTGGAATTCTTGTGATTTGGTAGTAGTACCTACTAGTAGTAGTTTTCCATTTACAGTAGTCTATGTATTCATTAGCATTGTAACGTTTCTTTCCTTTATCTAAAACGTTAATATCGCACATGAAATCCTTCAGAAGTATGATTTTTTTTTGTTTTTGAGTTTTGAACACTTCTGTGACCTACGAATATTCCAACTCATATCTTTATTATTACAGTAATTTTATTGCTATATCAAATTGAACGTTATAATTGTTAACGTCATAAGGCCGATATGTAGCAAATATCAGACAAGATCGAAGTTTGTAAAATCAAGGCGAAGCCGAGATTTTACTATCAATCGCGTCTGTTATTTGCGTATCGTTCAGTATTTTTCATTATACCATAAATACTTTAATATTTAATGATGATTTCTAAGCTTTGCATTTTTCTTCAATTCATTTATCGGCCTAGGCCGATATTGGTGTTATGACAATGAAGAATAGAGTAATGATAAATTTTATCGGCCGATATTGGTGTCATATCAATGAAGAACAGAGTAATGATAATCATATCAGAATGGTATAATGAAAAAGTAAGGTTGGATTAGGAAAAATATGAAAATACAACAATATACGAACATCTGGATTACTGCAGGAAAAATTTTTTTTCTTTATCCTTTATTCAACAACAACACTTTTATAGTACACAAATTTACAAAATTACATTAGACAATTTAGACAATACACCTAAGCTTATAAAAGCCTGTCTGTGTACAAATAATTTGCTTAATATTTATAAATGTGTTTTGTATGCATAAATCATACCTATTTTATTTATCGTTGTTAGTTTGGTTATCAATTAGTATTATAAATACGAGAAATCAATTAAAAACAATTTAATACAATTTGAAACAAAATTGATTTTAAACAAATTAGTTACCGAGTAGTTCTCTTAGGAAAATAAGTTAATTGGTAGATATTTTAATATTATTGCTTCTTTTTATTTCGAATGGGAGAAGATTGTAAAGTTTAGGACCATAGAAAGAAATAAATCTTTGAGTTGTGTTGTTGTTTTATTTAAATATGGAATTTTGATATTAAAGTTTTCTCTACAGCATGTGTTGTGTTCATGTTCTATCTCTGATTATGACAAAATAAGTTACGTTTGTAGGAAAATACGAGTACCTACTGATTTTATATGAAGAAAATTTAGACTGAAAATATTAAATTCTTGAAATAGTTGTTCTGAAGGGTGTTGCTTATTCTTAAACAATATAACTTTTAATAAATATCTTTGAGTAATATTTAGTGTTTCTAAATTTAAGGGATATGCATCACCCCAGATTAGAATTCCATATTTGAGTACCGATTCAGCCAAGGCATATAATACACTGTTTTTAATGTGGATGCAGAAAAAATACATCTTATATGATAGAATTTCCAAATTATTTTTCGAATTTTATTAGGTACTTACATTTTTTATATGCTCAGTCCACTTTAAATTTTGGTCTATAGTAGTACCTAAATACTTAATATTATTTGTGGATTTCAATTCATGAACACAGCAACAGCATAATTATTTAAAATACAGTTATAAGTATGTAATCTTATTTTTTTAATATTGGGTAGAAATTTGTCATAAATACTATAGCACATAAATTTAGTTTTCTCTATATTTAAAGTAAGGAGATTTTCATTAAGCCACTGTTGAATTTTAGAAAATTCTATCACCATCAAATTCATTACCTGCTGCCAATCATCTCCTTCTACTAACAGAATAGTGTCGTCAGCATATAGGATATAAGTTTGCATCTCATTTCGAGGAAAAGAAGTTCATTGATGTATATCGAGAATAACGTTTATGGTCCTATCACAGTTCCCTGTGGAATGCCGTACTGTAACTGACGTTTGAATGTGCCCTTTTTATGTCCAATTCCCTACCATCAAGATAAGAGATTAATAATTGATAAGCCACATCCAAAATACCATATGCTTCAAGTTTTTCCGTTAATTTGTTGTGACATACCGTATCAAATGCCTTGGCTAAATCGATAAACACGGCTATTTGTTTTTTATTTTTAACCGTACTGAAAATTTGAGAGTAAATTATAATTATTGTTTAGGTGATTTACTAGTCTGTTTTTCATACTTATTTCTAAAAGTTTAGCAATGTTGGATAAAACAGAAATAGGTCGGTAATTTTCCAGCATGGTTTTTTCACCTTTTTTATTGATAGGTGTTACTACCGATTTTTTGAATAAATTGGGAAAAATGCCTTTTTGAATTTTTTTATTAAAAATAAAGCCAACGGTTTACCTATATTATGTTTAACGTGTTTTTACATTTTTGATGTTATTAGATCGGATCCTTTATAAAATAATCATTATAAATCTCAAATAGAATCGTTTCATCGGTAATATAGTTGTTTTTTTCTTTTATTTTATATTTCACGTAAGGTTTAGTTTCATTTAGACTTTTATTAATTGTTTCCCAAATTTATGTATTTCTGTTTTCATTTAATTTATTGCCATAGTAGTCCCTTTTAACTTTTTTAATTAATTTATTTGTTTTGTTCCTATAGTTCTTATATTTATTTAGTATATTTAAATTATGTTTATTTTTATTTACATCAAGTTTAAACACACTCATATATTCTTTTATTCCTTCCTCTTCTTATGCAATACTGTTGAGCTAGTTATTTAGATTTCTTTAATAAACCATGACTGGAAAAATACTCTCTGTAAAAAAATGGATTGTGGTATGTGCGGTATGTGTTGTAGGTTGGTCTGTCATGTTGCAAATACCCTGAAGGAAGCTCATCATTGTGTTAATTGCTGAATAAATGAACTCCACATTTGCGTTCTTACTTTGGAAGGAATGTAGAAATGTGTCAATGTATTCATGAAGTTTTTCTGCTGATCAAATTTTGACTATTCAGATATTCACCAAAATAAACTATTTCTCGTTAGTTAACAGATAATAATTCAGAATATCATCCTTGTTTAATTGTTTAGAACCCATTCATCCATTCGTTTACAGAACAGCCCATTAGCAATATTTGGTGAAGTAAATTGTTAGGTTAGGTTAGACCATAGAGATAGAATATAAGGAGATGCTATACTATATAAATAGGTAAGGAAATAACGGTACTACTGGGCGGAGCTTATTGTAGCACCAATATGGCGGCTTTAACAGAGTTGGATTAAGCGCGTTCTCACGATTCGATTTTAGTTGGTCAACTTTCAACTTTCGTAATCAACTAAATTCGGTGCAGTTTTTGGTTCTTTTTAGACAAGATATTTAATCTAGTAGAACTAGTTTTATGGGACTTATAGGTCTCTTTGAAAGAAAACTGCGCTATTAGTTCAATAGTACCAATTCTTACAGCTTCTTAATTGGGTGTGTGGATGATGGTGAATATGGAAAGTAAAACAATAGGCAAATAAGTAAATTTATCTTTAATTTATATACCCATGTTATACATTGTTTCAGAATACATGAATATACAGTACCCCAAGAAAAATTATAGCCAAATTGGAAACAAAGACGGGATGATCGTGCGTAAAGCGTAAATAGAGAAAACGATCAGTGAATGTGTAACGCCCACATTTCTTCGAAGTGGTACGTACCAATCAGAAGATTTTCTCCAGGGCTATATTGAATAACTGACACGTCAGCGCATCTTCCTGTCGAAGTCCTTTGTGTATTTCGAATGGTTCCTATATTATGTCGTTCTGAAGTTTAACTGCGGACGTGGTATCAACCATGATCATTTTAATCAGACAAGTTAGCTTCATTGGTACTCCGAGTTCGTTCATAACATCGTGCAACATCGACCTAAGAATGTTATCATACGCTGCTTTAAAGTAGATGACAAGTGGTGCATACCAGTGTTATACCAATGTCAAATTCTCTGGATTTTTCTCGGATTTGATGCAAAGTGAACATTTGGTTGGTAGTTGAGCGACCTGGTCTGAATCCTGACTGATATTCTCCGAGGTGGGCTTCAGAGAATGGTTTCAGTGTTTCATTTGGGTTGGTCCTCCGGCCAGCAGCTCTTGAAAATGTTCTGTCCATCCAAATAGAATATATTTTTTATTGCTTATTAAGTTTCCTCCTTTGCTGACTCTACAGATATTAGTTCTTGGTTTAAAAACCTTTCTTGTCGCATTTCTCTTCCCTTCTAAGATGCTTGTATTTGTCTACCGCCGCCCTTTGTCCTACGCTGTAGCATGGATAAAGTACACTACCAATAATAGCATTTATATACCATAATTTTGTAGGTACGGTTCTGTTTATTGTTTATACTAACTTATGAAATGTTATTCCCGACATCTTTTTATCCACGCCGTCTCTGCTACAGCAGCTACGTACAGCACAAGACAAACTAACAAAAAATACTTAGACAGTTCTCAAAACACAAATGAAATGCTAAATATTGCTCAACATAAACTGACAACAAATGACACTACAGTTTGACATTTTTGACAAAAAAGTAGTAGCAATATGGCGGACATGAAACCACCTTTGCCACGTGATGCCGTCTCCCTATTGTATAACAAACGAACGCGCCGTTAATCCGATAACGCACACAAGCAAAAATATAACCTGAAAATTTTGAATTCTTTCATTTATTTCATATTCTGTTAAATAAACATTAAATTTTGCACCACAAGGGTGTACAATCTCCACTTTTTGCCTTGGGTCATTCATTTTGCTGCTAATAAACACAGGTGGTGACACTGACACACGATTTTCGGATTATTATAGGTTATGATTTAAATAAACATTGATTACTTAAAAGTGAACATGAAATATGCGTGATTCAAAGGGGCAAGGGGATTACTGAACATGATTCTAAAAAGTAAGAGAAAGTGAAAACAAATCAGAACAATCGAAAATGCCAACATGAATCATGATTGCAATGTTCACTTATGATTAGCACGATCGAAAGCAGCTATTATATTCTATCTCTATGGGTTAGACAAATTCGTCTGTTGTTTCGACGTCAAAGATTTAGGACCGTTTTCTGTCACTTCTTTAACATTTCGATCAATTCCTCTTTTCTCTTATTTCGTCTTTTAAAACCGTTTTCCCCTTTTAGTAGTTCCTGATTCTCAGAAATTTTCCACCATCTTAAATTTAATCTCATGGCAAAATCTGAAACCTCCCCCTCGTAACGGTCTTTTTCCTATTTATAAACTTGCAGTAGAGATATCTTTTACAAGGAAAGTATTTAATTCCAGAGTCAGAAGGTTTAAAAATACATATCTTCCTCACTTTTGGTGAGGAAGTAAAATTAACTTAAACTTTGACAGACCTGACAATTCAGTTTGACATCACCATGGAATAATAGAAGTAATCATAGAATAAGTAGGATTTGAAGTAATAGGCTAATTATCCGATCAAAGACTTTTCTAGATACGTAATCAATCCACTTCAACTCTCACTAAGACATTTACACGCATTTATAAATCTCAAACGGTTAATGGGACTTTTCGCAACTTTTACTTTAGTTTCTGGAATTGGATTCTATCAGAACGAAATACGTTTTATGCAAATTATTTTGTTTAAGAGAACTTTATTATCTTTAATAAATAACCTGCATTATTACTTAAACACTTAAATATTACACGGAGTGAAAAAATATAAATAAAGGACTACCAACCATCGTTTTTAGTATACGTAGATTTAAAGGAATATATTAACGATAGAGTACGTTATTTAGCAAGAATTGCTAGAAAAGAAATGTGGAAGATATTTAACCCTATACCTAGATATATACAAGTATTCACTAATATTAAAATACAAAGCTGTTTATTTACAAATTGTGAAATAAAAATTGTTTCATGCCCTTTGCTACTGTAATGAGGAAGTGCTTTTTATTGATGATAGACTGCAACTGTGTAAGAACAAACAAAACTTATATTGATATCCTTATAGATATACTTATAATTTATAACTTTTTGTCAATATGTGTTAAATATTGGTAGAAAAATCTATCTACTGATATCACTGCGCTAAACCACAACAATCAGCACAAAAGTGGGTTTAATTATCTGGGGTTTAGGGTCTTCTTAGCCTTGATTCATTTTCCATGCTGCTAACAGCACTGACCGACTTAACAGCAATACAAAAATAAATTTTTGCCTAATTTCCGTAATCTATTATGTGAATTCTAAAGCATAGCATGTGAAAAACTATTGTTGATCCACTGTGTACTAATAAGAGAAATCTTATTGGCGCACTATTCAGTAACAATATTGCCATGTTGTAAAATGCATTTTACTGGCAGTACACACGAATATAATCACTAAGAGGGGGTTGAGAAAGCCTCAATAAACTTTTGACACATATATCGGGTTATATATATACCCGTTATTATAATGGTAAAAACAACAGTCGTTGTTCAATATTTATAGTCAATTATGAACCTCCAAGTAAGTGAAAAGTGTGCGTTTGTGTTTCTTTATTAAGATGTCGATGATATCGATATTATGGACATCTCAGAAAATTGGATAAAATATAATATTGTGAAATTTATTCATGTGCGGTATAAATCGATAAATTTCATGTATAAATTAATGATTACAGTGAAATGTATAAAAATGTAATGCACCCCCAATTTGGGTTATGCTACCGCCAATAATAAGCATGCATTTGAAGAATATATTTTAAAATGCATAAGCTTGTTTTAAATCTATTAGCAAAACTGAATCATTCAATGATACAACTTTACTTTTGTCAAGATCTAAAAAATATTACTAAGCAATGATAAACGAAACTATACAGTGGAATTATTTGTCAGGAAAAAATCGGTATTCATCACTAATAACTGATGAAATAAATAACACAGATATAATATGGGTATTATGTTTTTGCCTTTCATGTTCATATTAATATTAATATTGATGTTGTCATTTTTGTAATTTTCTCGTAGTTGATTAATGAAATTAACAGTCCATTAGAGCAATGAAATTTTAATCCACTCACCTAATTACGGAATTAAATTATATTTTTGTTTTAAAAATTTTTTATTGGATATTCGCGCATTTTCATGATTTGGGTATTAAATTATGTGCGTAATTTAGTACTGAAAATGAATGTTAAGAATCGTTTTTCGGTGATTCTTGTTCATAAAATACTACAAACCGTTTATTATTTGCATCTGCATTTACTACCACATACCGGAATTTAAAATAATATACCTATAATTCGAAATATTTCACAATAATTAATAATCATTATTATTATGGCATATGGTAGTCATAAATAGTTCACCTTTATTTGGAATCAGAAAATAGCACTTCCTAATACGACCAATTTTTTTTATACTATTTTCTCTTACTACTTAAAACAGCAATTAATTATTTAATCAAAATATTAAAAAATAATTAATAATTCTGTGGCATTTTCAATATTTTCTGTAGTACATGTATGTAATTTAAAAAATCAGAAATAATAATGAGAGATAAAATTGCTCTTTAAAAGAATTTGAAAATATCATTTTATCAGAATGGACATTGCTGCGTATTTGTTTTAAAAAATTCGCAATAAAAGCGTTTCAACGTGCTGTTTTTGTTAACCAGTACATTTGAATTGTTTCAGACGTTTACGGCGATATTTGTGGCAGGCCTTGTGCTCGTCTCCGCTCACCCCGGAGTTGACAAAAAGGCGGCCGAACCAAAGGAAGACAAAATCGCCGCAACTTCTGAGAAAAAACAAGATAAACGTGGACTACTAGGACTTGGCTATGGAGGAGGAGGTCATGATTTTGGAGGTATCGAGCTTGGCGGTCACGAACTGGAACTTGGCGGTGGAATCGGAGGGGGTCATGAATTTGGTGGAGGATATGGAGGAGGATTTGGAGGAGGTATCAGCATTGACGAGGGTCACGTAAAATCCATAACAATTACGAAGGAAATCCCTGTGCCTGTACCTCATCCATATCCAGTACCAGTTGAGAAAAGGGTACCCGTACCATATCCAGTGAAAGTAGCTGTGCCAGTAGACAGGCCCTACCCGGTGCATGTACCAAAACCATACCCCGTTCATATAGATAAACCAGTTCCATACCCAGTAATCAAGAAAGTACCATACCCTGTGAAGGTACCATACAAAGTACCATACCCAGTACCTCATCCAGTAGCCGTACCTAAACCTGTACCTTATCCAGTACACAAGCCAGTTCCATATCCGGTTAAAGTGCCCGTTTATGTTGAAAAGAAAGTACCAGTTCTAGTTCACGGACATGAAGGGTACGGAGGAGGCTTCGAAGGAGGTTTTGGAGGTCATGAATTTGAATCAGGTGGACATGGACTCGAATTAGGAGGAGGCCACGGTTTTGAATTCGGAGGTCTTGAACTCGGTGGAGGACACCATCATTAGGCGACGATTGTTAAATTGTTTTTGTTTCATCAGTATTGTTGCACCAATTGTTTTCATCTCAATTTTTACTTTAAGACAAATTTATTTATAGACTTTTCTACCTTAATAAAAATGTTTTCTATTTATGTCATTTTGCTTATTTATACCTACTCCCGAAGAATCCAGACACCTCAAGAGTTTTACTAATATGGCTTGATTACCATACTGTATTGTATTCAACAGATATACAGTAGAAATACAGCTCTCACGTGTTTTTTGTTAATCTTGAAAATTCATTTGTAAATCTTGCTATTATCATAATTTTCACTCATAGTTTATAAATTTTGACAATTGGCCCTAACTTCTTAAACGTTGGTATTAATATTGACGACATAATTAAATTAAGGCCAGTAGGACTTAATTTGCTCTTCGAGCACAATGAAATCGTGATCTTAAAGAATGGCTGCGAGTTATGGATTCCAAATAGTATAATCTTTGATTTTTTATTAGTTAGTTTACTTTTCAGCATGGTACAGAATTACTTATTATACCAAGAATGTAACTGATCAAAGATACGCAATTTCTAATCCATAAGGAACTTCGAATCGTTTTTTCTCGTTGTAGCATTGATACGGTTATTTCGTAATTATAAGTCAGCATACACGCATGTTGCATAATTTTCCCACAAGTAGTTCAGTATTTCCTACTGAAGTAATAATAAATACCTCATTAATAACGCAATATTATAACATAATGAAACATGTGTTAAGTTTCTGTGCGTAGTGGCAGGTTAATTGTAGTGGTTTCTAAATTGTACTATACAATAAAATGTTTCTAATTTTTTTGTAAATAATAATTAGCAGACCGTTAGTCATTAAAATCAAGACGACTGTTTTAAATTTGGCTTTCTATTTTTGTCGAACCATCTGCGTTAAAAAAATTAACAAAGGCTATTTCAAGAAAATAGATAGTAACGGCCAAACTCACTGGCAATGTACACTCGCTATATTCTGCAAGAATAGCTCAAGTTTCTCTTTCATATAAGTCACAAGGGTACCGCGTAAATTACTTCCTTCCTTGGATCCAATTATTAATCCGTTAGCCTTAAGTGTTTATACTATGGTGATAAAAATGTGGTAAAACACGCTCTTGGTGTCTTTTTCTTTGATAATACGTTAATGAATAGTTATAGCCTTTAAACGTTCTGTATTTGATGATGTTTAATTTGTAACGATTAGCAGTAAAACGTTACGTGAAGTTAACATATGCTCATAAGAATAGAATAGAAATGGAAAGAGTGCAATATAGTCCTTTCTAATGTTTTGTTTTATTGGACATGTTCGGTCGGGGAAAGAAGCTACAAAGGCAAACTTTACTTTCCTACAATAACATAGGTGGACTTGTTAGGAAAATTTAAAAAAATCTTAGTATTCGCAAAATACGCAAGTTGTCATAAATAATATCCTAACTGACTAATTAGACAGGAACCAATGAGTGACCAGCTAAATCTCCTGTTCTAAACTTTCTGAATTTTTTCTGAATAGTCTCAATAAAATTGAGAAATTAAAAGGCATAATTAGAAATAACTTTAATTAACCCGACTAGAAATTAGTCATAATAGTGGAGCAGAAATAGGGGAAATTTTTGGAGATGAGAAAATGGAAAGAAGGGAAGATTTCTTTAACATGTTCTGGGTATCAGCAGGCGTACCTACATTTTTTATAATTGACGACCTACGGAACCCTTTTTTTAGATGTTTTTTTGGCACTAATTAATATCTCTGGTTCTGTTGGTCTGAAAAAAAAAATAATATATTTTTTTTCATTATAAATTTCTTTGCAAACTGCGTAGGCTAAAATCGTGTAACTTTATTAATTTACCTTGTTCTTAATTTGATGTGTAGTTTCCTAGGTTTTCGGTCATGTGGTAAAATAAAAAACTATTTACTGACGTTTCGGTTTTATTAAACCATCTTCAGAAAACTAGATAGAGAACTTACTTTAGAAAATTATTTATAATGAATTCACAGAATATACTTACAATTTAGGTGGTAAAAATTATATAATAATTAATATTAGATACATTTTTATGTCTGTTATGGTTGAGATCTTAAAAGGAACTAAATGCTAAAATATTTTGTGCCTGGTGTTTTGAGATGTTTATGCTATCCTTGATAAGGTGTAATTTATGAGATTATTGGTACTTAACTAGAGTGAGTGACATTTACATTTACATTTACACATCAAATTAATTGATACCTACCAACGGTCAAGAAAAGAAAAGCACTTGTTCTTAATTGACATTTGGTTCAATTAAATATAAATCATAAAAAGTGTCTTTTCCCAAAATTGTTTTAAAGTCCATCAATTATTTTTAATCATCAAAAAAATTTTAAAAAGCAATTTTTTAGTTTTCAATACTTTTACGTTATGCAATAAACTTAGAAGGTTTTAAACTCTAAAATTTTGTAGAGAAATTAATAACGAAGAAAATTTTATTTTTTAAATCCAGCCAATAGAATCAAAGATATTCATTCAAATGTATCAAGAAAAATGAACTTTTTTAAATGACATGAAAAAAATTATTCAATAGACAATTAAACGTAAAAGATGTCCGTGTTCCAGACAACACCCAGAACATGTTTAAAAAAATTGCTCTATCCTTTCCAGTTTCTTATTTCTGCTATGAAGTTTCAAATGATTTTAAGTGTCGTCTTGCATATTGTCAGGAAGTAATTCTACTTTCAAATGACATTTTCAAAAACAAAGGTTTAAAACTTGATAATTACGTCAATATCTTTGTGAAAATTTGTTTTAAAAATAAAGAAAATATTTATTTCAGTCTCTTACAGTATGATGCAATATTTTGGAAGTTGGTGAGTCAAAAATGTCCTTATTTTGAAATTATTTATGTACAACTAAGTCTTAGGAACTAAATGATATTAACGAACTACAATTTATTATTTTTCACCGCCACTGGAAAATCTGCTTATTTTAATAATAAGCAATGTTTCTATTGTAATTCAAACACGCATAACAGTTTTCTTGGATACAAATATGAGATGTATTAAGTTTAAGCACTCAGACGCAACACCTGTACTAAAAATACAAATACGTAAATGTACCAAATAAAAATTTAATCATAACGGACGTGTTTTAATTTAACCAAAAAAATTAATTTCAAAAGATTTAATAACAATTTAATAATAAAAACTTTGCTGAATTTTCTCTAATAGATTTTTCAAACGAATATTATTTACAATTTCTTTTTTTCTTATATGGAATTTATTACCACATTCTTGAATAGTCCCAGATAATCTGAAGAATCTGGATTTTGAAAAAAATAACCTTTACGTCTGTGACTACGTCAAAGAAACAGTTAAAGGTTGTGTTTTTCGCATGTAATATAAATAAAATAAAAATAATGATATTTCACAGACATTTCGGAAACTCAATATATTTCCTTTTTCAATTCAAAATTGCACAATATGAATATAATTATTTTATTTATATTATGTATTTATATTATATATTAACTGTTCCTTTCACGTAGAGTCACACGTGTAAAGGTTTTTTTAATCCAAATTTGTTAAGACTATTCAAGAATATGGTAATAATTCCCAAAACCTTGTACTAATAAAAACAACTATTTTTCACACTTTGTGGCCAGGATCCAAGGGGGTAAAAAAAAAATATTTCAAATATATACAAATATATTATAAAAATAAAAACAACAACAAAAAAACATAACAACTTGTAACAGTTCTTTCATAACAAAAAATAAAGTCTTGGTATTTAAATAGAGGTATTCCAAGGAAATTACCAATTAAAAAAATGCAGTAATTACCACAGGTAAAATAAAATCAGGACTAATTTGAACATTGTGAAAGGGAAACGACAGGAAAGCTGCAATCCCCTTAAATTTAAAAACGTTGATTTTTAATGTCCTTCGTTTTGTTGTTCACTTCCTTGCCAATCTCCTTGACTTGCTTGCCAGTCGCCTTGACTTCCTTGGTCCCCACCTTGGTCTCCGTAGCCTTGAGATTCGTAAGAACTGAGGTGTTGACCATCACCACCTATATAAACACCAATACCTTAAAAAATTATTTCAAACTAGAAAACAATTACAAACCTAAATTTCCTACATCATTTCCATGCTCTTGTACTCCATATCCTTGACTCTCGATCTGACCTACGTGTCCGGAGCCAGCTCCGTGGGAATCCCAGCCGCCACCTCCATGTTCCTGGACAGGGACTGGATATGGCTTTGGAACTTCGATGGGCACTGGTATCTTCTTGACAATTTCGTAAGGTACCGCATGTGGTACTTTGACGATCTTCGTTTCATACACAGGGTAGGGCTTGTCTACGGGTACGGGATATGGATGAGGGACGGGAACTTTCACGGGATATGGTTCTGGGACCTTAACTGTTACGTGTTTACTATCGTGGATTATGTCGGCGGGTAGATGGCCTTTTGAATATTCACCAAGGTCAAGTAAGTCATATTTTGGGTACTTGATGTAGCCATAGGTTTCGAGATCGGGAATACCTTCCAGTTTGTCGGATCCATGACTGTAACCAGGCCTTGCCTTTGCTGCTACTGCTAAGCAGCAAATTGCAAAAAGGGCGGTCTAAAAATTGAGAAATTTTATTAAAGTTGTACTGTATACTTAATTATAAAACGTTAAATATTTAGAATAATAAATGTCAGAATTATTACATATTGAAACATATGAACCAGCTCCCTCATTTTAATAATTTGCATATCACTATTTCATTTTCACAAGATACTGGTACAGAAAATGGTAAAACTATCTGATAATTATTTAAATTTTCGATACAAGTACGCCTAGTTTGTGAACACTGATTATGATGAAATAGTTGTAAAATTTAAATACCCGATTTGGTTGATACTTTCCAATCAAGATAGTTCATTCACCTTTTATAAAAGATAACAATAATTACTATCCTACATGAATTGAATATTTAAATATACATACAAATACATGAATACTGAAACATATTGAATAGCTTTAATTGACACGAATTATTAAAAATATGTTTTTATGTAAAATACTTACAAAAATGTTCATGATTATACACCAGTAGGATGTGATATTTTGTAATAACTGATGGTGGTAACGGGGAGAGAGTATTTATACACGGAACCAAAGTGTATCCGGTGCCTCCCTATAAGAATTACTTCCACTTTCTTTAAAAGTTGCTAAAAAAACAACGTCATTGTATCTAATTTAAACCACATTAGATACGGCTAGACAGAGACCAAGCTAGAATATCCACAGCAAAATATATCGCACCTAGGCACCTTTTCTTATAAACAAACTGGAAATAATGTTATTTATTAAAAACGAAGTAAAATGCATCTCTGTCGAGTGTATTAAAATTTTGATGGCAGCAAGAAAGATGGATGAATATGTTGTGAAAGTAAGACTAAAAGGACAAGCAATCTCTTATTTTAAAAGTTATTATTAATTTAGCACAGGCGATTAACTAGATATCCAAGAGTGTATTTAAAAAGAATGTCTGCGGCTGTTGATGCATATAGATGCTACGTATCCGCACCATGACGGTACGAGTAATTTACTTTTTTGTATAAATATTATGTGACTTTAAAACATAATCAATGCAACTATAAAATTTAGTTAAGAAGAAATATTGCAGGTTCAAAAAGAGGAAAAAATATCGTCGAAAATTCAAAAGGCATCAGTGAGTTTTTTAATATTGGTCCATCAATTGGAGTAAATCTCAAAAAGTTTCTAAACAGATCTAGATGATTTTTTTACTGTTATCGCCAGAACAAAAATTACATATAATTTTATATTGGTTCTTTTGTCATAGAACCTAACACCTTGATCCTTGCAGAAAACTATTCTTTGAATTGATTCTTCCCATTAGAATGGGGATGGGAATAATATCTAGAAAAGCATTGCTGTAAAAATTATCTTAATAAGAACTTCTTTTTAATGACAATTCAATTCGAAACTTGTAAAGAAAAATATTTAAGAAGGTTTGTTATGGTAAGAGGTTATCTTCATCAGATTTTGAAAAGTCAGTTTGGTAGTACCTCATGTATACCCATTGCCAAGCATCTTTTGTTAAAGTCTTGCTTTGGACAGCAAGCTCACCAGAACCTTATATCAACATCATTTTAGAATGCGTTGTAGTTACGACTTCGACGACTAACATACGCTAGATGTTGCACCAATAATTGATCTAAAAAAAAGCCTGATAAAACTAAAGACACTCCTTTCAAAAATAGTTATGAAAAAACGCATCGCTTTCAATTTTGAGATTTGTGGCTTTTTATTACAAATTACAAAATTATAACTGATGATCCAACCAAATTAAAAGTAAGTAAAAGGGGAAACATTTTCGATCAAGTTCTCGTCCACAGATTTCATTTTTGTTGCGCATATTAAACATACACCCTGTATTTGTACTGTCCATCCGATTAAAGTAACTTGTAATAACAAAGTGAATGTAAGACTGAGTTTAATGAGCAGAAATTAATATGGGCACATTCGTAAGTGAGAGGAACAATTAACCATATCTTCATTAATTTGTCCGTGTGTACGTTGGAGAATATAAGTTTAGTTTGGAAACTAGAACAAAAATTCACTTTGTCTTTAAACAATGAGTCGTAAATAACTATCTGCATTTATTGTCATATTTAAAATTTGTCTAATCGTCTATTTGTGGCGTAGTTTAATTCTCTTTCTTTTCTTGTTTGGGATTTATTACCACATCCTTGAGTATTTTGAAGTTGCAGATAATCTAAAAAATATCTAATAATAATAATAAAAATAATAATACTATTCATTTAATAAGCAAATGAAGTATAAACATTGAATATAAAGGTACACGACATATTATACAGTACCTACATATGTCTATTGAAAAGGACCATAGTACGCTTACATACTGGAGTAGGTATGTAAATTGTGTCTTCCATATGGCCCATGAGACCACCTCAAATTGTTTATCACGAAGAATTATTTTATTAAAACTAATTTGAGGCAGCTGAACTTAATAACTAATTAAACTAAATACAAAAACAGTAATTGTTCCCTATTGGAATTATAAAAGGATGTTGCGATTCAATTTTTGTTTGCTGAGACAGAAGTAAATTTATTTGCAAAACGAAAGAAAAAAAGAAAAAATTAGAACATACATAATTAAAATCATCACTTATATGAATATTGTTATATTTATTTAATATATAGTAATTAATATAACAGAATATATTCTAAAAAACAAACTTTAACTGTTCCTTTGAAGTTTGAAGCCAAAAATAGTAAAATAAGGGATATTTTTTTGAATCTAGATATTTTTTTAGGTTATATGGGACTTCAAAATGTGTGTAATCAATACCAAATAAGAAAAAAAAGAAAATTGAAAGTCTATTTTTAACAATTTAATTACATCTAAATTACGAGTGCATTTTTAAAATGTTTTCCAACCAAATATTGCTGCCTCTTATACACTATATAACTTGATCAACACCCCAAAGCTATATACAGGGTTCGACATGCACGAAATAATATGTATCTTTTAAATTATTTATTTAATGGAAAAAACTTTAAAAGAAAAATTTTTTACTAATTTTTTTAAATATTCTAATGATCTTGGATTATTTTTCTACTACAATTACAAGTTACTTAGGCAATCAACGTAGCTTTCTGGCTTTTCGAGCAAAATAATATATTTTAAACTAAGCTATTGCTATTTAAATAAAATTCGGACTGTCAAGGCTTATCAATGGACCATCGTTTTTTGAGAATGGACAGAAAAACCTCCTTAACCTCCTTACTTTGAAATAGTGGTAAAGAATTATTTACATATTTTTCTAACGTAGGGAAGAACTAGAGTGGCCCTATCACCTAATTTGAACTAAATCTCATTAGAATGTATTTTTCATCACTGGCTATGTTTCGGTTTTTATCGAAATTTTCCTCATGAAATATTTTACGCAATCGCGTACGGAATAAGGGGCTGTTTCCAAAAAAAACATTAGATGCCAATAGGGTTATTTCATGTTCAAGAAAAACTTAAAAATACCTATCAATTTGGATAGTAGAATATGCAAGAATAATGTATTGGTAAATACCATGTCTTTATTATTTGTTAATTATTTATAAATCAATAAAAAGTATCGTCAATAATTTCAAATTTTATTAACTTCTGACGTCACGGTTTAGAACTAAATCTAGGAAGATTTGTTTTTGTTAAGAGTCTAGAGTCATTTGACACTTTTGACAGTTTGCTTTAGTTTGTGTTAGTTCATCATTTTTTACTATTATGGAGCCTAATTTCGTTAAAGCTAGCAGTGAAAATTTACCTGAAGTGAACTACGTTATGATTCAGGAATTCTTTGCGAAAAATATGGACTATTTCAGTGTCGAGTTTAAAAGCGTGAAAAATGTGAGGTTAGTTTTCTTGAGATATTTCATCTACGCTATACTGCGCATGCGTAAACATTGACGTCACGGCTGTTGGCGGGAACTTAATATTTTCAAATTACAAACCGAGTTTAAAAATACGTAGGCGCAAAAAAAATACTTTTTTTCCAAATATACAGTATTTTTAAGTGTTCCTGATTGTAAATTTAACATAAATATAAATTGTGAAATAACCCCATTGAATGAACAAAGTTGTCTGCCATAGCAACTAGCAACCAAGGCAGAAAATAAATAAAGATGGCTAATATTAAATAAGCAAAAATTTCATTGGAAATATTTGTCATTAAACAAACTTAACGTTACAAATGTTCAACTAAAACTTTATAAAGTGCAGATTATACAGATTGACTTCCTGATCAGTGGCCAATAAATCCAAGAGAACTTCCACCACCTCTTGAAAAACTAGAACTGAAAATTAATTTCTTGGGTATATTTCCGTTTGTGTATATAACACAAATTAATAGAAACCTCTGCAAAAAGTTTAACTACTTTTTTCTATGACAGAGATTTCCGAATGGACAAATTATATTTTTTATCATTATTGATTGCAAAAATAAACTTATTTCAATGTATTCAAATAAACACGCATTACTTGCAAATTTCGAAACAAGAAATCTTATGGCCGTATATATGATGTAATTAAGCAATGGACATACATGCCTCTACATCACCACACCATAGATGTATTACGTGAATTTTTTAATGTGTCTCAGTAGACCAAATCAACTGTATTCAGTAGGTACTTTATTTTTCTTCAGTATCGTCACTAATGACGATTGGATCCGATATATTTTCTGGTGTCATATATCACTTTCGTTCCAATTGAATCGAAATTTAAACAGGACTGGCGAATTAATAGTAATTAAGTACGTTTAAGTCCCAAATTCTAGCAACCGTATTTTATTGAATTATAAAAAAGATTTAGAATTGTTATAAATGAAATATATATGAAATATTATTAATGGAGGGAAATTAGTCAAAATAATTGATGTAATCGGGAAGCTGAATTTTTTTCTTTGTTTTCTTTTTATACATGCAAATGAGTCGAATACCTAAAATATTAGCAAAATCGGGCTGGGGCTTCGCGAGAAAAGCGCATAAAAGTGCATTTTAGATGCATGTCGAGTGCATCGCTACACTATTTTTTAAATATCTCCGAAATCTATTGGTCGTAAAAAAATTTAAAAAAAACCTAAATACTTGTAAATGAATAGCCTCTCAAACTGTTGAGGTATACTTAGTTACATTAAAAGTACATCCTAACCTCAAAAAATCCAAATCGCTAAGTTTACTTTTTTTTACTAATAATGCAATAAGTGGGGTAAAAATCGTCTGATCTTTACAAAAATTGGAAAAAATATGTATTTTCGTGCTGTAAATACACGATTAAATTTTTTGAAAAAATTATTTTTACTGACACATTTCAACATTTTCGAAAAAAATTAAAACACTTGCCATTTAATGCAAAATGGTCGTAAACATTTTTTTTAAAAGAGTAGGTCTTTTTATGTAATTGTTTTTTGTGAATATTGACAGACATATTTTCTACTTACAAGATTTTTATAAACTATTAAATAGTTATGTTCATAATTTTAAACAAAGTAGCGTTGAAAGTTCCCAAAGTTAATAGCAGAAAAGATGATACTTTCCATTGCCCTGTGCCCCAGCCAAATGTGCAATTAATTCCACCTTCATTTAGAATACTGACCTTTACAATTGTAAGGAAAATGATATTTTTGTAGCAAGAAGGATATAGATTCGAAAAATAACGGAATACTGTATTAAATTGATTAATCGTTATTAGTGCCTACATTTTTTCTTTCTTCTATTTCTTTTGAAATGTATAGATCCAACCCTTACTAATGTTTAATCATAATTATGTTTTAAAGTATTATTCGTGATCACGTGTCATGGTCAATGTATTGTTCTTTATCTGGAGTAAACTGTTAAACAATAGCATATTATAATTAATACAGATATTTAATAAAATAATCCTCTATTAAGTTGCCTCTATTCTATGCTAAGCATAGGTATTTCCTCTCCATTATTTACATTCGTTGGTAAAGACGATTCGAATGCAAAATATGTGCAGAGAGTTTTAAAGCACTTAAGTAATCATCAACTTGTTAAATGAACCGATGGTTCACATGGATCATTTTATTAGGTGAAAAGAAAATATTCTCTCAGTAACTGCATATGAAAATATCATATTCCGGAATGAATATAAAAGTTTTTTCAGTATAACCTCTTTTTGGTTCTTAAAAAATTATTCTCTCTACTGAAGTTACTACAGTTGGTAAAACTGGACCACGGTGTAAGACAATTAGGTGATGTCACAAGCCGGCCGACCGCGTCGTCAATTTGTTAACGCTCGGAATAGAGAGAGATGGTAGAACTAGGGCCGCATATTTTACCGTGAATCGGGCTCATTGTATGGATGTGGCTGTTTCAAAAATCTAAAGCAATTCTTTTTAAATGTTCTAGTATTATATATCTAAATCACTCATTAAAAACGAAACAATATTTTTACACTATACCTATAGAATTTAATTAAAACAGCTGTAGTAAGTAATGATTTTTATATTATGTCAATTATCGCATTGATCCAAAGAATCATTTATTGCTTGCAATAAGGTATTATTTAAAATTTAAAAATAATATTTTTAATATTGTAAATAAAGTAAAAATAGTAGTATATTTTGATGTAATAACGAATAAATAATAAGGGATACGTGAATGCGAAATAAATAATGTATACGAAAAAATGTTTATTTATTTATTCAAAAATTAAATAACTATTCAAGTTAAGTAAACATAAAGCATTATTACTTAGACATTTTTATTGTCCAAAATCAAAAAAAAGAGAAAAAACTATTAATCACATTTGATATTGATTCTTAAATTTTAATTTAAATCGCTTGCAATGTGCTCAGAAATTTAATGTGGTAAATTGAATCAACTATAATAGAGTATCAGGTTAATTGCATCTAGATTCCTTCTTTTTATTGGAAAAAGATTTTGTTTTTGTCTGGGATTATCTTTTATAAAACTGTTTTTTTTTAATCGGCATTAAAGTACCCCAAAATCGGCATTAAAGTGATCCATTATTGTACGATTTTTGTAGTTGGCCGACAGATAAATGTAAACATAAATTTTTCATTGCTTGTGACAATAATTGTGTTTATTACAACACAATTATTGTCACAAGCAATGAAAAATTTATGTTTACATTTATCTGTCGGCCAACTACAAAAATCGTACAATAATGGATCACTTTAATGCCGATTTTGGTAAATAAATACAGTTTTTTACATGCCACTTAAAATTTTAAATAAACATGACATTTCTTAATGTCACTGAAAATTATTTAAAATATAGAGTTAATTAATCTTAATTTCACAGTTTCTGGATTTAAAAAAAATTAATGCTCCTCGGCATTAAAGGTCCTTTTTATCATTTATGTGGTTTATTTGCTCTAACCTCCACCTTTATGATGAAAAGTTAAACTTTAATGCCTTGATACATAAATAACTATTACCCGCATTGTTATGTAAAGTAAAATTAGTTTTGTAATTATGTCTTGAGAGTGGGATTCACAGGGAAATTCTAGTGTTTTGCTCTGATTAATACATAAGAATTCGTCAATGGTCTCTTCAAATACGTCAACTGAGTTGATATGCTTGAATAAAATGTTTTCCAGGGTAAGGAAGTAATAGTTCCATTTGAATAATTTAGACCTCCCCTAGATTTCACAGTTACAAATTGGGCTATAGCTGGTAAAATTATATATTATGCACACACTGTTTACCTAATTTACAAATATTACTCGGTTTCCGGGTTTCCCGGTAAATGAGTGCATACCTATCACAGTTTCGGTACATGCAAGGCGCAGCCCGCGCGGCCCTATACTCCCTCTCTTTGTCTTACGATTTTGCGTCTTTGCGACACAGTTTGGCGACACTCTAACCATACGATACATTGAGGCGTTTCATCACCTAATTGTCTTACACCGTGAACTGGACTGAATAAAAACTTAATACTGTGGGAAAATTTAGCAATGCATGCGTTTGAATTCCGTAAATTCACGAATTTTCTAAAATTTTGTTTTCAGTTTTCAAATAGAATAGAATATTGGCGACTTTTTGGTTCGACTATTTATATTTTTGACCGTTTTTAGTAACTATTTAAGTATTGGCTAAACAATAATAACAGAGTACATGTTTGTTGAGGTAGGATTTACAACAATTTTTAATTATTTCCTTAACATTTGTAAATCGGGATTAATTATGTTAAGGACTTGATAATCATAATTCCGAAAGGGCATTCTATAAGCTTTCATTAGCACTTTACCCGAATAAAATTGCAAAGTGATTCGCAGTATAGAAATTTTTTTATGAGAGAATGTAGATGACGTACATATGCTGATAAATTGTCAAATAAGCTACTCCTGGTTGATTTTTCGATCATTGTGTACATTTTTAATTAGAGTTAATCAAGCTTTTAATCGATTTTAACACCAGTTCCATTCAACGCGCGCCATTGCAGCATATCAATAGAGAAATTTTTTTCGTTTGGTTTCCTCATATAGGCATTTTTGGGTTCTAAAAAGTCACCTCCAGTGACAAAAATAGTTATTTACAAAAATGTATCTCAAATTTAAATAAATTTTTTAATAATAATGTTACAGTTTTTCCAAGATGAAAGCAAAAGCTGCTCTTCAATTTTAATATATTAATTAAAAAGACAAACATATACCAATTTTCAGCCTAGGACAGGATGACATTTTAAACCGCCGCAGACTAGATTATTACCAAACCAATGATAACTGATCGGAAAGATTTGCTCCACAATGACGATTACATAATATCCACTTCAGTCGAGACGACATTAAATGCTTCCTGTTGGGTGGGTTATTATTTTTCTTCGTTAGTTCCTATTACTATAATGCATTATGGAATGTAGGATAATGAAAACAATAATGCTCGCAATAATGTATTTCATAGAAATTCTTGGGAAAAAAAATTGATATAATGTGGATAAATGACCAGCAATGAGTAATATAACACATTAACAGAAAACCTGTATCTTTCTAAACGATTTATTTTATTACCACAGACTTGTTCACATCCATTTTTTTTATTAGTATATAAAATCGGTGAGCGACAGTTCTATGAAATACGACTGACGAGGAGAACTATACTTTTTTAGATACTATTAAACTGACATGCTGCTACCAAGCGTTTTAGGTAGTTTTGCATAAAGGAAAATTTGCAAATAAATCTTTCTCAGTAACAGGTCATAAACCTGCTACAATAATTAAACCCAGAAGTTGTTACGGTGTTTCACATTGGTCAGAACTAGGTCTCATAATTTATTTGAGCGACCTTATTATTTGCATATTTACTATTAAATTTGTTTTTTGCTGTTGTTAATTAAAATTTTTCAAATACAGGAACATACTTTTGTTAAATGGAGAGCAATTATCTCCAAGAAGTGGTTTGGATTTAGCTGAAGTCTGCAACAAGGGTAATGGATTTAAGGTTTGCGGGTTTTGGGTCTACAGATTTAGTGTTTTTGAATTTATGGATTATTGGGTAGAAGCACTTGGGATTTAAGGGATTAGTGATTAAAGGCTTGAAGTTTGAGAACTTAAGATTTAAGGAATTTAATTTTGAGCTCATTTCATTGGTCTTAATGCTATACATGAATTTCTATCAAGATCATGTGCGATTTCTTTTTCTAGCCTTTTTAAAGAATTTAGTATTTCAAGTTTCCAAATATATGAACTCGGTCATCCCACTCCTGGCGTTAATTTCAAAATAATCTTAGCTAGGTACATTTTGAATTCAGTGTAGATTTTCATTTGCCTCACAACGAATATTTCATAATAATTTATAGAACGCTGTGTCCCTCATTCAAACCAATTTAGATTTCCTTTATTTCAGACTTGTTTATGAAAATAAACAAACAAAATTAATAAAACTTCAAATCAGTCTGACAAAATTAACTTTAATTTCTAACAAATTTAATATCCAAATAAAACTAGAAAATGATATCATACTGCAAATAGATAATAATTGCGTAGGAATTTTGATTCGACTAGTAATAAAATTATGAATTAAAAATATAACTTCCAAGTTAGTTTATTTATATTCACACTATCCATCAATCAATAATAATTTTATTGTGGATAATTGGACAATTAATAGAAACAACTATTTATCCAAATTAAAGTAAACGTTAGTTGTTTCTATTAATTGTCCAATTATCCACATTTATTATTGATTGAAGCTAAATATAATAATTAATAGCCTCAAAGAGAGAAATATTTACTTATAAAATTGGTGTATATTGACAGAGAATTGTTAATTAGTTGGCAGTTTAAACTTATTCCCAATATTACCGGAGGTATGTTACATTCCTCTTCGTATAAAATATTCTTCCGATACCTTCTAAATAAGCTGCTGTGAGCCAGTCACTTTGAAGTGAAGGGAATCGGAATCACTTTCGCTGCCTGATCTAAATAAATTAATGACAATCTATTTTTAACATTCATACCGATTATTTTATTATATGTGTACACCACGGCTAATTAATCTTAATAACAATAACCTGCATACGGAATATTAAATATGTTGCGAATGCTATCAAATACACGCTGCAGACACATATGTACCAATTTTGATGCATTGTTGTTGGGGATTACCAAATGAGAAAATAAATCTTGTATTACTTTTTCTAAATTGTGAGAGAATTTGGATTAATTAGGCAACTATATAGGATAGCTGGTTTATTGTACTACAGGCGATTAACGCTTAAACTATAAGGAGCAAGAACTTTTAGAGTAATAAGTTTTAAGGTTCCCCTCGAGCTATAACGAAAAAAAATTTGAAAATAAATTTATATTAATTAGCATCCAAAAAATATACACTGCTGGGCAGAAAAATCTGAACAAATGCAGTTTTTGTGATTACGCATAAATTTTGCTACCAGGCTGACTGTATGTTAATGAGGCTTAAATGAATTGGAAATAAATAAAATAGAAACAAAACTGACAGCGTCTACTCCGATTAGTTCAGTGAATAAAAAAAAAAAATCGAAAAAAAATTTTTTTTTAACTTCTGAGGGGCAAAAATGGAAAAAAAAATTTTCGGCCCGCTCACTTAAATTAAAAGAATTTGGCGTTGTTCCAATTCCACCACAGCTTACACAGCCACAAATGAGAATTGGCCAGCATTTCTCAATTCGGTGAGGTGTCATGGTTTGGGGGATCATCTAAGCTAGACGTTACCCAATTTCTTCCAGTGAGAGAACTTAATACATGTTTATACAAGCATCATGCAACAATTGAGGTGTTAGTAGAACCAAATATGCGAGAAATTTCACGAACAGAAGAATTGTTGAGGTAGACCTGAAAATAGCGTTGTTGAGCTGTTAGGATGAAATATTGTAATCAAAATTATTATGTTTATAATCAATATTGTTATATTTATAACCAACTAATTATCTATAATTTAGTCTAATAAAGAGTTTGCTGCCTAAGGTAATTGGGGTACCTGTATAATAAATTTTTAAATATTTAATTATCAGTCAGTTACGCTACAATATAAATAATTGCCTTGTCTAATAGTATATTATTCAACGACCGTATAATGATGGGTATTAATCACGAGGTGAAGTTTACGGCCACGAGCCGCAGGCGAGTGGCCTAAATCACCGAGTGGATAATAGCCATTATACGGGAGTAGAATACTATACTTTATCCACGACTACTAAATATTTTTGTTATTTGTAGTAGAACAATATAATATTATAGCTAAATCAAGGAAACATGTGACAGTAGTGATTAATGACTCATTAATCACTGCCGTGATTAATGGGTAGACGTATAATGGGTACATTATACAATAGTCGTGGATAATATCACTGACAGTAGTGATTAATGACTCATTAATCACTGCCGTGATTAAGGGGTATTATTAAGGTCGAGCAAACAGACGTATAATGGGTACATTATACAATAGTCGTGGATAAAATTATTTAAATACCTACCGACGTGTTTAATAAACAGAAAAACAATTTTTAGTTGACGTTTATATCCAATAGAAAATATTATTAGACTTATCTGTTCTTAGTAGCCCATGGATAACTACAACCGTCAATTAAAGGAATAATTCCTCCACGCTTTACTGAACTATCCCTATGGGGCAATATCACATGAGATGAAATATTATAAAATAAATTATTATTATTTTAATGGTAATTTATTAACTTATGAATATTCAAAGAGTAAGAGCGCTATTTTACATGGATTAAGATTCTGAAAAGATATTTTCTCTACGAGTCGTAGATTTTGCTCTACGTACGTACGTTTTACTTTTTTAAATTGAAACCGGAGTTAACTTTTTGATTTAAGGTAAATTTTTGATAGGTAGTTATATTTAAAAAGAAGAAAGATATAATCAATTTTACATGAAGGAATAACTACTCATCAAGAAATATTACTGAATTTTCTAAATAAGTTTAGATTGCCTTTTGTTTTCTACGAGTATCATATTTGTGATATTAATAATTTCATGTCAACCCAAGAAAAGAACGTACATTTTTAAAAGTACTAGCAGATTTACGTAGTAACAGTTAAAATACTTTGTTAAAAGGATAAATACAAAATAAGAATTTTCTGAAAATATCAATTCAAAGCATTTTCAAATTGCAGTTCGTTGAGATTTTGACAAAGTTGATACTTTTCTACACCTCTAACTATATTAAGTATAAAAGGGGTTATCTAACTTGTGTTATTTATTAAATGTTCAAAATTATTGTGCTGCTGTTTATAAATTCAATTTAAAAGTCCCCATAAAAAATCTGAGAGAGCCATGTCCGGAAACCTTAGTGTCCAAATGACTAATCTGCGGGTAACTAACCACCTATTTCCGAATTTATAATTTAGGTAGTCTAGAGATGTGTTATTAGTGAATGATTTGATCTCCAGAAGTCAGCCAGTCGCGGATTTCAAATGGCCCTTCTCTCATGTTTCTTTGGTCTGGTTTGGTCTCGATCTGCAACCAACATTGCAACATAGACCAACTTAATATTGTTTACCTACGATCACTAACGTAAATAGCTGAAAACGCACTCTCCGCCACCTACGTAAATTGAACCTTACACACCGTAAACAAATCGCACGCTCAGCCGCTGAGGTGCAATGCAATGTGACCACGTGACCTACTTTACACAACACTTGTAGTTCATATTTCTGACACCAGGCTAAAATTATTAGAAATGGCAGTTGCAAAACTTAATTTTCTAGCTCTGTCAAAACTGACATAAGCAACAAATAATACAAAATTGTGTTTTAATTTCAATAAATACGATCGTAGGTAAAGTATAGTACATAATTCGAGTTGTAAAGCAATTACGCACTCATGGAATTGCCACACTCGCCGCTACGCGGCATCGTGCGCAATTTTTCCATTCGTGCGTAATATGCTATTTACAACTCTCATTACGTAATATACTATAACTGCATTCTTACGTTATCTACTGAAGCAAACACACAAATGAACATAAAAGGACGAGAGTGATTTTAAGGACATTCAACGCATAATTGATTTATAGTGACGTATTAAATTTAAGGTATTATTTTAAATGAAACGACAAAACTGCAGTTTGATTGCACATAATATATAAGTATTATGCTTACTTTCTAATCATTCTAAATGATTTTACAAAATCTTTGTCAAATACCTTCCACGATTTTATATTAGGATTTTGATTATAAATTTGCCGATATCATTTCATTTTCATTTTCATAACACATTACGCGATTTATCTCCATCTCTATCTAGTAGTTTCGAATTTTAGCGTAAAATTTGAACATAAGCTTCTGCAGGTTATTTTAATTAAAAAAAAAGACAATTTGATATCTATATATTTATCACACCACACATTTATTTCAAATATACCTTGACTTTGTTTTTGACCTGGAAAATGGCCAAGTCCAAAATTTATGTTAACTATTAAAAATTCCACAACTGGTTATTCTTGTCTCGCCAGTCCAATTCTCACAATCATCAGTTACAAAAACAAAAAGTATTTTTATTTCACCTTGAAGATGCAGCTCATGATTTTATCGCAAATGAAAGTATTTTGGGAATTTTCCCTATTTGAGATTTAATATTTATTTTTCAGACTCCTTTTAAAGCTTTTGATCTTTATTTACAAAAAAGCTAAAATAAAACATGAACATTTCGTAAATCGTGAATTACACAAACCAAAAAGATTTTAAGCGTTGAAAAAGGACACAGATTAAATTTCCAAAAGTCTGCGAAACATTGTTTTTATTTTAGTTTATTTATATTTTATGTCAAAAAAACAATCTTTAACTGTTCCTTTGATCAAAATCACAGGCGTAAAGGTTATTTTTTTTAAATTCAGAAATTCCCAAATCAGAAAAGAAAGAAAATATTTACGTTGTATAATATATCAACATTTTTATCATAAAAGACTTACAAGTTTTTTAAAAATAAAAATTTCAGGACGGAAAATAAAAGTGCTCTAATCGACATCTTAATAACTATATCCATTTTTACACCAAAAATGCTAACATATTCGTTATTATTATTAAACTATGGTAAATTGAATAATTACGGAAGACTTTGGAAAAACAACCATTTTTTTAGATCAAACAACTATATTTTCCGTTAGTGAGACATTTTTGTCACTCCACTTTTTCCCAGTCGTTTTTTTCACTCCATATTTTCCATAAGTCACTTTCCCCATTGCTTCTTTTTCCCACTGACCTTTTTTTCCACTAAAATTTCCCATAAAAATTTTCAAAAAAAAAAAATTATTCGTAAATATATTAAGATAATCCAGATTTTACAAACTATCAAAAACATTCTATGTCTCCAAAATCGTGAATAAAACGAGATGCTGTTGCCCACATTGTAAAGATACTCTGCAATTCTGCCTTCTTTTTTTTCTTCGTATGAGCGGACAATATGGACTTTTGCTTCGACCATTTTACTTCGTTGAATTATACGTTTGACAGAAAACAAATGTCAATAAATTGTCAATAAATAAAAACATAGTGGAAAAATAAACTATGGGAAAAAATTACCTATGGAAAAAAAACTATGGGAAAAAATGGTCAATGGAAAAAATGGAGTGACAAAAGTGTCTTACAATCGTAAAATAAACTATGAGAAAAAATTACTTATGGAAAAATAAACTTTGGGAAAAAATGACATTATGAAAAAAAACTATGGGAAAAAATGTCCAGTGGAAAAAAAAACTATGGGAAAAAATGGCCAGTGGAAAAAATGGAGTGACAAAAGTGTCGTACAATCTGAAAAAATATCCACAAATAAAAAGGTTTCAGAACCTACCCAAAATTCGTAAAAAGATAACTCTAGCTAATATCATAAAGAGAGATATCAAAAAAAAATGAAATCATTCAATTTGTATTGAAAATTAACATCAAGAGTATACAATGCTGGAGCAGCCTAATGTGTCTATTGAAGCGTAGAGAAGAATCGTGTTTTTTCACATAATGATTGAACGCAGACTAACTGGCATTATTCATAAAGATTTAAAAAAATCGTATTTATTTTTCCAATCGTGTAATATTTGTTACCACCACCAAATACGGTTTTTATATATTACTTTTTTATACATATACAGGGTGATTCGATAGGAGAGGGTTGTACTTTACCAAAAGACAGAGAACATTGAGGTAATCTTAAATCCCCATACGATACAGTAATGGCTAAAGCCGGTCCGTTTCTGAAATATAGGGTGTTTTATATTTTTTGGAAGAATTTTCTTTTCATCATATAGGTACTCGTATCTGTAATGCGTAAACGGAATTCAATGAAATTTTGTATTTTGGTTACAGTAGTCATTCACCATCAAACGCCTGGGATATTAATAAAATATCAGGGCCGAACCCAGAATAAAAATGTTTTTAAATTATTCCTAGAAAATAACATTCTGTATACTGTTTATAAAATTCTTGATATTGAAATATTAATTTACACCTAGAAAGATACAATTCCCATAAAAAAATATTTTGGCACCATTTCATTGTTTAAATAAAAAAATTAAATTGTTGAGAAATCAATTTTTTTGAGAAATTGAGAGAAAAAAATGAAAAAAATCACTTCGTATATTAATAACATATATTTTTTTCTCTGTTTGCACTACTTTTTATTCATATCACATATACCTAGTAAAATAATAAAAATATTATTGATAGTACGTACACAACCATTAAAAAATATTTTTATGCAAAATGCAACATGTGGAAACATGCCTTGAAATATTGAATAAACTAAATCTGTATTAATTTTTTTTTTATTGAAAAAGCATAAAGTGATCAAAATTACAGATATTAAATATAATCTTCGCTGTTTAAACTAACTTTTCCAACCACCAAACATACGCAACATCTTGTATATGCATCACCGGCGTGCCTAGTTCCGTGTCGAACTCTGGTGGTATAATTTATAGAATTAATATAACAAAAGAGCAACATCACGACATCTATGATGGTGTAGACTATTTAGAATGTTCTGTTAGAAACTACTAAATTCATTTCTTCTTCATAAAGGTTTTTATACCAACTATCCTGCAAATTTTTATGGCACAAAATTAATTATTTTTTTTATAGAGTAGCTTTTAATTTAATTATTAATCACCATCATATAACTGATTCATCTTCTAGGCCAAAAATATAATTCTACGACATAAATACCTAGTAAATAGATGTATATATTTTTAAATTGTATAAGCATTTGATTTCATAATATGAGGTTCATAACATTGTTTCATATTTCTATCTTTTTATTATGTAATAAAACCGTAATCGTAAAAACCAATGTAATGTCACATTATCTGGGTCCTGAGTTAATTCAGCCAAAAGCTTTTGATAATTACAATAAAATAATGTATAATTTGCAGCTTTTAACATATAATCTAGGATATGTTTTGGGCATAACGGCAACTCATATTTAAACCAAAACAAAGCTGGAATAGTATCAAAGGTTGATATTATTTAAATGTTTTTTTTTTATTAAAATTTTGCAGCTTGTCAGAACCGTCAATTTTTGGCAAAAACAATCATAATATATTTATTAAGGAAGAATTTCTCTATAAATGTAAAAACGTTCTAAAAATTACTGATTCTGTGGTAGTAGTAACATCATTTTAATTATGTGGAAAAATGTTTCCAAGAAAATTTGTGTTCCTAATTTTTTATTTATTTCAATGATCTTAAGAATTTTCTATTGCTACAGTCTTGTTACTGTGGCAATCAACCTTGTTTTTTCAAATGGTGTACTGCCTTTGTTTCAATTTTTGATTTCTTGAGTCAGCTCACAAACCAGATTTCAGACTCAACCAGTTATAGGTACTTACTATATTTTAGTACTTTATATTTTTTTGTTTTGAATATCAATATACCAAAGTGATATAATATTCTTGAAATACTATTACTCATTAATAACATCGATAGATTCTTGCAACTCTCCTCATCCTTTATAACTTGTCAAAAATCTAAACAAAACATGTCATGTCTAATATATTCTAATGAGGGCTTATGCTTTGTCAAGTTACTGGGACGATACATAGCTTCTGTATGTCCTAATACCAGTACTAAGTAAAAAAAAATTGTTTCTTATGTCAGTAATCACATGCTGTCAGTAGAGAGAGGCCGTAACCCCAGGCTCCTCATTATACTTAAAAATCACCTCTTACCTAATGATTGTTATGATAAACTTTTATTGATTATTGCGATAAAACTGTTATATTGAACATGCTTTTGCAATCTCAAATCTATATGGAAAAATATATGTATTTCGGCCTATGCTAAATAAACAACGATTGCTAATTATTGATGGTCGGTTTGATGCAGACATTAATAAAACTTTTACTGCTCTTGTATAACTCACTTTTAATGCGATGCTTGACTTTGCATAACAATTTTAATTGTCAACCAAGCACATATAATTCAGTCTAATTAGACCGTGCAACGGTAACGTTCGCTGGATTTTTGCAAGAACAACTTGTCACTTTTTATTGTTATATATTATTATAGCCCGCTTCCTTCTTCCTCAACATGGTGCCAAAATAAATGGACGCCAGCTTTCTCGCATAACTCATCGCCAGTGTTCCTAAAAATTCGTATGTATTATAAAAATAAATTTTAATTTCGAGAAACTTTGGTAAAGTATTTACTCAAGTGTCAACTTCATTCTGTTACATTGTTTTTACTTAACGTATCCATATTTCTTCAATTTGAATTCAACTTTCCATACTATAGCTAGTTAGTGTAGCAGAAATTGATAGATAGTCAGGATATGTTTCCTTAATTTAATTTACTCCTGCTGCTCCTGCTATCAATAAACTGCATAAATGTTAAATCTACAAAAGTTACCTTTTCTTGCATCACAAAAACTTGAACATTAATTCCGCACTAATGAAACCAATGTATTTATCATTTAAATATTTTATTATATTTAAATTTTTAAAATATTGTTGTTATTCACTTTCACTGTATATGCACAGAACTTATGTTCTATACAGTTTTTCTTTTTGTTAGAGATGTATATGAACAGGTTTTCTCTCAGAAACTGGTAGTATAAGTAGTATAAATTCATTGGCGGCGACATCGTAAATATGATCAAAATCTTCGATCAATCTAATTTACAGCGTAAATAAATACAAACATAATTAACTGCAACATTTGTTTGGCTGTAGAAAAAAATCCACTGATTCAGTTTTGACTCATTTCTCCAGTAGTGCCACCAATTTGACTTTATGAACTAGTTGATGAAATATTTTTAAAAAATCGTGCACTAGGGCTTTATCACCAATAAAATTGTAACATCAGCGTTGCCACAACATGCAAATTACTATTTATATCTGATAATACCTAACAATGGCTGAATGACATCCATTACTAATTATTCTATCGAACACAATAGAATACAAGTAATTGAATTATTATTATACCTTCAAATTCTATCTAGGATATATTGAAACACAAATTTTCGTCATATAAAACCAAACGTTCATGTTAATCATCGCTTTAATATAAGATTTGTGTGATAATATTTAATGGTTTCATTTCGTAATCGACCACGATTCCCGCGTCAATGAGACAACACTCCAATTCGTGAAATGAAAGAAACAGTTACATGTAGTAATTATTTTCCTTTTATTAACTTGTACATTGCAACAACTGTGCACTGGAATACCGCGCCCATTTTACTTTCATTTGTTTTAAAATGGACAGGAAGATGTGATTAATCGAGGAAGCCGTTCAATGGCCCGGGGACATTTACTACACTACTGTAATCCTGACTTAGTTTGATGTTACAGGGTGAAGAAAATAAAATTTTGAAAAAACAAATTTATTTGGATTTGATCCAATTATAGAATATGCTTATCGCTATGTCATTGCAAACGTAATATAATTGCAAAAATTTGGGCAACCATATTCGAAGCGACAGTAAGTCTTCACACCGCAACTTCACAAATGTGGACATTTGTGGAAATAGAACTATTGACGGGTGAAGATTCGATTAAGAAAATAAATCCACACTCTGATTTGTAAATGTATTTTATTTTCCAAAATTTTTATTCTTTTACTTCTTCAGCCTGTAGACATTCACTCATAAATAAGAATATCTTCCAGTTTCTCCCATGCGGTCAGTAAGTATCCACTGATGCTTCTTATGACTCCCCATTGTCGCCTATGCATGGATAGCTTTTTCCCATTTTATTTTCAAAGGAGATCCAGCGTCATTTGCTTTCACGTGTTGCTCCACAACATCAATGAGTTTGGTCCTTCTCCTGATATCCTAGTTCCGCACTCTATCCCTTAAGCTCATTCCCAGCATTTCACGCTCCATCGTTAAATAATAGAGCCTATATATATATAAGCAAGGATCAAAAACTTACCGTTTGAGGTTAATCAAAATATGTCCGAATTTTTAAAATTCCATCCACGTTAGATTGATTCTCCTTGTTATACCGGTTATGTAGTCGTCCTTACTCATCTTAATGTTGAATCCCAAAGATACGTGCTCTTCCAGCACTTGAACGAAATTTCCTATGGCACATTTCCTATTCGTCGGAATCAGTTTCCAAAAACTCTCCGTCGATGTTGACTCCTCCTTATCCTCTATCCCCATTCCATGATATTGAAGATTTTTTTTATGCTAGAATAAACAATTTCAGACCCTCGGATATGATGAAACACTACTTTAAATAAAATAAACTATATTATGTTCTATTGTACTATACAAACCAACTAACTGTGCTGCTGACACTTTTGACTGTAATCGGAAATACAGCTCTAGCAAACACATATAACGGATATAGGTCAGTTGCTGTCGACAGAATTTCACCGGGTTCTTATAGAGGAAAGTCGCCTAATTGCAAATAACTCCTAATATGGGGTAGTCTACTATAACCGCATTATGTTACCATCTAATGTATTTCAGCAGTAGAATGTTGTAATTTATATATTGCATTATTTTAAATACAAACCATATTCAAAACTTAAATAATTTAAATATTATTGGAAAACCACATTTTAAATTAAAAAGTATCCAAATATTTCTAAAATTATGAAGGGCAATATATTCTTGATTTTTGAAATCGTTTTGGAATGTAAAATTTTGAAGGAATTTTTGTTATTTCCTCCTCTTCTATTACTCTTTAAATCTACTTATAACACACGACATTCTGAATAGCT
This sequence comes from Rhagium mordax, assembly GCA_963680705.1. NCBI lineage: Eukaryota > Metazoa > Arthropoda > Insecta > Coleoptera > Cerambycidae > Rhagium > Rhagium mordax. The sequence goes on along the minus strand of OY796660.1, from coordinate 10,277,493 downwards.
ACTAGGCATCCTAGAATTAAGAAATATAAAAATCGTTTATTGTTTTCCGAAAGATACGTGATTGATGAGTGGGGCCAATATCTAACTTCCCGTAATTGTACCTTGAAGAGATTGCTCCAATAAGTCTCATTTTGCTGATTTTGAATTGATGAAATGACACCTTAATATTTGATAATTTGTTTAAAAATCACTGTGTAGTACAGAAGCATACAAATCTTTCCTCTGAAAGGTTTCGCAAGTTCCTACAGAAAAATCTGTGTGATAAACCAGCCAGGAGTTTTCGTAGAATTCGTTTTTACTTGTTTGACATTCACGATAGCATCAGCAGTACGTTTCTTTAAGTCTAATACTATTTTCCTTTCTAGCCATCAGTTTGACATAGCCAACCCATACCATGATTCAAGGTTCAACAAGTCGTAAAATTCTGCATAATGAAAAATTATATCAAGGAACTATTTCTAAAGCTTCTCCAAATAGACTGGGATTGAATAAATTACCAACCTTCGGAATAGATGAATGTTTTGAATACGATTCAATATTTTGTTGCCAATTTGATTCTTATGATACACTGATATTTTTCTGGGCATCTGCACCATAGAGTAGTTAGTAAGTAGCATAGGTACATATTTTGTTAATAATGTTTGTTGAACATTCAAGATTCAAGATTATTTATTCATTCATAATAATAAATTCTTAATATAACATAATGCACCCTAAGTTTGTTAATAAGCTTGTTTTGTGCATAAGCAGCAATAAATCAGTTAGGTAATGACATTACTCGAAAATACAATTGAAATAATTACTCATGGTATAAGTACAACAATACAGACAACAGACAATAATGAATAACAAATTCATGTCGTAGGCCAGTCAAAAATATTTTTATTCTCTATTATAAAGGCATGTATTCCTTTTTTAAATTTTTTTGTGTTTTTTATGCTTTTTATTTGCACAGGTACTTTATTATAAAATTTTGGGCAAGTAAATGATACAAAATGATGACATTGCGGTTTTTATGTTTCTTTTGATAATATTTTCTTCTCATATACCTAAATGAATAAAATTGGAGTATAGATTTCTGTTGAAATGAGTAAACATAATGCAAGCTTTAATATATAGATATTTTATATCAGTAACTTGGTCTCATTATATAATTCAAAAGTTGGAAATAATTTTTCTTTTTTGTACATTATTTTGATGATTGTATTTTGACATCTATTCAAATCATTTATAGCATTGTTATAAGCTCCAGCCTAGACTAATACTGCATAATTTAAAATGGATTAAACTAAAGCCCTACCCTTGTGATTAGTTTTTTATTCAGAAATTTTCTTATTTGATAGAATAGATAAGTCAGCTTTCGTGTTTTTGATAGTAAATATTCAGTATGTCCTTTCCACTTCAAATTTTGGTCCATTATAATCCCCAGGTATCTAATATTTTGAAGTTTTTCTATAGTTTTTTGACATTGACAATTGATTAAGTTTTTAAGGCAATTGTAATTATGTATAGTTAATGTTTTTTTATTGGGCTGTCCAATATCTGGAAGGGAAAAGGCAATAAATGTAGTCTTCTTTTCATTCAATGTTAACATGCTATTGTCAAACCAGCAGTTGACAGTACTCAGACCTAAAGATGCTTTTTATATAAATCATTCCAATTATTCGATTTAAAAAATAATACAGTGTCATCTGCATAAGAAATAATTTCAGCATTTATATTATCTATATTAAGTAACTGATTTATATAAATTAAAAATAATAAAGGACCGAGAACTGTCCCCTGTGGTATACCTATTTGAATTTCCTTTGGTTCACTAAGTGATTTATCTATTCTAACATATTGTATTCTATTGTTTAAGTCATTTTTAATTATATCTAAAGTTTTGCCTCTAATACCTAATTTATCTACTCTCTCAATTAATTGCGTATGTGGAATAGTATCAAAAGCTTTCACCAAGTCCAAATAAATGGCCAAACACTTAGAGCTATCATTAATTTCATTATTTATTAAGTTTACATTTCTGAATTCTTATTTTGTCTAAAACCATATTGTTTTGGCGCTAGAATACTATATTTTTCAAGAAACTTTAAAATTCGTGTTTTAAAACTTTTTCAAATACCTTAGCTATATTATTAATAAAAGATATTGGCCTGTAATTACTAATTTCTAATGGTGAATTTCCTTTATGTATTGGAACAACTTTGCTTTTTTTGGTTAATAATGTAGCCTAATGGTTTAACTATATAATTATTTATTACTTTCAGTAATTTTACAGAGATGTTATCTAGACCCGAAGAGCTTGTATTTTTGAATTCTGATATTTTCATTATTACTTCATTTTCATTAACTTCATTTAAAAAGATAGAATTACTTGTTTATTATTTTCCTCAATATAATTATTAATTTTAAGAGAACATTACTTACAATTGCCCCATTTTGATCAGTGAACATGCTTTATTATTTCTAATAAAAGAACCATTACAAGTACATTATTAATATTTTTAACTCTGTTCTATCTTCGACTACTTGAATTGCATTTATCATATTTAGAAGGCCCTTGGATATAAAAAGAAATTCTTCCATAGGTTCTACTTAACAATTAAAAATTCCGGGAACCACCATCTTGTGTTCAAAAAGAGGCAATACTGGATTTCCTGATTTTTAAAAGTCTTAGTAACCCAATACCCTATTAAAGAGTCAAGGTCGCCAAAGTAAAAGATGCACCACTTCGGCTAGCACCAAAAAAATTTGACGCACATAAAAACCATATGAACTCACTTATAATTCCCTACAATATCAATAATTTATTTTTTATTTATATATTTATTTACATACATACATATTTATTTATTTATTTACATACTTACATAAAAACCATAAATACGTGTAGAAATTGAGCAAAAAATTGTCTAAAATTTGGGTGGTGGAAGAACATTTAGTTTTGCCCCTTGGTAGTGCAAGGGGCAAAACGAAATGTTCTTCTTTCTTCGGAAATATTAACTTTTAAACATATATTATATGTTTTAAAGTTAAGATTGTTATTAATGTAATATTATTACATTAATAACAATCTTTAATCTGTAGTATCTGTGAGGGAAGAGCAAAAGCACAGTATCGCCCTCTGATAATGACCATCTTCAATTCATACATTTTTTAGCTTCAACAACAGCATCTTTCCACGTCTTGTAGTTCAAGTCATTGATAATAATACTTTAGTTTGTAGTGTTTTGACATTTTCAAAAGTATGAAACCCACCATATTAAAAATATATTTCAAACATTAAAACAAATCCAAAGGAACTTTTATCACTCGTGCTACAAATATTTATTATTATTATTATTTTATTTTTTATAGTACATAATATACTTATTAGGAATAGCTACGTTTTCAAAAATACGGTATTAAGGTACAACATTATACGCTTTCCAGTATTTCTCTTCGGTGAAATAAAAGAGGACCTGAGCGGCCACACTATATTTTTGATCTGTTCAAATTCACAGTTCCTTTTTCTGCGAAAATTTTGGTAAAGGTTCCTCGTTCATTTTTTCGTACAGTGTATCATCCTTGTCACTTACCCAATTCAATATTCTCTGTACTATTTACTAATAAACTATATTAAAGACAATTCAAGAATGAAGTATACATGATCAAAATCTGAAGTTTACAAAAGTTTCACACATATGCCTGTAATAGCTATTAACATATCTAGGAATGTTATGACTATCATAACTGCCGCAGATGTCGGTTTGAAATCCGAGCTCGTAGAGCGAGTATTTTAAGCCATCTAAGGCTGTTATGATTCATAACATCCGTGATTTGTTCAATAGTTTATCGGTTTCAGAAAATAAAGACATTATTAATAGATATTACCTTTTGATATTCTCTTATTAATAACGTTTTCATTTCATTAGTTGGTCAAGTCTGTATGGGTTAATTTGTCGCCATGGTTATAGTTATATTTTGTTTGTTTTTATTTGTTACCTTTTTTCATATTACATAAATGTTTACATTTTTAATGTCACAACGGCTACATAAAAATGGACCTTGGATTGCCTGAAAATACATTTCAGTTGGATTTCAGTATTTAATTATTATTGTTTGGAGTTCTCTGTCTGTTTGTATTAATAAATAGCCCTATAGTTTCATTATTTATTATTTCATGTGTTGACAGTTATTGACAGATCTGTATTGTAATATTACCGTACAAGCAATAAATATAACTGTACAACTTTAGTTATGACTTATTTACCAGCCTACTTTTGAATATGTAAACAAAGGATTAATATCCTGAAACCGATAAAATATAATACATCCTTTTTTGAAGAAATTTTACCGAGGACAACTAATTTATTTAATTAATTATTCCGTTAATATTGGTGCCTACATCTTTTTATTAAGGTTACTACAATGTCTTCAAAACCAGTAGAATTATGTTTGTGAAAATTATAAGTATCTCGTTCAGCTTTTTTCTACACAAACCATTCCTGGGATCGTTGCTGATAAAAGAATTCCAAGTATATCTACTAAGTACATTTATATGGTCAGTTATCGCATGCTATTCTAAGACAATTCATACATACTTGTTCTTTCCGACTTCAGCATTGGCAAATACAATGTTTATCAAACTGTTACATAAACAATAATAATATAACTTTGCCACTAAACATTTTAAACAGACACACCCTTCCGGAAAATGATATTGAAATACATAGACCGCTCTGTACAATACATTCCGATCGCTTTGCAACTTACCGTTCCAAGAAAGTCATGGTCCGGAAGAAGATTAAAATCGTACATTTACACTTCACTAGTTTAATTTGTATACATAAATGGAAACGTTAAAATAATCTTATGCCAATCTATCTCTCATTGTAAGTACAATTTGATGAGAACTATGGTGAAGCTTTCAAATATGTCTGTCACTTTTCTTCTGTTCTGTTCTGCGAAAATGTACATTTCAAATATTAAATTTAGATTGGATTTTGTCATTTAGTTGCCTTCTAAAATTGACGGCCGTGCCATCAGCATTAATCAAAGTTTAATAGCAATTAAATTACAATAGTTACTATTTGATACAGTTTGACTAACCTTTTTTCCTTTTTAGTTTCAGATTTCAATACTTAGTAAAATAGGCTTTAATACGAAATTGATTATTTTATACTTTCCAAAAGAAACTCTTACATCATTTTTATTTTATTTTGGTTAATTATATTAAATTTGAATCTACCCATATTAAAAGTGGAATCTCGTTGGAAAAATAAATTGAAATAGCCGAGTTCTCTTCCTCGGCATCTAACTTTGTTGAGTAGTAACATACTGGTAACGAAAACCTTATTGAAATATCTGACCAACAATAAAAAATGGGAACAAATTGTTTAAAAAAAATATCGTTTTGAATTACCTAAATGTTACAATAATTATTGTGAAAAAAATTTAAATAAATTTTTTAGATAAATCAATTTTTTGGATCGGAATTTGAAGAAATATGGTAAAAAATCCCAAAAAAGATATGGAAGAGAGACAAATTTATTAAATTCCACAAATAACATTTAAACAATATTTACTCTCTTCTTGCACATCAAAATTTCAAACTATCCATCAATTTTATTAAATTGTAAATGAGTAAAACGTCGCAATTTTTTTCGTTGATTTTGTCAAAACATTGTTTAAAATAGTACGGTCCAAGAGGAATTTGCACAATTCGCAGTAAAAGTAAACAATTGTAAGAATTTCATCCAGTTATGTGCGGTGCAGTGATCAGCCTGTGTTTAATGAATGGGATACCCAGCAATGTAGAAAAAGACGACACTACAAGTATTTTTGCAAACAAATTCACAATTATATAAGTTGCCACTGAAAGAAACATGAGAACGAAATTATTCTGGGGTGGGGCTAGGTTTCGCTTTCAGGATTTCTGTAAAATTAAATAATGAATTAATATTTTAAAGTCCTAGCATCAAACAAAAGTGTTCTATCCACGACTACTAAATAATGTATGCATTATGTATTCCTTAAGCATAATGCTATCCGTTAATCCCTGTAGTGAATAATGATTTCATTATTCACTGTAGTGAATAATTAACAAAGTTTCGATGACAACGTATCGGATATTTGTTAAAAATTTCATTAAAGTGACCATGATATATGAGTCAAAGCGCGAAATTAATTGTAAACAACTTTAACGTTTAAATTTAATTTATGGCAGGGCGTTCTTTTAGAAACAAAACGACTTGCTCATAAAAAAAAATGTTAAAAATAAATAGTAGGTACAGTGGCGATCAGTTGAAAGTGCACGATTTTTTTCCCTTGTGTTCTGGTCCTTGTGTCGACACTTGGACACATTTGGAAATTCAAAAATTTGCCAACATATTCTTAAAAGATGCCGCGATTAACTGAACCAGAAAAACTTTTTTCAAGTCAGTTTTACAAAGGCCAAATATAATGAAATCTGGCATATAAGAGTCGTGCACTTTCAACTGATCGCCAGTGTACTTATAAATTTCTTCAGTAAAAGATTTAGTCAAAATATATAATGGCTATTATTCACTCGTGTGATTTACGGCACGAGCCGAAGGCGAGTGTCGTAAACTTTTACCCTCGTGAATAAAACGGGCCATTATATGCTTGTGGAATAAACTACTATTGTAAAGATTGAAGCTTACCATAATTGACACAAGAATCAGAATCCTCAATACACGTATTGTCACTCATTTTTCCTCGAACGGTTGTCTAGTGATGGTTGTGTATTATAGGTTATGTTTACAGTAAACTGAATGAAAGACAATTTATAAATATGTTTAGATTGTGAAAGGGTTCGTGTAAATATCTAATTGAATTGGTAGTACCTTACATAGTACCTCGGCTAACCACTGACTAAAAATGGGTTTTTCTCCATGAATTCCACTAGCAATCTTTTTTGTTTCTCTGATATATTAGTACTATTTTCCTCCCTGGGGCCCTCATGCGACCCAACATTCATCTTCTGTGCCGATTTCGCCATTTTTCTGCTCAAACACCCACAAAACACAAACTTCCTAACATAAAAGTGAAGTTATATCAACTATTAACTCCTTTATAAATATAAAATAGAAAAATACCAGTGTCCAGCTTAATAACAGAAGATACTAACACCTAATGAAACAAAGCTTTTTTCTTTAAACTACAAGATTATCCAGAGAAAAATTATTGAAGTTCTCCTTATCACGTAATTCGCGAAATCATAATTTTTAACTACACAAAGTAATTAATTTCAATAAAATATGATTCATAAGATACTCTGAACACACACAAGTTATTATCTAAATAAATAATTTAGTAAAAGTTATTTTGTGAAGTGTAGTTTACTGAATAGATTTTACTAATAAATGGATCAATCATCGCAATATTTTATTTAGCAACTTGTTCAACATATCGCTGAGAGAGGGCGCTATTTCTTCTTACAATGGAACTGAGAATTTATGAATGGAAGAAATAGTGAGGCAATTTTAGGTATTTTATCATTCTTGTAATATTCTTAGTTATTAGCTTAATTTCAGTTGTCAGCATGAAAATATTCTACCTAAAATGCTTCAGAAAAATTAGGAAATATTTTATTAACTAAAATATTGTGATTATTGTGGTTCTCTGGTCACTGCACACATTTCATTGTAATGAAGAACATTACAATTTTAAATTCGACTTCCACTACCATTAAACTACCAACTACCAAAACCAAAGCCGAATTTTTACGTGAGCGAACAGTTTAATTGTATAACCACTCATGGAACAGGGAATTTGTATTCAACCAATCAGCATTAATTGTTAATAACCAGTCGCAACGCAAAAGTATGCCTCAAATCACATTTGCTTATTCCTTGGGAGAAATAGAAAGAATAAAACGTCGAGTCGTAAGCAGGTAAAATTCCTGCGTTCAAGGTCAACTTTACAACTCTTTACTAATAAAACGCGCTATTGCCAAATCGGTTAGAGTAATTATCGTCTCCACATTACACATTCTAAAAAATTCCTTTTTGTGGTTTTTTTCGTAATATTTCCTTTTCTTTCTAATTACAAGTTACCATTTTAATTAGTATGTATTAAATTTTTAAAATCAAATAATTACGATATTACTATCACCCAGTGGCGCTATATTTTATTATTTATAATATATCTACCTATGTATACAACTAAAAAAATGAGGCTAGCAATAATCTCTATATTTGCCCATGCAAATAAATCGTATAAATTTATGATATCTTTGTCAAGAGGAAGTTTTTCTTGCATCTGGCAATGCTGCTGAGGGTCTAGTAATCCTCTGATTTTACAAACATTGGTACACTCACTGGCATCTAGTGTAGATAAAATATACTAGCTTACGAGTTTTTGACATTTCATTCGCGGCCTTAAACAGAAACGAACGGCATCAAAAATTGCTCCTAAAAGGGAGCATTCGTTTTTGTGTTAACGTTTTTGGGCGTAAACGTTTAAAAACGACTGTTCCCAAAAATTTCACTCCTAGTCTGTGACCAAAGTCATCGGAGGAAATTTCACAAACAGCACTGTTCCTCTTCTAACAAAAGAGTTCGACATCCACATCCACGTTCTCAGTTGACAATAGACCGCGACCACTTTGCGAATATATTTTGTTTCCAACTTATCTCTAGACGACCTCTTTAAAGGAACCTAAATACTAATAAATCAACGGGACCTGATGGCATCCAAGCCATTATTCTCAAAATGTATACCTTAGATCTGACTCCAGTGCTCTGCCAGCTTCTCGCTCTTCGCATGCAACCCATAACCAAAAAAGAAAGGAAAGTAGATCCAAGTAACTACCATCCCATTGACGTTTTCCATGGGCTTTCCAAAGTAATGGAGAAAATTATTAACATGCAGCTGCAGGAAAATTTTGAACTGGCAAGTATCGTCAGTGATTGGCTGTGTGGTTTTCGTTGGAAGAATTCAAAAGGAAATCTGTATATGGAGTAATACAATCGATAGATTTAGAGAAATTCAAGATATGAATTTAGATAGAGCACCTGGGTGTACACGCTTCTCGCCCAGGAGTTATTCAGGGCATTTTGTCCAGACAAAAATAAAGTGTAGACTACGGAATGTTGGGTCGAAAACAACAATAAAAATTTTAAATTCAATATAAAATTGAGCTTTTCGAATGTTTATGATCTCAAACCCTGTTATTTCATGGAGATTGTTCTACATCGTATTACCACCAGCGACGTATGCTCATGCTACTAGATAAAGTGCAGATATTCATCCCTTTACCATTAAGCTCTGTAATTGTCGAATGTCGCTTTATCAATCATATGTACAAATTACAAATTTTTTTATTCAATCCTGAGCCCGATTCTCTTCAGGCCTTTACAGTCAGAGTGAATGAATATCTCCTTCAAATTTCCCGCACTTATGGTATAATAGGCCTGTCCTTCGTGAAGTGCCGTTCAGTTCTTTATTAAATAATAATAATATGTAAAAAAAAATTAGCAGCTCTTACCTTGTTATATAATACGAATTGAAATTTGATTAGTGCGGTTTTAACATATATATATATATATATATATATATATATATATATATATATATATATATATATATATATATATATATATATATATATATATATATAGAAAAAAAATGTCTACATTTCCTTCTACAACCATCTTGATTACTGATTACTTAACAAATTACTCTATTTCTCCGGGTTATAATTAGAGAGTTGAGAAATTTGCATATTTGGCAATTCTCGTATAAAAGATTATTTTGTGGTGAAAAGATAAATACACATCGCTACCAGGATGTGCATTAAATAGATTTCTTAATATGTATTGCAAAAATAACGTAGGTTATTTTACATCCGGTGAAATTTAAAGAAACAATAATATATAAGACGTGCTGAATTCACTGAGTTTTTCATTTATTAATGTGTTAATACAGCGTGCTGATATACACAGATTAGGGAAACCGGTTTCAATATTTTAAAGGAAAATCGTTCAGCAATAATTACTTCTTTTATAGTTTTGGAACAAAGATATAATTTTGTATTTATTTAGCTGAAAACATATATTCCTGATTACGTCCTTATACCAACTTATCTACAAAAAATACAATTAAAAGCATTTATAAATTTTCAAATGTTCTTTGCTGAGACTACTACGATTATTATAATGATTACTGATTTCCTTGTTGCGTCAGGTTGAAGGGGAAATAAGATTCTGGAAGACCATTGAAAGTGATCAACAATATTAGTAGAATGGAAACTGTTGCTTCCAAACGTTTAAGTCAATAGACGCATCATGTGTTGGAAAATTTAAACAACCAAGTGCGTCTTTGGCTGGAGAATGAAGGGGCAAAATTTCGGACTTATTGTGATCGTGAAATATTAAGCATCACGATCTACCTGTCAATCGATTTCCTGCACACTTTGAATATTTAACCTACTTAGAAACCTCACTTTATACTGAACAAATTGTTAAAATTGTTGATATATTAATTATTGAGGCTACAAGCCCATTCTGACTTCAACATAATTTTTAAATGTTCCACAACAGTTTACCATTGTTTTCTAACAGCTCACTTAATAATACGTTTCGCAAGATGTAAAAATGAGCCAGTGATTGATGAACAATAGACATCAACAAAGATATTCAGTTACTAAATTTCGTTCGATTAGTCATTGTCCATTGGGTTGGTAAATTTTTCATCTAATGGCATCACGAAACTTGGAAAGTCAATAGACAAATGAAGGTTTGTTGCTACAAATTAGCGATATATTTCTAATTTACGTAATATTACGTTTCGATCGAAATAGGTCAAAGAATAATCGTAATAAGTATTGTAATGACTTCCGACAATAAAAATGAAATGAGAGCTCGAGGAGCAATTTTGCTTAATATCAGGCGTAAGATAGCCTGAAGCACCGGTCGACTATGGGAGACTGAAATTATATTATTTATCGTTAATAAAATCCTTATAGGTATTTAATGTTATTGTTTTCTAGCTCTTTGACTTTGCGCTTTCCTTCAATAAGTTTAGTGAGAAAACAAGTGTTTTAAAATTAAACTGACTTTGTTATTTTATTCTTACAATCATGTACTAAGAGTAGAATCAAATCAGGATCGGCTTTAGTAGCCCAGGGTCGATCTGAAGATTTATATAGGAAACCTTGAACAAATTAGAGACAAGCTGAAATTTGGTATATAAGTTTGTATTGGGGTCCTTAAAATACCACCAAACCCCACCGGTAATCCGCCGTGCCTATCACCCCTAAACAACCCCCGAAAGGGGTGAAAATCGGACTTTTTCTAGTTTTTTGGCAATATCTTAAAAACAAAGCTATGATACGAAAAAATATGAAGACAGAAAAATTAAAGAGTATAAAATTTCCTATAAAATTACTTTTAGCAGATATATTTTGCTTTACCAGTGGCGGAGTTATGATATTTTTAATAACCGGGTATTTTGTAAAAATACTCCCTAGCCATTACTTATTGGATATTACATTTGACATTAAATATACATAACAATATATATGGGTATTTTGGTAAATACATTTAATACATCCTTACGCCAATAAATTAGAAATAAAAAGCATACCAGTGGAGTAGGTACTATATTTCTAATTTCATACATTATTTTGTATTAGCTAATATAGAACTTTAACATTTTACGTTCCTATTAAATGTAACAAAATAATTATTTTAAATATCCGTGGAATTTCTGTTAGAAATTGAGAGGAATTATTTTTATATTAGTAATATTTAGGACATAATACCGCATAGCCCAGGGTCGATCTGAAGCTTTATATAGGAAACCATGAACAAATTAGAGACAAGCTGAAATTTGGTTATATAAGTTTGTATTGGGGTCCTTAAAATACCACTAAACCCCACCGGTAATCTGCCGTGCCTGTCACCCCTAAACAACCCCCGAAAGGGGTGAAAATCGGACTTTTTTGAGTTTTTTGGCAATATCTTAAAAACAAACAAACATTAAAGAGCATACAATTTCCTATAAAGTTACGTTTAGCAGATATATTTTGCTTTACCAGTGGTGGAGTTATCGTATTATAAATTCCAGTATATTTTAACAAAATACACATTCCCGCAAAATAATTACGTTACATTAATATATTTTACGTCTTTTACACCAAAACAGATTAAAACTATAATAATACATAAAATATGAGTTTTTTATGTAGTAAGTAGCACAATTGCTTTTTCTTAAATAAACTAAAATACTTACAGGTTATGTTTAAGTAAATGAATGTAATGTATCTCTGTTTTTAATTACTTATTATCTAATATATTTTAACTGCATGTGGAGATGTCGTCTTCCGCTTGTAAATCCTCAACTGCCCTATTAAAACAGGTTACGACATGAGCATGCACTTTTGCAACCACCTGATGAACAGTTGCAAAAAATTTGTTTAAGGAACCCTTTGGGGTCAATATCTTGATCTATCTGGACTAGAGAGATTCCGGAATCACTAGAAATCCATCCCCAGTCCTGGAGTGGTAAGCTATTATTCAACCATTCTTGAACCTAAAGGTTAATCATATATGTAAATAAAATATGTATGTAGAGTTGCTGGATGAAATGTCCTATATGCATGGTACTGAGCTACATTTATGATCGGTGGAAGTGAAGCCAGATTAAAATCTTTATTTAATTTGAAGTTATTCATATCGTTAATCGGTACTTGTTCTATTTTCGACGTATATGGAAATAAAAAATGTCGAAATAAAGGACCTCAATCTGTCTTTGGATATATTTGGATTGTAAAATTCTTCAAAAAGGTCAACCAACTTCTTCTTTTTCATAGTATTGACCAAATTAATTTTTCCCCTGGTAAACAGGCCAGATGTAGTATCACATCCGGAAATGGCGTGCATGGCAATAATAATAATAATAATAAACGTCTTTATTGATGGACGAAGTTTAGTACAAAATACTATTCTTACACTTTATTTATTTATTTATTTAATATTTATTAAATGTCCCAACTTATGCTCCACTTTGAAGTATTAGTAATTTTATTTGGTTTCGAACTTCTTCCTGGGGGTAGCATATACAAATTTTGTTTAGCGTAATGGAGTCGTATCGAGAATATACGAAGAGAGCATACATACAGGGGCGAATGGCGACGCGGAAAACTACTCAGTTGCCTTGACATGCGGTATATGTCCTTAATATTATTAATATAAAAATAATTCCTCTCAATTCGTAACAGAAATTCACGGATATTTAAAATAATTATTTTGTTACATTTAATAGGCACGTAAAATGTTAAAGTTCTATTAGCTAATACAAAATGTATGAAATTAGAATATAGTACTCCACTGGTATGTTTTTTATTTCTAATTTATTGATGTAAGAATGTATTAAATGTATTTACCAAAATATCCATATACATTGTTTTGTATATTTAATGTCAAAATCCAATAAGTAAAGGCTAGAGAATATTTTTACAAAATACCCAATTATTAAAAATATCATAACTCCGCCACTGGTAAAGCAAAATATATCTGCTAAACGCAATTTTATAGGAAATTTTATGCCCTTTAATTTTTCTATCTTCATATTTTTTCGTATATAGCTTTGTTTTTAAGATATTGCCAAATAACTAGAAAAAGTCCGATTTTCATCCCTTTCGGGCGTTGTTTAGGGGTGACAGGCACGGCGGATTACCGGTGGGGTTTGGTGGTATTTTAAGGACCCCAATACAAACTTATACACCAAATTTCAGCTTGTCTCTAATTTGTTCATGGTTTGACTGGATCGACCCTGGGCTATAGGTGCTATGATTGATATTACCATTTTAATTTTTGCAAAATAATACAATATCTTCATGTGACCATATTTAGTGAATTCCCTAACATAAACTTTAAATAAAAGATATAAAAGCACTCTGTTAATAAGGTCAAACAATGTTTATTCCGAAGCTTCAAGGAAAGAGGATTTTTTTGAAAATAGTTTGTCCTTTGCCGAACACCGCAATTAATTTTCACTCCATATGATGGCGTCAAACTCTTATAGGAGCAAAGGATTTCATTTCCTAACTATAAATGATTTTTATGTTCGTGTTTTAACAAAGTTCAGGTCCTTAGAATTGCTTGTATTTAATTATCGATTTGTTATGGATATTAGGTTAATCCCTGTTTAATACAATATATATGACCACACACATTTATTATTAGAATCGTTAAAAAAAGTAAAAGTGATACACTAATTTCTTAGAACATATATTAATTAGTTTATAAAATACTTACGTCAGCTAACATTACGAAGGACCCCAACAAATGAAAGAAGTTCTTTCAGTGATTTATGTGCTAATGTCAAAAAGATTAGTATTAATTATTTTAAAAATACCGGTACATTAATTTTATCACTGCTTTATTTTTAGAGAACATCGACCAATCAATTACCATAATTTGCAATAATACCGCATTATATTAGTTGATATAACTTTTGTATTTGCATAATGCTTTTAAACGTGTAAAATGTCCTAATTTAGTCCCCATCTTTATCCTCCTCTTTTGAGAACAAACTGATTGGAAGAGGAATTATATCATCAGAAAAATAGGAAACATCAGCAAAATTTGGTTGTTGAAAATTTCATAAGCAAATTGGTTGATTGTTGAAGAATAAATATGTAAAAATCAAATCAATTCACTTGATTTTGACTGAGTTCTAAAATATTGTGAAAGGGTTCAGATATTATGCAAATAAAAACAATTTGGCTATCCTCACAAAACTGACCTGTATTTGCAATACAAAACTATCCAAAGAAATTAATCATTTAATAAACGTTCTGCTACAAATAGGTGAAATATTCTAATTTTTCAAGACGTACAAGTCATTCATTCCGAAGAACTAACCGTTTTAATTTTTTTATTACATGTCAATTACAAATAAGGCGTAACTTCATTAAGATGTTACTTCAGTCACGACTATTTCACACTAAAACCTTATAAGGTAGCCATATTTAAAAAATAAATTAGGTCCTGAACATTTCCCTCTTAATCATTTCGATGAGGTGGAGAACCACTTTATGTCTTTATGTACTTTTTTTTTTATTTATTTCACAATTTATTTTGGAATCGAGAAACATGTATAATTTATTTTTTCTTCGATAGACATTAATAGTTTTGTTTTATTGGCGTTTGACATGCATTAAATTGTTACTTTTACTTCATAGGCAATAAAATAAAGATGACTATGATGATGGTGATATTAGAAATAATCACAAAATGAATATTAAACATATTCTGAAAACAATAAAATGGGCAAATGTTACGAATGGCAGGAATTAATTTGTTGCGATATGCCCATATTTTGGAGCACGCATCTTCGATTCAGCCAAAATTTTAATGACAAGATTGATAATAGAATTCTCTCCGAGCATCCAAGTACAGAAACCTATAAAAAATACTGTTGCTTTTTTTCAATAATTTTATGTAGGAGTTGTATTACGCCATCACTGGTCGGACTGGACGTGAAATAGAGTATTTCATCCGTAACAAATCCGCCTCTAGTATTTCATATATTACGGAATTAATATTCACATTCGCTTGACGGAAATTGCAGTACCTAAGTTTAATTATGCTACATTCTGCTCACGCACTTTAAATAAGATATATTTTTGTCTTATACCTTCTAATATATCATGCATTAAGTTAATATTACATAACTTTGCTGGGATTAAAGATATGTTCATTTAAATTTATTAAGATTTGTCAACACCAAAAGATAGCTGTCACCCCAGTGGTGGCCGGTGAGGATATTTATTATAAAAAAGGATCTACTGAATCATTTTCTTATACATATATATTTTAAATTATTTTTTTTCAGTTAGGAGGAAAATTGATTTACAGATTTAAAACTTGATCAGAAAACTTAGTATTTTTTTAAAGGAACGTCAATTTGAAATTTTAATTCGTAATGATTTTTAATTTGAAGTCAATCGATTGTATCAATTGAGTTTGAAAAAAAATGGTTTGTAAACTTATTTTTATAAAAGGCAAAATTAATCTTCGCACTCGCATCATTGTTCATTCCAAATCTCTGCAACTGGAAACTTGATACAAAATATAAGTAAAGAAGGCAAAATATGCGAACTACTTATATTTTTAATATAATAATAACAATAATGATAAATGCTTTTATTAACCCTTTCTTTCCCAAATAAAATTTTGAAGAAAATAATTATTATTGCAAAAATATTCCGTATTTGTATTAAGGTACGGGGAAAAATTAAAAAAAAAATGTTTTTGGTTTCTTTTCCAAAAAAATTAATGACGCCATATGAAGTCAATGGGAAAAAGGGGGAGTATTCTTAGTACTCGTAAAAAACGTATTTATAATGTCATCATCAAAAAATCTTCTAAAGTATTCCAAAGGGGTACCCAGACTGTTTGGGATTGTAAAGTAGAATTTGAAGTTTTTTTTAACCCACTTCCTTTTTTTCTGAATAGTTTTTTCTACTTTGTTGGCTTTCCCATTGGTAATAATTTCGCAAAAGGAATATCATCTTCTTCATCGAAATCAAGTATGGGATCAAAATCTATCTCATTCACTTCAATATTACTGCCAGGTTCAGTTTCATTTCCAGCAGGAAAGTTTCTAAAACCTCATCTCCCCGAAATCATCGTCATCTTCAGATACATCAATGTCCGACACATCTCCTTCTAATAATATCAACAAACGCTTCTCCTCGTCATCTGATAGTCCAACTCGCGTCATCCAAAACATATGAGAAGAAAACTGATTCAGAAAAAAATGATGTATTCAAAAATATGAAAATCCAATATAGCACCCATAAGAAAAAATAAAGTTGACTGTTGTTTCTCTGCCATCTTAGACGTCATGGTAAACGCAATAGCATAGTCGGCTTCCTCGGCAAAAAGTGCATTAAGAATGTCTTTGTTCAAAATACGTAGTGTCATTAGTTTTCAATTTAAAAATTAAAAACGAGAATCACAGTTTTTCGTTTTTTTCTAATGTCTTTAAAACTGAAAACGATAAATCAAATCAAATTTGAACGACTTCGTATCTCTTAAGATAAGCGAGATCCCCATGCTACGGGTCGAAAAACGGGTACCCTGTATAGTATACAAGATTCTGTCAGGTTTTCTCTGCTGCACGTCCCAGTTGTTTTTTTTGCTCTAATTTAACAATTTGGTGGTCTTTGGTTTGAATTATATGCCAGTAAAATTTTCATTCCTGGTGCACGCGCAAGTTCAATATCAGTGGTGTTTCTGTCTTAATAGTTATTTCAATCATTTAATGATTTCAACTGAACCGAATTGAAAAATATCCAAAATCTGATTCGTAACCATTTTGGTATTAATGTTGGAGGTATAGCTGAGGAAGTTCAGGAAGAGCTCATTGAATTGCAAAATCATAGAAACTGTAAGGACGCGTTTGAATCTGTTTTCCTTGAGGAGTTTTGGTGTAAAATTTTCTATAGTAAAATTCGGAAAATCGCCTTGCTTGCGCTCTTCTCCACGACTTGTTTATGCGAACAAGAATTTTCTGCTTTGCTTGTAATTAAAAACAAGTCCAGGAACCTGGAATCGATTGAAAGCAAGTGATTGAAAGCAAGTGATGATATGCGTGTATGTTTGAGCAGTAATATTAACCTCAGGATTCCACTCCTTACATTGTTTCCTCCATGATTTGATTTTGCATCTTCAATGGCAAGTGCTTATTTCAGGCTGGATGTTTTGTGTTTTTCCCATCCGCAAGTCCTTTTCGACTAGTCTCCAAACCTCTGTACTCCTGAAGAATCTTTCACATCAACAACTGAACTGGTTCAATTCCCTGTTATTTATAACCAACGTCCACATTTTTTAGTGGTATGTAAGATTTTCTAAATGATTTATATCGAAGAATCTAGATTTCAATTTTTGTAGGGTTGCATTATATTTCTCAGTGAAGTGATTAAATAATTACAGGATATTATGCAGTTATTCCGTATAATCAGCAATGTTGGCAGTGCAGTAATAAATAAGCGTTGGTAATAAACCCATCAGTGCAGCAATCTTTATTTTCTATTTTTCTGACATATAAACAAGATATATGTGTTATTTTTATGCTAAGTACCAATTAGACACACTGTCTCATGGTCTTAAGTGACCATATAAACCAATTATCAATCACATCTTTTTTGACAGCTTACATCCCTATTTTAACCCCATCGTCGACACAGAGATGGACTGGCCGTTTAGTCTTGTCCTGAGATGTTAGTTATATTAATAAATGATTGAGGCTGCTCCTCCTTATAGTATATAACAGGATCTATCATGAAATATAATAGAAATTTGCTTAAAACCTAAAAAAATGTGAATCCATTTAGTAGCAAGTAATAGAATGATTATGAAACACATAAACTACGTCTGACGCCCGGTATTGTGGTACATTTCACGATTGCAAGATATGCCTCCTCTAAATATCTAAAATATTTATGAAATGCATAAATACGACTGTTAGTTGCAGCACCGTTATACACCCTACTTTTACGTAAGCCTTAAACAAAGATAATGATTAGTACTGACGAAACGACGAGGAAAAGTTATACTTTTAACACATTCTCCAGTTTTAATGGATCAACTCTAAATATATCTTCCGTATCACTCCGACATATGGTACCCGCATCCTTGAAGAAAAAAAGATCAAAAAATACGAATAAACATTCTTTACTTTCTATTCGCATGGTTAAGTATTTATATCGAGGATCAATTAAGCCTGAAAATGATATACTTTACCGAGCTTTTATTAAAGAAATTGCTGCAGACAGTGGTGTACCACAACATATAGTGGTAATGATTAATGCTTGTTTTTACTACACAATAGTATTTTATTATCTCATATGCCTTACATGGGAATTACGCCAAGTATAGAAACAAAGTGCACTTCACCGTCGCCTTGATTTTCGCCTTGGCCCTCACCTTTGTCTGAAAAAAAATATTGATGCTTCTCTATCACCAAGAAAAATTTTAGAATATTTAATACCCATCTTCATAAAATGTATAACAAATGTTCATTAAAACTGTGAAATCTAGATGGATCTTTATTGTCTTCAATTATATAAATTTTAACTAAAAATTGCATTCGAAACTAGTTTTTTCTCATGATTTTTTGACGCATTTAATTTATAGTAAGAAAGATCCATTGTTTCTTTTTTTCTACAAATTTGTTGTCAACACTATGACAAAACAAAAATGTTACAATTTATTCGTTTTTTTTTTTGGTTGTTCAAGACTTTTATTGAAAATTGAAAGGAACTATTTTAACGACATAAAGTGGCCCGCCCCTGGATTATGAAATAGATGGGGAATATTTTTATAATATTATTGTGGGAACTGTATTGGCAATCCTAAGTTATAATTAGCATTAATAACATTTAGTCGTATAGCGAAATTATGTCATGTCTTAAATTTATATAAAATAATTTATTTATAATTGCACTAGTTCCTTGCTTCAGTAGTTTCTGATTCATATTTCAATTAATTTTATGTAAATTAGGTTCTCTGTAGTAAATTGTATCCCATTATATGTTTTATGCCGATTTGGAAATTAAGTACCTATCATTGTATACAATTAAAAATGAATTGCAAAATATTCATTGCCAATATATTCCATCCATTGATAGTAAATAAACATATAGGATTTACTTTTAAAATATATAGGTATATTATATAACGCTTATAATATCTACTCTAATATTGTACATTATTTAAAATGTTATTATAATCAACTTACAATCATTATAATTGGAAAACAATATCTGTAATCTGAGGTGCTCGTATATTTTAAATTAATTCGTATTATTTATCATGATGACCCTTTTGCTTTCAAAATTTATTTTATTTCTATTTATCTACCTTCTTTTCTTGGGTATATCAATATAGCACATCCCAAGAAACACTAAACTAGTATTTGATTTCAGCGGTCAAGAGAAAACTACAAATATTGTGTATATACTTATAAACGGTACATTGTGGAGCCCGATATATCAACAGGTCGCTGGTGATCCCGCCCTTTATAGATGAGTAAATTTTATCGCATTTTTTTATCTTTTTTCCTAACAGTACTCAAGGCATTTATAGACATCGTTACTGAGCCCAATGTTGTTACTATATCGTTGGTATATGAAATTAAATTTTGTCTGCTAGTTGCAGCGTACGTGAGAGAACTAATCGAGATATACACGAAGACGGGAATAGTACGTTGATGAGCCCTCCTTAAAATTTGCGTACGGTGCCCTAAGACCATATTTAACCAAATGGTGACGGTATACACCTCGATACGTTGTTGAGTTCGAAGTCGGGCCCAACAGTGTAATTTTGGGCTTCACAATGATCGTTTATATATTGAACGGGCTCAACAACGTAATTCATGATAAAAAATGTCTTCCAATTAGTTAATAATTGAACATGAAAAAAATTAGCTTTTACTACTGACAATTCAGGTGAATTTTTATTATATAACCGAATGACCGGTTCACACGTTCCTTTCCAGAGTATCTTTTTTCTTACATAATCTTTGGAAAACTTTAGGGTAGATACAAGATACAAAATTTTCAGCCCAATTATTAATGGGAACAAACAAAAATGTAGATGCAGTGATTTGCTTATATGAAATATTTTTAAAATAGTTTCAATAAGTGTGTTTTTATTTAAATCGTTTGGCCGAGTTAAAATAGTTGAGGATTACCAATACCTACTGAAGCAATGCTAACGTGTATGGTCGACTTTAGGCTGGTAGCTGCTAGACCGTGACTGCGGTAACTGCATCTAACCGAACTAGTTAATACTCTCAAGGCGCTCTTATTCATTTATGTAGAAATATGAAACGGGAAAAATTTACTCAAAAATATACTGCGACTTATAATTTAATTGCCGCAATATGTGTCAATTTTTTAAATGAAGGCAATTGCCTATAATTATAGCACACGAAACACGAAAATTATCTCCGCATATTATACGATATGGTTAGTTGTATAACGTTCAATCCAAAAGCCATTAAACCTACAACTGTATTTTTCTTGTATAGGCAAAAGTACAAGGTGGACGATCTAATAACTGAAGTAAATAAATAATCTGGATCAATTTCTCTCAGCTTTCAATTGTTTCAAAATAAATGTTTGTTTACACAAACCCACAACAATAGTAAAACAATGTATGGAAAAGAAATTGCCGAAAAGTGGATAAAATGGAACACAGATGTTTATTTCTTTTTATAACACATTCATCCTTTTGAAAAATTTTGAGTGGTATTTTCGATTGTCCAATAAAAGTAACGTTGTTCTCTATCTTGCCATCAAACTGCACCACACTATACTAGTTATGCATCTTTTATAACACCAACAAATATGTACAATTTTTTATCAAGGACTCTTCCTTAGATATTTGTTGTTAATGTATGTACTGACATTTTATTTGGTAATTAGTATGTCACCACAAAACGCCTTTTTGGTATACGTTTCCACTGAAATATTTATTGACTACTGGGCTCAAGCCACCCAGTACTTCGCACAGCTCGGGGAAATATTTTGCGAATGAAAATGAAAGGAATAAATAGAAATTGTTTGACAATGCCAACATATTATGGAAATCACTGTGTAATTATTAGACACTCCGCAATCTAATAGTTCCCTCAAATTATACATTATAAAGCTACACTTGAGCAGAAACAGACAAACTAATCTATTAAGAAATAGTTAATTCCAAGCTGTAGTTTCACAGTCTAATAAATAAAACGATATCAACGGAAAATAAGCCGAAGGAGGAGAGGAGTGTGTAATTCGTGCAAGGTACCAGGCCAATCTTATTACACGCATGAATATGGCCATAGTCTAGTCAGTAATATTTGATGATACGATTTGACATAATTATTACCTCAGTTAGTTTTTAGTTACCTTCAGTTAGGTTGGGTATCCATGAGGCAGGATATCAAGCATAGGTCAATTAGGAGTCTAAGGCTGGTGATTAAAATCCTCTTCAACCTCACTTGGTCCGTTGGTCCCATCACCTTGAAACTGAATATTGTTGTAGTTGAAATTTACTGCGAACAATTTTACGTACCGTCCATTTTGTCAGTTGCAGAAACGGACATTATCAACCAACAAACTGGCAGTTGCAGCTGCAGAAGTTCTCAGAATGATAACGCATTTACTGACAGTCGAAGAGCGATAGAGGATTTTTGGGAAATGGATAGTTATGTTGAAGAAAAACTGTAATTATTATTGCCGTATTTTTCGAAAGAATGTATTCATTAGACAACAATTACTTCAAAATTTATTTCCTCAAGAGTCAGATCTGCACTTTCCTAGAACGTCATTATAACGAAAAAAAACTTCCAGGTTCTCCTTGGTGCTGATTATTTTGAAAACTTGTTGTGGTCCTCTTTTGAGGCAAACGATATGGCGAGAAGTTGGTGGAAACAAATTTTAAATAATCAAGCAGAAAGAAATCCAGAAACTTTTCTATAGTTGTAAGCTTTAGAATCTTTAGAATCACAACTGTTTATTTCGTTTTACATAAGAAAATTTAACCATAAGGTTAAATTTTATCTAACTACAGCAATCAAGCTACCACCAAGACAACATTGTTGAACTCCACAACAATAATTCAAGATTCACTTTATTAAATGCTCTTGGGATGTTCAAGTGAATATAATATCTACTTGGCCACTGACATGGACGGTTTATTTAAAGATATTCATTTTGAATAATAATAGTAATATTAATAACATCGATTCCTAAACCAGTATTATTTCCACGTATAGTAATAGTAAACTTTGTTAATTATATTGCTATGACCCGAAATCGAGCCAGGAACTTTTTGGTTAGAACCCATCAGGCTGCTTTCCATTAGACCATCAAATATACCATTGAGTGAAGAAATCGTTTCCTACACTCAACGAACATGAGTTGTAAGGGCATATCGTATAATTCAACTAAGTGTACTATTTGGTTGTGATTCTATAAAACGTAGGATTTGGCCCAGAAACTGTGATCGTTTTTGAAAGAATTTATATGGAACATATACAAAACATAATTATGCATTTGTTATTTATAACAAAATTTTTTACTAGGCTCTATATTTTCTTCATATTATGTGAAACAAATCAAATCTAATTTTTTTACAGGTATGTCGAAAAAATTAGATGTCAATGATCTGATTTAATTATAGTAGTTTTTCAACGGAGAAATAATTTTAGATTATATTACTGGTTTGTTAACATCATAGAATCGAGGTTAATTGCCAAATGAACATATTAAGTTGAAATAACTAGAATCTACATTGTAGTGAAGTCGTAAAATTTTGATTTAATGTCCACAATTTTGTTGCATCATGATGGGTGTGAAGTATTGAAGGTTTATGTAATTTCACACCTAGGGTTCTGATGAATTATGTTTATTTTTCATTTTTCTCAAATCGTACAACATGGTTAGTGTTAGTGTTTCATTTTTTCGGTTTCACGAACTCACCCTATAATTTAAAAAACACTGAACATTGCAAATGTTTGCAAATTGGATCGATTTTGAATATATACAGTTTCATTTTTTATTTTCAATTAAATAAAATAATCGTCATTTAAATCAATTTTTTCTCCTAAGCTCACAGCTTGTGGCTGGGAAGAGGTATGTAAATTGTACAAAACTCACCTATATCTGAACATTTTAAAATAAACCGCTACCTAAATTACTCTCAAATACGTACACTAATTTATTATCGAATGTTTCATACTTGACTAAATTAAGAATTTTTACGGAAATGGAATTATGAACAGATCATTCAAACAAGGACTGCTAAGTCAAGTGATTTATGCTCCAATACTAAGAAGATATGTCTACAATAAATTTTATAACTGGACAGTAAAACCAAAGACAAATGCATAGTTTGGTTATCAAAATACCAGAAATTTAATAAATGGACCTTTGATTTTGCACCAAATTTCAACCATTGTTAATATTACTGTAGGTAGACAGGCAGAACAGTCTTAGCACGTAACTATTATTAATTACGATGACTATAATAATTACATCTACTAAAATACTTTTGCAATTAAAATTCATTAAAAATAGTAGTGTGTGACCGTAAAGTAAAATTGTTTATATTTTAATGCACCGGATAAAAGATAGACAATTTAATTATAAAACTTATTACGGTAAATTAAGATAGAGAAATTACTTGGTAATGTTAAATTTACACATTAGAATTAAACCAGATAAATATTGTTTTTTAACTGAGCCCCAGGGGATAAAGTATAATTTCACTTTGATTTTCACTACTGCAGATAAGTGTATTAGTTAGTCAACGATTCTGATTTACCAAGAAACGCGAATAAACATAATTTTAGAATCTAGGCTCGACTCGTGTTTCGCAATTTCGTATTTTCAATAGATCATTACAAGCATATTTTACTACTAAACATTAAGTATTGGTCATTGCTCAAGATGTTTCTATCTTATAGTTTCCAATTAAAATTTAAATTTAATGAAAGTAGGTATTGCCGTGGTTTCAGGTCCGGTCTGGGATAGGGGATGACGAACTCTGACCTACGAAAGACACTACTGAAAATAGAGACAAAGCTCTTCTTCAATTTCGTTTCTTGCGTAAAAAAATGCTAATTTTAACAAAGTAGTAATTAGTTTCATAATTTGGTGCCAATTTTTTACAGCCACTTAGCATCCATTTAGCACCCTCCAAATATGTGAAATAAATTAAAGGTGTTAATAGTTTTAAGAAAGTTATTAACAATGTTACGCTGTTGCTAATTTTTCAGAGAACTTTACCACATTTAGCACTCTCAAATACATAGGAAAGAAAGGGTGCTAAGCAATTAGCACCCTTCCTTTCCTATGTATTTGAGACAACAAAGTTACTAATAGTTTTATCATTTGTATGCCAACTTCACATCTACGCGACAATGATCCTTGCTGGTTGCAATCACTTAGCACCCTTTTAGCACCCTCCAAACGTGTAATAAAAATAGAGGTGTTAATTGTTTCAACAAGATTATTCAATGAGCACCACAACTACCTATGCTAATTGTGAAACCTTTTCCACCATTTAGCATTCGTGAGTATGCAAAAAAAGTAAAGGTGTTAATTGTTTTATAAAGATTTAGAGCTAACTTCACACTGGCAGTATATATTTCAGTAGTAATTGTGTCATCATTTAACACCCCTTTAGCGCTGTCCGAATATGTAAATCGAGAGGTGCTCGTCGTTTAAATAAATTTAAATCAATTAGCACCTCTTTCTTTGCACATATTTAGGGGGTGCTAAATAGGTGCTAAATGGTTATATGATGGTTAAGCCTTTGCAATTAGCACTGATGTTTGTGGTGCTCACTTCGCACACCTAATTTACCATTATAATAGTCGGAATACCTTACAATTTTTAAACTTCACTTAACGCAATCGTAATTAACTATTGCTAAATTGTATATATATGTATATTCATGTTATAGTTAAAGTTAATGATCCAAATAATATTTATATTCCGTTCTAGTTCACATAAATATTTTATAACTTAAATTCAACACATTAATATTTACGAATTCCTGAGAAATTCTTATTGTAAATTCAACATTCTTAATTATCTTCCGAGGGTATTATAATTTAATTTAGTTACTAATGATAAACCGAGGGACCTAAAAGTATAGATCACGTCATTAAAACAATTATATACTTGATGAAAAATATCTCGAAGCGTTCTCAAGTTATAACGACAGACAGACTGTTTTTCAAAAATGTTTTTGACTTTTTGGGTTTATAAATCTCCTGATAATTTTCGCAAAATTATTTGTGCCTCGTTGAAAATGGCACCTTACCGAAATATTACTTAAATTAAAATAACACCTGATTTAGTAACATACCTGTCTATTACCGGTATGTATTATAATAATAAAATTATTCCAAGAATTTTATGACTATTTGCAATGTTAACAATAATTAGACGAAATTAAAAATAATGCACATATACAACTGTTGCGCCATATAACAAGAACAACAAAAACTCTTTTAAAGTATTCCTGCTAATTACTTTTATTAGAGTTGTATAATCCTTAACATGAACGCGAAATGTTTTTAGAACTCATATAGCATGTCTTACGTCTTGTATTATGCATAATTTACATTTTAAGAGTATAACGAATCACTTGTATTTCGTTTTATATTGTAATTTCCGTTCTAATTATAATTAATTTGTAACATCGATTTTCACTTCTAGGTACCTCGGGATATACGTAGAGATTAGCAGATAATAGGAATCAATGGGTTAGGTAATTTTTCTTCCTTGTTCATTTTAAAGTTCAATTTTTACAAAATATTTAAACAAAAACAGTGTATCTTTTCAGTAGGCACAAAAAACAGAAATTGATTAATAAATTAATAATAAAACGGTTCTCTACTGCCTATTTTTGTGGTTCGCTCCTATAATTCCTTTATTTTTTTAAATTCAAAATCCTGATAAGCAATATCCTGTTTTATCAAAAATAACGCCAATTTCTAAAATGGAACAGATACAGAAACAAAAACAGTCTGATAAGTTGTGACTTTTTATATTTACGTATTTCGATTCGGGCCAAAACTCTAAATAAGCAATGAGACTTGCAAGCATTTTTGAACCAATGGTCAATCTTTGTGTAATCAAGATTTGGATTTAGAGCGCTTCGAAATCCGAAAATTCGTTCTACGGAATGAACATTTCAAAAAAAATTTAAATTTTCTTTTGGTTTCTTTAATTGTTTCTCACAAAGCCTCCAAAATTAAACATATTTTTTTGAAGAGGAAAGTTCATGGCTCTTAATGCATTAAATTCGAAATTCGAATTTAATGCATTAAGAGCGAATTTAATTTAAGAGAGATCAACAAAAAGCATCATCAAAATCATCAAGGGACACCAAGATATGTCTTTAATTAAACTATTACTTCTATAATTCCCCTGTTATGTCAGACTAAAATATCAAGTGCTGTCAAAGATTTACTTATACTGGTTACTGATTTTTTACCTTCAAAAAAAAGAATTTTGATTAGACTTACTTTAGACAAAACCATCACATAAATTAGTTATGACAGAAGTGGGACCAAAAATGAAAATGGTAAATGCAAGTATTCGTACTGAAAAATTGAGCATGCCTCTAGGAACAGTACCCAAAAAACTTCTGGAAAACCAAGTAAAGAAACAAAGGAAATCGTCGTCAATGATGTATGATAGAAGAAGATCCTTAAATCTTTGAGGATGTTGAACCAATTTGTCTTATGGCACTGCCCAATAATTGAGGATGAAGCGACCAAAATCCAATATTTAAACGAATTTTACTAGTGGATCTAAACGTATGGCCATCCCGATATCTTTGTTTTCGATTTATTCACATTTCCTCCAAATCTGTCAAAATTTTTGAAAAATTCGAGCGGTACTGTATAATGTCTTTGAAGATTTGTAAGACGTGTAACTGCAGAATTAAGTGCTATATTTCGATTTATTGAGTGTATTTATGACTTATTTAGTGCTTACATTATTCAATAAACACAAAATATTTGTTTTAACTTCATTTCACATTTCTTTTTATTTTTCTTTTCATTTTTCTTTCCTAGCCTAGCCTCACTTTAAGTTTAGATCTTACATGACGATAAAATAGTTTAATCAAAGACATATGTTTTTAAAATGCATCGCTTTGATGGCGTTTTTTGTTGATCTCTCGGTATACTTAATGAATATTTTCAAAACTTGTTTGATGATGATTCAAACCATGTACAGCTCCACCATCCACTGTTTGATGGTTGGTTATTCTTTACAAAGGGCTCAAACTAATCATGACGAAAAGACGAATATTTTTTATTGTACTTTTTTATTTATTGTTCATCATTCCACCAATACCGCTCCTGTTATAACAATAAATAAGCTCGCAAATGTACCATTACAAACAAAAAGATATATTGTTTATTGTGTTGTAACAATTGACAAAATACGGTCAATATCTACATTAAACTTTGGATTTAGGGTATCGTTAAATGTATTTGTGCAGAAATATATTTCTCTAGTCATTAAATTTTAAGGCTCTATTATATCAGAAGTAAATAATTTGTTTAAATTTATTGTTAACGATTTTTTGCATTAGATTTACGTATCACTGCATAATTTCGTTTGACACTGTATTAACCTATATGTAGGTATGTGTAAAGTGTAAAGTACAGAAGATTGTATGTTCAGTGATGCATCCCGTTCGTGAATGCAAGACATATCTTCGCAGATTCACCCAGTGAAAGTCTCAGTACCTAGTGAGTGGTAAGTTTGCGTTTTGGGGAGGAACCCTCTCCTAGCGACTAGTATATAAAGCCACCTCTCCAAGGGGTAGACAACATTGTCTGCTTTACTTCAACCGCATCAAGACATGAGGCCGTTTTTGGTGAGTCAATATTTCGTAAACATATTTAACACCGATTAACTCTTTCATTACTACGCTTTTTCAGTTATTTTGAATCAAAGAAATTCTGTACTTTTTTTAAATTTGCATTAACATTAAATTGAAAAATAAAATATGTAAATTTATAAGAATTTTAGTTCAAGTACATTAAATCATGGCTTTTTAAATCAATAATAATCAATATAATTTAATAAAATTTGCCTGCATTATTATAATTTTAGTGTTCTAAATCGTTTTTTAATTATCTACAGATAACAGCTTTGGTACTAGCAGTCGCTAGCGTGGGCCAATGCGGCGAGGCTAGTTCAAAATCTGTAAACAAAAATGAAAAACGTGGAATATTCTCCAGCGACATTGGTAGCGGATATGGCGGCGGCGGTGGCGGCTATGGCGGAGGCAGCAGTATCTCCCTAGGTGGTGGCCATGGAGGCGGTATCCTACTTGGAGGCGGATCAGGCGGTGGTCATGGAGGAGGACTAGGTGGAGGATATGGCGGTGGATACGGTGGAGGATACGGCGGAGGTTATGGAGGCGGAGGCGGAAGCGGCCTCGGTGGAGGTGATATTGGAGGAGGACTCGGAGGAGGATTGGGAGGTGGACTAGGAGGTGGATTCGGAGGCGGTGGTTTCGGAGGTGGTGGATTCGGAGGTGGCGCTGGAGGCGGCGGCGGAGGCGGTGGAGCTACCGTCACCACAATCAGTCAAGCTGTACCAGTTGCCGTACCCCAACCCTACCCTGTCACCATAACCAGACCCGTCCCAGTTCCAGTTGCCCAACCCGTAGCCGTTCCAGTGCCCAGACCAGTTCAAGTAAGTGTTTGTTCAAATTTTAAATTGCAAAGCAAATTACTCCTAATTTTAATAACACCATAAAAATGGTTCTAATAATATTTCATTGAAAGGCAAGGTCATATAGTTACTTTTCGATTTATTTCAAAATGTCCTTTGGGAAACTTAATAAATTATTTATTTTTAGGTTTCAGTGCCAGTGCCGCAACGCGTGGAAGTACCAAGACCCTATCCAGTAGTTGTCAGAAGGCCTGTTCCAGTAGCCGTGCCAACCCCAGTCCGTGTACCATACCCTCAACCCGTCGGCGTTCCAGTGCCCCAACCCTACCCTGTAACTGTCGCACAACCCTATCCAGTTAGAGTACCACAAACAGTCGTTGTACCAGTTGCTCAACCTGTCTTTGTTGGAGGCGGCGGTGGTGGTGGTGCCGGTGGTCTTGGAGGAGGTGCTGGAGGCGGTGGTGGATTAGGAGGCGGATTCGGAGGCGGATTGGGAGGTGGATTGGGAGGCGGATATGGAGGCGGATTAGGAGGAGGATTAGGAGGCGGATTAGGAGGAGGACATGGTGGTGGAATTGGAGGTGGATACGGAGGCGGATATGGCGGAGGTGAATCTATCTCCTTGTCTCTTGGTCATGGCAGTTCCTTAGGAGGCGGTCTTGGAGGTGGCCTCGGAGGAGGACATGGCGGTTCAATCTCCTTGGGCTCAAGTGGTGGATACGGAGGAGGACATGGAGGTTCAATCTCCTTGGGCTCAAGCGGTGGATACGGAGGAGGACATGGCGGTTCAATCTCCTTGGGCTCCAGTGGTGGATACGGAGGAGGACATGGCGGTTCGATTTCCTTGAGCTCTGGCGGTGGGCACGGTGGTGCCACCAGCTACTCTAGCATCTCCCTTGGCGGTGGAGGTGGAGGTTACTCCAAATATTAGGAAATTTAAGACTTATCGAAATCATGCTCATCAGTATCACCTCATCATAGCACAAATTTATACCATTTATGTTCGTTACCAATGTGATAACAGTATTTTATGTTGTTTAAATGGTTGCCTCAGCCATTTATGTACATATTTTACAATCTGTAAGAAATAAAGCTATATTTTACTAAAAACGTTTTTGTTTAAGAAGAGCAAGTTCGTATTGACCTAGAGAAATACAAATGATTAATTAAAATTTATTTAATAGAATATATCTGTAAATAGTACTCATCAAGGCAATTTAATGATATGGGTACGCTTATAATAACCAAGAACAACAAATTGGTAGAACAAATATTGAAGTCTAGTGCTTACAGTTTTTTTTCAATTTGCAATTGAAACTTACCAATAAATTATAATACTTTTAACAATTAATAGAGAAATACAGCTGAAACATTCTAACGTGGGAACTTTTATTCGCCCTCTGACTGTAACTTAATTAAATAGAAAAAAGTTCAGATGACTTTGTTCTGTGATAAACAGCTGTCAATGAAACTCTGCATTCCAGAATTAACATATCATCACATTCATCAACGTTGACATCCAAATCTACGTTGATGATCCATTAGTGTTTTATACAAACTATTTAGATCTTAGGAGTCCAGAAACAACGAAAAAATGGCCCTTCTCTTGGTGCATTTTTTGTTAAAAAGTGTATTATTACATAATGCAGATGGCAAAAGTGTATCTTTACATTGTCAATGAAAAAAAATCAAGTCAAACGGCGAACAATTTATTATCGATAAATTTTCTATCTAAAATTTCACACAGTCAACGCACACTTTACTAATCTAAAAAATATGATCACCAAATTTTACATTTTCTATAAGGATTCATATAACTTCCCCTAGGGCAATGGAATGCTCTGGCGAAATCCTCAGAATTTTGCAACGAGCCTGTGACCCTAAATTGATTTGGGCAATGCTCGTCATACTCGATTTGGTCTTGAAGATCCAGCAAGGTCGTAGACTCGCACCATATCTGTAACAAGGTACAAAAAAGCGTTTCTATCAAATAATTCAAAACTAGTGGATTAGGAATAAAGTTAAAACAAGTATCTACTTTAGTGATAGGTATATTATTAACTCACACTTCCATAAGCAATGAAGAACATTTGATAACTGGTAAAGTTTTCAAATCCTGGTAATTTAGGCTCTTCTCCGTACTTTTTCACATAATTCGTGTAAGCAGTAAAAGCTTGGTTCAAACCTCCATTGTCGGCCAAATTCTCTCCTAAAGTATTTTTCCCTTTTATCTAAAATAAAATAAAGAAGTTATTGTTTAATTTTTTGTATCTTAATTCCCACAAGGATCTAAATTACCGTCATACCATACCTATAAGGTTTATATAGGTTCATAAATTTATACCTTCAGCCCCAGATGACATGTTAGCGACCTAAATATCTCAGAAGAAATTCTTCTATATCAATTAAGTCCGAACGGCTGAGGAAATCTATATTTTTTTTCCTTTTTGCATTTAATAAAAGCTTGTTTAACAACTGTTGTTTTTTTCTCATTTATGTATTTTCTGGTACACCTTGTATTGCGTTTGAAAAAGAGAAACTTATTTGAACATCGAACTAACTAAAATTACCCAATCTATTAATACTTGGTTGCCTACCTTAAAGGTTATGTGATTGAGAAACGAGGAATAAATAGCAGCTTATTTTTATACACTACCAATATTAGGTGTGTCAACTACTGATACTCTGATACTGTGATATGTTTATGCTAGAACTGTGCATGAAAAATATATTTTTTTTGTAATAATTAAAGTACGCCCAATGCATATAAGTTATGTTTAAGTAGGTATATAGGTTTCCTATTTTCCTAAATTTATAAAAATATCACTTTTTGTGTAATCCTACGTACATTTAATTTAAAACAGAAAATTATATTTTATTTCATTATAAATAAACCACAAGGAGTGTTAAAAACAAATTTAGGATTAGGTCATTTTTAACACTGGATTACTTACATGGCCCACACCTTCAATTGTAAAATTGTTATATTGCTCAACAAAACATTCTGTAAAGTTTTCAAAGGTTTCTATAGTTTTGTTTGTCCACCATTGAACATGATTGCCATATTTATCGTGCTTTCTGCCTAAAATGTAAAAAAATGGAGAATCATTAAATAACAAGAAACAACAATGTTTGTTGCAAATCAAATTTTTGGTAAATCATCTTGATAAGTAATGGAATAAATTTATTAAATAAACTTTTTTATTTTGATAAACCGATTTGGTCTTGTAAATTATCTGACGGCAGGTCTAACAATTGAAATTATTAAACTCTACACCCACCAAGTTGTCTATGGTATAATAAGTTATTATTAACATCATTTTTGCAAATCACAATAAATCCCTCGATTTCCGACTTAACCCTAACTGATCCTAAAAATGAGGGGATCAGCTCCATGGACAAACCCATTGCTTTTATGTTGTTGTAAAAGACACCATATTAGGTGATACTAATTTTTATTATTCTCTTTCTTTAATAAAGAACTTTCATTATTATCGAAAAAAATATTTTCTACATACCCATATTATCAAAACCATGCGTTAACTCATGACCCAGAATAGACCCTATGGAACCATAATTTAATACCCTGAAAAATGCAATATAGTATTTTCGATAGAGAAATTAGCTTATACTTACTCTAGTCCCAAGTTATACATTGGAAAATTCAAAATCGCCATTGGAACATCTAAAAATTAAAAAAAATAGTGTATAGTGTTGTTAACACAATCAATATTTCATCATAATTTTTTAACTTCTCAATTATGTGGGTCTACATTCATACATTAAAATGACCAAGATCTTATCCTGTATATTACTGTCATGAATTATAAGTACCCAAAATTTAAAACGTAACGATAAATCCTTACTTATTGCATTGTCAGAAAAGGAGTTAAACGCATTGACTTCGATGGGTTCGCTATACCAATCCCTTTTGTGTCCGATCCTCAAGGACACAAATTTTTTTAAATTGTGCGAAAGTATTGTGCTGATCATATTTGCTAAGAATGTTTTTGGTGTTATTGTGACCTGAAATATATTACATTATTTTAAATAAAAACATAATGATTATCTAATATGAAAAAGTATTTCAAATAGATATATACCGTAGTATTTTATTCTTCATAATTTTTGGAGGGAAGTTACTTGGTTACTATCAAAAACTCAAGACATCTTATTTAGCACAAAAAACTTTTATTTATTAAAATAAACCTACATCTTTGTAATACTGATCCAGTTCTCCTTCTTCAAACAGCCAATCTGGATAACCAATAAAACTAATCATTTCTTTACTCTTCTCCAATGTTACTTTCTTTGTTTCCCTGTCCATCCAAGTGATGCCATTCACGTGTTGAACAAACGCCTCTTTAATATCATTTAACATTCTCTCTACCTAAACATTTTATTCAAAATATATGACTTATAATATGAGGAAATCGTTTTTGATTTGGACGCTATGCGTTAAAATTATTAATGTGGTATGTTCTCTGTTGTAATTTTAAACTAAAATCAATCTGAACATTAATTTGTTATTACCACTAGGTTATAAATGATATAAAACCAAACAAGACACATTTATTAAAACATATTACGTGAATGCCAGCAACTGACTGATAATCTTGTGGCCAGAACTGGCCTCGTATTTTACCATTTGCATTACGTATCTTCTTCATTCTTTAATCAATGCTCGAACTGAATTATTATTTCAAGCTGGTCTATAAAATTCACTATGAAGCTGCACACTTAATAGATAATTAAACTGAATAGCAATAAAATTAAAATTAGGGCCACCTCCATAATAGCTATTTATAAAACTAGTTGCAAAATGAGCGTGTTTTTTGCACTAGATGTGAAGATTGGACCATGAGCGTAGCGAGTGGTCCAACTCATCGTGTGCAAAAAACACGCAGTTTTGCATCGTGTTTTATACAATATTTTTTGCAATTTAGTTGTTACGAAAAAAATAAAATTTTTGTTACGTTTTCTTTACTTTTAACATAATATACTGCTCCCAATTTGAAGTGGGACACTCGAAAAATGATCACAATTCAAAATGCCGTAAAATCCTTAAAACTTTACAGATTTCAACGGAACAGGCATTATTTTAAAAAACAATTCTTTGACTTTCATTATAAGCAAACCAACGGGCCAAAACATTCAATGCAAATACTCTACAGAGTGTTCAATGCATCCATGTCATTTTGTGAAAGTTTGACATTGTGTACGGACTTAATGCGGCATACTGTATATTTTGTTTAAATGATATCTTGTAGCCTGGAGTGTCGTGATAAAATTGTTTTTTGGTTTTTGTTTTTATCTCCACTAGTTTCGAAGATATTAAATAAAAAGGAGATATATTTTTATATGTTTTTTTCTTTTTTAATCTTGCACTAATAAACTGAACTAAAATAAATAAACAAAAATAAAATATAACATCAGTAAAAGACCATTACAGAAGTCAGCTAAACCTAATAATGTGTAGGGCCTCCTCTTGACCTCACAACCTCTTCACATCGTTGATGCATACTTCGTATTTTACTGTTTACAATTTCAACAGGTATTCGTGTCCATTCTTCAACAAAAGCATTTTAGATTTAGATTTTGTGGACGATTACGACGACTTGAAATTCGTATCTGTAGCGCGTCCCAAATATGTTCAATGGGATTCAGATCTGGAGATAGATCAGGCCAGTACATTCGATTAATGTGTTCTCTGTGAATAAAATCATTAATTATTCGAGCTCTGTGAGGCCTTTAAATTTAAATGAGCTTCATTTAAACGAACCATTTTTACCTGGGGGTTTGTTTTACTTGTGCATTTATTTGAAATGTCAAACTGACGCAGATTTTATTTTTAATTTCAAAGCCAACTACTGAAAACAAGAAGCTAATCCAATTTTTATGGAAAATATGACTTAATTGAGAAAAAATTAATATCTTCAAAACTAGTAGAGATAAAAACAAAAACCAAAAAACGATTTTATCATGACATTCTAGGCTACAAGATATCATTAAAACAGAATATACGGTATGTCCTATTAAGTCCGTACACAATGTCAAACTTTTACAAAATGACATGGATGTATTGAACACTCTGTAGAGTATTTGCATTGAATATTTTGGCCTGTTGGTTTGCTTATAATGAATGTCAAAGAATTGTTTTTTAAAATAGTGCCTGTTCCGTCGAAATCTGTAAAGTATTAAGGATTTTACGGCATTTTGAATTGTGATCATTTTTCGAGTGTCCCACTTCAAATTGGGAGCAGTATATAATAAATAAGATAACTGTTTTCTCAATAAAAATGTTGTACGTTTAATATTTATGTTGTATTCTTAGTAAAAATAAATGGATCTGTCGCAATATCTGTTTATATGACTAAACTCATTTTAGCACAAGTGTTAAAATGAAAACTCATTTTAGCACAAATGATAAAATGAAAACTCATTTTAGCACAAGTGTTAAAATGAAATCTCATATTAGCACTTGTGCTTTAATGAACCACTTTTGACAATGACAATCAGTGTCAAAAAGATGACTTTTCGTAACTAAATTGCAAAAAATGAATTTTACACTTTAAAACAATTTTTTGCACTGTTATTGCAACTATTTTATTATTTTTTTTACTGGGGATTCAGAATTATGATGCAAAAATGTTATCACGTCCAATTCTTGAAATAAAGCTGAGTTGCTCAGTTTTTCATATTTTTCTCAAAATGAGCGCATGCGCATGGTCACCATGCCATGGTGTGAAAAATAAATTGGAGGATATTTTTGTATAAAATTAATTCTAAATCAAGATAAATAAAATAAAACACAAAACAAAATTAAATAAAAAATATATATGGAAAAAGGGAACTATTAGGAAGTTACTTTGGGAATAGTCTATAAGCTTCATTTAAACCGATCAAGAATTTAGCGAAATATCTTTAAAAAACTATATTTCAGGATTCATAGGCTCATGCGCCTCATATACCTTTAAAATCGAAATTGATTCAATTAAAAATACACGTGTCTCTCCATTTTAAGACTTGTGAATTCTGAATCACCCTGTACGTATTGATTCACTAGATGTATTTTTAAAAATGACAGTTTGACAATAAGAGTTATCAGAAGACCCAGAGGCAACTTTTACCCTGATCTAGCACCAATTTAAATTAGAAAAAATTTTTCCAAAATGATTCTAAATTCCAATTTAGTTACTTACCTTTGGCTTTGTCTTGTTTGGGAATGATTGGTCTGCAAGTGCATAGCTCACAGCAAATCCCATGTAATTGTCTACCAGTAGCGCACATTCGAATGATCTGCAAAATAATTTGGGGTATTAACAAGAAAATGAAATAGAAAAAATGTTGTACCAGAAGAATATTAGTAATTATTTTGCTAAGTTAAATTATGAATTATAATCCAATATAAAAATATACAGGGTGCGCTATTTAAAACTCCCCACACTCACACGACGACCATGTGAAGCACATCAAATTGTAGATATTTTTAACTCCCTCAAACATGCATATAGAGTGAGTTAAAGAAACTTTTTTTGAAAAAATTATTACAAAAGGGGATTTAATTTCCTTGCATATTTTTTTGCCTCACCCTGTGTTTGACCGAAATAAGGGGGGGTATAGTTTTATGGGAAACACCTCGGGAAACACCCTGTACATGAACTGTGTTAATGTTTTCTTATACAGGTTTTAATTAGCTTCAATTTATGTTATTGTATCATGGTCGAATTTTTTTTTGGTTTCAGGGAAAAAAATTTTTCGATTCCAAACTGAATTCTTTTAAAATAAATTTGAAAACATTGTAAATAATAATTTTATGCTTTATTTGTAAAAGCCATATCATAAACATTATTTAAAATAACAAAACATCAACAAAAAGCAAAAGGAAAAATTAATTTAAAAAATAAGCTTTTATTAAAATGTATTAAATAAGAAATTGCTAAATTCCAGGGGGTAAATCAAAAAATTTCGAATATTATGTAATAACATAAATTAAAGATACCTAATTAAAACCTTTATAAGAAAACATTAACACAATTCATGTACAGGGTGAGGCAAAAATATATACAAGGAAATTAAGTTTCCTTTTCTAACTATTTATTATTATCAATTTCAGATTTACCTTGATCGTGCGACGATACCTGCTGCACCGTCATAATATGCCAGCTGCCTTGAGATATAATCGACAACACCTGAAGAAGTATTAATGACCATGGCGTAAACTGTTACCCACCACATGTACAGCTCTATATACAAATCTGACGTTCCCAAAACATAACTCAATATTCGTACCAAATACTGTATTTCTATTTCAGTGGTATACAGTAGATCCGTTTCTGGATATATAGTCACATTAGTACCAATGAAAAGATACTTAATATAGTTTATCCAAAGATCAGTGTGTGCCTCACCCAAGAAGGTATCGGTTTGGGTTTGGAGACTGGCAAATGTTATTGAAAACGTGTCCTCTTCGCTTTCGTCTGGGTTAGAATAATTGGTATTTAGCTAGAAACAAACGCTTTCTTCACATGAACTATCTTTCTCGACATGAACTACAAGACGTGGAAGATGTTGTTGGTAAAGCTAGTAAATATATGTAATGTAGGTCATCGTTGTTAAGGGGTTATTTTGCTTTTTCCCTATTGATTGTACTGTAATATTAAGGACAAAACAATTAAGAAGGAAAATTTAACATCGCCCTCTGGCAATGACTATACAGTTTCTGGCTTCAATTACACCAATGTCTTCCACGTCTTTATAGTTTTTGCCTCATTGGTTTTATGTTACCTCTTGAATATAATTCGTCATATTCATAAGAGCAGCAACTGCCTCCTGGATCATTGCTTCAGCAGGTTGTTCAGTCGTAACATTGGCTATAATTTCTTTTAACACGTACTTCATAATATTAGCAGTTACTTGATTTTCCAGGTCCTCAAGATCCACTTCATCTTCACCTTTGATATGTTTTGAACGTCGAATTTTCTTGATAGGACTGAAAATTTTCAAATCAAAGAATCTTGAAAAATCTACATAAGATCCTACCCAACTAGCACCAAAGTAATTGTGACTGAGACGGGAACCTCGAAAGAGTAACTATTACGTAACTGCTACTAAATTTTTGACTTTGATGTATAAATAACTTAATTTGACAAATCTACAGTCGATGCCACGTAGTTTCTACCACTAATGGTTACTATATAGTTATGAGACTTCTACGTATTTTACCTGGTAGTTGGGAAGTCGTAGTTACCAGTCGAGAGACCTTTTAGTTTTCAGAACTTGAAGGTGGCAAACTATGGTAGCAGCGACTAACTCGTGTTACTGAAATGGGACTCCAGAGTTGCAGTCACTTTCAAGTAGCTTTGATAGTTGCCGCGACGTTCTAGGGACCTTCACTATCCGTTTAAAGTCGTGGAACTTGTAAGTAATCATTATTAGCGTTAATGACGTTACCGCTACCTGTAAGACTGAACTTCAACTATTCACGATTACTACAAAGCGTGTGTCACCGCTTAAATTCACCATGAAGTAAACTTCACCATCTAGTGCCCAATAATGAAAAAATTTCATGGTGTGCATCATCAGTTGTGAGTGTAGTGAATATAGCTACAGTTCATTCATTATGTGAAAAAAGTAAAGGGTGACTTTGATGTTTCGTGATTTTTCTCTATATAATGATTGACAGCTAAAATATTTTTATCAATAAAGTTACCTTTTCTTTTATTATGTATTTAATATATGGGCGAGTAGCTTTATTCACCGGTGGATCCATCAGATGTGTTTTATCTCGTTCTATCTCCGAGGTTAGAACGGGATAAAACACATCTGGTGGATCAACCGGTGAATAAAGCAACTCGCCCTATGTATGTGAGATTCGCAGACAACACACAACAAGTGAAACTTGCCTCGTCATCATCTGCCTGTCAATAATGTGAGGTTAGGTTAGAGACTGGTATATCATGGTAGTCACAACTTTGCTGCGACTTTAAAGTGACATCACAGTCCCATTCGGTACTTTGTAGTAAATATAACTTTAAAGTTACATATTTGCAGTTCCCGTCACTATTGCCAAGCAATGATTACTTACAAGTCGCATTTTCTAGTAAAAAGGACCTCAAAGTTATTTTATCCGAAATACGCCATTTTCTTGGACAAACCTTACGACGCCATTGCTATAAAGCAAGAATCCTCACTTCCCAGATTACTTAAAAAATGCATTTGTCATCAATTCTGCACCAAATATAATAAATTTATGCATAATAGTTAGTTTCAAGTTCCAAATAATAATAAAAAACGCTTTCAGCATCTAGGGTGTCATATTCTCGCATGTTGTTAGATATCTCAAAGACAATATTTTAATTAAAAAATGTAAATTTTAAAGGCGCGTGGTTGGATTTGGAGGTGTCATCATTATGTTTAACAGTAAACTTGCATTCGTTTTAATCCTGTCGCTAAGACCGATCGAGAAACAGTACAAGTTTTGCTTTCTAATATTACTCTTATAGTATTCTTTTAAGTGTCTAAGTGTCTGAGTTAGGGAACTGGACGAGCATCATGAAGGAATGAGATAAAGTATAACAAAATCAGTTGCCAGACAGAGCTGGCAACACTAATTTCAAAGAGTGGAGAACTGTAAAGTTCCATAAAAGTCGCGGCTTCCACGCCAATACGTCGCCGCTACGTAACCACCACGTCATTGGAACGTAGCCGGGCAAGTTACAGGAACGTCGCCGGAACGTTGCGGTCACCGAAAAATTGTTCCCCATTTTGGTCGCGTTCACGTAATGGGAGCGTTCCTATTACGTGCCCGTAGCTAGTGGCAAAATACTTTAAAGTTCCTACAATAGTCGCCGCTACGTTCCAGCAACTAATTGTGCTAGTTGGGTAGTGTGTGAATGAAACGAAATAAGAAATGTACCTTGGAAGGGGACATTTTTGAAACAGCCGGCCTACATACATAACATTTTCTGACCCATTGTAAATATTTGTGTCTATAATAAATCCAAAAAATACGTCCATCATGAAAATTTGCTTAATCAGTGTTTCAGTCTTCAACCAGTCGAACGTAAATGTTTGTTTTTCTACGTCACTTTTTGTAAAAATACTTGGAATGACAGGAAGCTTTGCCCTTTCTAAATAATTGTAAATAACTGTTAAACCAAGTTCATCCATAGCATCTGAAAAATATGAAATTATTATACAGACACATCAACGTGAATACTAAATCAATCATAACATACAAAACGTACGTACCCACGTCCATACAAGATTTGTAAAAATCCCTACTTTTCTCCAACGCTTCTGGCTCGCCAGACGTAGAAGGTACAGAAGTTA
Organism: Rhagium mordax; assembly: GCA_963680705.1. Lineage (NCBI taxonomy): Eukaryota > Metazoa > Arthropoda > Insecta > Coleoptera > Cerambycidae > Rhagium > Rhagium mordax. Next base: position 10,236,932 of record OY796660.1, on the reverse strand, counting down.
GTGCGTTCAGAGAAGCTATAGCTACCCTTTCGCTAATTGTGGTAAAACTAGAAAACGAGCTCCACCAGCCATGATTTGGGTGCTCCTCAGCCCATTTCCCACAAGTATATTGGTAAAAATTATCACACGGATCGACACTTAAGTCTAGGGAAAATTTTAAATTAGACGCTGTCCTCAGGCACTCATCTGAGGTGCAAAGTTTTGATTTCGTTCTTGTATCTGCAATATGAAACAAGCATTCAAATATAATCTCTTATAATATCAGAGGTACAATTATTATCTATTTTATAATAATGTTTCAATGAAAATGACGCACTCTTTTCTATATGCATAGATTCTTGATACTTGATTGGAAAGCAGAAATAAATGAAAGGCTATTTGGGAATTGAATTAATTATTAATGCCGTCTATTCTTGAATCATTATTTATAGATGTATGGATTTTTATATTAGGTACTTACATAGCACAATAATCACAATTAACCCAATTAAAAGAATTAAAGCTAATATAAATAAAAATATTGCCAGTCTCTTGTAAAATGTCGGTTTTTTAAATCTGAAACAGAGTATGTTAGAAATTATGTATGATAATATTGTCAATTATGCATTTTAATATAAATAAATAAAACGAATTTAGTAGCAGCGAAATTTTTCTTCTTTAACGTAACCCTACTTACATTGTTGCCCTGGAATTTACTTCAACTAAATAATCATTTGGCCGGGTCCGGTTTTGAGAGGGATATCCTAAAACAATATAATGGTTTATGAACACTAAGATATAATCAATTGATAACAAATAATTGAAAAAACTACATTAGATTAGGTAAAAACCCTTCAATGGTGTAATTTTAATACAAAATTTGAAATGACTTTTTAGGACAAATTTCTTCGCACAAGAATTCCTCAAAATATTTTCTAAGGAAAAGCGCATTTTCAGGCATTTATTGAGATATCTACTGGAGAACTTCGATTAATCCTGATATCACTTCATCGAATTTTTTACTTTGTCTCAATCTTGAAGAGATTTGTACCAACTCGTGCCAATTTTTCAAACATCCATGATTTTGTGAGCAGAATCAATTTAGTTTACTATTGTTATGATCAGCAATAGATGAACCAGGTGCAGAATTCGATGAAGAAGAAATTGCCAAAAGAACGAACCAATAATTATCTAATAAAGAGGAGCAGAATTTCATAAATAATTCATATTGCTTGGTGCTTCGTAGTCATATACAGGGAATTATATATCTGTAAACAACGGTGCATTTAAATCGGTTTAACATCCTTTTATAGATTCGAGTTTCAACGAAGTTAATACAAATTATAATTAAATTCAACATTCATCTTTCTTGACCACACACTGTAAATTCCAGATCGATATTTTATATATGATGGTAGTACGTGTTGCGAATGGTGAGTTCCCATAATAAATATTTCAATACCAATCACTGTTTCTCGTGCGTCTATAATGGGGATATTGTACCATTAATTATATTTAAATATACCTTGTTCCAATATAATGACCCGTGTAAATTATCTACCTACCTAGCTCATTAACAAATGGAATACCTACCTAAAACAATTGATATGAGTCGCATCATTGACCTGATTTGTGATATAATTTCTCCCATATTAGGTTGCTAGGTCACTCTAGGGCAGTAGAATCAATCTTGATACTACCTCGCTAAATCAGCAGAGCGTCCCCAGAATTATACCCAAGAAAAAACTAACAATTTTCAGCAACTTTATTTTGAGAAAATAATCAAAATATCGGAGGTTTTCATTAAATTCCATTTAATATGTAACCCTTGCAGCACTTGCTGTGGGGAATCGTATGAGCAAGAGTCAACTTTGACTGTGTTTCCAAGTAGGCAACTGATTGAAATTGCTACCAGAATTATAATATTGAGGTTTCTTGAGTTGAACTTAAATGTTTCGATTTTTTTTTAATGTTTTCTTAACCGCCTCTCAAGTCACCGAAGTAACCCCCGGAAAATCCTACGATTTTGTGCTAGGTAAAGAGAGACGAGGCCCTACAGTTTATTGTGGCTTGATATAATATTATTTCAACTGATAATTCAATATCCAAAAAGTGTCTACCAGTATTACAAATTTATAAAAGGAATAAAATTTTGTAAAGTTCATTCACTTTATTTGTAGCAACCGACGACGTCGCTTAGTGATATTTTTTTTGCTGTCGTCTAGTATGATGACATATCGAATTAGTTAGTTCGGACATCAATACATTAAATATAAAAATAAGTACATGTACTTAACAATATTAAGTATATGAGAAATTTTTAGAAGACAGAAGTTTCTATTACTGAACCCAATAAAATCATTGTTGTTATAATTAGTCCATTTTCCATTGATTTCAATCTGAATTAAGCCACGACCTAAGAGATTTTTGTGGACGCATGTAGTATTTCTTTCATAAAATATATTAAAAAAAAGTTTGCAGTAGAGTTCCTGTTTTGGCTGAATTTCACTAAATAGTGAGATAATTTATGTATCCAATGGCGTTTTTATCTAATATCTTACGAAGTTAAATAATAAAATATCGGTTACATGTACCAAATGAATAATAATTAAAAAATTGTAAGCATTTCTTTCGTAACTGCAATGACGTTTGACTAAAAAATTTTAGAGCATTGTGAGTACATGACGGTAAAAAAGGGGATGGACACAATCGAGACACAGTATACTACCCATCTATCGACTATTTAAAAAAAAAATCATTTTAAAGGAGAAGGAGAAAGGAATGTATTTATTGCTTAGCAAAGCCTTTGACTTATATTATTGTAAAGTTGATTTTTATATAGTTGTTGTGAGTCGTGTGACTCGTGTAAATAATTTAAATCTTTATAACCTTACATAAATTATACAAAATGAAAAATATTTAAATTAAAATATCTTCCTGACAACAATTATTTATAAAGATAATATTTGCAAAATACTGCTAAAAATACCCTGAAAAAGTCATGGGCTTCAAACAGTTATAACTCTGGTTTAAAAAACCATTTGACATGTATCTTGAATCAAATTGAGGCTTATTACAGTAGCTAAAATTGTCTTTTGGCAAATTTTGATATCTGCTCAATCAAATGGAACAAATGCAAAATTTTTTTTCCAAAAAAGTGCCCATTTTTTTATTACAGTAAATTCCAAATTAAAAAAAAAATTTCAATTTGTGTTTTTTGGTAGTCTTTTACTATTATGTATACGCTCAAATTCTTTTGACCAAGATGGATGCATTATCTAAAAGATTTTACACTTAATGTATTTTGAAAATTTTTGAAATAAATGCAAGATTTTCATACAAGCTTTGTATAAAACAAAATTCAATTCATTATAAGCGCTTTCGTAAGGTGTATTATTATATTTACCTAAATTTTACGACGAACCAAACTAATAGATGACAGCCCAAATGCTTATAGGTTAGGTATTCATTGAGCACATCTCAGTGAATCAGAAATAGTATCTAGTGATAAAATGGTAATATTAAATAAATATTACTAATAATGTTAATCTACAATAAAGTGCCATTTACAACATATTAATTGTTACATATATAAAATATTTCAGTTTAACATTACAAATTATATTTGTATAACATTTTGTAAACATTTAAGAAAATAGGTTAAAGATACATTTAAGAGAATGCATTACAATACATTTACAAGGTGTATCGTATGATATTATAAAAATATTTTCTAGAAACATCGAGTTAATACTGTATAAACATTTTTTAAATATTTTAGCAGAAATATAATATTTCATGAAAACATTAAAATTTTTACCTAGGTCTAACATTACATAATATGGTGGTTATATATGTTGTTTAGTGGGATTATACATATACACGTTGTATTTTATATGTATAGTAAAATAAAAGTAAATATAATAATACACCTTACGAAAGTTCTTTTAATGTCCATACGATAGCGTCAAACAGAGTTGCCCTTAAACGTTTATCACTTTCAAATAATTATTTTAACTGTCACATAATCTTGAACATTTAGTTGAATTTCGTTTTATACAAAACTTATATGAAAATCTGGCATAAAAGATGTGAGAAAACGTCAAAAAAGTAAAAAATTTTTTATTATTATTAAAAAAAACGACATTTTAACTTGATAAACAGATTCTGGTATAGGTATATTCACAAAAAAGTACATAAGGCCTACTATATATAAAAAAAAAAGTTTACCCTACGACCATTTTGCATTAAATTGCAAGCGTTTTAATTTTTTTCGAAAATGTTCAATTGTGACCATAAAAATATCTATCTTTATTTTTTTAATTTAATCACATATTTACAGCATGAAAATTGAAAATACATATTTAAATAATAAATACTAAAGATCGGTGTACTTTGGAATTCCAATACAGTAATAAGTTTTTGTATCTTTAGGTACCTCTTACCACTTACTTTTAAAGACATTTGGCTGAATTGACTTCAAATACAAAAAATAATGTATGATTTATTTTTAACAGCCACATCTCCGAAAGAATATTTGAATGTAGAGAATTAAAAAACCTTTTAAACGGTGTGTCACCTAACCCCTTTTGTAGAGTCGCACTCCCCCTAGAGGGTTGAAGTATGTAACAAGAAATTTATGTAAAAAGAATCCACCCTTTAATTAAATATCTACCTGTCTTGGCGTTTTTGCGGAATCATTTTTTTTTAAGTTATTCGTTGTGTTTTGTTTTCAATGGGTCATTTTGTATATGAGGTAAACGATAATTAATAAGTTTTTAAAATTAACTGTGAATAAATTGTAATAGAACCAGTTTTTTATTTCTTTCAATTTTTTCAGCAGTTTTTATAGATTCTTTCAAAAATTTGCTATGAGTAATATATCAGTGTTATCAAAAATATTCAATAGTGTAGCTGTAACATCTTGCATAGAGAGTAAATTGGTCCCAAAACTGTTCCTTGTGGAACACCGTATCTAACAATTTTTTGTCCACTGATACTATTGTGTTTTTGCGGTTTTTCATCTAAAGTTTTATAAATATAACGTTTTAGAAATGCTATAGCATCTTCGGTAGATTTATTTTTTGAAAATGGTATCTGTGATACAATTTAAAAAGTTTTAAAAAATTTATCTAATCTATTTTTTAGCATTCGTCCTTTACTGATGCTGGAAATCACTGTTATGGATCTGTAATTTATTAATTCAGTTGCTCCACCTTTATCTAAGGGTTTCATTTTTAATGTGTTTGGAAATTATCCTGACTCAGAACATGGATTTATTAAGTATACTAATGACAGTACAATATGCATACGTATGTCAAATTTACACCCAAATGTTTCTATTTTTAGCCGTTTTCTTTGGGTTTCACAAGGTACTTTTGCTGTTTACTGTATATGAAAACAAACATTATCTTGTTATTCTTGTTATAGATATATGGATATGGATGCCCCAAATATCAGGACATGCAAACATATAATTTAAGGTAAAAGAAATCACGCACAGCCAGTGGCGTCTCCTCAGGGTGTACCGCACCGCACCGCATTATGACAATATATTTTTTTTACAGAATTCAAAAGATTTCGTAGGTCCAATATTATAGTCAAACAGAAGATATGTTTGTAGTACTGTGTAAAATGGCGGAAACAACCGAACATCCATAGACGTGCGTCAAAAAATAAGAAGGGTGCAAAATGTATATCGAACATTGTCTAACGAAATAATTAAATCCAAAGAGAGTTTTCATAAAATTAATATTTATTTACTCAAGAACTTTTGTGGTTATGTTTAAAATGAATTAAAGAAATAAGTATGACTATTATTATTATAAATTTTGCACCCTTCTTATTTTTTGACGGACGTCTATGGACATTGCCACAACCCCTTGTAGTGCCCAAATCGTATACTTACTAAATTTAGTTCTTCTAAGTGTTGTAGAGATATTAATTTTTTTCCTAATTTAAAGCTCTGTATCAGGGGTGTAACTTGGCATATAGGTAAGTTGCGTTAAATAATCAAATTCTGAGTTCCTCTGCGCGTATCTGCTCTGTGTGGGTTCATTTACGAACTACCCTGCATATTTAACCTTTACCACACATTTTTTCATGAAATTATGGATTTATCTATTTCAGATATTTCTAAATCCAGTGGTATAGTTAGATTTTTAGTAAAAAAAGCAAATTTGTCCATTTTTAACATCGAAAAAGAATTATAGTAGGTCTTGAAAACTGACATTAATCTCTAAATTTTTTATACAAATTAGAGTTTTAAAAAAAGTCCCGTTAAAATCGGATAATACTTAGACAATTTTTTACAGCGGTGTTTCCATTCAAAATGGGTCATACTGTATGTAAAAATTAGTTTCAGTACATATCAAAGATCATTTCATTAGCAAAGAAATTTCAGTATAAAAACAAAAATTTGTTTTCAAATTAAACAAATTATCTCAGCAAAATGGGATGTTAACATTTAAATTTAACGTACAGCAGTTTGTGAAAATTAAGTTATCTATCTTATCTATTTATTTAAAAATGCAAAAGTATTTCCAAAATATTTAATAATCATACATTGTCAGAAGTAGGAACTGTCCATACTTTTTTATATATAATATGAAATCAAAGCATTTCTTTAAATAATATGTAGTGATTAGCAAAATTTAAAAAAAGCTACAAAGCTAGTGCCATATACCTATTTAAAAAAAATGATATCATCGACACTGCATGCATTGAAATTTTACGTAGAAAAGTATTAAAAAATAACCATGATATTTTTTTTAGTTTTACTTACTTGTAATAGCGAAGGGCCTTCCATTATTCTCATCCGGCTGGTATGCATAATTATCCATGGTGATGCACCAACTACAAAAATTACTTCCCGCGGAATCGCCTACATGTTGCGCGATAAAAGTTCTAACACATAATAGGAATTGAAAAGGCGCTGTACTGTACTTGTCCAAACATTATTCGTACAATTGACACAACCATATATACTGATCGATTGACAAAGTGGTATCGATTAGATAAACTTTATAAACATATTAATAATGCAAATTAGAATTACAGTTCGCTATTTAAGGACGACATCCATAAAAATATGTTACATTGTCCTGATATGGGCACGGGAAGGAAAGCACGTGCTTTGGAGGATTCGGAAGAGTTGGCCCTTGAGTTTAAATACGAATATTATAAAATTCATAGAAGCGAAATAATATGAAATCAATCAATCAAGAAACTTAGTTTTACAAACCCCGGTAACTGCTAACGATATTTTCCTTTTGGTTTTTCTTTTATAACTGTACCTACTTATAAAATAAACATTATGTTCACAGTTATTCTGAAGAGATTATTTTTATTGCTTAATCCCGCTCCAAAGTAGTCTATTTTTTCCACCATTGAAGAATTTGCTGACCAGAAGACGAGACGAAGCTACGTGAATATTAAAACACATTGAATGAGATATACACTATACCTACTCATTCTTAAACAAGGATCTCATGGAAAGAGATGATCGTTTAATATTAAGTAAGATGATTTTATTTACTCCATTAATGAATTTATTAGCTCCATAAGCAAAAATTTTAGAGTCACCTAAGGAATTAGTAGGGAGGTGCTTTCTGGCTGTAAAACCAAAAAATTGACCTTGTAGGGTGGGTGACGGCGTTAGTCGCCATATTGGAGAACAGAATCATCATCCTCATCATGAGGAGTTTCCATAGGTATCACCATACGTCGTGACTATTTCATTCTCTTCGTAATTATCTTGTTCATGTTCTTTCTCAGCTAACACTTGTGGAACGTTGTGGCACGATTGTCCACTGCAGTTGGAACAAATGATTGAACATTTGAGGCCTGCTTTGCGACATCCACAATTGGTTTTACATGAGCACGAAATGAGTTTAAATAAAGAAGGTGTAGGAGGCAATGGTGTAACGACAGATTTAAGTACACATGAACTTCTCTTCCAGCCCCAATCTTCTGGGTTTAAAGAACACTCCGAGCCATGTTTGGACTTGGTGATATGTCCTAAATGAGTGAAGACGAGCTGCTGCTTGTGTTGGAGGTAACGTCACTTTTCTTTTTTTTTATTGATTGAATAAATCGTTTATAGCGGAGAGAGTTAACTGATATTTCTGCAGTGGTACTTCCCAATAATGCGATGAAGAAATGTTCTCCAGCCTGGGCAATCATATTTTGGTCAATATTTCCACTGCCTTCAATAGTTGTGGATTGTTTTTCAACGTTTTTAGACATTTAACTTTGCCACACATGGAATGAACTTGAACCTGTCGTTACACCGCTGTCTTCTGCACCTTCTCTGCTTTTGTGCTCATGTAACACCAATTATGGAAAAGCTTGTGGATGTCGCAAAGTAGGTCTCAAATTCTCACTCATTTGCTCCAATTGCAGTGGACAATTGTGCGACAACGTTTCACAAGTGTTAGATGAGAACGAATATGAAAGAAATAATGAAGAGAATAATATGAAAAAAGACAATATGTATGTTGATACATACCTAGGAACTCCTCATGACGATGATGATGATTCAATTTTCGAATTAGTGAACTCTGAACCAACACTATCAAAAAAAAATTGAACAAATATTTTGTTAAACGTGGATTAAGCCTTATGGTTAAACCACATAAAAAAACCGCTCCTATAAATCTACGTCCTGGGTGGTGTGGGAAAGATCTTGTAATTCAAAAACTATTTCGTGGTTGAATGGGAAAATCCAAAGACATAAAACAACTATTGATTTTACAAGAAAAAGTATTGAATAAGAAGAAATGGGAAATTTACTTCTTACCAAGCTAAAGTTCCACTCTAAATAATAATAATAATTATAAATGAAACAGTAAACAACATACGAGCAAAAAATTAATAGGAACATTTTGTCACTAAACATAATGAAGGAGTAGTCACAGCAAAAATATTCTGTCTCGATAAATGTCCATTCAAGTGAGTTTTCCCATGACTTCAAAGGTTTTAGTTTTTCTGGCGTTGGAAGAAAAATATGCTTTTTTTTATTTTTACTGCATTTTGACTGCATTTTCATCTTCAAAAGTATTGGGTATTGACGTTTAGTCATGGAAATTGAGTTCTAAAGAATAAAAGATATAAAAGGAAAAAGAAGCAGTCTTCAGCCTTGAGGACCCAATTTAGACGATTAGTTTATTATGTACTACGGTCTGGACTATTGATTGTTGCTTTTCCTTAAAGCATATTATCTGTCGTACTTTTTCAAATCATTATTCATAGCCATTTGTTTAGTTTTTTATAACAATAGTTTACTTGGTCAATATTTGCTCAACTATTTGTGAGATAATATTATTTAATTGGGTGTGTGGATATTTATATATGTGTATTAGATATTTGGCCATGTGTGACAACTATAAAATTTATGCGAATTATTAACTTTTGTATTATACCTACAAGAAGTTTAGGGTTAAGTATTTTTTTTCGACTGAGTTGCTTCGTTTTAAATATAATATATTAATTTATTCCAAACCTGAATTGTAGAGAAAGTAGAGCGAAAATAAAAATTGCAATTTCAAAAGTGGGAGAATATGATGTATCGATATCGAATATCCGCACCCCGTAACAGAAAAAAAACAATTAGTAGCCTAAAAGGGACCCGATCTCCTACTTGGTGTACAGACTATTTTTGCACCAAATTTTTGAAAAACCGTACAGTTTTTCAAAATCTAAATATGCACTACTAAATTAGGAAAAATATGCCACTTCGAACAAATAAAATAGAAAATAGGGTGTTGCATTCAAAACCCTTGAAGAAGATTTTTTTTAATGCCACAAATGGGTTTTAAAGGTTACCCATCTTTTCGTTCCCTACTTGGTGCCCACACTTTTTTTGAAACCGAACTTTCTTATGTTGATTTTCAAAACGTAAATATCTGATAAAATCTCAAGTCGACTTTTTTGGATTTAAAGAACTAATATAATATTATAATTATTAACAGTAATTATAGTTGCATTTCCAGTACTTAAGTACGGAAATTTGGACTACCTACATCAGAATTTGACTTCAAAGCTCGACAAACCTGTAACGTCATAAAACTTTCATGTATATATTTCATAAAATAGTTAACGATTACAAATAAATTTTATATCTATTGGACGAGGTCAGATAGTAGGTTTTATTGTTCCGTTCTGTACTATATTTACCCAGTAAATAAACCATGCATATCATGTCTTACTACTAAGTAAAAATTTATGAGGATGACTTATATCTAGGCAAGTGTAATTTCTAAACTAATGTCCCCGTGCATAAGTAATTCATTTATTTATAGATCCTTAAAATAATAGAATCTATTGGGACTGATTTAACACACTTTTCCCCATAATCATTGAAAGAAACAGAAGAAGTGAAATAGTAAAAATAATGAATTTTGTTAATGTTTAACCCTTTTCTCAACACAAAACTCATTGGTTACTATTTTCTTCTTATTCTTCAGTTATTCTTTAATTTCGGTAATTTTTCGCTTGTTATTTTATTACACACAAAGAATACTAGTTAAAAACACAAAGTTTTTAATTAATTATATTCTTTGGAAAATACACCAGATACCAAATTAACAACAACGGTAACATTATTCACTTGCACAACTGTTTATTAAATCAACAATTTAACATTATATAATAAATAAAATATTTAAAATTAATTTCAATATCGGGATAAACATTTACTGCTAATGATAACCATGTCCAAAAGAGATCGGTGCAGCTTGAACGTAACTTTTTAGAATTTGGGGAGCCGCCACAATTGTCTACAAAAAAAAAAGGAAAATGATTATTTTCAACGTGTAGAAAAAAATTTTATTGTTAATTAAAAATTTAGAAAATTAGACTATACTTAAAATTACAATATATAAAATGGTTTTTTTTTATTCATTTCATACCACCAAATTAATTTACATATTATTGAATACATTACAATACAATACATACAAACGCTTTATTTTCAGCTGAAAATCCATCATATTTTTCTCAATTTCACCAGTAGTATATATTTTTCAATAATGTAAGAATATTGAATTTTCTACTACTTTAAATTTTTTTTGCAATATATTATAAAATAGTTAGGTATTTATGTATCAGGGCATTAAAGTTCATCTTTTTATCATGAATGTGGGGTTTAGCAAATAAACCACATGAGTGATAAAAAGGAACTTTAATGCAGAGGAGCATATTAAGTTTTTTTTAATCCAGAAACTGTGAAATTAAGATTAATTAATTCTATTTTTTTAACACGTTTTTATTAGCTTCACCTGTATGTTTGTATGTATGAAAAATATCGAAAAAAATGTATCTTCAAAAATTAAAAAAAAAAAAATTGAATTGAAAAATGTCGAAAAAAAATTCATTTAAAGAATTTTGAAAAAAATTCAATTTTGAAATTAAAAATATAAAAAAAATTATAGGTAGTTTAAAAATACTAAAAAAACACGCTTTAAAGGGAAACCGAACTAGAAAGTAAAGAATAAGAATAAAGTGATTGACAAAAAATAATTTTATTGTAAAAAAAGCGTGGGGTGCTAACTTTACTTTAATCAATAGCTACCAATGAAATACATATATCTATAACAATTGATATCATGCACCCCACGCTTTTTAATAAAATTATTTTTTGTCAATCACTTTATTCTTATTTTTTACTTTTTAGTTCGGTTCCCTTTAAATCGTGTTTTTTTAGTTTTTTTAAACTCTAATTTATTTTTAATAATTTTAAGTGACAATAAGAAATGTCATAATTATTTAAAATTTTAAGTGACATTAAGAAATGTCATAATTATTTTTAAATGTCAAATCTGAATAATTTTTTGTAAGAAAACCATTATTTTTATCAATTTTAATAGTACAATACAATTCTGAATTTAAAAAACTGTATTTATTTACCTTTTATTAAAACACAATAATTATTGTCACAAGCAATGAAAAATTTATATTTAGTACCTACATTGTGTACCTAGTAGGAAAAGCCTAATATTCCCGGACGACTGTGAAGAGTAACAGCTGCAAATAATGTGACTTTTAATGCTCATGGATTATTGCCACGAAAAAGACATGACCTCCCGATCTGAAAATGTCGTGATTTCCAATTTATCTTCAGTTGAAGGCATCTCTACGTTATAGTCAAATTACTCCTATGCTGAGATCAACACTTGAATTGAACTGTGTCAATAATTAAATTTGTCTGCGTATATTTATTTACTGTCTAAAATGTAGATAAAAAACGAGTCCGAAAAACTTACTTTCCCGGGCTAGGCCCGGAAAGTACTTTCCCGGACTATTTCAGAAAGAAATTGTACAATAATGGATTATTTTAATGGCTATTTCTAGCACTTTAATGACGATTTTGAGGCACTTTAATGCCGATTTAAAAAAAAGTTATTTAAATCAAATACCTACATAATAATTTAAATGGCATTATTCTTAGAGATATCTATGCTGAAACTTAATTTTGCCATTAAATTCTTTAGAATACAAACATACGTCATATTGATTTTATGTATTATGTACATAAGTAATTACAAAAATATATTCTATAGTTACTTCCTTATATACTTACAGAGTGGCCTAAGTTATAAACCGAAAACTTTCAGAAATGATTGAACTATCAACTTATAGAATTATTACTAATTCAATTAAATCTAAAACCATTGATTAAGGAATGAATAAGATACGCGACTCCAATGTAAAGTGCGAGGCTAATTTTGGCAGCGAGATTCCTGGTAAGTTGCGAGCATTCCTGTGATTCACGTAGTATGCTTTTGATAAACCTGTGTCGTGTTTGGTTTTATATAATTTATAATCAAGTGAAAACAAAAATTGAATGTTCAGATTGATTTTAGTTTAAAATTATGTGACGGTTAAAAGTCAAACAAACGTTGAGAAATAGCTGGCAGAGAGAACATACCACGTTAATAATTTTAAACTGAAATTAATCTGGACATTAAATTTTTATTACCACTAGATTATTAATGATATAAAACCAGACACGACGCAGGTTTGTCAAAAGCATACTACGTAAATCACAGGAATGCCCGCAACTTACCGAGATCTCGCCGCCAAAATTGGCCTCGCACTTTACCATTGAAGTCCCGTATCTTATTCATTCCTTAATCAATGCTAAAACTTAGTCTGATTAGAAACGGATACTTTTTTACTAGCTACTAAGAACTATACGAAGAAGAATTATACGAAGATTTGTTAGTTTGAAATGTTTATAATTATTTTCCAAATTATTCCAATATTGGGATCATGAAAAAATTAATGCTGGTTCTGAAAAATACTTCATTAAGATTATTTTATATTTCTTATTTTTTTAATTTTAAATATTTACATAAAGGGCAACTTAATCTTCTTGAGATTCTTAAGCAAAGTCGTCTCGTAATTGTGCAATGTCCGACAATAAAAATAAAATTATGGTGGAAAACAAGTCGTAAATCTTTGTTTTAAGAAAAAGTATGTATCCTCATGTCCAATAATGTGGTAGCGTGGAAATTGCTTTTCAATGAATCGTTTCATGTCATAAAATCGGCAGCTTAAGTGAATTAAGGAAAAATTTGACTTCCTGTGGAAACTTTTATATCATTAAACAAGCCTTTTAGTTATTATACACCAATGTCACTCTTACCTTATTAGGCTCAAATACTTACTAGATACTAGACTAGAATACAATCAACTAGATTAAGTTTTATTCTACAAATAATCCACATTCGTGCAAAGCCAAATATAATAATACCAGTCATTATTAATGACTGTACAAGAATGGAACATTCATCTTTTTTAGATATTAATATACGTACATGAAAAGATGCAAATTATAACACATATGTGTGCTAAAGTAACGTATATAAACGCGATATAGCGTGTCGTGACGTCGTAATCTTTGTCATCATAAATAGATGCCATAAAAAAATATATGAATAGGATGTACACTGACGTACAGTTCTAATCGTCGGCATTGTATAGGTAGGTATACATTAGTTTTGGTCAATCATAATTTATTTTTTCAAATTCTATTGTATTTTGTAGAATATAGGTTGTAATGATACAATGATGGAAATATTGATCGAACTACATTAAATGCATGATAGCGTTAAATTATGCATATCTATATCGATTAATTTAATATGCGGAATTTAGTTCCTTCCGCTAATATTTGATTAGGTGATGCATTTGAAACCAGAAATATATTCGCCACAGAAATCCATTTCATTGCATCCTAAACTTACAGTTAACACAATGATTTATATGTCCCATGTAAAGGTATTAGTGAAGTGTCTGCCAATATCGCTAAGGAATTAATATTAGTCTTGAAATGTTCTTTGTGAAGATGAAAAACGTGAAGCTTTTACCTTAAACGACAAGAATGATATTATACAAAAATACAGAATGAAGTTAAACAAAATGATATTTGCAAGGAAACGGGATTGACCAAATCGATATGGAAAAAAAGAACAGGGATTTTATCAATGTATGATAAAATAAACTTTAAATTTAATAAGATGAGAAAATGTGCACATCAAGAGGTTGATAAAGGTATCCTTAAATGGTTCACCCAAAAACGACAAGAAACTGTTCCTATAATTGGTAATGTGTTAAGATGTAAGAGATAATGAAAAAATGCTTCGTTTTATCAAAGAATATGAAATCTGCCCCATTCTTCTTCTTTCTTCTGTCGTTACAGCTCTTCGAAAATGTGTCATTTCTGGAAATTTTTTCACGAATCGATTCCAATATAAAACTGGAGTCACTGGAAGACATTTTCATAAAATTCCGAAAATAACCACTTTCTTCTTCTTTAAACATATAATTTAACAACGTATCTTCCTTGAAATCATCCTATTTCGATAGATTCTAGTTGCCCACCATAGCAAATAGTTTTATACATGACTCAGGTGATGAGCTTCCACTTAATTAGAAGATTAAAAGAACCTCAACAGGACCCCGAAGTTAATTATCGCTGTGGATAATGACATAGTGGCAAAAGAAGTGCTAACTAATGATCAGATTAGAGCTATTGGCAAAAAAATAAAATACTCGAAACCTGCTTGGTTACACCTCTTTATATTTACTCAATGAGATAGCTAGAAATTTAATTTATGAATGAAATTAAATTAAATAACCATATTTAACGTTTTTAAAATAAAACGATTATTATAGGTGCTCTAATATGCAATTGTTTACTTTTTTACTTTACGCACTAGTGCGTAGAGTAAAAATGCTTTACGCACTAGTGCGTAAATTTTAACTTTATGCGCTATAAAGCGTGCGTAAAGGTAGTACTTTAAGCGTGCTTGTAAAAAAATTATTTTTTTGTTGAAATAATGTAATTTACACGTGCTTATTGAAAAAAGCACTAAATTTACAATTAAGGATTTAAAGAAATATATACATCAGCAACCGCCAGCCAGCTACGGACATAGCACCGGGTTTACTTTGCCGCAACCGACTTGCAGAGCGATCTTACTCACGCCAGCACTCGCGTCCCCATCATTTAAAATGTTGAGTACTCAATCTGCCGCGCCGGTGAATATAATGTCTCTATCTCTATAATATTTTTCTACGATATTGCTTAGTAAACGAAAACATGTTACAAATATAACCACAAAAAATATTACTTACTTCCATAATTATTGTGGCTGTAGCATTGATTAAGGAATGAAGAAGATACGCGACTCAAATGGTAAGGTGCGATGCCGATTCTGGCGGCGAGATTTTAATAAGTTGCTGGCATTCTGTAATTATGTAGTATGCGTTTGATAAAACTGGTACGTGTCTGGTTTTATATAACTTATAATCTGGACAATCTGGTGGTAAATTGAATGTTGAGATTGTTTTTCTTATGTGACGGTTAAAAATGAAACAAACGTTGAGAAATAACTGAGAGAGAAGTAAAATGAATCTCAACATTAAAGTTTTATTGCCACTTAATTATGAATGAAATAAAACCAGACACGACACAGGTTTACCAAAAGCATACTACAGGAATGCCAGCAACTGACTGAGAATCATGCCGCCAGAATTGACCTCGCACTTTACCATTTGAGTCGCGTATTTTGTTCATTCCTTAATCAATGCTGTAGTGATTTTTATATTTACTTCCAGGTGGCACTGTTCCAATAAAAAAAATCATTACATCTAAGTGGTTGGGAGAAGGCCAATAATATGATGGTGTGCAGTGGCGGATTTATGCCCCCCCCCCCCCCTTCCATGGACTGGACCCTGCGTCTTTTGCCACCCCGTGCAAAACAAAATTTTGCCACCCCATAAATTAATTTAAATCATTTTTTTGTGTAAATTGGAAATAGTTTTATCCCTTTTAATTATACTGATAATTAAAGTAAGTAGTTTTTTTTAATGAACTTTCGAATTTCTGGTTGATAAAACATGTGTTTTGACATCTATATTTGACATCTATAGTGTTGACATCTATTATTGCATTCCAAAAATAATAAGAATTTATTTTAAAATTTTTTTAAATTAAACCGTCAATTTTTCATTTTAGCCTAATTTTTTTTTTTTTTTTTCTACCTATCGCTTATTAAAAGCCCCCCGGCCCTTGACTTCATCCTAGATCCGCCACTGATGGTGTGGAAGGAGGTTGTAAACACAGTTAAAAAATGTATGAAATTCCATTAAAAAAAACATTTAACTAAATCGTCTTGGCTCGCTCTGTATATATGTAAATAAATTACCTATGTTTTTGATCAAATTATAGCTAGTCGGGCGCACTGTAGCCTCTCTCTGCTATAAAATTTTCCAACAGTCAGCTTTTTACAATAATTCGTATATTTGACATTTAATTTTTAATATCTCTACTGAAATGGATTTCTCGCAATAAAAATCGTAAAATTTGATTTTAAATCAAGTTCGGTATTAAAGACAGGAAATCCAGTGACGCAGGAAATCCAGTGACGCAGAAATCCAGTGACGCAGGATACCCTATATGTATACACACTACGTGTCAAATTAAACCCAGTTTTGCGCATTAACAACTATTTTATTATTTTAATTGATTTAGTAATTTTAGGACATATCACTAGCCCAAATTTTCAAATTAAATTTCAATTAAAGTAATTATTAAACAAAATAGGCCAGGAGCGGGCAATTTTCTGCGTTACATTTGATTGCAGGATAATCATGAATTACTTACCTTTACAACGGGATGAGCGACATGATATTGGGTAAAAGTGGCGTAACTAGTTGCTGGCGCAATAGTTTTAACCACTGGTGCAACAGTTTTTATAACGGGTGCTGGTGCGGGTGCGTAAACTGGTGCAGGTGCATAGATAGGCGCCGGTGCGTAAATTGGTGCAGGTGCTACTGTTTTAATTATTGGTGCGGGAGCAAATATAGGTGCATGAGCTGGTGCCTGTAGAACTGGAGCTTCTTTGACGATTGAGGAATACAGATCCAATTCGTTTAAGTCGTAGCCTGGTGCTGCGGACGCTGCAGTCACTAGAAGCGCTATAGAAATCTGAAAGGGGAAATTGATTAATAGATTTGAGGTAGTGAAAATGTTGTCAGTCGGTCATCTGCTTGCATTAGTAGCAAATAATACCATATAATTTAGGACGGAATTTAGGACGGAAGTCCTCTCAAAATTTTATCAATAAAAAACAAAAATAAGTAACGGCACAAATTTTATCAATATTACCAACTTTTAAGATAAAAGTTCAGAAATCAATTTAAAGTAAAAAAAAATTAAACCAACAAAAAATTTAGATAGAAGGGAGGTTTATGGTAGATCTCCCTCAGTTCCCTCAACACATTTTTGAAAATTATTCTACATGCACTAACAGCTTTTACAACATATGCATATTATCCAAAATTGTAACAGTTCAAATATAGATAATGATTTTATCTAAAAAATATGACTTACGCCTCTTAAGGTTAATGGCGTATATCTTACTAGGAGTTCTTCGTAATAAACAATATCATATAACCTTGTAGAGTCGTTTTCAAATTTTCTATACTCCTTCGAGATAATATTATATTAGATATTTTGGACTTACCAAAGTTATCATTCTGTGCACAGTAAAAAATAAAAGTAAATAAAACCCTCGATTAAATCTATCCAAAGGAAGTGCAACACTGAATGGGGACTCTTCCTTGATATTCTTTTTATACACCGAAGCAGAAATGGTAGCAGTCTTGTTGGGCAATTGCTCGCCGTGCTGCAGGACATGTTCTATAAAAGACCATAAGTGTACCATTGAGAATGACAAACCATAAATAAGTTACGTAATTATAACATTCTTTGCTACAATTTGTATTGATTTCATTGAATTTGAGGAATGTTAAATTGTCAAAAATATTATATGTATAAATTATATTTGGTTCTTTGAGAATTAAACTATATCTGGTAACTTCACAAATTGTGACATAAAAAAAAATATCAGTAATAATTAATATTAATAATTCTATTTAAATAAAAAACTAAAATTATTATCCTTTTGTTAAACTAATGAAGAATGAGTTTGTGCACCTATACTGTTAACATAAGGCACAGTATGAAATAACATGATTTTAACATAAACAACGTTTCAGATTTTAATAAACTGTCTTGTCTAGCAGGACGTTCGGCGACTCAGTTGCCAGTTGCATTCAAGTTGTGGTTTGAGCTGCAATTGTTTAGTTAGGTAGTAATAATGACACAGAGTTACAAAATAGTTATTTACCTAACAAGTGCGGAAAGTGATACTTTACCGCACGCGATGGGAGGTCGATCAAGCCGTCAAGGGCGGTAAAGGCACTTTCTGCACGTGTTAGGTACAAAATTTTACATATGAGCATCTACATATTATGTACAAAAAAAAACATTATTAAATTAAAAATATTGTATTTCTAAAAGGGAAGAGATTTTTTATTGTAAATACTAAGTAAGTCTACTATTAGGAAATTTATCCCCAACCAGTACTCCATTTTGAATTAGAAAAACCCACTGTTTATATGTAAGCATTAAAAGCATGCCAAATTATAGCCTGTCTAAAAATTAAATATAAAAATCAAAGTGACATTTCGCTTTTTGTGAAATAAATATAGAACCAAACAGAAAATCTTAAATTTGGTTTGTATTTCTAAAAGAAAACAAATTATGTTATTATAAATACTAAAGTGTACTTTACCGCACACTATGCGGTAAAGTGCTACTTACCGCATCAAAAAATGTGCCGTAAAGTATACTTTACCGCACGCTCGTAGGTAAATAATATTGAAGGGTGTGTAAGTATTACTAACATATATTGTCTATGTTTGCGAATAAAATAAATGTTCACTTTTGAGAAAATCTTTGTTTCTGAAATTGCGACGATAATGTCTAAAATTATTATGTCTTTTCAAAACCATAATTAACCTAATTTTTTTAAATGTATCACACCATTCGTTCAAATTTGTTATTAGAATTTAACCATTCATATTTAAACGTAATTTTATTTTGAAATGTAGTAAAACCTTTAATGGCTAAATAATGACCACTCTTTTTCTAAATTCCAATGGCTTTATTATTAGATACTACCATTATTTCAAAATATATTTTCTTGTTACGTTTCAATTACTATTAGTAGGAGACCAAAAATTTCGAGTTATCACGACACGAGTAATTTCATGAAAAATGTTTAGTTCGAGTCAAAAGAAACAAGTTTTATTTATGAGGGAAAATCCCAGGATGTTGCGGAAAGGGTGAAAATAAGTTTTCAGTAGGTAAAAAAATATCACCTCTGGTTTCCATCCCAAATATACCCAAAAATGGTCATTTTGCCACTTTTAGGTTAGGATATCTGAATATCTCGACGTGACAGCCAATTTTGGTGGGCTGATTTGGATTCAACGCATCGAATTAGGCAGAAAATGATCCTTGCCCTCAAAAAGGATTCAGGACTCACAAATTTGTAGATCTGTATAATTTTAATATCAAATCTCGGCCAAATATTATTTTCGTATTTTCACGAAATCCTCCAAGTGTTGGTGAATACAGATAGACAGATACGCTGAGAAACAGTATATAGTTCGAAATAATCTGTGTTACAAAACTTTTGCTATACAGGGTGTTAAGAAAAAGTAGGTCAAATCGTTAGATTCTTTGGATAAAAATTGTACGACTTTTATAGTGTGATTTTTTAATTTGGGGCGTAGTTTTCCTATACAGAGTGTTAAAGTTAAAATTTTGAAAATTATTTTTATTAATAACTCCGTTGTTTTTTAAGATTTTTACCTAAAATTTTGCACAGACTTTTATCTTACGCAGATGCACTTTTTGTGTAATTTTGGTAAAAGAAGTCAAAGCGCAAACGTGGAAAAGGGTGGTTGTGGTACCCATTAACCTCCCCAACTTTTTCATGCGTACGCCTATGGTCTCTAAATAGTTATTTTTAGATTATTTCTTATTATTTCTCTTATTTCTCTAATTTTTCTTACTCTTAAAATTATTTTTTTTTTATTAACGAGATATTCCAATAAATTCAAATTCATTTTCAATATCTTAGTTTCGGAATTTATTATTTTTATTATTGTTGTTTGTAGTAACCAGTTTTTTTAAATCGATTATTTTTGGGCAAAAATGCTAGACGTTTTTTGGTGCATATAGTTAGAATAGTTCCATAAAATAAAAATTATAAAAAAAACAGTGGTGTACACATTTTTGTTTAGAAAACCTAATTTAATTCTTATTTAACTGTGTCACTGGCGTAGGTAAAAGAAGCAAATGAAAATCGTTTTCGTAATTGCTGCTCATTAAAATTAGAACCGAATAAACAAAATCTTTATAACTCCCCAAAAACTAAAAAAAAAATATTTTTATAACCTGAATTTAAGTGGTAATTTCGAGGGTAATTTAGAGATGTGACGTTATGTAGAAACATAATTACTACAACTGAAATCATTCCAAAGACGTTTTTGTGAAATTTGTATCACTAGTAAAAATTTGTACACCGACTACCAGCTGTGATAACTCCTCGGATTAATATCACACATCTGAATTTACTGGAATATCTCGTTAATCAAGTGCTAAATTAAAATTTTATAAGAGTAAGAAAAGTTAGGGAAATAAGTATTTAATCCAAAAATAAATATCTAAAGACCATGGACGTACGCACGAAAAAGTTGGGGAGGTTAATGGGTACCACAACACCCCTATTCCACGTTTGCGCTTTGGCTTATTTTACCAAAATTACACAAAAAGTGCATTTGCGTAAGATAAAAGTCTGTGCAAGATTTCAGGTAAAAATCCTAAAAAATAAATGAGTGATCAATATAAATAATTTTCAAAATCTAAACTGTAAACCCAAAATAAAAAATCACATTGTAAATGTCGCATTATTTTCGTCCAAAGAATCTGTGGTTAACAGCTTGACATACTTTTTCTTAACACCCTGTATAAATTAATATCGTGAAATCGTACCTACTCCTTCGTATTAATGGGTAATTATAATTTCAACTATTATAGAGTTAATTAAGAACAAATGTAATAGACATTGCAGAAACTGATCCAGATTTCCAAAGAATATTAACAAGGTCCTTCACTTCTTTGTTCAGATTGCCGCGGATAATGTTTATAGATGTTAAACGTGAAAGGGTTAGATTGGAAGACATAACGTTGGTTTATTCACGCAATACACCATAATTCACCATAGCGACTTGTAACTACATAGGTACCTAGAATTTATCGCGTATTTAGAAATTGTATCAGGAATAAAAGGCAATACGTTAGCCGTTATATAAGAGTTTCTTTTAAGCTGTTTATATTTTAGTACCTATTCATAAAATAACTTTTGGTATGCACTACAAACTTTTCATCAATTGAAATAGTTAATAGTAATAAATAGGTACATGACAATATAAACTGTATAGTACCCCATAAGTGAAGATGCATAATTATTGTATACAGACAGGATATTTTTGTTGATATTATGCTTGTGTAAAACCTAAATAAAGCTGTAAATTTAACGTACCAATTAATAATAAAAAATAAATAAATAAAAATAAAAAAAAATAAAAAAATTATAATTTACTTCGGTAAATTTTACCTTTATATTATGGTCTCTACTCTATATTGTATGTAAGTGTTCATATTTTGTGTATTTTATGTATTTTGTGTATTTTATGTAATTTAAGTATTTTATGTATTTATTAGTGTATATTTATGTAAAAAAAAAAAATAATAACAAACTAAGTACTACTAAATGCTATTCAACCTACTGTTTTATATATTCATTTTAATCCACGTGCAGGTTCTCCTTTGTGGATTTTCCAATGTTTGTGTACCCAGTATATATATTATGAAATTCTACTATTGTACTATTGGTGTGGTTAATAAACATTATTATTATTATTATTATTATTATTATTAATTAACGAAAGTAGAATATTTTGTAAAAAAAAAGATGGAACAGGCCTTAATCTAACAATGAATTCAAATACAAATTCAAGTGTATACGTCTTCAAAAATGTACAGTTTTAATTGTGAAAAGTCTCTTTCGAAAGATGATGTCGCCATTAGGTGAGAATCCACTACATCCCCTTACTTGATCCTTCAGAACCACCTGATTGGAAGACAATTTAATGTTGACTTTTAAAACAAAATTTTTGTAATCAGACACAATAATCAGAAATACAATCAACTTTCCATTAATGATCGAAAATGATATTTACGGAACAAAATGAAATAATAAAATCTGAATCCTGTAAACTGAAAATAAGAAGAGAGTGAGCCAGATACCTGTTTAAACAAACAATGCTTAAAGTGTCGTGACACCTACGTAGTTTTTTAAATAACTCTGCTGGCGCCGTATGTGGTAATGTTCATTTTTAGTGCAACTTAAACGTTAGATAAATCGAATTTTTCAGCAGATACAAGGTCAATGTTGATATTAGTAATTTTTTAAAGCTATTTTCAGGTTATTGCTTTTTCAAACAGGAGGTCCTGAAAAGGGGCTGGAACCTTAGATGCTTGTGAAGTAGTTTCTACTGCGCACCAAAAAACTGGTCACTACCAGAGGGTTTTCTTGATTTTTTGATATTATAGTAATTCTTTTTAAACAGTTTTCAGTTTATTGCTTTTTCAAACACGAGCTCCTCAAAAGGGCTGGAACTTTTGATGTGGCACTGCTTCTGAAATAGTTCCCACTAAGCATCAAAAAACACCAAATATAATTGCAGCATCTAGAGATTCATCATTTTGCTCTGAGAAACGAGATAGTCTAGCTTTAAAAAATTTGAATAAAGTTGTAAACAATTCGTATTAAGCAAAAAAAATAAAATAATAAAGTTTATTTCTTTTGAGGAACAATTTTATATTAAATTGGTATACTTGCTTATTTGTTTTAAAAAATAATGCAATATTTTAAGGGGTTGGTCGTTCCTCGAGAAACACCACATTTTCCTGTGTGCTATACATAGTACTGATTCTTGTGATAGGTCACAATAATTTTTATTCTGTTATGGAAATTGTCAATTATTCGTTTTATTGTTTTAAGTCGTAATTTTACTGCTAACTATCAGCTACTTAGCCAGGAAATGGATAATCCGGGCCCAAACTGTGCAATAACCTCAACTTAAGAATATCAAATCACTTCCCAGTACTTATGCAACATCAAATACCTATATTTAAATTTCTAAAAATAAAATTAAATAAAAATAACTTTAATCATATGTGGGTGAAGTGCGGCAGAGTTAAGTTAACGGTAATATGAATTTCGACACTGAATTAATGTTTGAATGTTTAATATACTTGAACATGTTCTATTATGCAGTTTTCGGAAGTTGTGACGTCTTTATGACCCTCGCAAAATACGTTAGTCCGAAAGAGACATTACACATATACGAAGATGGAGCAGTGGTTTTTGTAAAACTCGCTGCGGAACTGGCTAAAATTTTATTGTTTAGAAGATATAAAGAAGAACGGAGACGTATGATATTTATTTCTTTATTTATGAATTAAGTATAACCTAATTTATTGTGTTCCGAAGAAAAGTTATTATTAAAAGTAATTCATCTGGCGCAAGTACATATATTAATCATGTTTTCATACTCATTTGTCGGTAAAATGTAAACATTTTTAAATTAGAGAAATATCATCAAGTATTACTCAATTTTTAAAGTAGTTACTCTAATTTTGATTAATTGATGATGTTATACCCTATTAAGTCATATTTTCAAATTCAGAATCATTTCACATCTCGCATATATTTTTGTACATATCATATTGCTATCACAAAATTTTCAACTCAATTTTGATTTAGTAGCTCGTTTTATCTCACCTCATGTGAACTATCTCTGTGTAAGATATCATTTTTCTATGCTATCTCGTGTATCTGACAATACCATGTAGGCACTGCAAAAGAGTTTAATAAATTTCCATTACAGTCCAAAAATTAATAGACATACCTATGTAGAGATTCGTCCTAATTAGTAGCGACCCTTCCGATATGAAATAAAAATATATACCTAGGTAGGTTTAATTATTATTCAGTTTCCAAAATTAGAGCACATTATTAATAATATTTTAATAAATGTAAATTGATTTCGCTTTACTCAGTGTCATAACTATGTGATATGTTTACTAAATTCTTTAAATATTTTCCTCTGCAACTAATCACTATCTATCTCACCTGAGATACTTCGGCAGATGGTAATTTATCAATACGTTCGTGTTTTTTTAATAAACCCTCTTTCAAACAGCTCTGGCAATTCTGGCATTAATTTATACATACCTACATTATATTTTGCGTTTTATTTTATATTTTTAATAGTTATTATTTATTAGTCGATATCGATAGAGCAAGAAATGAAATAATAATTAAAGAGTAGAAGTTACAAAGGAGGTATATACTAACATTTCCCTCGACACTTACCTCTTCTGCAATTTCCACTCTTCAATTATTGCTAAGTTCAACCTGTCAGCAACTGCAACTTGAAGAAGATCTGTTCATAATTTTAACTAAAATAAATAAATATTATTACTTAATCCTTTGAATAACTCGACAGAGTATGAAGCAACCTCTTGGAAGACCACTTATCCATTGGTGCAATAAAATTAAGATAACTTTCCGAAATGTCTTCTGCGCAAGCTCTTAATAGTGTCTACAACAGTAATATAATTCCTCACTTTACATCGACAAATAACATTGCAGATATTCAACAAATTGTATAGATATTCGTTTTTTCGGTGGGGT
Source organism: Rhagium mordax (assembly GCA_963680705.1). Taxonomy (NCBI): domain Eukaryota; kingdom Metazoa; phylum Arthropoda; class Insecta; order Coleoptera; family Cerambycidae; genus Rhagium; species Rhagium mordax. The sequence continues at coordinate 10,211,763 of OY796660.1, read as the reverse complement.
TGTGCACGTCTCAATATTTTCACTAAATACAGTAAGTACGGTCCATTGCAATAGTTCCTATCAAATCAAAACCAATTAATTAATGCTTGCTTGTTAAAGGAATTATTGCCATGCGCGGATTGTAACGCTCTTCCATATCCAATAGTCCTATATTAGTACCTATACTGTATTAGAAATTGTTTAGCACCACCTGTGATTAACGAAAACTAGTAAAACAGTAGAAAGTATCTGGATAGTATCGGACTGGCCCATTTGAATCTAAACCGGTAGAGAAAATTTCTTGGAAAAAAAAGGACCAAAGAAAAAGCTTCCTTGACTGGCATAGAAACTTAAACGTCAATTTCCGCAAAATTTATTCTCAACCGATTCAATGATGTACTTAATTAGTATCCCATTCTATATTAAAAATGTTTCTTTTAATTAGTAATGTTCTGCTCCTAGATCGAATAAAATTCAAAAAAAGAGGCGCAACTGTCAAGATTTCGAGATTTTAGTGTTGTATTCTTTTAGCAATAGCTTCATGATTGTCATCAATTTTAAGGACTACCTATACAGCCACCTTACAAGTACCTTCTCGTACCACTAAAAAACTAAAATTTCGAAACCTTGAGAGTTGCGCCACTTTATTATTTTTTACTCGATAGTTCTAGTACACATCTTTCGTATATATTTTAATTATAAATTATAAATGTGTTGCATGAGTGATTATCATTTTTCAAAGATGTTTTGAGCACCTTTGTGCTTTATCTTCGTTTCAACTTCCAACCGCAAACAAACACATAACACATATAATTTGTAAATTGTATATCGGTTTTTTTATGTTTACTTATATCTTGAGATGCACTATACTTATGGAATTCAATTACTTAGTTATATTATTCTTAAACATTATTTTATCTAAGTACACGTATCGTTTTGTTTTTGTTTCTTATAACGGATATAGGCATTATTCAGGCAGATCACATTCATAGTGAATGTTATTTATAAAAATATACGAGCTACCTACTGAAATAAATCTATATTTAAACTTTTTTTTTCTAGGTCTAGTGACCGGAGTGGCTGTATGTTTGACTTTGGTAACCATGGCCACACTATATTATGGATTTTTTATTCAATCACCAATTATAAGACTGGAATATATGTTAAATTCTTTAACAATTTTATTAAGTGTGACTGAAGTTATATTTGGCATATTAGATTTATCACTTTGTTGTAAAAAGAGGTATTATACCTAATAAAAGAATCTTAAATTTCATTTTTCTGTTCTTCACGATTATGCTATATGTTAATTTATTCAGTGGCGTAGCGGCAACCAGCTTGACCACCACAAGCATGGGTGTCGCTAAGGGGGAGGGGGCAGGGGGGCGGTCGCCCCCCTGGCTTTTGACAGATAGTGTTAAAATTGGCTAAATTAATATTCACGAATAAATTTTATAGCAATTTTCCAATCATCCATGTATAAAAGGTACCTACATTAAAATTATTTATTTAAAGTAACAATTCGGTAACTTTTTTTTCCAATAAAAGCGCTAAAACATTTCTTGAAAAATTTGCTCTGCCCTCCCCTTGAAATTTTGGAGGCGACGCCCTTGACCACAAGGGTTTTGAACCCATAATAGCATAGTGCGAGCCTAAATCGCCTTAATATAGGTAGCAAATTAAACTGATGAAAGTTATGCCCTTTCCAGTCGATTTATGATTTATACGTTTTTTATATAAATTTTTTGGAACATTCTACAGGATATAGGCACTCTTGGTATTATTTTGAACATAATTTTTATAATGAAAGTGCGGTTTGCTTGAAATCAGATTAGTTAAAAGTAGGTAGGTAAAAATAGGACTAACATCAATTATATTATCTACTTGGATGTAGAGATACGCTTTACTGTGTATACAAAGAATAACTGGTTAAATAATTTCGATGGAATGAAGCTGAAATATAGTAAGAGGTGTAACAAAATCTAGATTATTGCAAAATTAAAATAAGAAACTACAATTTAATTCGTGCCTTTGAAAGCCCTTTACTGCTCTACATTCTATAAGGTGAATATAAACACAAATATAAAATTATACCTAGTCAATAAATTATATTTAAATAATGAGACAGCTTAGCCTACAAAAATACTTCTGAGATTTTTAGAAACAGTAAAGGACGTACTTCTTTAAGTTAAATCAGCAGTAACACACAACATATGAATATACGTTAAGGAATCTTATATATACACATATAAATTGCAGGGTTTATAAAACTCCACAAATTTACCACGGGAACTTATATCGCGTTTATAAAAAAAAAACAATGTACATCAAAGCATACTTGCCAGAGAAAGAGAGAGAAAAACTATTTACGTTACATATAGAATACAGGAGTAGCTTACTAAGTTTGTTGCAGTTCAACTTTTGCAATTTATATATGCAAATACAAGATATCAATGGTTGTAAATAATGTTTAAGCAATAATTTCAAAATTTAGTTATAGTGAAGGTGATGACCTCCTATATTAAATATTTCAATTTATAAAACACCTAATTAGCCTAATTCGTCGATGACCACTCCATATTCTCTTCCTGTTTTTCACTGTTCGGTTGTGTGTTTTCTTGAGCGTTTTGCTCTGGGGAACTTTTCTGTTGATCTCCAGCATTCTTATCTTCTTTTGGGGGGGAAGGTGCTTTTGGGGGAGGTTTATTGAGTACAGAATTCACAATGTTTTCAAAGTTAGATTTTTCCTGTCTAATTTGTGCAACTGTGACCGGTGGAGGTAAATGTTTGAGTGCATTACCAGTTTTTGCCCTGGTTTGCTCCAACCACTGGTATGACGCTTTAAATGCTTCATCTACCTTAGACAAATCCTCAGTTGTGAGATGAGCATACTTTGGATCTTTTGACCTAAAAACAATTCGTAATATAGCTATATTGAACAAAAGAACTAAAATCTTCTAAAAATTTATTTGTTTTCATATATAGGAAACATCTTCATCACGAAAATGAGGCATACAATGATATAATATTAGTGAGGTTACGATACATAAGAAATCAACTCTTCCAAATGGAACTGACAAATTATTATTGCACACCTAAATCATAAATCAAAACATAATCAAGTATCACACACGCGCACCTTAAAGTTTTTATGTTACTGCCTTTAAAAGTTGCTCCGCCACAATGCATTTTAGAAGATCTTAAACTCTTTGGGAAGTATTTTATATAAACCAATCTCAAGAGCCCACCCTTATGAGAAGCACTCCAATGAAAAAATGTATTAGTTTTTGTTTTTGGTTTGTTTTTGTTATCATTTGACTAACTGATCATTTTTCTCAAAATTTTGTAATACGTCGGAACCATCGAAAATAGATATCAAGTATCAAAAAGCAAATTTTTTAATCAAATATGAAAATATAAGGATGTTCCGTTTAAAATTAAAATAATAAAATTATTATAATTTTTAAATTTTCTAGTTCACCTTAAAATTACGAAAATTCAAACACTGGATACACAATTTAAAAGCTCATTTTTAAGTTAACCCACGATAAAAATTTGGAAATTATTTCAAAAATTACTCGGTCCTTAAATGTTTACTACACTTTTAGGTAAGTTAGGTGAGTTTGTGACCTTTTTTTCTTTATATTTTTATTTGGTACATTAAATAATATGGCAACCTATATTTTCTAATAAAACAAAATTTACTTACTTTATTAATTCCAAAGCTTTCATACAAAGCTGCAAGGACTTGGCAAAATCTTCAATAACCATAGGCCTAAGCTCGCATTCTATCTTCCTTGTTTGAACTGGTTCTCCAATGGATTTCAATTGAGCTAATTTGTCAATATATACTTGTTTGTTACAATCCTCCCCATCCTCGTATAACCAATTCTCCATTTCATCAAGTTGCATGACTAAAGCATCCCGGTCGCTTTCCAAAATGTACAGGGCAAGTTCGTCCTCGGATGAAACTTTACTACGCAACTCATATACGTATTCTTCAAATGCATTTCGTGCATCGGCTCTCTCCTTTTCCTGTTTATCAGACGCAATCATTTTGTACTCTTGTTCTGTAAATTGGTTGATTTCCACTTGCGAAAATCCATTTGTTAGGGATTCGATTGGAAGTTCGATACTTTTCACAGTTTGTTTCTTTTTCTTTTCTTTGTCGCCATCCTAAAACAGAAAATTTGGAATTGAGTGATAAAAGGGACATATAAACCAGCATAGAAATTCGAATGAACACAAAAAACACCTGAAAAAGTAATTTATGTAAAAAAAAAACCTTTATTTTCCACATCATTTTTGCAGGCAGTATTTGCAAATATTTCTACTAAAAAAAAAAACTTAATAACATTCACTTAATTTTTCTTTTCAGGATCGCCAGATTAGGACAAGGAACGATATTAAATTAATTCACTAACTCAATTAATAATTTCATTTCATTCCTTGTCCTAATCCGGCAATCCTGAAAAAAATATATACTATACCGAAAGAACACAATAAAGTTTAAGTTAAGTTAAAGTTTAAATCGTACTTATACATTTACAATTATTTCAAGAGTTAATTGAAATTCTTTACAGAATGAACCATATGAAACAACCTTATAAAGGGGCAATTTCTAAATATTTATGACAAACTTGGACCTGGGCTTGTTGGCAAAACAAATTTCACAACGGATATGTACTCTTCTAGTACAGGTTTAATAACATGCATTTTAATTATGCTGTCTAAACTAATTTTCAATTTAACATTACCCCTTCTATATAAATTGCGGATATCCACTAGACCTTAACTCAAAGCTGCGGAAGTTACAAAAAGATTTTGGACAGATGGAAAGAATAAACCTCTTTTTTCCTTAATGTAATTAAAATTATACAACATATCCTTTACTCATTTATTCGAAAGTATACTATCTAGAGGATAGGCGCAATTATTATCGCAAATACCGGAATCTTAAAATATAAGTGAGAAAGCTAGCGGTTGGGTAAAAAAAAATTAAAATAGGTGCATTTTATAAAAATTAATTTTTGGCAATAAACGCAATTTTTGAAAAAAGTTACAAAACAAAATCATCATTAAATACCGCCCAAATGTACATAGGCATACATGACGGAGACAGATTGTATATAGCTGACTTGATACAATAATTATAATTTTTTGCTATAACTGAGTGGCACAAAGTTAAAAAATGGACTCATTGTTACACACGCCTTCAAAAAGAACACAAACATTCATGGAATGGTCAAAATGAAATATGGCAAAGAGACCTGATATAATTTGTAACCGTTTCACTTTTTCGTTAATTCAAAATATATTTTTGAGTGATTTTTACTTTACTCAAGTTTGAAAAAATTAAAGAAATCAGCCTCCATTCCACTAATAATTCTTCTGATACAATCATATTTTCTTTACACTGTTTTTCCCCAATTTAAAATTATTATGGATAAATTACCAGGAAAATTTTCGTAATCCCGACGAGAAAAAATTAACAATTAAAAAAATTAACACAAATGACTGCGATGGCTAACAATTTTATATTTCTCTATTTTGTCGAAAATCGGCAGAATATATATCGATAAAAATATATCAGGTCTCAAGGTAGCACGTTAACACAAAATACACTCAAAGGATCCACAAGGAGGAATTAGCTAATATCAAGAATCACCTCTACAATGCAAACAAATTACAAACAAAAAAATTAAAAGGGATGTAAGCAAAAACAGTGGAACGAATAACAAAGTTGCCGGGCCAGCGTTGCCGGGACAATATGCGTACCCCGCTGAACCAGGCAGATATTTTCTTCGTCCAGCTGGAGCCGGAGCCTACCTCAGGAGCAGCCCCGCCGTTATTGGTATCCATGGGAGCTTCGGTCTCATTCGGCTTCTGCTCTGTCGAGTTCTGCTGGTTCAGTTGTGGCTCCTTCAGCTGCTGCTGTTGCTCTTCGGGAATATCAGGCTCTACAGATTCCTTCGCCTCATACATGGATGCACTTGAGATCATCATTATACCATGAATATTTATCCTAACCTTAACCTTAACTTTCTGTGGTTTACCTTCAGCATTTGGTCTAATGTCTTTTATCACCCATGTACCTAACAAATCAAATAGTATTCATTACACTCCTACAACTTAACTTGATTTGTAAAAAAAACACTAAATAAATATATTATACTTCATTTTAAATGCTATCTACGTTTCAAGACTAACCTATATCACGCTCAGGGTATGGTATATTTCCAGAATATTTTGCTCGAATGGAGAATGGTTCTTGTCTGTAGAAAGTCAACATTTTTGAGAAAGGAATGGCATGATTTTTGGGAAAAGCTTCAATTTCCCCTGCAGATTCACCACCAGGACTTGCATCCCACGATACAGTTATGGGATAGCACTGAAATGAAATCCATTAAAATTGATAGATTCGACTTAAGAAGTAAAAACTTACCTGTACATCAGTGACGCTGAAATCACGAACTCTAACAGCGGGTGATAGCATAGCGCACTGTAAAGCGCATCCACGACTTACTGCTTCATCTTGGTTGAGCGTAGTACTGGGAACTTGTTTGAAAACTTTTTCGATGAGCTGTTTAAGGGCAGGCATTCTACTAGCTCCTCCAACTATTTCCACAGAATGTATATCTTCCAGAGATAATTCTAAAAAAGATAAATATTGCTAAAAATTTTTTCGTATATAGAGGTAGTACCTGAATATTTTGAAACACTGCGATCTGAATATAATTAAAAATTTCTATGATCTACCTGATTGTTCGAGACATTGCCGCAAAGTAACTTCTACCCTTTGGAATAAATGTGCCGCAAGCGCTTCCATATCTGCTCTCTTCATATCACCAGAAACATCTTTATCGTTCATGAAACATTCAATGTTCAATGGCAAAGTTGTTGAATTTGCAGACATTTGTTTCTTCAATTTCTCTACCTCGGTCAAAAGCCGCAAGAAGGCTCTACAATATAAACAAAATAAAATTTTGTAATAGGTAAAAATTATGAAAATTTACTACAAAATTTCAGGTGAATCACTGTGAAAAAATTAAAGCTATCTAAATGTTTATTTATAAGAAAAAGCTCCGTTTTTCATTTGTTTATTAAACAATTTTTTTCCATTTACTATTTTATTTATACCGTTAAATAATAAATTTATAACATTTGAAATTGCCCTAATTTTAGGGTTAGCCCGAATTTCACATTTTTCAAATATAAAATCATTTAGTAATAAAGGCTAAATAAATATTGTTACATTACTACATGGGTCTTACCTTGGATTTGATTTAGCATCAATATTATATTTAGACTGGAATTGCTTGCAGAAATTATCAGCTATAAGCAAATCAAAGTCTCTTCCTCCTAAATTCGAATCAGAAGCAGTGGAGAGCATCCTCAACTTGCCCTTGTGAAAAGCACATACGGAAACTTGCAAGGATGAATGACCACAATCCACAAACACGATATTACGGGGCCTTTCTTCCGGAGATGGAAGATCTTGCTTGTAAATGCCATAGGATAATGCAGTAGCCGTAGTCTCATTGAAAAGCCTTAGAACATTAAGACCTAACAAAGGAAAAAATAAAGATAGTACAAGGTCATTTTTATCGTCAGCGATATAACATTGTATTCTTATTTAAGCATTTAGGGGTACAGATTTCATAATAAGTATTGTTAATTTTCATTCTCATCTATGAATATTATATACATCTCACCTGCAATAGCCGCAGAATCCAATAAAGCCTTTCTCTCATTGTTAGTAAAATATGAAGGAACTGATATCACACAATCATTTATTGGTGTCTGTAAAGCTGTAGTGGCAATATCTTTTAGTTTTGTAAGCAACATTGCTAAGCATTGCTCCGGTGAAAATTTGTGTTCTTCATTTAAATAATGCACCTGAAAATAAAAAAGCTTCTGTCTCAGATGTTCAGTTTTTTTATTGTTTGGAATCTTCAAAAGTGCTAAAACTTTTATCGACAATTTTCTTGCAAAATTAAAAATAGAACAATTAAGGGTAATTCGATTTGTCTGTTTATAACTTTAGGTGTCAACAGAACTTAACAAAATAATGGAGATTTTAATATACTGAATGCTGAAAAGTTCTTAGTTGTTTGTTATGTTACTTGGTTTAGAAGATACTAAACATATTTCCCCATGATAGCAAAATCATAAAGTTACCTTTTCGAATTTTTAAAATATGAGTTAAAATTGAAAAATGATTTTATTATTAACAATTATGAAGTGTAGTACCTTTTTAACAAAAATTATCTGAAATTACAAAAAAAAAATGTTCTAAAAAAGTATAGTTCAGTACCTGTATTCGGAAATTAACACATTCACGTCAATCTAGATGCAGAAATAAAAATAGGTCTAAAAAAATCAAGTGGGCTAAAACATGTCTCAAACGAGTGCAGTCGTACCTTAAATCGTCTCTAGAATCCAAAAACGTAAAAATATACAGGGCAAAACCGAAAATGATAGAAATGTGACAAATACCGAAAAATCTGCACTTTCCCCTGTATATTATGCCCTCCAAATCTTAATTTTATATCTAGAAAGTTCTGGTTGCTATGACGTGTCTAATAATTTCGTTGACACCTGGTATAGTAAACCTCTTATTATCTTGCAGTATTTTACTGATACCTATTACAAATTACAAACTAAAGCTCCCTTATACAAACACTGTACTTTGAAATATCTGTTTTTGAATTCCTTAAGACTAGAAACTGATGTACTACAAGTTGCCTAATATTGGCGCAAAATGCATTATATTTGGCCAATTTCTAATCCCGATTTATTTTGTTAAAACTTAAAATTAAAGCTTAATTTTTTAGAAACTGACAAAACACATACTGGCAAAGGCAGTAACCTTAAAATATACGAAAGAAATTTTTATTTCTCCGAGAAATTAATTATTTAAAATGTGCTTTTACATAGACAGTAGAAATTAATTAATATCGTGATAATAACTTTATTACTATGTAATTTCTTTTACCTTACGTTTTTCTTATATGTATTCTGAAGATAATCCTACCTGATTTTTCTTCAAAGTACCTAACATTATTATGTAGGGCTCAGATTAAAATATTACAACTGTTTTGCTTGTCTGCAACATGGCGGACGCTATTAGTTCAGCCAAACTAGTGCAGGTGACGCTGGTGACGTTGCCAGCACCCTGCAGGGTTTATGAATGAATGATAGTTATTTTTAGAGAGAGATACACCGGTAACCGGTTAATTTGATTCTGGTTTGTGACTGGACAAAAGTATTACATGACGACATTATATTATATACTATTATAGCTAAACTTCGCCCCTAATGTATTTTATGTATTGTATTATATTTTATGTAATATTTAATGCATTAATAAAGACTATTATTATTATTATCGAACGGCAACAGTAAATTGGGTTAATAATAGTATTGACCGTATTTTTAGATTGTTAAAAAATGCTAGTATTTGACATTTGACAAGCAAGAATATAAAATATTTTTATAACCTAAATAAATGAGCTTGAAAATAGCTTTATTGTGTAATGTAATTATTTGTATTAACTGGTTAAAAAATGTGGTAAAATTTTACATTAGCGTATCTCCGATATTTAACTTTTTTTTATCTATACTTACGTATTTTTGTCTGGAAATCACGAATCTGAAGTCAATTTTATCCGCTCTCCTATACTTTTCGAGATATAGGGGCCGATGTACCCCAAAAATGGCATCTCGCCATAGGCGTAAATAACATTTTATTCGGCGATTTTTATCGTATTTGTTATCGCTAATGCTTATTTGAAATTCGCAGAACGTTTCTGTGAATTCGCTTTCGTCTTTTTTTTATTTAACAGACATACATTGTAAATTAATTGATAACGAACATCGCCTCTTTTCCCCAACGACTTCTCTTGTCCAGAATGGTTGTCTTTTCCCAGCAAGAACTATAGGGATTTTTTACGTTGTTATGTTGGCAATTTACTTTTGATTTCAAACTTTCAAAGCACGCTTAAAATTGTTTTGAATTGCCAGTCTATTTTTTGCAGATTTTGCTTGAAAATTCCTCCTTAATACTTATATCCTGTTCATGAAGAAAAACATGTTCCTTCTTTGAAGTAACAGGTAACAGGAGTAAGCCCGCCCTAAGTTTGAAACCAAAAGAACTAAGCAAATTGCCAACATAACAACGTAAAAATCTCTAGTTCTTGCTCGGAAAAGCGGCGACAAAGATAGTAATCTTTGGCGGCGATGTGCGTGTTGTCAATTAATTAACAATTTAAGTCTATTAAATACAAATAAAGTGACCAAAGCGAGTTCACAGACACGTTCTGCGGTTTTCAAATAAGCATTAGTGATAACAAAAACGATAAAAATCGCCGAATAATATGTTATTTATCTATTTATGCCAAAGGCGGGATGCCATTTTTGGGGTACATCGGCCCCTATATCTCGAAAAGTATAGGAGAGCGGATAAAATTGACTTCAGATTCGTGTTTCCATACAAAAATACGTAGGTAAAAAAAAGTTAAAAATCGGAGATACGCTAATGTAAAATTTTACCGCTGTCTCTTTACAGACAGTCTTCACTATTCTTAGTCGTTTAGGTTACGCACAGAAAGTTTATAAAACGTTACTTCATTCGAGCATAACCTTAAAACAACAGAATAACAATAAAAATGGAACAAGTATAGAGTGTCTAATAAATGTATCCACTTCGTAAATAATCAATCACAACTCGCAATTTCAATAATAATATTGTAACACACATATAAAAGCAAATAATATTATTTTTCACTGAAAAATTTTATTATCTCGCTATATCATCTCTGCTCTGTGCTATATTTATATAAGTAAAGTAAATATAACCAGAAACTTGTCTGATTCCGTGATTCCTACTTCGGAATGCGTTTCTCCCACCAGTTTTGACCAAACGTCGGTTATTAACGAAGATAAACGAAGTCACGATTTGTCCCGTGAGATAGTAAATTGCATATATCAGAAATATTTGGCTTGTAAAATTAATGAATGAAATGCGTTTACTACTTTAGTATCGTAGCCGCACGGAAACATGTAGGTAGCGCCCTCTGACTTGGCAATTGGTACTTCGTTAGAAGCGACGGTGACACAGTTTCTAGTCTTAAATGAGATGAGTCAGATTAAAATCAAATATAAACAGAAAACTAGTTCAGTGATAAGCATATCTGGCTAATATACTTGGGTTCTTCGAAGATTTTGAAAATTATTGAAGAAAGTAAAACATAAAACAAAAAATATATAAATGTATTTTAAAAATATTTCTTTCAATGTAAAAATATACACCTTCAACAACAAAAGAAACAACTTTTCAAAAGTATAACACGCAATTTTTTTAAAATATACAGTGTGTCTCACTTTTCACCACTAAACCCTATCTCAATCGCTAATATAAATTCCTAATTTTTGCCAATTTCTTTTGATCATAGTAGGCGTATTTAAGTTTGGAAAAATATTTTTATTAATAACTTTTTAAACACAATCTGAAAGAAAAGAAGTATACCAAATTTGATCTAAATCGATCACCAAATGGCCCAGATATTGGGGTGTAGTGGTGAAAAGTGAGACACACTATATATGATTGCAAATAATTTTAATTTTCAAATCTGTTTTTCAAATTTTCTTGTTGCCTTTAAAGTTGTTATTCTTAAAGTTTAAACACATTTTTCCTCAATGCTTTACTTTCTTTTTAGCCCACACCACTGCCTACATTGTCGTCAATGCTAGTTTCATCCAGATTTAGAATTAGAGTTGCTTTTATTCACCAGGCTTATAAGTTCTATTGATTAAACATTACAACCTACTACATGTTGCTTTAACAGCAGTTAAATAAGGAACTTGCATGTACATAATAATTAGTTTAAATAAGTACGTTTTAAAAAATACTAGCTCATTCTATTTAAATCTAGAAGTATATTGCTTACATAAATAAAAATGAACAAGAATTTTAATAGTGCCACATACCCCGAAAAAGAAAGAATGAGTTTCTTTTTCGGATATGCGGCACTATTAAAATTCTTGTATTATTTAACCCTGTTAAACTTCATTCTTATAAACATTAACATTTAAATTTAATAAAAGAGTACTATATGTCCTTTAATGGCAGAAAATTACTTATTACATAAATGTGGTTTCCAACATAAGTGCAACAATATTAGGGCAATAGAAAGAAACTAAGTAAGCAGTTTGATTGTTAAAAACATAAAATATTTTATGAAAAAAGTTTGAATATTGCGAATTCTTATTACAGCTTAAGGGTGCTTAGAATAGCAGTTTCTTCACCCGAGTTGCAGCACTGGAAGATCATTTCTTTAGAGCAAAATGTTATTGACAAATAAGCAGCACATGAACAATACATAACATCAGAATAATTTCAACAACTTGTACAATGAACAAATCGCCAGTTTCAACCAATCCTATATAAAATAATAATAAAATTGTATACAACAAAAATTTTGAATTTCATTTGATAATAATTATGGTAGTAACATCTACTATATGTACAGGGTGTCCCGTAAATAATGGATAATCTTGAAAATGGTAATAGGCCAGGCGATAACCTATCAGAATATCATAACTTGACCTTATTGAAAACCCTACGGTTTTCGAGATACAGGCACTCTTTTGAAATTTTGAAAATTTCTACTCTATGATAGTGCATGCCACCGTCACAAGGTAAGGATTTTTTCATTCTGTTTTTTGGTGCGTATTGTAGACAGTTGTGCTATTAAACGTATATTATAGAAGTTTATAGAAAACAAAGACAGTATTCTCAAAAAAATAATACTATCCTAGAGCAGAAATTAAGTGTCCATATTTCAAAAATCGTAGGGTTTTCAATAAAGCCAATTTATGAAATTCTAATAGGCCTATTACCATTTTCAAGATTTTCCATTATTTACGGGACACCCTGTACATATATCAATTAATCAAACGTAATTTACAATAAATATACAGCGTGTCCCACTTTTAATGGCCCCCCCTTCACAACTCAATTATTAGTTATCCAATTTTAACCAAATTTGGATTGGTGTCAATGACCTTTGGTGTGATCTTTTTGAATTAAACAAAATTTATTTTTGTCAGTGGCGTGCATTTTTATTAAGAAAAAAGCGGTCGCATTTTCGAGAAGTCATATTAGGCTTTTTTTTACAGAAAAACTAATACAATATTATTAATCAGCATGCTTTAGAACCCCCATGCCGAAAACTTCACAACATTTTGATTAAGGGTTTCCGAATAACGGGCCCAGTAAAAATAATTTTTTTCAGTCGTAAATAATTGACAGCTTGAAAACGGTTTGCGTTTTGAAAAAAAGTCATTCTTCATTTTCAATTTACATTGATTTAATCTATCTCCCCATGCCTTCAAAAGTTTCAAATGCTGCAAGCAAAAATTTTTCATTGGACGAAAAAAAATACTTTAAAGCAAAAGAAAAAAGGTTGCTCTGATTAAATTAAACTATTAAATAGATCGTTGTCAAGATAATTATTTACGACTGCGGCATTACAAACTTTTGAACACATGAAGTGATAGAGTAAAACAGTTTAAATTGAAAATAACGAATAACTTTTTTTCTAAACACAAACCGTTTTCAAGTTATCAGTTATTTACGACTGAAAAAATGTATTTTCACTGGGCCCGTTTTTGAACATGGGGGTTCCAAAGCATGCTGATTAATAATTTTGCATTAGTTTATCTGTAAAAAAAAAAATGCCTAATATGACTTCTCGAAAAAGTTACCCCGTTTTTCTTAATAAAAATGCACGCCACTGGCAAAAATAAGTTTTGTTTAATTCAAAAAGATCACACCAAAGGACGTTGACAGTAACCCAAATTTGGTTGAAATCGGATAACTAATAACTGAGTTATGATGGGGGGGGCCATTAAAAGTGGGACACGCTGCATATAAACTAGAATTCACCTTGTCAAGAAAGTTTGATAAAAATTAAGAAATCTTATTGGAATGAATACTTATTAGAAATACACTAGATATCATCAGTTGGTTTTTTTAGAGAGATTATTTATATTAATAGCAACATTGCTCTTCTTTATTAATGCGGTAGTTCCAGACTCATAATGGCGTCTTGTAATTATGAGTTTTTGTAACAACCGAGTCTTTTATTTCTGTAGCATTTTGCACAACAGCAAAGCAGCTATGTATACAAAATTTTAATAACAAAATAGACACATTTACATATTTAAATTTTCTTAATACAAGTAAATGAGATTCCTCCGACATTAAACATATCACATACGTGTATAAACACAAAGCTACTTGTCAAAATACATCGTTAATATTTGAAAGGGAGGTAAAATGAAACAAGTTTTATTAAATAAATAAACCTAAAATATAACTATACAGAATTTCAACGTTTGCTTGTCAGTTTTGACAAAAATAGGCTGCATTCGACCGCCAACTACTGCGAACATGCCCACTGTAGTTGAACCCACCAACTATGTATTAAACCAGTCAGCTGATCAAGTTGCGAAGGTCGTGCGGTTCAAATGTTTTTGACAAGACCGATTATAGTAAACCTACCTATCGAATGCGCCCATAGTTCACAAGATAAAAAAAACATTTTCTAACTCACCTTTATACCTATTCCACCATTTTTCTCTTCTACCACATTATATGGTAACATTTGAACTTCTCTCTGTACATGTGGATCTTTAAATTTTCTACCTAATAATCTTTTTAAACCATAGACTGTATTTTTCATGTTGGTAACCTGTTGGTTTTTCGCTGCAACGCCAAGAATACGATTCTTCCCAGAAAAAGCAATACATGATCTACAAATAACCAAAATATGTTATAATCGCCCACTAAATATGAGTAATTCGACCAAATTTGGTAACAAATAATATTAAAATGGTTAAAAAACGGTAACAAACTCAATCAAGGTTGCAGTGAAATGTCAAATAGTTAACATGATATGAATATTACGATAAAATCATAAAACTATTAACTAAATAACTACAATAGCCACAGTAAAATAACTCACGGAGTGGCCCTTAAACTATAATCATTTGCAATAGTTTCGATTCCTCCTGCTTTTGCAACCGCAACATAACAGGACTCATTTCCCAAGTCGATTCCTATCACAGACATAGCAGCCATCTTCTCCAAATTTTATAACAAACGTAATAACCAGAGTTTTAACTGCTTCTTTAACAAGTTTTAATCACAAAATTTTCACTTTGAACCAAATTTTTAGTATATTCTCTCGAAAACGTGCCGGCACTCTTTACAACTGACTGCAGAGGCTGAAATTTTCTGTCTTTGTCTACTTTAACATGTTACCAACACCAGACGAGAGAATGTTACCGTTTCTGGAAAGTTCCAGAAAGTGTGTAGGTATCTCTGTTTTTCTGCACAAAACCAATGTCGGTGGAAAAGGACAAACATAGTCGGTTGCATGATCAAAAATGATTTTGTTGATTTATTGGGGGTCTTTTTTTTGCTCTTGTAAAATCTGGAACAACTATATATCATATTTTATCTATGATCTGGAAATATAAAATATCTAGAAATTTCCTTCGACCATATACCTAGGAATTCAAATAATTTTCAAATATTAATTTATGACAGGGTGCCGTCAAAAATTACTATAGAATATTCCATATTCCACGTAAAATTTGTCCCCAGATCACCTGTGCCCTGTGCCAGATCGACTAGCGTCTATTTCTTGTGCTCTACAAATGAACTTGCTTCTGTGGCGCTATCTGGTAAGTAACATATGGTTCGCGAATGAAACGAATATGTTCCTTCTTTGAAAATAAAAATATACTGCACTCATGCCTGATGCATTTAATAAAAAAAAATTCCTTTAATCTAATAAAAAAGAATTCCTTTATCAGGGGAATAACACACATATCTAACCTGCCTCCGGCTTCTAACTCGCAATAATAGCCCTCTTCAAAAAAAAAATTCCTTTAATCTAATAAAAAAAAATTCCTTTATCAGGGGAATAACACACATATCTAACCTGCCTCCGGCTATCGCCTCCGGCTTCTAACTCGCAATAATAACCCTCTTCAAAAAAAAAATTCCTTTAATCTAATAAAAAAAAATTCCTTTATCAGGGGAATAACACACATATCTAACCTGCCTCCGGCTATCGCCTCCGGCTTCTAACTCGCAATAATAACCCTCTTCAAAAAAAAAATTCCTTTAATCTAATAAAAAAAAATTCCTTTATCAGGGGAATAACACACATATCTAACCTGCCTCCGGCTTCTAACTCGCAATAATAGCCCTCTTAAAAAAAAAAATTCCTTTAATCTAATAAAAAATAATTCCTTTATCAAGGGAATAACACACATATCTAACCTGCCTCCGGATTCTAACTCGAAATTAATAGATCTCATGTCATGCCTGATGCATTTAATAAAAAAAAAAAAACAAGAACATGTGGGATTTGAACCCAGAACCCTCTGCTTGCCAGCCGAGCTCGTATCCGCTAGGCTATTACATCACTAACAAAGTGTGTGTAAAGAAAGAATAAGTTCAGTTAGGTTTCAGGGAACACTTTAATCTATGGTAGAGCACAAGGAATAGACGCTACTGCCAGATCGTAAACTGTGGCGTAGGAGTACAAAACAAAAATCAAAATGGACGATTGATGTCATATATTGTTTTCTATGGTTTTGAGGTTATTGTGTTAAAAGAAAACTTAGAAAGAAAAGTGTCAGTGTCAGTTTTGTGGTGTGTTGAATATTTTGTTGTAATTGTTGTTATGCTATTCACATTTTATTTACATGAGGGGAGGCTATGGAAAATCTGAATTCTGTTGGTATGAATGACTGTTTTAATTACTGAGGTTATGTTGAAAAGTCAAAAATATAACCACAAATTCAAATTAGTTCTACATTGTTGCCAGAGTGAGACCCTAACGCACAATAGTTCGCAAATAAAATAAAAATAAATGTCTTTTAGATATTTTACACATTCCGAGATTGAAAGAGATATATATTTAATTCATATTAAAAACACTAGCTTAATTTGTTAGATTACAAGTTGCAAATAAAGAAATAAATTAATTGAAAACGAGAAATCTAGGAAAAAAACAATGAATTATTGGTGCATCTATCTATCTGACTGGATGGTCGAGATGGTAGCGTACAGCGTACCTGCCTCTCACCCAAAAGTCCCGGGTTCGATTCCCGGTCGTGGCAATGGAAAATACTGTGAGTGGGATTTTTCCATTATACACGGATATTGCATGTGTCCCTTGTCTTTAAATGTGTAGCGGCCCCTCCCGCACAAGGCTCTTCCAGAGCCTTCTGGAATAAAGGGGGTCGTAATTACATGTGGTGTGTGTGTGTGTATATAAAAAGAAACCGTCTACTGGAATGCATTTTTATTTCAGAATATTTTTATTATTGAACTGAATGTGCTTTTCATTTTAATATGGCACAGCCCAGTCAATTAATGTTAGAAAGTTGTTTTACAACATTAAATTTTGGATGCAATACAAATTTCCCCATCGTGTTCTTAATTTGAAAATTTTCTTTCAGTAATACAGATTGAATTACGGAACTACCCTCCTTTTAGGCAGATTTCATTTTAAATAAAACTAATATATGTTTAAAGAAAACATTTAAAAAAAAAATTGTGAAAGTAGGTTTATGAAAAATATATGAAATAGGAGCAGTTCATTTGAAATTAATAATAATCTGTGTAAGTATTTATAACAACAATAAGCGTCATAAAAATAATGATTTATGTAGTGTCACTTTTTACATTATCCTGTCTACTTGTCAACGATACGGAACACACTAAAACATTAACTTGTTCAGGTGACGGGCAGGCTATGAGCAACTGATCCTCACTGGTATATTCTCCCTTCACCAAAATTTGATCTACTTGCATGAACGCATTAATAATATTATTCTTAATAGGTCTGAACAAAATAAACTCAGTTTCTCTGTTTGCCAAGTAAAGCTGCATGGATCGTTGAATTTCCGGTATTTTAGTTTTCATGTTTTTTTGAGCATCAGAGAGAATAGACGCTATTGCTTCAGGTTTTCCAAAGTCTTGCCCTGATACAGTCAGCTCTTGGGATGGTGCATTCTCGGCATGAATAATTTTTAAAATGTGGTCTGCTTTTTCAATCCAAGTCAAAATATTACCTAAAAAAAGTACATAAATTTGATAAATTTAAAACAGAAATAATTCAAGTAATAAATATCAGTCAACTACAAAATATCCGGGTAAAGAGAAAACAAGTATGTAGAGTCGAGTCGTTTTTGAATGGTGTAATCAGCAATATATTATCAGTAAAAATGGATACTCCTTAATTATTCATTGATTTCGCATAATATTTTCATCTCAAACATGTACACCAACTCTGTTTTTTTGGCAGTCAAAATATAACACTAAATATATAATTTTATAAACTATACCTACTATAGAATGAGAACCAAGGAAAAGACTATTTGTGAATATTAAAAAATTGACTAGACCATAAAAAATTCTTTAAAAAACATTAACGATTTAGGAATAGGAAGCTTTTAGAAAACAATTTCTCGGGTTTTTGATTCCAAGGCTTTCGCGGTGCTGATAATGGCGGGTTTTTGGGTTCTCTTCTATAAATCTCTCAGTTTAAAGAAACATATTTCCCTTATAAACTTACCTATTAACAAATGAGTAGCATGCGAGATGAAAGCCTCACATGAATGTTTCAACTGTTTGTCAATTTCCTTACGAGAGTCAATCAGATACTCCTTAACTTTTGGTGTACCTTCCAATAAAAATTCTAATAAAGCATTATTTGAACCAAAAGTGAAAATATTGTTTCTGTGCTGGATTAAGCCAATAGCTGCTTTTTGCACAGTACTGAAGTCTAACGACATTTCTTTCACAGTAAAATCAACTTGAAACGGAGCAATTTGTTCACGTATTATCAACAAATGCTTTATTTGAAACAACTGTCCATCGATAGGAGTCTTCTTTGAAGATATTAAGTTTGCAGCACTTTCTACAGTTCTTATGCATATCACTAATGCCTCCTGGGCTAGACCTTGAAAGGTATCACGGTCTAGACAAAAATAAAGTCGGGATAAACACACAAGTGTTCGTTTCACAGTGGGATACCACATTCCATGAAGATCTGCAGGCGAATTACCTAAGAATTTTATTTATAATTAATTAACAAATATAGATATCACTAAAAGAGTTTGCGGCTGTAAAATCTTAAAAACAAAATTTCATTGCCTAACATTTTTTTTTTACCTGTATAAGAACGAAAATGTGCCATTTGAGCAGCATTAATATGAGCTACTTCTTGAGAATCCAAAGAGACAACAGAGTTTCTAGATTCCGATCTCTTATCACTCATCTCTAAAGCTATGTTTTCCATGTGTTCTAATTTTTCTGGGTAAGCAAGATCACCTGGGGATGGCTTATACCCAGTCAAATCATGTTGGAAAAACACGTTAGCTCTAAATACCAGTCTTTCTTCCACATCTTGTAACAACTGCTTTATTACTTCAGCATATTTCATGAGTTGTTCATTGTCCACAACTTTTTCATTCAGCATTTCTGCCTTTAAAATTCCACACAGTTCACTCAAAACTTCTATATGATTTATTGTAATGAGACTTGGTCGTAGAATATCATATAAGTGTTGGCAAAGCGAACTTAAATAATCATTTAGCTGACTTGAGACTTTGCTAAAGAAATAATTATAACACCTGGCTTCATCTTGGCAAACTTTCATGGTAAATAAGCAACATGATCTAAATAAAATGCTGTGATCATTTCTATGTTTATCTTTAAGTTCGCCTAAAGCCTTAGATACTGCCACACTTAAAATAGGCAGTCGTTGAGTAAGATAGGTTTTTTGACAATCGCTTATTATATTTTTATACTGATCATTTCTATCCACACGTTCCTCCAAATTGTTTAAAATAAATTGTACTTTTGTGGAAACGCTTTGAAATTTACCATAGTATAGAGAAAAGGCTGAATCAACTAAAGCATCTGTATTATCAGGAGCTTGTGGTAAAACATGCGTTTTAAAATCTGGATCAACAACTTGTTTAGTAGTTTCTATTATAATATTGTTTACATAATCGTATATTTTATTTAGTAATGTATTTAGCAAGCTTTCATATTTCATTTTATAGATCCTAGATTCCTTAAATTGCAGGTGGTTGTGTAAATAATGTATACTTTCATCAATATTATCCAATATATTTATACACTCGGCACTGTTTACTTTTTGATTTAGTCTTTCTATATTTTCTTGGCATTTGTTAAAATATGTAAAATATTTCAATTTGTTATTAAGGCTATGTTTTTTTTCTTTTAAAATCTTTTGATGAGCCATAAGTTGCTCACTTAAATCGTGTAAATAATTCGTTTTTTCTGTCACATTTTGATACTTTTCCTTCAATTCATTTAAAGATTCTAACGCACCATTTGAACAGGCAAATAAATTTTCACAATTTGAATGGTGTTTGAATAAAGATTCATAATACTTCTGATACTGTTTCAAGTTTTCATGTTTTATATCTTTCTCTACTGAAATCATCCACTGTATGTAATCCTGTGTTTTGTATATAACAGGCGAGGTTAATTCAGATTTGTGACTATTTGAATTTTCAGTTTTTTCCTCATTATTTTTATTGTACAAATTTGCAACTAAATCACTGATTTCGTATACTAAATCCATTTGGTCATCTGATAGAGGTGCCAAAGGGTCATTAGTTGACTGCCAATTTGCAATGTTTTCTTGAACTGTTGATTCTTTAGTATCAACTTCATTTATCTGTCGACTCATTACGAATTCCGCACAAATATATTTAACAAGTTTAAATATTTTTTATTAGTAATCAACAATCAACCACCTAAAAGTAATAAATAAAGACTTTAAGATGAGATTAGTAAGGTTAAGTGATTTTACGATGTGTCAGTACTGTCAGTGTCAGTTTTGCAAGTTTTGCCACAAAACAAGTAAGGCAGAGTCCGCATGTCACGGAATTACCACGGATTAAAATCGGAACGGAATAGTTTCTCGTTATTTAATTGGCTAGAGGATGGTTGTTCCTTGTTATTCATTCATTCCCGAAAACGTTGATTCAACTCTAACTTTTTACGGAATCTGCGTAAACAATAGACATTTCATCGATCATTACGGAAAAGTCTGTCATAATTCCGTTCCGTTTTTCAGTCACATGCGGACTCGGCCTAACAATCTGTGGTTTTGCCGCTTTGCGTCCCCACGATCATTTAATAAGAAAAATAGGTTGCGTCCCGGCTTCAGAGCGCGAATTTTATCCAATAGCATTTAATCATATTGTCACGTGCATCGTGCATTTTCCCCTCATTTCTACTCGATAGGGTAATTTTCACGAAATACCGACTAAAACTGTGCTAATATACCCGAGTTTAACTACTGGTTGGAGAAATTGAAACTTGTAATAATAATAAATAGATATAATAAATAAGCAATGGAGATAGCACATAATTATTTTTTCCTCCTACCATAATGGAAAGTACACGCACTTTCCTCCCTCATATGATGGAGGAAAATGCCACTTTTCCTCCCTAGGGAGGAAAGTATTTTCTTCCCCCATATGAGGGAGGAAAGTGTATTGCACATTGAATATAAATATAACCAATAATTCTAACATCTAAAAATAATGTATATAAGATATATTTAAGGATTTGTTTTTATTTCTTTACTCAATAAATAGTTTCAATAAAATCAAATAATTGATCTATTTATATATATAAGTTAATTATACAGGTAGGAGAAAAAATCATATGTATTACACGGGATCAAAGTGCTTTTTCCTCCCTTGGGTGATCACTGAACTTCACCCACAGGAGGAAAAGTGGCACTTTCCTCCCTAGTGATACAAATAGCTGTTTATTTATGTAATTTTAATATAAATAAATTATCATGGTTTTTTATATTTGAGTCATTTGAGAAAAAGAAAGATTTAAGAGTTGGTGGCGTTTGCTTTTGAATCACAACTTTAACAGTTTAATAAAATTGAATACTTCAAAAGAAAATTAACACAATCGCATACACACCCAACAGTTTTCACCAACTGCAATGTTCACCGGATTCTGCTCTCAATGTCATATACCTGTGATACATATTGCAGTCTCTTTTTAAAATAAATGCACAAAATCAATTGGCAACGACAACGAATAAAAGCACTACTCTGGCATTCATTTGAGGGCAATTTGGATGTTACTGGGTTGCGATTCTAAATATTTTGTAACAGATTCAAGAGTTTGAAAAATAGTTGTCTGGACCGTAAACACGGGAAAAGAGAAAACAAATGTTTTGTAGCAGTAGCAGTATGAAGTCGCTTCACTATAAGTGTATAGATATATTACTTAATTATTTTGTGGCCACATTTTTGTCACTGGTCTGAATTAAAAGACCATTTGTGTTACTTTATTTTAAATACGGATCCTAAATACGATAGGTAACAAAAAATGTGTAATGTACTCAAGAGTGTCCACCACACCTGATGAACTCACAAATTGTCAAGAATGTGCGCTTTCTTTAGGAACAGTGTTAACTAAAAACTTTTGAATACTTTTGAATAACATTTTCAATATTTTCAAAAATAAACATATTTTTAATCCATATCATAGTTTTACACCTTTCTTGTGAAGAAAAGAGGTGTTTGAATGTTTTCTAGTGCAGTTTTGCTTTTAGGAACAGGACTTTTAACAATACATTTCTTTAACAAATTAATAATGAGAAATAAGGTTCCGACACATGCTATTGCATAATTATATAATTCTAAAAGTATTTAATATACATAACAAATAAAATATATACAGTTTGATTATAAATCGTCGCACATTTAAAATATTAAAAACAATAAAAACATTACAGAACAGTTTAAAAAACTCATACTGGTAATAATTTGGTGCTAGCTTTGTTGCGTTTTATGGACATTTTCACTTCTTTTACCTTGGCCGCAAACCTCAAGGAGTTGATACTCTCTGCATAACATTCCTCGAAGGGTGCGATATTAACCACCATTAGAGTTTTTGAGTTACCTCCCAAAGAAGACTGTAGTAAATAAGTTAATTTTGAGTTTCTGTATGGAATATGCTTTTCCTTATTATACAAGGCCAGCATGACACTTCCCAAACAAGATAAACTTTTATTGATATTCTTTGTTTCTATCAGTCGTTCATTTGCACTGGTTTTTGCACTTTCTGAACCAGCCAAGTCGACCAAATTAATTGAACCCGTATAAGATACCTTTGCTTCATTATTTACTCCATGTAAATAAATTTTGGTAACAGAATGTGACCTTGAACTATGTTCATTAAAGTCTGTTGCCGCAACGGCTCTGTTTCTTTGGGCTATCAGCATCCCATTTTTTAGTTCGTCCGCAGACTTAACAGGCTGTATGGTTAAATTGGTAACTGTAGTTCCTTTGCCTTCGTTAAAGCGTATTTCTAGATTTTGGGCACTAGAGGGATTCAGCAAATCTCGAACAGTTTCATTGTATATTTCGAGAAAACTGGCCTTAACTTCATAAAACCAT
This sequence comes from Rhagium mordax, assembly GCA_963680705.1. NCBI lineage: Eukaryota > Metazoa > Arthropoda > Insecta > Coleoptera > Cerambycidae > Rhagium > Rhagium mordax. Next base: position 10,188,222 of record OY796660.1, on the reverse strand, counting down.
CCAGCTCTGCTCAAGTTATTAATAGAGTTAAATATCAGATCCACTGTTCTTGGAATCAAACCTGAAACAAACAGTCAAAATAAAAAATGTCACCAGTAAGCCTATGGCGAGAATAAATGGATGTGTTCAGCAGAAATATATACATGGATGTACTTTTACAACCCACAGAAAAAGATCTTACCAGCTTCATCTAAAGATTCTCCTCCATGCATTGTATATGTTTTACCGGAGCCTGTTTGGCCATAGGCGAATACACATATATCATATCCATCCAGGGCTGACTGCACAAGTTGCGATAGGTCTTCAAATATTTCCACTTGAGAACTCTCAGGTTCAAAAACTTTGTCGAATGAAAATTCAGCTTTTACGTCTGTTGGTTTTCCACCGGTTGTGCTAATACTTTCCCGGCTTTTTCTGATCTCCAAGGATTTTTCATCAATATAATTAAAAAGACATTGTAAACGATCATTTTCTTCTGAATTAATTGCAGGTCTCACACGACAAAAGACTCTTATATTCCCTTTAAGATCTTGAACAAGATTATGTAATCTACGCCGTAGGACTTCTCCGTTATATATATCTTGTTTAAGATGAGTGATTTTATCTGATAATTCCTTGTTTGTTTTAATTTCCATATCCAGATTCCTGTCTAAAGATCCGTATTCGCTAAGAGTTTTTTCATAAGCAATTTTTAACGTTTTGTGATCATTTTGTTGTTTGTCGTGCTCAACTTGCAATAGATTAAATTGGTCGCGTATGCTGGTTAAATAAGTTATTTCCTTCAACAGATTTTCAATCTCTTGCGATTTTAATTTGTCTTGTTCAAGCAAATTGTCAAAGTTTTTTTTAAGAGCTTTATAGTCTTCAATCTGAATATATAATTCAGACACTTTTGCCTTCAATTGCATATTTTCATTATTTTGTTCACTATTAACGCTTAACAATTTTTTATGCTCTTCCTCAAGTTTACTATGCTGATCTTGAATAGTGTTATAGTTTTTCTCCAAATCTTCTAATTCTGAAACAAAAGAAATTAAAATAGGTGAGGATTGTTTTAAATGATACCTACAAGTAAATTTCAGAAAGTAATAAACAAAAGTGAAATTTTCTCTTCATGGTAGTTTTTCCAGAAATTTATCATAGAAAATTTTCAATGAAATTCCGAAATTTTCAAAATGAAAATTACCCAAATAGGTATTTTAAAATTAACGCCAATTTCAACTGATATGTGAATTAAATTTCATTTAACATTTCACTGCGTTATCTGATTTTTGCTTTTTGCTGTGGGAGCGATACGGGTCTATAGAATCCCGTAGTCATGCGCGCTATCTAGCAATACGGGGTACATATGTCCTGTACGTGTTTGATTAAAAATAGCCTCTATTAACGGCTCGCCATATGGGCTAGATATGTCTAGCCAATTGTCGCCAGCAACCGTAGCAGCGTACCTGTTAACCCTAAATTGAGATTTTAGATTTTCGGCAGTTTAAAGGGTGAAATAATTTTTATTTGAATAAGTATCAATCAATAATCATATCCAAAATAAAAATATAGAGGTAAGTTACGATAATTTTCAAAAGTAATTTACTGATGAAATTGAATTGTACGTTTTTTTTCACATTTCTATTTTTTTTTTTTTCAATAAATATGTCGAGTAGTATATAAATGCATTCATTAAGTACCTAGGCCTTGTACGGTTACTCACCCTCAATCTTGGACGAGTGCTTTTTGCATTGTTCAACCAGCAGAGTATGCTTTTCACGCAATTGATTATATCTACCCTTATAGTCCCAATCTGGAATTTTCACTTGTTTAACAATTTTGGGTTTAACCTCTTCATTCGGTTTATCTGCTTTTCTTTTTTGTGCCGTTTTACTTGTTTGTGGCTTAGTCTCTTGTTCTTTAATAGTAGGGGCGTTTCGTATAAATCGAGGTTTGCTCGCCACCGTTCGTAAATCTGTTACCGATTTAGATCGTCTAGACAGTGGCTGTCTTTTATATTTTAATGATGATGATGACGATGATGCGTCAACATTACTTGGCATTCTGTTAAATACCAGTTCATTCAGTGGTTTCGCTGTTTTAACTTGCGGCGGCCTTAAACCAGATGGTTTTGGTAATTTTGAACCTTCCATTATTCTAAAATCAAAAAACGTATTATAATATGTACATACATTATATACATTGTTTTCTTAAAATATTTTTTAACCGCCCTCTCAAATTACCGAAGTAGCTCCCTGAGAATCTCAAATTTTGTGTTAGGTAAGGAGAGACAAAACTCTTCTACATGCAGTTTATCATTGAAAAACTCAAAAAAAAGCCTTCCACAATATTTGATACACCTACACCTATTAGCGTAAAAGGAAAGGTGTAATTTTATAATTAGCCATAATCAGAAAATAAAATATATTAAGTTATGCAAAACACAATATTATGAAAATCAAGATAGGAACCCCACTTTTTTTATTTAATCCACTTAAATAATACTTATTTATCTTTCAATTTTGTCCAGTACAATTGCCATATATCCTATATTGCTGTCTTCACTAAAATTAGTATCGAAAATGATTGCATATACAGTCGAACTCGGCTATAGCGAACCTCCAAGGGACCCGTAAAACTGTTCGTTATATGCGAACGTTCGTTATAAAAGATCGACAAAAAAAGAGCTTCAACTTAGAGAGCCTGTGATCACGGCAAATTTGTGCATTTGCACAGCCATTTTCAGCATGCGAATTATATTTAACTTATCCGACAAATAAATAGATTTTCTATTTGCTTTCAACATTAGCCATTGTTCAAATGCAAATTCAACACACAATTTAGCACCCACTCAAACAAAAGATTAATTGTAGGTAACTTGCTGAGACTCAACAAACCACTCGCTAGTTCATTATAACCGAGTTTAGAGGTCCGCCGGGCCAAAAATGCAGTATGTTATAACCGAGTGTCGTTATATCCGAGTTCGTTATAGCCGAACAAAAATACATGCGCTTAATAGGGACTTCGGACGGGACTTTTCGATTCGTTCGTTATAACCGAGTGTTCGTTATATCCCGTGTTCGTTATATCCAAGTTCGACTGTAGTAAATAAAAATTTGTTTACCTACTTGAAGAAAACAAAAAAAATTAAGATAATACCTACTTTGAAATTTTGGAAATTGCAATAACAAGTAAATTTGAATTAATACATATTAATTAAAATGTTTATAAAAGAAAAGTCAGCCGACTTAATATCACGATTTTATTTTCACAATATTTATAGTTAAAGTTCACAAAATTTTTTTTATAGGTATACCTAAATTTTTTCCTCAAAGTGGTAAAATGAATCCCTGAATGAGAAATTAAGATCTTGCTTAATGAAATCGGAAGTACCGAGTAGGTATATTAATTCAAAGTTATACATTATTAATTTAAAAAACAAAAAAGTTACGGGTGATCCTGATTTCGTTTACCAGCCAGTTTAGTTTTTTTTTATATTTATAAAGGGAATAATATTTATATTGTTTTATTTTTATAAACATATTTTTCAAATACATCACATTATTTTTATTTTTCTATATTATTTTCTATCTAATTATTCAGAACAAATTTTGTGTTATGGAATATCAAAGTTTATATAATCTTTGTGAATATTTAATAAATTATACTAAGTGGATTTTCTTTGGTTCCTCCTGTACGTGCATACTGGATATTGCCTTTTGACTTGCGAGGTAGATCAATAAAGTGAAAATTTGTGAGGTCAAATACATACAAAGAGGAGCGAGGAATTGTGCAATGTATATCCCAAAATTAAAACACAGCAAAAGAAACGTGTTAGGTACATGCTGCTTCGTGTATCAATCTTGGGACTAATTCCTTTCTTTAAGTAGATTAATTACAGTGGTAAAGCTAATGTGCTAAAAACGGCTAAAAATGACAAAAGTAAGGTTAGCGGTGAATATGGAAGTTTTTTTAAAAAGAGTATCGACCGGTCATCCGCAGACTAAAATCATTCAATTACCTAATAGACAAAAAGAAATATAGCTATACAATACTGAAAAAATATCTATGTGTGGAACTCTAAAATATCATCTGTATACAGTTTCACACTTGGGGGATTACAAAAAAAATTATACTTCAGGGTTTGGAATTTTAACCGCCGTACTAAAGGTCCACACGAGTGGAATAATAAGAAAAAATTATGCGTTTTTTTACCCTTATTTTTATATAGCATTCGAATCAACAGTTTTTTATTTGGTGATAAAGTATATTTATCTATTCTATTATCATATATGGGGTTCTTATAGACTGGAGTAATCTTTGTCATTTGTTAAAAATCTATTTTTACTTTCATTAACAATTAATATAACGCTTTAAAGTATCTTTGACATTTTCTTATAGGGTTATTTTCATAATTTCAGTAGTGATGTCTCGTAAAATATAACTTTGTAGGACTTAAAAATTATATACCTATCTATTTCTTGCCCAGGGTGTGAGTTTAAATCCACTAATTTAGTAATTAAATACTGAATTACTTTTAAAATGCACTTATTATGCACAAACAAGAACCAAATGCTACAAATACAGTAACGACTAACGAACTAAACGATTAAACGAACGACTTAAGGAGGGCAAGCAAGAACGTAACAGTATTGGAAGAAATTGAATAATTCTGCGCTATTATTGGTCAATCATATTTAAATCTTATTGGTCACTGCCATCAACAGAATTCGTGAGTGCAGCGATGCCACGTTCTATAAGCGTCATGAGCGATGCCAGATGCACATCTGTAGAATAGCAGATGTTCACAGAATTATAGTTCTGTGCTAATGTATCAAAAACACTGATAAGTTAAATGCATGCAGCAGCAATTTGCGAGCTGCGATTTGCGGATTTCAGTTTAATTATGAAATATGTTTGACATCAAATTATGCGATTTAATTTATTGCGAAAATCGCAAATTCAAAATTAACTAGTTTTCGTATATCTCTGTATGAATGGAATGTTAAATTTTTATATCACAGAAATCGCAAAATTGCTAATCGCAACTCGTAAATCAACTTTTATACGTAGGTAACTCGTATTTTGTCAATTTAACACTTACGTCAACTACGATTTATATGGAACGCCGTTTTAATATTTACTCACTATTTATTCATTTCTACTGTTAATTAGAGATATCACTAATTTAATTTCAGATATCTGGAATTGAATTAGAGACATCTCTAATTCTAATTCAGATATCAGAAATTGAATTAGAGATCTCTCTAATTCTATTTCAGATATCTGAAAATAATTTATTATGTGTATATACATATTATTAATAATTTAATTATATCTATATAGATATAATTAAATCAATTTGAGATATCTGAAAATAATTTCTGATATCTGAAATTAATTTCTGATATCTGAAATTAATTCATTATATGTATATACATATTATTAATTATTTAATTATTTCTATATACATATAAATAATTCAATTTCTGATATCTGAAACTGAATTAGAGATGTCTCTAATTATATTTCAGATATCTGAAATTAATTTATTATATGTATATACATATTATTAATCATTTAATTATATCTATATAGATATAATTAAATCAATTTCTGATATCGGAAATTAATTTCTGATATCAGAAATTGATTTCCGATATCAGAAATTAATTTCCGATATCAGAAAATAATTTCCGATATCAGAAAATAATTTCCGATATCAGAAAATAATTTCCGATATCAGAAAATGGCGCCATCTACTGATCAATAGGTTAACAACTATAAAATAAATACTTGGCAACACCGTAATTCTTAACTGTTTCATGATGATAAAAGAGCGCGCTGTTAAGCGATTTTGCGGTTGTGTTATCATCTTCTTCCCAGTGTTATAAAATACCGTGTAATGTTTAAAAAGTTTAAACAAAGAATACCTATTTATAACAGTATTTTCAAATTATATTACGCCAAGAATTTGCACTATTTGCAGTTAGTCAGAGTACAGTGTTGCCAGATTAAATAAGATATCTCCTATCTATGCTACTGGTCACTAGATGGCGCTAATTTCCGATATCTGAAATTAATTTCTGATATCTGAAATTAATTTATTATATGTATATACATATTATTAATTATTTAATTATATCCATATACATAAAAATAATTCAGTTTCCGATATCTGAAAATGAATTAGAGATGTCTCTAATTATATTTCAGATATCTGTAATTAATTTATTATATGTATATACATATTATTAATCATTTAATTATATCTATATAGAAATAATTAAATCAATTTCTGATATCAGAAATTAATTTCTGATATCGAAAATTAATTTCTGATATCGGAAATTAATTTCTGATATCGGAAATTAATTTCTGATATCGGAAATTAATTTCTGATATCTGAAATTACAATTTGTAAATGTACCTGTAAATTCATTTCTGATACTTAAAATTACTTTATTATATGTATATACATATTACTAATTACTTAATTATATCTATATGCATATAAATAATTCAATTTTCGATATCTGAAATTGAATTAGAGATATCGCTAATTCAATTTCTGATATCTGAAATTAATTTCAGATATCAGAAATTCAATTAGCGATATCTCTAATTCAATTTCAGATATCTGAAATTAATTTCTCATATCTGAAATTAATTTCTGATATCAGCAATTAATTCCAGATATCTGAAATTAAATTAGTGATATCTCTAATTAACAGCAGAAATGAATAAATAGTGAGTAAATATTAAAACGGCGTTCCATAGATTTACGTTATTAATCCTCTCTATTCTCTGATCTTAACAGAGTAAATATCTACTTTATGGATTTTAACTTTTGATCTGGTGGCACGCGATTTTATACAGTTGGCAACACTGACTAGAAATCCTAACCTATATATTTTGTGATTCTAATCTAAAATCTTCTGCGTCATAATGGATGGTCGAAGATCTTGGATCGGTGGATCTCTAAATAAATGTTCCTTTATATTTCTGCATCATAGGACAAGGACACTTCTGTTAATGTAATGCATTGGTTTGACCATTTTATTAAGAAAAATATATGTATTACGTTATGTACAAAATAAATAAGCAAACACAAATTATCCCAAGAATATGAAATAAGTGCACTTGCTCTAAGTGTAAAAATTTATTTTAATACAATCCAATTCTATATTTCATTAATTCATTAAAAACTATATTTTTATTACATTTTGAAGTTTAACAAATAGCTTATCAAAAATTATACTGTAAATGTGTATAGGTATAGATACCACTCTAAATTAACTTTGGTTTTGTTCTTATATTCCTAATACCAGCAGCACCATGATGATCTGTTCACTACCACTTTATTTTGAGAACTACCGTGAATTTTAATACCAGGCAGTGCAGTTAAAAATTGTTTTTGATTTTTTAACTTATGAGCTAGAGTCAAAAATATAGCTTCTACGTTATCACATTGGGAATCTAGTCTTGCTGAAGTCTCAAACAACTGAAACACAATCAAATTTAAAACATTAGGATATGGTAACATATTTCATTTTACTACCGGCATATTATTTTGGTCAGCAAACTTTTGTGCTACATTTGTGGTTACAGCTGCAATCCCATCACATTTATTTCCTACTAAAATTTTTGGAATGTTAGAAAGACAGTGATTATTACTTTCGTCAATCCATTTCTTTAAGGAATCGAATGAAGCGGCATTCGTCACATCATATACAAATACAATTGCATGAGTGTTCCTGTAATAATGCCGAATCATTGACATTCTGTACCTTTCTTGGCCTGCTGTATCCCATAATTGTAACTAAACAGAAAATAATAGCAAAATATAATTCTTTACTATTTTGATCTTTAAACTCACTGCAGAATAAATATTGATATGTTGTAAAATAACGAGTCATGTGATAATTGTACATTTTTGAGCAAATTACGAGGCAAAATATTATACTTATCTATTTCCTGTCTATTATTAGTAATTGTTTACATATGGTAAGTAAACCTAACTTTATTACCAACATTGCAACTTTTATGCAAGTTAATTGATTTTAAATTAATATTTTCTCCAAGGTTATAATTTTGTTAATATCACGATCAACATATTACTATTCGTTATGAATTCTCTTAACCATACTCTCAACAGAAAGTGATCGTTGGATGAAGAAAAAGCTAAAGGTATTTGAAATTGAAGATCTCAGATTCTTATTTTAGGTTCTACTTGACTCGTGCCTCTACACTTTCCTCCTAACTTAACATTCTATTAAAATCGTACTCATGTTAAGGAAGATACTGTTCATTTATTATTTTATTATTTAATATATGGTTAATAAAGACTATTATATTCTTTATGATGTATCATCGATGTGAGGATGATACACCATTTCTATGATGGAAAATTCATGTCATATAAAAACAAGTCCGAAAAAGTTTTCTGCCATATGGTACGTCTACAAGGGTGGCAAGCTCGGTGGCAAGTATATAAAAACTAATTTACTTTTTGCAGGAAATTCATGATAAAAAACAGCATTTTAAATTGACACAAGCCATGGCCATTGATTTCATTTTCTTGAATACATTAAAATTAATGCTAATATCGAGACTGACAGATGATATCTCATGTGTTAGATTAGAGATCTAAACCTGAGCTTAAGCCTTACCGTAACATCTTCTCCATCAATATTAACAGTTCGACTTCTAAAATCTACACCGATTGTGGCTTCAGCTAGTTCTAAAAATTTCCCTTCGCAGAACCTATACGTTAATGTAGTCTTTCCCACGTTGGAGTCTCCTATTACAATTATTTTGAAAATTTTCCCTTTATTTTGCATTTGATGAACAGTTTGTTTTGTGGACGAATCCGTTTGCATTGCCATTTCTGTTATAATTATTATTATGATTCATAATCACAAGAACACTGGAGTAAAAATAGCGATGCACTCTGGTGATACATATAGGAATTTTATACAAACATTCTGATGTAATCGATATCTTTATAATAATTGCACACAATAAATAAATAATTTTGGTTTCCTCTATCCTAAAAGAACTTCAAAAACTGAAAAACTTGACGTCCTTGACATTTCTTTACACACTTGTCTTGTCATTTCAGCTCACTGAGCTCACAGCTGTCAAAAGTTCAAAGTTGGTTGTGTACGAAAATGGCGTAAAGATTTGTTTAGAATAAAATAATTTGGGTGTGGCTTATTGTTATTAATTAGAATTATTATAAACAAACCTTCTGTGCAATATTTTGGGGCTTCAAAAAGCATTGTGTAATGAAAGAAAAATTGTGGGTACACGTCAAACTTGTTGAGAGGTTATAAAACAGGAAATTGAAAGATAATTTTTAGTTTTTCCATAAAGTACTATGAAGATGATACTTTTACAACTCAAACAGAATGGTTTTATAAATTGTGATTAGAAAATGTCACGATTAGCTGATTATTTTGTTGTTGTGGGATATGATCATGAAAAAGAACGTAAGATGTACATATCGTAAAGTACTATAATTCCTATGTTATAAAATGTTTTAGGAAGTGGTATTAGCAGTGGATTGATATTACAAAGATTTCCTGATAAAGATTGGCCTGATACCCCATTTATTGACGGAATTGAATGGGTATTATGAAACATTTTTATAAAATACAAGTTAATTAATACCACAATTTTTAGTTCTGCCAGCCACAAGGATGGGCCCTCTCAACAGAAAGGCAAGAGCCCAGATTCTTTGTATCTGTACTTACAGATATAGACGCAAATCGGCATTATTGTGCTTGTTTATGTTTTAATGAGACAGTTTCTATAACACCAAGTAAACCAGTCGACGAGGTAAGTTCTTGAATAAAGAAAAAATAGACTAGAAACTAGAATCAAACAATTTTAAATCTTTAATCGTACATTGATTCTATCTAGGGTATGCTCGCATATATCGAAAATATTAAGATTGAACTCTCCGTGTAGGGCGTTCAACTGAAAATTCTCCTCTTCAACCCATTTGTTACCTACAAGGAATTGGGGAGAAAAACAAATCGACCGATAAACTACACAAAATATTTCTTGGATATTAAACTTTAGCTACGTTTTGCCTGATCCGCTTGAAGTGAGAACATTCTTTTTTCTTTATAAGATAACCTATAGGAATCTATCACTGTCTTTATACGAAGTTCAAAGAATTTAATTATATTTATTGAACAAACGGTTCACTATTGAAATAATTTTGCTAGGGAATCAAAATATGTAACAAATTTGTTGTGGACTGAGAAATTGTAATACCTTAGAGCTTGCCAAATAGGATACAGTTCAGCAGTGAAAATACTAGCTGATATAGGGAGGAACCGTGAATATGATTCATTTAAAGTAAAAAAACTTTCACTTCTGCTCTGCTCTTAGAGCCGTCAGTGTAAATTGTTTAGAAATTTTACTTACTTAGTATTTCTAAAAGACTAGTTATAAAAATTATGCTATTAGTTGCTTCCTTTTTAAAACAACTACAATTTAAGTTGCATTCCAATGTGGCAAGCCAAGCTACCTATTGAATAATTGATAAGTAAACGAACGCTTGTTATTAAAATTTTAGCAACATACTTGTTCTCCACTTGAAGCATTTTGTAAATTAAATAAGTGCTTTTACTGCTTTTAGCATATTTAGTACATGACATATTAATAGTTTTATACTTTCTGTATACCTACTTACTTTTTTCTGTATTTTATATTTATTTTATTAACTTGCAATTAACCATCAAGCCATTTAGACTACAGCCGTAGCCTTCGCAATTGATGGCTACGCTACAGCCAATCTGTATTTTGAAGTGGCAAAATAATATTTTTACGTGGTAATAATGAAATGGCCAGTGGTCACTAATCAGAAATGTTAACAATTTCGTGCCTAACGGAGGTACCTACTTAATTTTATAACTTATAAGCATTTATTTATTATTGGTGTTATATTGGTGATAGACATTGAATACCTTCTAACACAAATTGAGTAAACCTTAATAAACAAGTAGCATTGTTCTTAAAGTCTTTTACCAATTGCACTGAAATTATGTATTTTCTTCTTTTGCGTTTTTATGTCAATGAAAAATAGAAATACTCGGTACAAGCCACAGCGATAAGTAAAAAATAGTGCTAATATAGAGTGTAGCTGGTAAATTTTAATATAAAGAGAATAAAAATCGTGTAGTGTCTAGTATCTTATAGTTTTTTTTATTACAGGAGGAAGATGCGGTTGAGGGGGAAACTGCTTTAGTTCGACCAATCCCAGTAATTTCTCACCATAGTATAATGTATGCCCCAAAATGTTTAGTATTGGTGTCAAGACTGGACTATATAGAAACATTCAGGGTAAGTAACATTTACAACATTAAATGTATACAAGTTAAATAAAGCAAATATTTCCCAAGGAAAATTATTTAAGAAATAATTTATATATATAGATATAATGCATATCGCGTAACTTTTTGTTATTTTATTACAGTACTATTTTGGTCCATCTGTTGTCGACATTGTTCAATCTGGTTTAAATGAAATTAGTTAAATTAACTCCAACCAGAAGTATCATTTTATGCCTAGGCCTTCTGCCTATATCCGTAGTGTTCATAATTACGTTTACTGCATGTATTAATAAAAGTAGAAGAATAAATTGAGCATATAAAGAATATTAAATTGTTTGCAAAACACTTGTGAATTTTTTTTTTGTATTTTGCATTTATTTACAGAAATTATTAATTTTCTGTTGTTTCAGAACTGCTTAGGAATAATCTATTCAGTATACATAGAAAATATGCCAGTTCCATTAGAAACTTTGGTAGGAAATATACTGGGTTGTATCCAGGTTCCACCGCCAGGAGGCCCGCAAGTTAGATTTAGCATAGGGGCAGGTGATAGACAAGCTTTACAACCACCTTTATCCCCTTCCCTTCCAGTCACGCATAGTTCAGTTAATTTATTATTTCATCAACTGGGAATCCGAAATGTTCTAGTTTTATTTTGTGCTATTATGACTGAGCACAAAATTCTTTTCCACTCGAAAAGTTACAACAGACTTACAGAGGCTTGTAGAGCTCTGACGGCTTTGATGTACCCATTTAGATATACACACGTTTATATTCCACTTTTGCCCGCTCCACTAGTGGAGGTTTTGTCGACCCCTACACCTTTTATAATGGGAGTACATTCATCTTTAAAGTCTGAAGTAGCCGAGTTGGTAAGTTTACATAGTAAATCGTTACTTCTGCTCTTTAACTCCGCCCTTGCCCGGGTTAGTTTTTTATATTATAAATTCAACAGAGTAATTTTTAAATATTCTAAGGCAAAGACTAGAGCATCGGCTGGGAGTTAGGAGTGGGATATAACAATTTTAGTGTATATATATCAATATCCAAATATTAAGTATTACGGTTTATTGTAGATGGACGTAATTGTAGCAGACTTAGATGGCGGTTCAATAACCATTCCTGATGGTATATCGTTACCACTTTTACCTGAGCCATTATTAAGCAATACTCAAGAAGCTCTCAGTCTCATTCTCCAACCGGAACTGAGCTGTGCCGATCATGCCTTTCCACCACTAGCCGTACGAGCTCCTCAACCAGTAATGTTAGATAAAGAAATCAGAGCAGTATTTATGCGTGCATTTGCACAATTGCTCCAAGGATATAGGAGCTGTCTCACACTTATTCGAATACATCCTAAACCAGTCATAACATTTCATAAAGCAGCATTCTTAGGGGAACGTAATCTCAAAGACTGTGATTTCACTACGAGAGTGTTAGATTGTATGTTTTTCACTAGCTTTGTGTCAGAAAGGGGGCCTCCATGGAGGCCATGCGATGTTTGGGATGAACTTTATAGTAATTTGAGTGAATTATTTAAAACGGAAGTACAGGATCCTCGTTTAGTACTAGGACATATTCAAGAATTAGCCACACAACTATATACAAATGAAACGCCAAATCCACAGTCTTATGCCCAAAAAATATTGGTGCCTCCTGAAGGGGCATTTGCTAGAATACATCAGCCTCCTTTGCCGATCATAAACGTGGAAAAAGTTCGAGCAATTATTGATGAAGGTCTTTCCAAGAATAACCTCAAATCTAGGTAAGTTATAAGCTTGAAAAGATTTACTTTAAATCATGGTTTAGTACCAATAATTTGATTGATATTTTAAATGATTGAATTACGATTGATATATTTAAACGTGATTGAAAACATTCTGTAAACTCATGAAATTAATATTTATTTAAATAATTCATTAGTAATAATTTTTTATTTTTGCACAGTGGCGATTATGCTTGGTAAGTCAAATAAATGTTTATCTCTGTTGCTTACCTATTGTCTTGGCCTTTAAGAGCTTTATTTATGTACTATTCAAAATATTCTATATGTACCATGTGTTTATGGCTTTGCCTGCTTGTGAAAAATTATATTTGCCCTTGCACTCTAAGTAAAATATAGATATATCTAATTTAATCACAATTTTTTTACATTAATATTAATTTTGTTTCTTCTTTTTTTTTGTATTTGATTTGAAATTAATGTTTTAGTTTTCAAAGTAATTAGAATACCAAACTCTGGCATCGAGGACCTTAATGAAGGTACCTTTCTTGTCAGTTCAGTTGGACTCTTATATCAAATTATTTTACTTTATACCTTGATTGAATTTTATCACCATCAATTCTGATTTAGTTCTACGATTTTTCATCGCTCGAATTTTGAGGATCGAGTATGTATTTCAATAATTGAGTTATATCGGTGTGTTCAATAATCGAGTACTCGAGTGATCCCAACACAGGTTTTAACTGTGCAGTTATTTTAATCCTCAACATATTTCACTGAACACATGTACAGTACTGCTGATTCAACGTGGTGTTGCCATGATGATAAAAAAATATATCTTAAAATTGAGCCATAAGATAGAAGCAGGCATGGAAACTTTTCGTAAAACAATTTTCCTCTGGCGACTAATCCCAATATAAAGAGCGAAATGCAATTATGTACATGTATATATTTTTCAGGCTCTCATCTTTAAGACCCATCCAGCCTAGAATAGTACCAATGGGACCAAACATATCAAATCTGAATGACAACAAGAACATTGTCAGCAACTCAGCTCGTAGATTAGAGGTAAGAGATATTTTTTTCAGATAGCTTTTTTTAATATCTTCAAAAATAATTTTACTCCTAAGCCAGTTTAAAATATTTCGATTTTTGCTCCGCACATAAGTTTTATCAAAAATAAAATTTTCCAATGAAGAGAAAAGTTTTGCATATGGGGCAATCCTTATGCTGGGATCACAAACCCTACTCTGCTCTTATCTTTATACCTATATAATTATAAATATTTGCTTATTCTATTTCCGTTACCAGTCTTGAAGGGAGTGGGCCAGTCAGCCCCAGTCTTGTGGGCTCCCTGTTCAATTATATTTTCAACAATAGGCAATTAATTCTCCTATTTCTCCTTTCAAGAGATGCCACCAAAGTTGCCAATTCCATTAAAAGTAATTAATTTAAGAAAATATGTTTTAGGTTTTAAGAAATTGCATTAATTGCATTTTTGAAAATAAAATATCAGATGCCAGAAAAACTTTCCCTGCTGTTCTAAGGGCTCTGCAATCTAAGCAGGCACGATTGGCTTTGTGTATTGAACTGTCTCACCACGTTAGTGGTACCAAAGCCATGCTTGAACACCAACAATTCGATCTGGTTGTACGTTTAATGAACTGTGCACTTCAAGACGATTCGTCGATGGATGAACACGGTGTAGCTGCAGCGTTATTACCTCTCGCCACGATATTCTGCCGAAAGCTTTGCACGGGAATTATTCAGTTCGCCTACACTTGCATACAAGAACATGCAGTTTGGGCCAACCAGCAGTTTTGGGAAGCTGCTTTTTATCAGGATGTTCAGAAAGACATTAAAGCTTTATACGCCGCTAGAGCCGACAATCTGGGTCCGAGGTTGAACAACGAGCTGCTCAGCCCTACTTCGCCAAGAGAAAACAAGGACTTCACGTGGCATAGAAGATCGATTTTAACCAGAACGCAAGAAGCAACTGCATTAGAAATAGCCGCCGAACAAATGCGAATCTGGAATTCAATTGATCCCGAGAAACAGAAGGAATTAATTACTTGCGAGGAAAACACCATGTACAGTCAAGCAATTCATTATGCAAACAGAATGGTTTACTTACTTATTCCCTTGGATATGGGTCACAAGGCAAGCAAGCAGGATCTTTATGATGATGAGCGCGCTAGTAACAGCATCGCTAATAGGTATGGTCAGAGCTAAGATACTCTATTTTAAAAACGGGATTCAGACAAGTTGATATCAAACATATCATCCAAACTTACACATGTTGACTAATTTTTGCATGACTTTTGAATCCAATTATTCGTAATTGGTTGAAAGTTCATCCGTTTTATTATGCAAGTTTCTCTATTTACATTTGCATAAAAATTATCAAGTTTTCTTTTGTTTTAAAAATTGGGTAAAAGATATTTATAAACGTGGTTTATTTATAATGATTTCACGTTTTTTTAACACAATGAAATAAAAGTTAAAATTAAATTAAAATTAGTTCTAGGTGACTCATTGAATTATTTCGCATGATAGTATGTAACTTTTGAATTAATAATTTGATAATATTTTTATGATGGCATTTTCCTAGATTTTTCTGACAATACTATTTTTAGTGTTGCCGAAAGTGACAGTGCGGACGCAGAGTCTGGTTTTGAGGATCAAGATCCGGGGGAGACGGGCAACACAGTAATCAGAATTGTTTCTCGCTTTATCGACAAAGTCTGTAATGAAGGGGGTGTGACCAGAGATCATATACGTAATTTGCACCAAATGATACCTGGTGTTGTCCATATGCACATAGAAACTTTAGAGGCCGTTCACAGGGAATCTAAGCGACTGCCACCTATTCAGAAACCGAAGATTCTTACACCGAATATGCTTGCTGGAGAAGAGTCCATTATGGAAGGTAGGATAGAAATGCTGTAATGTCTCTGATAATGTAATTCTTCAGGCTCAATTAATGTTTTTTAAAAATATTTTAGGAATACGAAGTAGCTCAAACATAGTCAATGTTGCTGCTGTTTACATCCACTAAGAAAATGCATTCAATTGCAATTATCTTTAATATGCAGAAAAGAAACCTTAGAAAACATTTAAAACAAGTTTTAATGGCAATTTAAATTAATCAAAACTTTGCAAATTCCTCGATTGATCATAACAAATGTTTAAAAAAAATGTAATCATGGCTAAGGATAGGATGTGTTAAAAATTATTTCTCTGAAATTTTTAAGGAATTGAAAAATTAGTAAAAGTCAATTTTTTTCTTCAGTTTTCTATAAGAAAAATATATAGAATAAAAAAAACTAATATTCAGATATTGCCAGTCACCAAATTGCATTAGTTTACGCCTAGTGCTATACTGTATCTCTGTTAAATGAATCGAAACCAACACTCTTTCAATAAATTATTGTCGTATTGTTTAGATTAGAACTGGAATGGAGTACCTACTTATCAAATGTTATATTCTGTAATATTCTTTATAGGTTTAAGGGTGTACCTACTACCAGACGGAAGAGATGAGAGTAGCCCAGGATTGCTGGTTGGAGGACCAAGGCTATTGCCAGCAGAGGGTGCTATCTTCCTAACAAACTATAGAATAATATTTAAGGGAATACCCTGTGATTCTTTTGGTAAGTTAATCGAATAAATGCAAGTCAAGGATGAGCATAATATAATTAATCTATATTATGCGAGTCACGGATTTCTAGGAATAAGGTCCCAAATTTTCATGAAGGTAAAGATAGTTTTTTTTAAAATCAAAGTTCAAAGCGGAACAAAACAGTAGTAACAAAATTCCTACAAGGTATAAAACAATATATTGCGCTGTCTGGACGTTATTCGTTATAACCAATCGCGTCTTATATTTAATTAAAAACTATCAGTTCCACTGAAAATTAATTTCGATATTGGTAGTCATAGAATTTTTACATTATCTTCTAATTTTAAATTTTTGTTTTCATTACAGCATGTGAACAAGTGGTTTTGAGGTCATTTCCTGTAACGTCCTTGACGAAGGAGAAAAAAGTGGCCGTGCAATACTTGGCACATTTGGACCAGTGGCTCCAAGAAGGTCTGCAGCTTCGTTCCTGCACTTTCCAACTAATGAAATTAGCCTTCGATGAAGAAGTAACCGCAGAAAATGTAGACACGTTAAGAAAATTAATACATAAGATCCGTCATCCTCCTGATGTATTCCATCACTTTGCTTTTACTGGACAAGTAGTAGTAAGTCAAACACCTCTGCATAAAAATAAAGAGAAGAATGCTACTCTCAGAGGTTTTGCCAAGAAAACGTTACTTAAGACTGCAAGAAAAGCCGGTTTCAAACAAAAATCATCGTCAAAACGACAAAAATATGTATTACCAAATATGAGCATTAATAGTAATAATAAATACATGACATCTCCAGGTAGAATGAATATACCAATGACTGATGATTATAACCACGATGACGATTTATCTATAGATGATTTTGAATCGGGTCCTCCTTCTATTACTCCAACTCCAACTGATGCTAAAACTTTGGAGAGGTTGCAAGAAAGAAGTTATGTTAGAGATTGGCAGAGATTAGGGATGTACAACTCTAATCACTCGCCAACTAATAAGCCAGCACCGGACCAGTTTAAATTGACAACGGTCAATTCAATTTATATGATGTGCAGAAGGTAATTTAATTTTAGTAACCATAGTAGGGTTAATTTTCTTTACATGAATAATTATCAATAAGTAAGTCATTACCTGTAGAAATAATTGAAATAAACTTGAAAACTCATTGATCATAAGAGAACTGTAGGAATAAGAAAAAAATGCTTTTTTGTTTTCTCTAGTTTTTGACACCTAGTTTTGATCATTTACATATCGCTAAGCTTCAGACTCACTGACATTCTGACGAGTTTCTTATTTCCTACTAAACTTAGCACATTCACCGTTCTTCCCAGGTCTTTTCTTGCATTAAACTAAAAAAAAAATATATATATATACCCCACTACTCTCTTCGTGGAGATAGGTAAAGCAAGACAGACTTGTGAGGTGTAGCACCTCCTTTCCTAGTTCTGTAATAAATTGGAAATATTGTAAGGTTTTCAGTTGATTCTACTCTATTTTTATTTCTAGCTATCCGGCTTTACTGCTGGTCCCAGCCTCTGTAACAGATGAAAGCATAAGAAGGTTCTGTCGGTGTTACCGACAAGGCCGCATCCCAAGTATAACATGGAGGCATCCACGTACTAAAGCGCTTCTTTTACGGGGAGCGGGTCATCACGGGAAGAGCGTAATGGGAATGCTGAAGAGCCACCCGACACCAGCTGCCTCTACTGAAACTACCTCATCTACAGAACAAGAGAAATATTTATCAGCTCTTGTCTCTGCGACTCCCATTTTTTCGCATAGACCTGGATCTGCATGGGGAATGTCGGACAGTACTTTAAGTATTGACTCCTTGCTTCTAGCAGCAGAGGAATGTGCAGCTTGTGCAACTTTAACGCCGGAAGTTGCTAGAAGGTCCAATCCTTTTAATAAAGCGATAGGAACTTTGGGGTAAATAATTATTAATTTGTAAGATGCTATATTTATAAAATGCTTGTCTGCTTACATCTTATATTCATGTTTAGAGTATTCCCAAGATCGTCAGGAGGCAAAGGTCCCAAAAACTTTGGGCGATGGGGTTCGTTAAAGGATAGGCGACAATCATCTCAAGCATCTCTAGCAGGCGGGCAACAAAACAGGTCCAATATTCGCCATTCCACGGATGTGGAAAGTGCAGTTGATGGTGTGCATACTCTACAAAGGGCTGCCTTGTACATACTTGGGGAAAAAGCACAAATGAAGGGCGTCAAAGTCGAATCTGCACCGAAGACCGATTTTATACCAGTCGAATATTATGATG
The DNA here is from genome assembly GCA_963680705.1 of Rhagium mordax. Classification (NCBI taxonomy): domain Eukaryota; kingdom Metazoa; phylum Arthropoda; class Insecta; order Coleoptera; family Cerambycidae; genus Rhagium; species Rhagium mordax. The sequence continues at coordinate 10,169,261 of OY796660.1, read as the reverse complement.
TGAGACACACAAAGGCAGCTTTCAAGAAACTTATGCGAGCATGCATTCCCAGCTCACATAATATTGAACCAGAGCACAGTTTTCACAAGTAAGAATTATCAAGCTGTATCGTGTGCCTGTTTAATGCTTCAAAATATTAGAGGGATTATTTCTTGAGTAACAATCATGTTGACTAGCCGTATTAACCAATATTTCCTTGCATTTCAGATTAATTGAAAATTCCGAATGGTTGCAACAAATCCAGAATATCATGCAACTTTCAGGCGCTGTAGTAGATCTCCTTGACCTCCAAGGCTCTTCCGTTGCGATTTGTTTAGAAGAGGGGTGGGACATTACCGCCCAAGTATCATCGGTGGCACAACTTTGTCTGGATCCTCATTACAGGACTTTGGAAGGGTTCCGAATACTCGTTGAAAAAGAGTGGATTGGTTTTGGTCACAGATTCAGCCATCGTAGCAACCTAAATGCGAACTCTCAAGCAAGCGGCTTTGCACCAACTTTTCTGCAATTTTTGGATGTGGTTCACCAAATACAGAAGCAGTACCCGATGGCATTTGAATTCAATGATTATTATTTAAAATTCCTAGCATATCATTCTGTTTCTTGTCGGTTTAGAACTTTCTTGTTCGATTGCGAACTGGAAAGAGTCGAAAGTGGAGTGGCAGCGGTAGAGGACAAGCGAGGTTCTCTGACGTCCCACCATAAAAGTGTCGACACCATATCTGATGATGAGAACATTTACCCTGGCGGACGAATCAGTTCAACTTACCAGGGACCCAACTTAGGGCAAAGTGTATTTGATTATATCGAAAAGCAGCACGCTAGAAGTCCGTTGTTTTTTAACTTCATGTACACACCTGATTTTGAGCATCCTGTCTTAAGGCCACAGTCTCATTTGCCTTGCCTCGAGGTTTGGAATTATTACCTGGACGAAGACCTTCATTATGGACCTAGCTATGATCCAGAAATTATACAAATGGACTCTCAGCAAGAAGAGGAGGCGGAAGCAGCTGATGGTATAAATAAATCTAGGAAAATTGTCTCTTTGGGGTAAGTTTTTGTTTATCGATCTTGGTTATTTATAAATAGAAATTATTAGTCTCTAATTTTTATTTTAATTTAGCTGCTGCTTTGTTGTTTTTTTTATCACTTTTTATTTTATTTATTATCAAGAAATATTTTTTTTAAATATATGTTTATTATTTCAGCCAGCATTCAGATTACAGTCAAACTGAATGCTCTTAACTAACCACTAATAATATTTGTTCAATTTTAAAATTTCAGGTATGATACTGTAAATAAGGCTGTCCCAGATGCTTTTAGCCATCTACTAGAGGAAATTCATAGATTAGAATCTGAATTAGGACATTTGCCTCAAAAGTGGAAAGTGCTATGGGACAAATTAGAACTGCCAATATGCGATTCTCTCACAGTAAATATTTTTTTTATAATATATAATTAAATCTGTTAAAATGAATTCCTCAAATAGCAATTTTATTAAAGTGGTTTTATAATTTCGGAACCCATAGGCCAATTTCGAATATTACTATAGAATTTTGTAGAGAATTTATCAAGATTGTCTAGAGATGGGCGATTGGAAACTTTCCAAAATTGGAAAGTTTCCGGGAAGAAATAAAAAGAGTAAAGGAAACTTTCCTTTAAATGTTGCCTGGAAAGTTTTCCAGAAATATTCCCTTTGAGTTTTGCATTTCAGGATTTTTCAGGACCGGCAGGGAGGTTTTACGAATTTGTTTTCGCAAATTGTTTTTCAGTTTCTTTTGTCGCCAGTATTCTCATTTTGATTCCAAATGAAACCTTACTGAGAATCTCGCCGCCGGAATTGGCCTCTCACTTTACCATTTGCATTGCGTATCTTACCTTATGGAGGGTTGAGTAATAATCAAACCACAAATCTTTAAATTGAATATGAATAGCAGAGAAGAAACAGATAACTTTTCTATGCAATTAATAAAATATAATTTTTTTATTTTCGTATACAAAATATTAGTTTTCTTAGGAGGCACATAAATTTGTTAAGTTGTATTAAGGAATTATATCATTCTATAACATTTTCTTTATAGCGTCACGCTTCATTCAGCACAGCTCTGGTAAGATCTCATGGTAGATTGGTTCATAAAAGGTCAACATTAGAGATTTTAATGAGAGGCAAAATGGTAGGAGCAGCTGAATCAGCATCTTTGATTTATTCACATCCGCACAGATTTGAACGTTACAATTATACCACACCAACTTACTGTGATTTATGTACTAACCTACTCTGGGGACCCGTCAAGGTAAGTTTTATGTATAGACAAGTGTTATGAATAATTTACAGTGTTTATATTTATTTGTTTTTAATTTTGATCTTGAAATTTATAATTTGAAATACTTTAGTAAATGTGACAAGTAAAAAACAAACCCTTTGTATTTTTAGACTGGCATGAGATGCATGGATTGTGGGTATAGTTGTCACGAAAAATGTATGGATAGTGTGCCAAAGAACTGCACAAAATATAAGTCTGTTACAGACAGCACAACGTCGCAAGCCATTCAAGGCAATACTGGCGACAATGGATCTGTTAGTTCAGGTAAAAAACGTGATAATGGGAAAACAGTTAATATAGTAATGTATGTTTATTAGCAGTTGCTTCTAAATTACATACTTAATTTATATTATTATTATTGTTTTACTTTCACTTATTGCTAATATGCGATTTATAGGAAGCGCAAGGCAAACGTCTAGTCAACAATATTATGATCAGTTTTCATCAAATGTAGCTGAGGATAGGACCCATGAAGGGTATTTGTATAAACGTGGTGCCTTGTTGAAGGGTTGGAAGCAGAGGTGGTTTGTACTCGATTCGATCAAACACCAATTGAGATATTACGATGCTATGGAGGATTCACATTGTAAAGGTTATATCGGTAAGAAATATTAAAATTAAGTAATAATAATTTTTGTAATAATTAATGATTTCTGATTTCTTTCATATTATTCTTCCAATTAATTTTTTTTAGATTTAGCAGAGGTAATGTCTGTAAATCCCGCACCTCCAGGGCCTGGACCTCCAAAGAAGACAGATGATAAATCATTTTTTGACGTAAGTTTATTGCATTGTTTACTATTATCGTTGTTATTATTTTGACCTTTATTAACTTCAACAACTCCAAAAGAAAACTTTTAACCGTACATATTAAAATGTTAGTTGAAGGACTTTACTTGATCTTTTAGTTTGCTGAATAAAGCAATTTTATATTAATATTATTTTATTAGGTTTCATCAAGCTTACTTTGTTAGTATTTTTATTTCATAACAAAAAAACTTCACAACCTCTATTTTATGTGAAGCAATTTTATAATCTGATTCTACAATTAACATTTTTATTTTTTTAGTTACGTACTAGTCGTCGTACATATAATTTTTGTGCCGCAGACACTGCATCAGCACAAGAATGGATTGAAAAGCTTCAAGCTTGTCTTTAATACTCTTTCTTTATCCAAAGTTAGTTTTTAATTCCTATTTTAATTGTAGGCTGACAATAAATGTTTTATTTTTAGTCATTATTTATATTTTTATATATATACATCTATTTGTTTTATGTATTTGCACAAAATATATGTTTATTTAATGTGCTAGGATCTGTATAGTTATATTTTTTTGTAAAAGAATTTTTATGTCAAGCTCAAGTAGATAAACTAATATAGATAACAAAATATAGATAAGTTAAAATAAAAAGTTGCCATTTGACTTAAATTTTATAATCGGTGTTTATTGCGATCTCTACATTTTTGATATATTTGCATAATTATTTAAATTTAAACTTGAGATATACATCTTTTATGACGAAAACTGTTTCGAATAGATTTTTCCATGGTAAAGTATGTCTTAATTTTGCTTACTTGTGTAGATACAGAGTTAAGTAAATAATGTGCACCATATGGGAACATTTTTTATTTTCTATTTCACGCTTTAAAATTTAATACTTCCTTTAAATCAAAAGGTATTAAAAATTTGATCGTATACGGCGAGAGATGTGCAAGCTATGAAGTTGTTGTATTCTTATTTTTCTAAATATTGCTTTCGAATTAAAGTTATACTTAAATTTTACTTGAAAAACAATGGAATGTTTAAACTACTTTTTTAAAAAATGAGTGAAATACCGCCTGTCATATAAGATGCAACATTTTTTTAATTTTCTTCGTTCACTTTCAGTTTTAGGAGAAGCACTAACTTTTCCAAGAATACATTTTTCCGTGAAGTAGATAATGAAATTTTCCCATATAAAATGTACTATTATAATATGACACTATTAATAATTAATATAGGAAAAATCTCTGATTGAACTTTTCTAAGAATTTTGTAATGTCACACAAAGATTGCAAACATCGATAAAAAGCTACTAATTACTTTTTGTATATTCGTAAATTTAAAAAAAAAATAATTATTAGAATTTCATAAATGCATTTTTTAGAATACAAATTATTTGATTTTGAAATATTGACCAATAATCATCTATTTTCCATTTTTATGAGAAACAAAAATATTTTGAAATCTTTTCCTACAAATATTTTTGTAAAGTATCCTTTTTTGATGTATTTACCATCTTATCAAAATAAGATTTCTGATGTCATATTTCCATAATTGGAAAAAAAATTAAATTTCATTTTGTGATTAAAATATTTGTGACAATCTTTCTAACGCTCTCTAAACAATGCTTTATCTCATTATTGAAATATGACATCAGCCTTTAAATAAAAACAGTTTAAGTTTTAAATGTTAAATATTATATAGGCAAATTTTATTTAATTAATGTTACGGTAACATTTTCCAAAATATATCTTTGTTATTAATTTATTTATTACAGATTGTCATGAAGCAGTGCATAGAATATAAATAATAATTTTGTGTCAAGAATATGTTATATTCACTTATTTGTCTTATAATTTAGTCCTCAGGAAAAAATAATGGGACAACTGGAAACATTTTCAGAGGTTTTTTTTCCCGTAGAATAGTAGGTAGGGGTAAGACGTCATAATCTGAATTGTCAAAATGAATGTTGGTATATTTTGAAATAATTAACTATAAAAGTTGCAATTTACTGATTTTTTTCTTGTAACTTTCATATACAGAATTTAGTTGAGTACAAAAATGTATAGAACTATTTTGATGCAATTCCAATAGTTTGGAAGTTGTAAGCAAAAAACTGCCAAATTACACTTCATAGTTGATGATTTTTGAACGCACCAATATTTTTTTATATTCAAATTATGATCTTGCCACCAAAACTGTCACTCACTGTATGAAAAAAATCGTATATGAATATTTTATTCCGTCAGAATTACCCGCATACAAACTAATACATTTTGTTTACATCTTTACCATAGAAACCCATTACTCAGTATCCAATTAAAGTTCGACTAATTATAACATGAGTACAAATATGCAAAATTTGGTTTTTCTGTCTTATAAAATTTTAAAGCAGCAACAACAGTTAAGATGCTGTAAGGTAAGTTTAAATATTTAGATGTAAAAGTTTATTAATCTTTCAAGTTACCAAAAAACTCTTTGAAATATGAATTGCAAGTGAAGGTAACGAGGCTTATATGTTATAATAAAGTTCGAACCACTTCCTAAGTGGGGTAGAGTTTAGCTCCACTTTGTTAAGTATGCTCGGTCAGAAGATAGATGCACTAAAATTCTGATCGACACGGATAGTAAACAAACTAAAATAAAATAGTTATAGAGAACACACAAATTTCTCACTAAACAAATCAAATGTAAAGTTTGTTAATGTTAAGACTTACACAGTACGTTGTATGTTTGTTTGCCTGTAGTTTTATCATTAGGAGTTCCTCAGGGATAAATCGAACTGCACCATTACTCATTGTATAATATATATGTCATATGATGAAATGTAATATTTTCATATTTTATCATATCTAATCAATGTGAACAGCATTGACCCCTTAGTGTTTTGCTCATTTATATAGTTGATTAAAGTGAACAAAAGTAAATGACCAATCGGTTATCTCGGTGCTTAAATACATGTGTGCCACTTGAGAAATGTCATTTATCAATTTGGCAGAACTGTATTATTTTAAAACGAAGTTTTTATAAATAATAATCTAACATCCAAAAAACAAACAGTAATATATAATATACCTAAGCCGCTGTACATCTAGTCTGCAACCATGCAGAAGTGATTTTGTTTGGCCCTTTCCAAGTTATTTGCATTTGCCAACATCCATGTAAATTTATATTAAATTTAGAACTGAAAATTCTAAAACCGACTACCACACCAATAGTGGATATACAAGCACATATTTTTTAACAAACTCAAGTATTAAAAGTAAGGGTACAAAAATTTAAATAAATAAACCAGACGTGTTGTCTCAACCGAATTTAATCAACGAGATGAAATAATGTTGTCAAAGCACAATTCAAACGGGGAACTACTCATCACCTTTGTCTAGTAGACAGTGGCGCAGTGACAAGCTGGACATGTACTGGCATTCCACTCATATGTCTGTTGTGTAGCCGAATACATTCACCAAGATATATGGTATTTCATTCCCAAATTGATCGTTACCTCTGTAATGTAATTATATTCTATAAATATGTGATGGTTAAACAAGAATCCTGTCATAGAATAGTAAGTAATAACTAGTAACATGTCACTAAGCACTGCAATTAACTAATTTTTTTATAGTAACTACAAATAAATTAGTATCAAGGAGTGAAAAACGCAAAATATTTTATTGTTCGTAAGTCTTTAGGATACCATATAGTATAAATCTCCATTTATCAATTCTTGAATTAACACATTTATAATCATCATGTTAAGGTAGCGAAAATCATTTAGTATATTTGTGATATTAATTGTCCGATAGTCCTTGTCCTTAATTTCTGTTAATTAAAATCTTGCTTCAGCTGGTGTGGAGTAACTGCCAAAATAAATAAGATTTCCTTAAATGTGTTTTATTTCTTTCAGTAAAACTACGAGGATTGACCTCGACAAGTGGCGACTGGTAAATTTAGGTAGGTGCCGTCATTTTTTTTCCCCCAAATTGAAATGACGTCCAATTTCAATAGGAAATTGTAATTTTTTTCTGCGAAACTTTCTTAGTAGTTGTGTATGAAAAGCATAGATAATTGTTGTTCGTTTTATAGACAAAACTACTAAACACTGATAGCTAACGTGTTAGTCAAATGAAACTTACTTTTTTAAAATAATATATATTTATATACTTTTAATACTTTACATGTTTAAAATATAGTTACATCTTAAGTACAGAAATTAAACATTTAAATTAACATCACAGTTAATTTGTTTCTGTTAAACAGGTTGAGCGTGTACTTTAATTAACAATTGATTGTTATATATAAAATCTTGTTCTATCAGTTCCTCAAGTAAGGCAAATTCAGTATAACCAAAACCCTTGGGATTTAGGTCTTGGACAGGACGTTTAAATGCATCTAATTCAGGACGGGTCATCATTGTTTCTTTTATATTTTTGTAAGATTGTCTAAAACAACAGTAATTTTAAGCTTTATAAACCACCTTATTTTACACTACTTACAACGGGTGAACTACGGTTATGGTTAGTCTACCACTAAATGGCCAGTCTAGAGTATGATCATGTTCAGTTTTCATTACATGTATTAAAATTGCTATGTAATCGTTATCCTTTGGAGATAAATTTAGTCTTACACATAACCTAAAAGAAATTGAAATTACAATTTTAGATGTAAAGCCACAAAAATTCAGTTTTTTTATAAGCGATCAAATTGTTGAGTTAAATTTTGCCAAAACTGGTTATGTAATGAACAAAAAAAGAAATACCGCGAATTCTTAGAAAATGCACTCAATTTTGGAAAAATTGAACTCACAAAACATTACTTACAAAAAAACTGAATTTTTGTGGGTTTACATCTCAATAACCAGATAAGTGCTCCCTTAAAATTTATTCCTTGGAGTTTTAAATGGCGCTCTTTACGGTAATGAAATCCAAATTTGAATAAAGTCGTTAATACTTTTTTTTGTAAAGTCGACTTTTTAAACCCCTTTAAAATCGCACGCTACTGACGTATCACATATTACTAAGTTCAAAGAATCACCTTATCGATCTTTTCTTACCACCACTAAAGTTTGAAGTGGGTTACTCTGTAGATTATACTCTTTTGATGGCCAATCCTCGTCCAGTAATACAATGAGGCAAAGGCGGTCGTCGCACGCCGGGAAACCAGGATAGGACGTTAAAAGGGTATAGTCCGTGTAGTTCGTGCTCGTTTGACGCTTGCACTTATTAGCAAAAATTGCAGACCGAAGACGAAGACTTTCCGAATCTGTATACGTTACGTTGTATGTAATATAATTCTCTATCTGTCAGATTTACCAATATCTAACATACAGGTGAGTAAATTGGTCTTAAGCAGTCAGATTTGATTTTGATTAAAGGTTTTAAAAGGCTTCAAAATATAACATCAATTTAATTTTTTTTTTATGCAATAGAGAAGAATTTAGATGAAACCGATAGTGGCTGCTCTAATCACGTCTCATTGAGGAATCTCTATTTGAAACCTCCGTAGAAAATTATAATTCCATAAGTATTGAACTATCTATTGAAACAAAATAAGTACTTACTTATACCCATTTACAGATGTATAAAATCCAGGACTGTAATGCATTATGTGTGGATTCTCTCTCATGGCGTTGATCTTATTTTTAAAATCGTTAAAATACCACAAATAACACCCATTGCAGTATCGTTGGTGTAATTTCGTCATTGACAAATTGTAGGATGAAATTTGCTCAGACATATTAGCTATAATTATATCTTGTTCCCTAGTTTTTTGTTCTAAGAACACGATTTTTTCATACAGCGCTCTAAAAAAACAAAAATATAGTCCTTAAGCAGTAAATTTCTTCTATTTGATTTACCTTAATAAACCTTGAAGATTTTCGTCTTGAGATAAAGATGGAGACTCGTTTTTAGCAGGTGGATCCCAAAAGTTTGCTTGTTGAGCGATCGAGGAAGAACTAGATGCCACATTGTTATTAACTGTCATTTTAGTATAAGCTTGTGACAACATCTAGAAAAATTAAGTCATCTTACATAATATTATCGTACTGTAAAATTTAAAAAGAAATTTGCGTATTTAATTTTATACAGTATACCATTCAGTACTACATGATTACCTCTTCATTCAGTCTTAGTAATCATGCCTTTAAGTATGGCTTGGGGTTGCAATATCTACTATAATATAGCTAACTTAAATTTGATAGGTGCCCGCTCGGTGTAGACACAGAAAAGTAATAAAATTTTACCATTTTTTATTGCCGTTCCGAAACTCTATTTTAATAAAGAAAAAATTGTTTCACATTCTTTCAATTTATTAATTTTAAGTAAGTGAATTTTGTGAAGTTTTTACACTAAAGAGACACAACAGATTTAAAATATTTCGGTTAGCTTTATAAATGTCTCTTTGGATAATATACTTCTGGTGGCTTAAAGTCCAGAGTGCCCTTACTACTCAAATGTATCCAGTAAAAAACTACTTTTAAATCTTTCATTTAAATAGAATATTTGTGCTTACCGTTAGATGTTTTTGAATATATTGTTCTAGATGACGCTGCAACTCAGGTTCGTCCTCAAATTTTTCTTCACAGCCAACATTAACAAAAGAACAGCGTAATTTCTCATTTTCAGGTAATTCTGGTACTTTATATTCGCATATTAATAAGTGAGATTCAATGTCTAAAGGAGACAGTTCAAGTAAACATCCTCTAACAATATTCGGGCACTTTGTACGTTGCTGAGAAATTTCTCTTCTTGTAAAATTGTCAGGAAATATATCGTCCTTTTTTAATTTGATGTTATCAACTGGACAAGCACTTTCTCTTCTATAATATAGAGGTATACATAATAATAATTATTATGTAGAGGTATACATAATAATAATTATTATTTTTAACAGAGTAATGTCATAAAATTAAAACTTTTTGTAAATTTGTCTATATAGCAAGTTAATAGATTTTTTTTAGTGTATTTGTCAGCAATCAACAGGGGATGCCAGTAAGCCATCAAGGATGCAGTGCCACAGTAACTGTACTCGTCAGACAGACCAGGATTTAAAAAAGATAAATTTTAATTCTGTGTTTTATTTTATTTGTACCAGTTAAAAACAGAGATATCTTATTTTTTCAATTCCTAATATTGTTAAATTAATTTGCTCTTGCACCGAGGCCACAAAGAGTATTGTGAGGTGATAACTGATAATCAAAGTAAAAGAGGTTGTCCCACAAGTATACGACATAACATTACACTTATCAACGTTTAGTGGTAATTTATTTTTAATGCACCACTGAGATCCTTTATCTAAATCACTGGCGACACTCATCTAAGCTTTTAAACACACTATAAATGTTTAAATCGTATGAAAAAACAAACTATTTACTTCTAGATCATCAGTAACGTCACTAATGAGCATATTAAACAGCAAGGGTTTGGGAATAAAAGCCTCTGCAGAAGGAAAAAAAAACGTTATATTCTACATATTGAATTCCTTTTGAACAGCTGCAAAAATGATTCAGAAAACTCAAGGAAACCTATTTCATATAATTTACTTGGTGGTACACAATGGTTTAGCCGTCGAATGCCTTAAAGACAGTTTGTATGTATATTTATCAATAATTTGTTGAAGAAAACATCTACCGAAATGTATTTTTGTTATATAAATTTTAATAATTAATCTATGTACCTATAAAAATAAGTCAAATCCTTAGACAAACATGCAAATCATGGAACGTAAAACATGGATATATTATACATTTTTGGACATTTTAAACAATTATATGCAACAACACTTACTCAAGCCACGACTGTATGCACGTTCTGCAGAAACGATGACCACATGATGTTAAAACTGGATCTCTTAACCAAGCAAGACAAATCGGACACTCAAATCTTGCCTCAGGAGCCGAATATGCATCATTAATTGAACTCTCTTGAGCCAATGATGACTCACTTTTACTTGTGATATATGATTCTCCACTTGCCATTATATTATAAACAATCAAAATAGCACATTATCATAACTTGAATTATTACTTTATAGTTTACACTTTACAGTTACTCATCATCTCATAAACAGCTACCCCACCCACCTGTTTGCAGAAAAGAAACACCTTATGTTTGACAGTTGTTAGTGGTAGTTACAAAGCATCGTGGTGGTAGTTCAAATACGAACATTTAAGATTAAACGTCAATAATTACGTTATGCCGCTATGAACCGAGTAAACTGCACTGCATGCGTATGGTGTAGGAGGTAGTCGTGTAGGTGTACGCATAGATAAAGAAAATTAATAGCATAAAGTGAATAATGAAATAAAACTATTAACAATTTTTAAACGATAAAATCATATTTAATGTAATAGAAAGATAAGTCAGTCATTTCGTATTGAAACAGAACAAATTAGCCTTATTGGGGAATTTCGCAGACAAGACGCATGAAACGGTACCACAATTCGAGACTGAAAAGTCTTAGCAGAAAATCAGTTTCTATTTACAGAAATGAAACATCAATCTAAATCAAATTTAATGGCATACAAAATTATCTATGTACGGTTTTAACACATTATCCCACATCATACCTTCAAGTTATCGACTATAAAAGCACCACCGAATACAATTTTCAATTATTTTTTGTCTGTTTCTTACATTTACAATGATTGATAGTCACAAGATATCCATAGATAATATTTACATCAGCACTAATAATGGTTCGTAAGGATCCAGAGCAAAACAAACATAACATAACATTTAAAGATAGGTATATATATAGGTATTTAAAAAACTAGTTAATATAAAATTTAAGATGGCTATTTTTTATATATTTCAGGAATTGTATCTCTTTATTGCATGTTGCCACCCTAAAATCAATTTTTTTCTCAATTTTTTTATTATTGCATTTAATTCTGGTCTACCAAACAGATTCATATTTTCCTTGGGATCAATTAAATGGTCGTATAATTCTGCTCCAGAAACATTAGACCAATCAACAGTAAAATTTTTCGGGTTGAACTTCACCCATTCTGTATATCTATATCTTTTTGTTTTCATCGAATATCCCATTATTTTAATATCTTTCAAATGAGGTTTGTCACTGTTGGGTGTTGCAGTTGGATGAATTCCTGATCGGGGATACTGAGTAAATACTGCTGATTTTTCCACAGATGTCTAAAATAGGAATATATGTAATATGTAAAGTGGACCACATCTTTATAGTGCACATAAAAAACGTCGGCGTCTTTGATGCCAATAAGAACTTAAACTTAAAACACACGCCGATGTTTAAAAATGATAATGAAATATTTTTTTTCTCGAAGAGCAGACATTTTTGTACATCTAACAAGGAACCAAAATATTATATTTGAAATATAGTTTCAACTATAAAACTCTTGCCTAAAATCGCTTAGCTACGTATATTCTAGCTGCTAGAAGGTGGGGCAGATCGGTGCGTTTCATTCATCTGGATCATTGATCCAGATATTTGTCTCGACTCCTGTTTCTTAACTCTTCGCTTAAGGTAATTAAATCTATATCCACAGTGTTGTACCTTTAAAGCTTAACTGTTATCAAGACATTTTATAGTAGTTACAAACGCATGTAGGTACCACATTTTGTGGGGAGAATAATTACAACTAATACCTTAGAAGCATTGCATTCACATATTGGATGAGTATTGTAGGTATTTCTTGTATTTATATTTTATATTATTTAATTATAGGAGCTTGGGACAGGAAAGTTCAACACTATCTATTTTTCGCTGGGGGGATACAACTCATTATATGTGACCATACATACATTTGCGTATGGTTGGCTGCATACTTTACAGGTATATTTTAATCCTTTTTTACATATCCTTATGATTATAATCAGTGTTTTAACTGCATATCTAATCATTATAGTAAAATTCTTTTCGGTTGCCTCGTTTAACTTGCTCTGCCGTTGGGTATGCTTGGGTTGACAGACTTATTTCTATGACGTCAAAATGACGTATTTTGCCACTTCTACCTGCCGTAAACAGGTGCACTAGGTAAAGCTGGGCAGCTGGGCAAAAGAATTTGGCTATTATTAAACATAATAATATGTATACCTACCCTATTTTGAACTTCATTAACCATTATTGGTACTAAACTTAATCCTTCAGTGCATACAGATGTTGTAGTAGAATTTCGACAAACCGGTAGTGAATCAGATATCTGTGTTAAATCTACCAATGTTGGAAATATATCCACCAGTTCTACCAGTTTATTAGATACAAGTTTTCTGGTTGATAAATTAGGAACATGGAATAACAATGGAACTCTTGTGGATTCCTCAAAATTACTATACTTAGCAAATTCTCCGTGTTCCCCTAGAGACCATCCTAAGAAATAAACAATTATCATTACATATATCAAATATGTTAAACATTTTAGAAACGACTTAAAATAATGTCATTGCTACGATTATACCGTGTTTTCATGTTTGCACACTACATAGGAAAGCATCAATCATTGGCAATCGTACATTCAAATAAGGGAGGAAGTATGGACGCATGGCTGGATCTGTAGTTTGTGGCTGTCGTACATCGGATCGGTAGATGACAACCATGGCCGCATCTCATGAGCTTGACACACTTTCCTATGTAGTGTTTTAAATAAGAGAAAGCAAGTTATATTTTTCATATTTTTCGTCTCCTCACTTACCGTGATCCCCAGTAAATACAATTATAGTATTTTTATTAATTTCCTTAAGTAACTTTCCTAGCAGATCATCAATATAAGATGTAGCTGCATTATAAGATTGAATAATTTTCCTAATAGTGTTATCTGGCAATGGACCATAGGGAAACGGAACATTTAATTTTTTTATATCATCTCTTTCCCTTATATCAGTCCAAGGATTCCAGGCGACATCTGGCATTAAGGACGGTCTCCATCTATTTTTGGGCAAAGTTACATTTTCTAACGGATGAAATTCTAAAAATTACTTTTATGCATATTATATTTAAATATGTTTTACATACCGGTTTTTTATGTAATTTGATTATTTAAGGTATAAACTAGATTATTAATATTAAATTATTTATATAAGAATTTTCTGGCTCTAGTGATATAGAACATAGAACATATCGGGATGAAAAATAAAAAAAATATGGATATATCTAAAAAGACGTTTATAAGGGAAATTACCATATTATGATGAATAAAACATAAAAAACAATAATCATATAATCGCTAAATGAATCTTACTCAGATATTCTAACGGGAATTTCAGAGGTATATGAGGTTTATGGAAACCTACAGCTAGAAAAAATGGTTTGTCTGTTATATTATCTTTCTGTCTTAAAAAAGATAAAGCTTCATTTAGCGACTCCAAATCAGGTAGAGTTCCCTCGGGCTGCAATTCAACTAGTACAGGACAAATTAAATTTTTCGCTAATTCTCCATTTTTATCGATGCAGACTTTAGAATTTTGGTAAATTTCTGTTTTTGGATGGAACGGTCTTCTACTCCAACTATATGGATAATCATCAGTAAAATTAGATGATATTCCAGGGTGAAATACTTTTCCTATAGAATACGTATAATAACCATTTTCTTTAAAGAATTGAGGTAGCGTACTAAAGTTACCGACTGCTGTCCTCCAGTAGCTATAAAAGTCATACAAATGCAACGAATCAGGTCTACGACTTGTTAAGAATGAGTTTCTGCTTGGTGCGCATAATGCTTGCTGAAAAAATAATAAAATAATATTAAAAATTTACTAAATACTTATACAGGGCGAGTTAAAACAGTTTAAAGGCATTTATCAATTTTTGTTTCTAAATTAACCTGTGGCTATAAAGTATATTTTACAGAAAAGCTTGAAAATGGGTGACGCATACGTGACGTCACAACTAACCTAAAAAATATGCATTTATCTAAAATTTTCGAATATTACGTCAATTTTATCAAAATTTCTGCTTGGATCCTGTACCATATATATCAACAAAAATTTTGTTCAGTGCATTATTAATTCAGTTTTAATTGTCTTGATCTAATAAAATAAGATGCTATTTGTTGGTTGGAATTCCAACCTATAATTCTAATTGAAACTTTATAAATCTACTGTCTGAGAGAGTTATGTTATAACGGATTCAAGCTAAAACTACAAAAATTAAAATTAAAATTGAAAATAAATTTACAACACAGGTCAGAGAGAATCACCTGTGTTTACAATTTACAATAACAAAAATTTAAGGTTAAGATAGTCATATGATGCGCATGATCGAGTTTATTTGTAAACAAACACCTACCACGTGACCATCGAATTATGCAACCACATACACAGTTGTGTATCTGGTTATGGTTGCGGTTGCATTGGTTGCAGAGATTGAAGGTGGAAACGTGTTGCTATTTGCTATTGGTTCATTTTACATTAAAATTTGGAATGTACCAAAATTGACCAATAGCAACACTTTTCGTATTTCGCTTTTCGCAATTTCGCGACTGTGAAAAGCAGGCTTTACACTTAATTTCCAAAAGTCCCTTTTGATTTATTTTTTTTTAACTTACTTGGGCAAATGCATTCTTAAAAATGAAGCTTTTTTCTGCTAAAGCGTCAATATTTGGAGTGTAAGCATTTTTATCACCAAAACTATTTATTTTAGGTTTTAGGTCATCCACAATTATTAATAAAACGTTCGGTTTTTTGGAAAAAACGTTTCTACATACTATGAACAATAAAATAAGCATATAAATTTTAACGCGCATTTTTACTCATCACTATCCGCATTTTATGCTAAACCGTGCATTGTGCATTTTCCTGTATACGCTTATCGCTTATCAATTGTTATTAAAAATTAAAATTAATCACAGCACAGTTGAGAATTATATTAGCTTTTATTTTTATTTAGAAATTGGAACGATTTAGTGGAGGGGAAAGTGTTTTGTTTCCGTCCTTGCTCCGTCCAATCAGCTGATGTCTGTCTGCTAATGTTGTGACAGTTGTGTTGCGATAGAGTACTTGTTCGAGGTTTATGCTTTATATTTATATTT
The DNA here is from genome assembly GCA_963680705.1 of Rhagium mordax. Classification (NCBI taxonomy): domain Eukaryota; kingdom Metazoa; phylum Arthropoda; class Insecta; order Coleoptera; family Cerambycidae; genus Rhagium; species Rhagium mordax. Next base: position 10,153,173 of record OY796660.1, on the reverse strand, counting down.
TACAAATACTTCTTGCTTGAATGCTTAATTAGAGTAAAAGTAAACAAAAACGTCTATATACATTACATATTTTCTTGTTAGTTTTTGGAGAAATAATTCTAAATGACGTCAGACTTTAGGTCTTTGTGAGTGAAATGACGCAGTTGTTTGTTTGAAATGTTAATTTTTATTTAAAATCAAGTAAGTATAAATTTCTGATTTTATTATGCACTCAGCACTTTTATGTTTCAGAAAAAGCAAAAATGTTGGAAATACACTGTTGTCAAATCCTTATATTTTTGCATAATACTTTGTCCTTCAGAAGATAATTTTAACACACCCTTTGTCCTAACATTTTCAATTATGTTCCACCATATTAACTATTTTTATATTTTAGTAAATTTTACATACCTAGTTGTTACTTCTTTTATTGCATTTATCCACATATTAGCCGTTTCTGTTCTATTCTGCTCCTAAATTATATGCCAAAAATATTAATACAGTGTTGTTTTTTTTTCACATCTAGGATACCTATAAATTTAAAAAATGTCAGCAGAATCACCACCAACTCGTTCTAGATCTCAGACAAGATCTAGCGGGCCGACTACAGTTATTCCTCAACTTGTTACTGATCCAACCATCCTAGACAGCGTTGCTGGATTTATAAGTGACGTAGTTCCAACAACATACAATGGACCCTTTGATACTAAAGATCAAATACAGTGGGCTCATTTTGAACAAATAGATTGTGATGACCCAACATTATCACCAAATTATGAATATGATAAAATTATACCATCGGTTATAATTTTGGTGCTCGGATATACCACAGGAATACAGGTCAGGTTTTTTAAATAGTAATAAAATGTGTTATATAGAAGTACGTTGTCACTACTCTGATATACAGTATGTCCTTGGATTGGGTTTACAATAGGGAAGACTTTTTTGATATTACGAAATATTTGATTCTTCATAAAACGTTTTGCTTCGGTCATAAATGAGAATGTGAATGGCAGAAATAAGATTTTATGTACGGGGTGTCCAAGAAAATCAATAATGTGAAAATAATACAAGAAAAAGTATGCTGATTTTTAGTTTTATGCAAAATTGTCAAAGGAATAAAAGATTTTGATTGTTCTAAAATTACCAAATCCGCGGTGAAACGTCGACGGACAGTTTTTTAAATTATCACTAAAAAATGGTGATCCAAAATCTAGGGTACAATAAACATTTTAATTTCAATGTCAGAATCGTTTGTCAAAATGTCAAGTTATTGTTCATGTTAATAATTGAATATTAAAAGTATAAAATCTCCAAATTCCCACTAAGTTATGGTGGGTTTATAAACCATTAAGTATTAAGAAGTAGCCACTATGCATTATCCACTAAACATTATGAAGTAGGATTTGGACTGAGAGGGTTTATAAACCACTAACCACTGCGACGTGCCATCTTTGCGCATGCTCACATTGCTCACTTCAGAGTTTTTTATTTGTCTGTTGTTATTGTTGTTAACTTCTAAATAATTATTTTATACTTTTATAGTGTATTTTTTGACTTAAGAGTGCGTGTTGGGACAGTGTTTTATTTATAGTATAGACTTTTGACATATGTATTTTAAAACTAGGGTCTTTTTTATCATAAATTAGTCTATATTTCATAATTAAGTCCATAAGTAGTTCATCATCAATTTCCATTTTAAAAAAAATAAAAATATCGCATGCACAGAGCACCGTCAAAACACCAAACTTTTCAATCAGCTGGCAGCTGGCGGCAACTTCATGGTCGAAGTGCGTGACATATCGATGTGACGCTTTACGCGCAGCCGCACTTGAATTTCCACTAAACATTATGAAGAAAAGATAAAAGTTGGCCAACTTTGTAATGTTTAGTGGTTAGTGGCTAATGCATAATGGTGTTTATAAACGCCCTTATGGGAATCCGTACATTTATCTTATAATTCTTACTGGCAAATGGCTAGTGTTTAGTAGTTAGTGGTTTATAAACCCACCATTATGGATCACCGCATTTTAAATGAAAATTAAAAAAAAATGTCTGCCGACGTTTCCAACACTGATTTGGTAGTTTTAAAACAATCAAAATCTTTTATCCCTTTGACATTTTACATTTTTGTATAAAACTAAAAGGTACTTTACTCCTGTATCGTTTTTACATTATTGATTTTCTTGGACACCTGAAATCTAATTTCTATCAATGGCATTCTTATTTATGCCCGAAGCCAAACTTTTATGAAGAATCAAATGTTTCGTAATATCAAAAATAAAGAAGTTTTCCTTTTGTAACCACAATCCGGGGACATATGGTATAGTCGCTGAAAATGGTGAAAAGTATATAGGTATACTATCCCTCTTAAGGTCTTACTTTGGTATAAACTTTCCATAAATAAATACGCAAAATGTAATATTCACCACATATTTTTACATCTAAATTACATCTCCTGTTCTATTTATATTTTGCGTTTTTGATAAAAATAGGTATTTAATTTTGTTAATATGTGCACGAGATGTGCAATAGCTAATAGGTTTATTAATCATTATAATTGTTCATTAGGAAGAGGATATCTATTCAATTTTTACTTAAACCATTTAAAATTAATTTGAATAATCAATTAAATTGATAAATCGTCAATGTGTAGATGTAAATATGGATCTATTTTATTCTTCAGAAATTTATTACTCGAATGAAATAATAATTGTGATATTAAGCAACCTATAGACATATCCCCGGCCATATCTTTTCACTTAGCCATATCTAAAATATTTCAATAGACTAACATGTTTTAATAAATAGCTATTGTTATCAACAAATTTTTATAAAGAAATATTATTGAGCAGATTAACATCTAAATAATGTATTGATGTATGCTATTTTTTATTTAGAATTCTTCAATAAATATATTTTTTTTATTTGATGTTAAACATCATAACAGGGAACTTGTGTAAATAAAACAATCATTTTTGCAAGTTTGATAGATATTTATTTTTTGTTAAATTTTAGATTTGGTCTATACCAGCTAACGGAGAGGCCACAGAAATATTGTCATGGAGACATGGGTCAGTGCGAGTCTTAAGGATATTACCTAGTCCGTCTTTTGTTGGCAACCTAAATAACTTAGATATATTTGCAACCAAAAGGCCTTTAATAGCGGTTTGTGATAGTTCTCCACCAGGCTCTCATTTTTGTTCTTTAAATTTTTTATCATTAAAGACAGGTGAACAGGTAAGTTCTCGTAAATATTTTGAAATTTTTATACCTGCAATAATAATTTTAATCACCTAAGGTAAAAGTAATCAAATTCAAGAATCCTGTTCTTGATGTTTTGGCCAATAAGCATTCTGTGGTTGTGACGTTTCAAGAAAAAATAGCAGTTTTTGATGCATTTACACTTGACGATCGTTTGAGTGTAACAACCTGTTATTTGAGTCCTGGATTACAGCCAAATCCGGTGGCTCTTGGTACGAGATGGATGGCATATGCCGAAAAGAAGTTAAACCCTTCTAAACGAAGCAGTGGTGGCAATGACGGTGAAGGTGTTCAAGTAAGTGTACATATATAATATATTCTTATTTAGTCTGATCCCAGTTACATTATTTTAAAGTGCTCTCACATTTTAGAGCTATACTGCAACCGTTATTCATGCTGCAAAATCGTTGGGTAGAGGATTAAGGGAATTAGGTGAAAGTGTAGCAAGCAGCTTAACAGGAAATCCTAATTATAAACCAGGGACTTCTCCTAATAGCCCTCAAGCTGGTGGTCAGGCTGATATTCCTCAAAAAGGAATCGTCACCATCTTAGATATTGAGGTAAATACATTTATCAATATTTATTTACAAATTTATAGACAGACTAGTATGTTTTTTAAGCATCACTTACAAACGGTGCAAAGTGCAAAAAGTCAGCGGGATGTGCAACAACCTGCTTTATATATAAAAAATTGTTTCTGTTTAGTGTCTATCAGCGCAAAATGTCGAAAAACCGATTCAACCAGATGCCATAGTAGCACATTTTACTGCTCACACAGAGGCTGTAGTCTGTTTACAATTTGATCCAAGCGGTCTACTCCTTTTAACAGCAGATAAGCGTGGCCATGATTTCCATCTATTTAGGATACATCCCCATCCTGGAGGTCCTGCTTTAGCTGCTATTCACCACCTGTATATTTTACATAGAGGTGATACTTCCGCCAGAGTGCAAGACATGTGTTTCTCACCCGATTCCCGATGGGCAACTGTGTCAACACTCAGGGGTACTACACATGTTTTTCCTATTACACCCTATGGAGGTAATGTTGGAGTTAGGACCCATGCCACACCACATGTGGTTAACAAAATGTCTAGATTTCACAGATCAGCAGGTAAGATACAACTAAATAATAATATTAAGGTAGATTTTTTTTTTGTTAAAAAGTAATTTTTTTTAACTTACTATTTGCTACAATTATTTTAACACTTATATTGTGATAGTTTTAGGGCAATCATATATTTCTTTTTTTCCCAATATTATTTAAAAATTTTCTTCGCGTGTAATCGGTCAGTATAACAAAACCATAATGACTGAAGTAGATCCCGTTGTTGTATATGATAGTAAGTGTGGGTATATTTACAGGTTTAACGATAGATGGAAGATCTAACAGTCCGGTCTCCACATGTGAGGCTCCCGTCAACTCTCACTTCCCATATCATAATCCAAGGTTTCCACCATATCCTCACCCAACAGTGGTGCATCCACTTGCTCAAATTAGACAGCCTGTCTATATGCAAAATATTGGAAATGCCCCTCAGAGATCTCATACAGGTGAGCTTCTTACTTATGGAGATGCAACTTGTTTTTTTTATGCTCGCTATATTTATACAGGGTGGTCCAGTTTATAATAGCAGGACTTTACCAGGAGCTAGTTCAGCGTAAAATAAAGACATTTTGTCCTATAAACTATGTTCGAATTCTGCTTCGTTTAAGATCTACAGGGTGTTAAAGATGGAATTTTTTTTAGAATAATTGACCATAACTCTATACTAACAAAAGGTAGCTCTTTGAAATTTAGCATAGAGAGGTTGTTTTACATTCTTTATCGGATAGTGGTTGCAATTTTTTTATCAAGAATGCAGGGTCGTGAGTACGGGCTAGTAAAAAATTATTTTAATTGAAAACAAAGGTACGCCACTGTTTTTTCACAAAATCGATGTACTTGTGTTATTCCCTGTACCACAAACAAGAATTTTCTTCTGTGAGTCAATGGTATAGGTATTGATAATATCAACAAAGTGCATATATAATTTAATTTTGCCTATTCTTTAGTTTATTCGTACTGTTTAAGATATTTTGTTGTGCATTATAATTATGTAAATTTTTGAAGCAGGTGAATAAACTACTATTATTATATTATTATTATTATTATTTATCGACTTTTTTGTATTTTTTAATATGTCAATTAAATACATCGTTTTCAATTCAACTTCAAGACGGAAAAAACTAGCACCAAATGCTGACTTGTAATAAAATAATTTTAATAACAATTTTTTTAATAATAAGAACTACAAATGGAACACAAATAAATTAATTTAATAAATGTTCGAAATGAGAACCATTTTGCTGAATGCACAATCGAGAGCGTCTTATTGAATTAAATCAGCATTTGGTGCTAGTTTCTTCCATCTTTGAAGTTGAATTACTCGAAAACGATGCATTTAATTGACATATTAAGAGATACAAAAAAGTCGATAAATGGTACAGGGAATAACACAAGCACATCGGTTTTGTGAAAAACAGTGGCGTACCTTTGTTTTCAATTAAAATAATTTTTGACTGGCCCGTACGCACGCCCCTGTATTCTTGATAAAAAATTTGCAGCCACTATCCGATAAAGAATGTAAAACAACCTCTCCATGCTAAATTTCAAAGAGTTATCTTTTGTTAGTATAGAGTTATGGCCAATTATTCTAAAAAAAATTCCATCTTTAACACCCTGTAGATCTTAAACGAAGCAGAATAAAATGTCTTTATTTTACGCTGAACTAGCTCCTGGTAAAGTCCTGCTATTATAAACTGGACCACCCTGTATACACCGTTTTTTAAGGAACATTGAGTACTAGTACTTGTAAATCTCTCCAGAAATGGGAGTAAGGTTAAGGTGTTTTATAAATAACTTAATGATTTACATCAATGTCTCATTTCTTAAAAACGTTAGATTTGTGTTGTGTATTTCAGGCAGACAACGTTTAACCTCTTCATCTGAAGATAATATTGCTCTTCGAGTTGTAGCTTGCTTTGCTCCGCCGAGAGCCTGGATAGATGCATCTTCAAGGGAAACTCCTCTATCCAAGCAAGTGAAACCCGTTGAATCCCTATTTATTATGTCCTGTCATGGAACTTTAGTCCAGTATGATCTCGACCCTCATCAGTCTTCAAATGTACCTAAAGAAAGAGTCTGTAGCGATACTCCTATTGAGTTGTCAGTATGCGCTAGAGCACAGTGGTTGGTGCAAAGGCAACCAGGTTCTCTCGATTTACCTCTACCTATGACCCAGGAGTACCTTAATTATTTTGCTCAAGATGTGCCTCTCTATAGAAAAAACAAACCTGATCATAACGATGATCACTGGTTGTCTCAGGTGGAAATTGTTACTCATGCAGGTCCTCATAGAAGGTTGTGGATGGGACCTCAGTTTACATTTAAGACTTATACAACTACCAGCGGGTACGAAAGTCGAGTTATTTGTTGTTTAAAAGTAAAAATTCAATTTGTTTTGTTTGTAGGTCTCCTATGTCAGTCGCCGAAGCCCAACCAATTGATCTCGGACATACAAAGCCAGTAAATATGCCTATTACCAAAGCAAATGCAGTCTTAATAGAATCTAGTTCAGCAAGTAGCTGCGAACAGTCATTGTTAGATACATATCATAAAACTTTTGAGGAGGTGGGAGGTGCTGGTGAATTACAGCTGAAGGAAGACCTGGCCGATGCCATGTTGGAATCTCCTGGAATACGAGAGACTGGTGAGTGATCTTTGATTATAAATGTGTTTCAGTTGTGATAATAAAAGTAGTTATTGCACCAAGCATCACGAATTTTCTTAAATAGATATTGCAAGACACGATGTATGGCGATCAGCTTATTATGAAATTCCCCAAGTGACTAGTTGAGCTTTGCAGAGCTAATTTTGACGATGACTTTACCAAGATTATATTCATATACAAGGTATAATAGGGGTATAACTGCAGTGATTGAACAATTCATACTTTGATACATAATATGTGGTATAATAACTTTAGCCAAAGCCTCGTCTATCTCTGTTTTTTTTTTTTTTTTTTGGATATTCATAGTAAAAATAGTGTGTGAACATGTGGGTGAAGTGGTCTTCTTGACTCCTGTCACACTCTTTTGGCAATACATTATTTTCTGCACTTATTTCATAATAACTGTTGCGTTTAATATACGTTTATTTTGGTGAGGTGTTATTTCAAAGATATTTTGTTCAAAAGTAAGTATAAATTCAAAAGTTTTGGTTATAGATATGTAGTTAATAATAGGATATAAATAACCAAGTAAACTAAGTAAGAATAGTTTAGAAACTTACAAAATACGATTTATAAGTAATTATCAACAAAGTAATTTCTGCACATATGTTCAAAATAAATTTAAAGACGAGTATTAATCGAATGATATACCTTAAATTTTTACCGCATTACCACACAACAGCAGCGATCTGTAAGTGCTACTAGTGCTCTAATTGTCTCCCGATCAGCTGTCTGTATCAAAAGAAATAATCTTAAGCTATTTGCTAAGATAATTTATTAATTCAGACGATAAACCCTTTTTTAATTTAATTATGAATATTGTCTGAAGTCATTTAAATTTCTACAATTAAAGCGCGTTATAAAATATCAAATTTATTTAGAAACTTCCATTATTTTAGAGTTCTTAAAAATGTCTCTTTAATAAAAATGAAACCTACTTTATATGTCATTTGTGAATAAATGGAAACATCCACGTCCCTCGATAGTGATTTAATATAGGTTGTTATAAAATAAAATAATTTTAACTATTCAAATTAAATACATCTCTTGTATATAACCAAACACCATATTGTGTAATGAAAGCCCAATTGACCATATCTTTTGGATTTATCTGTGTATACATCCTTTCTTGCAATATTGCACCCCGCATATGTAAATAATTAAATAAAAATTTTATTTTAATTGATATATCAGAAACATATTAAATGATATCCTTAACTTGTGTATTTTTTGTGCTTCAGTTATAATCATACATAAATATCATTTCATTCCCCAACCTCCATGTTATAATATAAAATTTTGCTACTTGTTATCACTCTGTTCAACCATCATTCACACATTTTTATGGTCAGGCATTCATTTGTTGTCTCTACTTAGCCCAACTGCATTTTTCCTCATATTGATTTCTGTAGAAATGGTGTGTCAAGTGATACAAATAACCTCAAATTTATATTGTGGTTTAAGTATATGAATGTACATGTATCGAGGAGGTAATATAAGAGATTTAGTACTTTAGATTTTACTTAAGTGATCTATTATAAGAACTAAAGGTCGGTTTGTGTTTATTTGTGTTGTCAAATAATTCAAAACTAAATGCGTTACTATAGATATAACATCAAATAAAATAATGCAAATAAATGAGGTTGTACAATCAAACCGTAACGAAAATGAGGACGCTAGTGGGAACAGAAAAGGCGTGCAGCTGCGCAATACCGTTACAGTTATTTACAAATTTAGAAATATTTTAGGAACTATTGAGTTTTAAGAACTAGCTAACATCGGATTAACATTTAAACCTAACCTAGTTTTCACAAGTGACAGCTTTCACGTTTAAAATGAATTTGCTTCTTATTGTTTAGTTTGTTTTAAAATGGCTATACATATACTTAATACAAAACAAAAACTGTTGCATGTCATCACAAACGTCATACGCACTGTTACTAAATCGTCAAAATAGCATAAGATGTGGGAAATGTCATGACAATAAGGTTATTATGTAATTGGTACGTTAGATATCATAACTTTCATTAATCTTACATTTTCATACAAAATTAAGGAAAGATACAACAAATCACTTGTAGTTGCAATCGACTATATATACTGAATTTATCATTTACCAAGTGTGGAAGAAAATAATTCGAAAGTTTTAAGTAACTTTTTTGACGACAAGAAAATTTATTATGCTTATAATTTTTGCGTTAATATTCAACTCACTTCTCAGACAGCAGTTAAGGGTAATAATAATGGGCCATTGTTATCACGTTCTTGTTCAGAATATTGTATTAAAGAAGCTATAAGTTCCTTGCACTGGCTATTTAGTTGCTTCGGCATTTTTTTATTTAAACGATTAGCCCTACGTTTGCTTTTAAAAAAACAGGTTGAAGATCGCTTTACATGTCGAATTAACGGCATTCACGCACAAAACCAATTGAAACGATCAAACCGTGGAATGACGCAACTTGAATTATGAAATGTCAAATGCACAAAATTCCTGTCAAATGTCCAACGGGATGAACCTGGGACAAACCAGCTACCTTGCAGTTCTGTAAACAAAGTTGCCAACTGCATAATAGCCGTGATATTTAAATTTCAATTGATCATGTAGGTACAGGGTCATCCAACGAAAAGGCCCACCCTTATATTTTCTTTATTTTTCGAGTTAGGAAAAAATGTTTCAAATAAAAGTTGTAGTGAATCAAATGAACTCATTTAAAACCCCTGCAAAGAAGATACAGGGTGTTCCATAAAAGCGGGACAAACCTAACTTACATTTTTTTAAATGGAACACCCTATATTTTTTTACATTTTTCAAATCTGTGTATATTTGTGATTTCAAATATATATATATATATGTTGTATCTTATCTTTTACTGTTTTTTATTTATTGCAAATTTCGTGAACAATTATTTATACCACCAGCATCTGCATGCGTATCAATCAGGTTAGCCATGGATGAAAAACACTTAATTTGACACTTATGCCTTACAGACTAATTGAATAAATTCAAAAAGCAAACTTTTCATCCATGGCTAACCTGATTGATACGCATGCAGATGCTGGTGGTATAAATAATATTGTTCACGAAATTTGCAATAAATAAAAAACAGTAAAAGATAAGATACAACATATATATATATTTGAAATCACAAAAATACACAGATTTGAAAAATGAAAAAAAATATAGGGTGTTCCATTTAAAAAAATGTAAGTTAGGTTTGTCCCGCTTTTATGGAACACCCTGTATACTCTTTGTAGGGGTTTTAAATGAGTTCATTTGATTCACTACAACTTTTATTTGAAAAATTTTTTCCTAACTCGAAAAATAAAGAAAATATAAGGGTGGGCCTTTTCGTTAGATGACCCTGTACATCGTAACTCACATAACCTTAAATTTTTTGTTTTTGTAAATCTACTTTCAGTTTTAATTCAAGTTTTTGTACTTTTAACTTGGATCCATTGTAACATTTAGAAACTCTCACTGACAGACAATGTATAAAGTTTTAATAATGTAGATTATTAAAAATAGACTGCTATTTATAGGTTAGATTTTCAACCAACAAAAAGCATCTTATTTTATTAAATTAAGGCAATTAAAACTTCATAAATAATGCACTGACAAAGATTTTACTCGATAGTACTGGAACCAAGCAAAGATTTTAATAAAAGCAACATAAAATTCGAAAATCGTAAAAATGCATATTTTTGAGGTTAATTGTGACATCGCATGCACGACACCCGACACCCATTCCGAAATAGTGATTTTACTTTTATACAGTGGTATTACTTTTTCAACTAAATGCGCCTTTTGATGACGTGCAACAGTTTTTGTTTTTTATTAAGTATATCGACTATAAAAATGTAGTCAATTTAATGTACTTTACCCTTAGAAGGTGTAACCCTCTGAGAGAATAGGAAAAAATATTTTTTTTTGGTATATGGGATAGCTTGTCGAAACAGTAAGAAATGTTACAAAAATGCGGTTGATCAATTCTATTAAATATTTTTAAAACAATTTTTTTTAATTTGAAGGATTGACCTCAAAATTGACATTTGCTTATAGTAAATAATGAAACTCAACAACAGAGGAAATATTATCAATGTAGGTGTTGAATTTCATTAATAAAGTAATTTTCAACAATTAATCGGAAATTAAATTGTTGTGTTCATTTTACGTTTTTTTCTTCTATTTTTCTATTTTATGGAAATTCAATCTCTCATGACTTCTGATGACACCCCGTACATTTTATTTATGTCTCCAAATGCAGTTGTAAATTTACTTTGAATTGTTTTATAAATGTTCAAGAAAATTATGTTCTATGTAGAAGCGTTTCTAAAATGTGTCCGTCGTTCTACTCATCCTTTGTATACTAAAATAATAAAATATGTTGTGAATGTTTTCACTGGTTTTTTGCAATTACAAATTGCATTTTATAAAAATAAATTGAATCACTTGCATCAATTCTCTAGAAATCTGAAGATAAATTTATGAAATTTAAAAAATTACGAGTTTTTGGCAATATTATATAGGGTGATCCTAAATTTGACGCCTCTCTTTTAAGGAGAAATAATACAAGGTGTTTCTAAATTGACTACCATAAATTTAAGAGCTTGTAGAGAACGTTAAAATAAAACTAAAACCTCTATACAGTTTCGTCGGAAAACGCTTCGTTGTCAAAATACAGGGTGTTATAGTGTCGACTGGCAGATCAGTTATTTAGCCATATCTAAACAGAGTAGGCAGAGGAATCTAATTTTTTGTGAGCGAGTGTTACTTAAGACTAACGATGACTGTATAATGTTTTAAATCTGATACCACCATTCAGTGGCGTAGAAAAAGGGGTAGCCTAACACTTTTTTGTTAATAAAAATTTGCTGTCAGATGTTTTGAAAATATCGTCTCATTTTCAAATTCCCCAATCAAAATGCTATAATAAAGATGCTCTTATTAAACATCTCCAGAGGCGTTCGTTTTCGAGATATTCTCGGTTTTATGTGGTACCTACTTAATTTGCGAAAAACATATTAAAAAGGGGCAATCATCACAAGGTAGACAAAAACAAATACAAATGCAACTCAAACCTGCTTAACTATCAAGAAATTACATTTTAATCTCAAAGGTGCACTTCTTAACAAATACATACTGAAAATTTCCTTTTTTTGATTAATCGTTCAGTAGCAGTATTTTATAAAAAGTACTAAAATGGTAAATTACATATGTGCGGAAGTTTTTATTTATCTTGTACATTATTAAAATATTCTACCTTTGCTTTGCTACTTTATTGACGAAGTACTTACATTAAAATAATTTTATTAAACACATGAGTATTGCCACATAAAACCGAGAATATCTCGAAAACGAATGCCTCTGGAGATATTTAATAAGAGCATCTTTATTATGGCATTTTGATTGGGGAATTTGAAAATGAGACGATATTTTCAAAACATCTGACAGCAAATTTTTTATTAACAAAAAAGTGTTAGGCTACCCCTTTTTCAACACCACTGAATGGTGGTATCAGATTTAAAATATTATCCAGTCATCGGTGGTCTTAAGTAACATTCGCTCACAAAAATTTAGATTCCTCTGCCTACTCTGTTTAGAGATATAGCTAAATAACTGATCTGCTAGTCGACACTATAACACCCTGTATTTTGAAAACGAAGCGTTTTTCGGCGAAGCTATATAGAGGTTTTAGTTTTATTTTAACGTTCTCTGCAAGCTCATAAATTTATGGTAGTCAATTTAGAAACACCTTGTATATCTCAAATAACTTAGATTAGGCTCGGAATATAGGTCCAAACTTGAGAATACGCAGATATATGCCATCAGTCTTTTTGTCAACATTTTTTTAAAATGGATCTAAACGTCTTATTCTATGCTTTGTCTAACTAACAGTTTCTATTGTAACAAAATGATGCAGTTACCTGCTTATGCGAATCTAATGTGAAAAGTATATGTTTTGCTACCAATAGTCTTGATAATAACCGTTTTACTAAGCAAATAAACACGGAAAGGTTATTAATTTAAACATAGAATTTAAAGAATATCGATGTTTAGGTCACGTGAAAACTTAAGTAGTTCTTGAGAAATTGACAAAAGTTGTAAAATAAAGGTTTGACAGCTACTTGTATTATCAACTTTGAGCCTAGGCATTCTGTGTAGTATAAATTATTTAAAGAATATTATCAACCCTTATGAAGACAATATCGGATTTAGAACCATCCTGTATATTCTACAATTACAAAATATGATTTAAATTGATAGAAGGGTCTTTGTTTTTCCGAAGCTACGTGTCTATTAATAATTTAAAATATTTAATTACACATTTCTTACGATAATCTCGTTTGTGAATAATAAATGTCAGTTTTTTTTTACATAAATAAACTCATCCATTCATTACGCTGTGAAAATGCTTCTAACTTGGTTGAGGTACTGTTGAGGTATTACTAGAAACAGCCAAAGGCAGGCTCGACTGATCACTTTTTGCATATTAATAATAAAAAATAACTATCAATTGCTTATTCTGCGTGTTTTAGTTTTCTGTTATTGCACCCTAACATCATATACTTTAAAAGGTAAACTACTCAAAATCAATATGTAAATAGATATCAAATTTAAACAAATTTATAGAAGATAATTTAAAACATAATTTAGGTAATTTAGCAAAACGTCACATTTTGTATTTTTATTGGACTAATAGTTGCTGGGGTCTATAAGAGGTCCCCGCACATTGTTATAAATTATTAGAAACAGTATTTGTAAAAAAATATATACTGGTGTATTTTAGAATGATTGTTTTTAGGTACGCTTATTTTATTTTGAAATATTATTTTTATAGTCACAGTGCTTTAAGTAGTTTGTTATTAAAGCAATTTATTTTTGTTAATTATTTAACTATTTACTGATGCCCCTCTTTATAGCTATTGTGTACGAGGAGCATTATATTAAGCTGAGAGCACTGATGCATACACATCTGGTTTTTTTTTCATTGACTTCCTTAATAGCAGTGTATACAAAAAAAATTAATATACTTATACAGGTTTTTCTCGAAAAGTAAGCAAAATAGACAAAAAAGTTTTATTTTTTAATAACTCATTCTAAATATAATATCAAAATTATAAAAAAAGCAGTGACGTGCTCAAATTATTCCTGGAATAGTTAAATTAAATTTAATTACATCAATTTAAGCTCCTTATTTATTGCTATAAGCGTGCCAAGTTTTATCAAAATCGGTCAAGTAGTTTTTAAGATATTTGAGGCTTCTTTTTAATTAACTTTAACACCCTGTATCTCGAAAGCGAAGCTTAAGAACATACAAGTTCATTTATGAACTTTTATTTTTATTTTTTTGAGATGTCTATTAAATTTTCCCGAGTAAAATCTGAGACACCCTGTATAGTACTTGGTAAAAAATTTCTTCCTTGTCAATTGAAATAAATTTTATTGCCTCCAATTTTCATTTTGAGGTTGGCAACAAGTAAAATTGAATGTTTATTTATTTATCGTTTACAAAACAAGTGACATTCCATAAATGTATCCTTTTTCAAAGGAATGAACCAAAAGCTAATCGGATGAAACGAACTATCCCTTACAATACTTTTAATCAATTATAATTATTTAAAAAAATAATAATTCATTACAAAAGCTATTCTATTTTAAAACTTTTTACCTCATACTAAATTTTTATATACTTATTACAGTATTTAATATAAAAATACAAAACAATACCATACATAGAAGATTCTCACCAATATTTTGATTATTATATTTATTTATAAATATGCATTCAATTTGATTCATATTGAAAAATTGTGTTTATATTTTATTTATTTATTTATTTTGTATGTTTATCTACGTAGTAGAAAAATCTATGTTGATTTCTTGGCGAACCATTAAGAGAAACGAAGTTTTTGTGCATATGCATTTCCAAAATTTAAATATGTGTTTGTTGTTTGAAGCCTTTGTAGTAGGTTTGATTGATTTTGAGTAGTTCCTTTTGACCTTTTACAAGAACTTAACCTGCCTGCATGATTGCATGACTAGTATCGCACATTAGTAGAGTAAACATCAGTAACCTGCCATTGGCTCTTTCTGTTCAGGTGGGCGTTGCGTGATAGTTCAAATGAAACCGGCCGTCGCAAAGGTAGTGAACCCACTAGGTACGGTAGTAAATGTGCAGTCAGATGATGACACAGATGTGGAGATCTGTGAAGACGTTGTCATTCATGAGAACTGTGATGAAGCTCTGTTTCGGCCTGTGGTAGCTCCAAAGGCCGTACTATACCATGAAAAAACTAAACGGTATGGTGATAACATTATCACAAAAAGTTTGGAGACGACAACGGAAGTCGCTGTTAAAATTCTCAACAAAAATTTTAGTGCGAGCAAGTCAGAAAAAATGAAACCTAAATCGCGTGAGTCTTCACCTAAAACTATTAAAGAAAAACCAAGACCGTCTAAACTAAAAAGTAATCTCGTTTCTTCTGGACAAGAAACTGCACCAAAATATGCTAAATCTAAAGATAAATCTATGTCTAAAATGAAAATTGATATTTCAGATCCTTTCATTGATATTCCTGACTCTAAACCTACACTAGTGTCAAAACGGTTAAAAGAATCTGCTGAAATTCTTGTACTAGAACCACTAGAAAAAATCGAAGTAACTTTGAATGTGAACAATAAGGACCTCAATTTTGAATTACCACAATTAGAAAATGAGGATTTTTTTTCACTAGAGCATATTCCAAAATCGGATAAATTTGAGGACGCAAGGGAGTGTAATGAAATCTTGGAGGTATTTCCAAACAAAGTGGGAAAAACGGCAGAATCCATATCCAAAAAAGATAAATACAGTGGTTTAGATGATTCCTCCGATAACACGAATACTTCGGAAGACAACATTATTGAAGAAAAATCAGTTTCTAAAAGATCCAGAAAACCCAAGGCCAAATTGGGAGTGAAAATTGCAGCTAAAGAAAGAAATAGCAGCGAAAAGATCATCGAAGATTGTTCCACTGAAGTAGTTTTACCTACACCTCCGAAAAAGTCCTGGAGTAGCATAGCAGCATCAAAGCCAATTACAGAAAAAATATTCATTGACTCTACGAAAAAAGAAAAAGACGTGGAGCTAGATCTTCCAGAAATTGATTATGTAGAAGAATTTACTATTCAACTACCTAAGAAATCTTGTACTCCTTACGTTATGTCTGATTTAATAGATATTAACACGCCTCAAGAAGAGAAAGCAATGAGGGAGGACATAAACAAAGATTTGGAAGCAGTCGTCAGTGAGGATTTAAATTTGTTAAAAATAGATAAGTCATCGGATGACGAAAAAGGTGACAGTAGTAGTTCCCCAGCAGAAGTTACAGAAAGTGATGACTCTGGGAAGATCTTAGATACCGAAGTTTCAACTATTTTTGAAGAATTGACAGAATCTAAAACAACAATTCCTACCTCTAAATCTTCTAGAAGGAAGAAGAAGAAAAAATAATTTCAAGTATTAGGTTAGTAACTGTTTTTAATGTAACGTTTTGTTGGAGGTGATATTTTTATTATTTTACTACAGGTGTAACAGGTGTGTATGTATGTGTGTGTTACATACATACATACAGGATGTTCTAGAAAATAGGACTTTATCGTTTAACAGGTCAATATTCATTCTGAAATATGTCAAGGAAAAATAAAAGTTGACTACTACAAACAAAACACTAAAAAATTTACCTATTTAGATAATAAAAAATATAGAGGAAGGCTCTGCGAAAAAAACCTTGTGAAACAGAATCAATCTCAAAACTTGAAATATTTCAAATGTGAATATTCCCCTTATTGTGAAAGTTTCTTAAGCAAACAGTCTAATATAATAAATACCATCTAGTATTAAAAGGAAAGTTCAAATTTCGGGAATACCCTGTAGATATTTATGTTTTAGTTGGTAAGAGGTGTTCTCGTCCTTTCAGTAGCCACGTTTGGAAGTAGCGAAACGAAAATTTCAACCTAAATTTTTGTAATTTTTTTCCCTTATAGAATCAAATAGGTGAAGCCAAACCATTACTTTGAGCTCGACTATTTAACATCCATTCAGACGATTTTCGATATTGAATAGAAAGAAACTTGCCATTTAGAAAAATATATGTAACTTTTAACTAACTCTGTATACCTGAAAGTGTAGGTGCTAATGCTCAATTTGTGTTTCAAAATTCTTGAAAAATAAAAAAAAAGAAAAGTTAATGATCTCAAATTAGTTTAATACTATACTCGTCAAAATTTGCTTCGAGACACCTTAAAATTGACCAAGATTTGCAACGCTGTAAAACTGTCAAAAATGTATGTATTTGTGCCGGGTTTTTAGCGTTTCAAGAGAAATTTAATTGGCTTTCATCTTACCTATTTAACTCTAAGATAAAGTTACAAAAACCTGTTTATACAGGGTGTCAAACGAATACCTGTTTTTTTTTCAGTCAATTTTTATCTTGATCACAGCGTTAACCAAACACCCTGTATATTAGAATTTTGTAAAATTTGTTTGTTTTATGTGTCTGCTTTAAAACATTTTTTGAATTTTGCTCCTTTCATTTTTGTAGAAAAAGATACAGAGGTTTTAATAAAATGTTACATTTTCACAATAAAATAAAAGATCTCAATCTTTTATACTTTTATAATCATGAGGACTCACATTAACATTAATATCTTTTATTTAACAATATTAAACATTAAAACTTAACCGTAATGTAATTATATCAATGCGTTAGGCCACCTCTGGATGTTATAATTCTCTGCAACGTTTTGTTGTGGCATGTTCTGAACCAAATTATTATCTCGTTTGGAATTTGGTTCCACTCTTCTACAAGAGCTTCTCTAAGTTCTCGCAATGTATCAGGTTGATGGTTTTGACTAGATATTCGTCTCTGTAGAACATCCCAAATTTGCTCTGTAGGGTTTAAATCTGATGATAATGCAGACTACCACATGCGGGTATATACCCTCTTGGTAAAAAAACTCGTTTACAATACATGCTCTTTGTGGTCAATCACGATATAACCTAAATTTTAATAATCAAATCCATCCGTTATTTTATTGTGAAAATGTAACGTTTTACTAAAACCTCTGTATCTTTTTTTACAAAAAAGATAGGAGCAAAATTCAAAAAATGTTTTAAAGCAGACACATAAGACAAACAAATTTTATAAAATTCTAATATACAGGGTGTTTGGTTAACGCTGTGATCAAGATAAAAATTGACCGAAAAAACAGGCATTCGTTTGACACCCTGTATAAACATGTTTTTGTAACTTTATTTTAGAGTTAAATAGGTAAGATGAAAGCCAATTAAATTTCCCTTGAAACGCTAAAAACCCGGTACAAATCCATACATTTTTGACAGTTTTACAGCTTTGTAAATTTTGGTCAATTTTAAGGTGTCCCGAAGCAAATTTTGACGAGTATATATGCTTTGGAGGGAAAGCACTTAATCATTGCATATTTAGAATAATTAACGCAGCATTTGTTGCCATGTTTCTCAATAATTTATTATTTATATAAATTAACAGACCGTGGACGCTGAGGGTAGAGAACACTTTTTTATTGTTATATCAAAATTTTCTAATACTATTAGAATTTTAGTTTACCTGAAAATTTGGGCATTTGTCATTAAATGAAATGAACAAAGTGTGTATATTTATTTGTTAGTATTAAATTATAATTAATATTTATTATTACTATTATTGATAATCTGATGGTTTACGGACAATGAAATGTAAATGCCACAAAAAAATAATATTTAATTCTTTGTAAAGGTCACAATGTATTTCAGATGAAAGTCACACTCTCTAAGCAAATTTAATTGTGAACGTTCAGGTGAAATATATTGTGACTCGTTTTGCAAAAAGGTGTACAATAGATTTAACTTTGAGTACCTTAACTAATATATTACCTTGGTAATATACAGAGTACGAAAATATTGGGATAAAAAAAAACTATTAGTTGATAGAGTAAAATCTGTGTAAATTACATCCACTTGCGTCTGGAAATTGATTGATTTGGTCATAAACACAAACTATAATAATTTTGTTATCTTTAAAGCTGTATATCCCGAAAACGAAAAAGTTAAGACTTCTAAGTTTTTTGGTTAAACTGCCAAGATTTGACAACAAGAACCTGCAGTTAAGCTTTATCCCTATTTTTTTCAAAACATCCTGTATATAATCTCTTTCAAGGATTAATCTGCATTAAGAATAAGTCAAAATTTTTAATAAGTATGTAATTATATATTTATCATTATTATTATTATAAGTGTATGTTTGTCTTGAGTTTAGTTAAACTGGAGAAGTTGCCAAATCATTTTCAGCTATTAATATATTATAAATCTAAGCTATAAATTATATATTACAGAAACCAGTTTGTTACAAACTAAAAAAAAATAGATATTTTAGGATGCATATCAGATAATGCTACAATAAAAACTGCTACATGTAAATGTGTTTTTCTCCACTAGCAATAACTGACTGACATAAGACAAGTGTGTTTTTCAACTTTACCGCAAATAACAAGAGTTGTGCTTAAGTTGAATGGATTAGAAATTTAGTCTTACCACTATTGTATACAACAAATTATTGCTTTAAATAAATTAGATAACAAATATTTTTAAATTATATATTTAAAACAAAAGTAAATATTTGCCTTATTTTTTTTAGATCTGGTTACGAAAGTAAATATTTACATTCAATTTAGGCATATCTTTTGTTTATTTATGTTAATGTTGAAAACCACATTTATGTGTGCAGCTACTACTAGTGGACAAAACCCATATTTATGTGATGCCATTAAGTGTTAGTAAAGTATAGGGTCAAAAACTAATTAAATTTAGGTTACAAAGTAAATGAGTATTTTTTAACTCTATGAACTAACATAATCTTCAAATACAAAGTAAAAAATACGCTAAACAATATTAGGAAAGTCAGGTAAAAATAATTACAATATATTCAAGTCTAAAATAATAAAAATTTCTTAAAATACGATAGTAATCATATACATTTAGTTTTAATTTTTAGAAAGAAACACTTAAGTTTTCTTACGTAAGGCCATATGCTTCTCGATATCGAAAATAAGTTGATATAAGAACATTTTATGTTATAAAATCTTTTTAAAGATTACAGAAAATAATTAAATAATAATTATAATTTTTTATAGCTTTAGATATGGTGTATATCTGACACTTTATAATTGGATTGCAGAGAATATTAAAAAAAAAAAATCTGCCAGAGCCTAAATTGTGTAAGGGGTTCCGAAGGCAATCTAAGATGCAAAAAAATTACTAAAACAATATAAGAAATCCAATATATTTGTATAAAACTAATACTCTCAATGCTTATTTTTGTTCCTTGGTGTGGAGAGTAATTCTTGTAGTTCCATTTAAAAAAAGAAAAATGTATTATTGATTTGTATAAAGGTGAAAATGTTTATTTAAAGTTTACTATAATTGTAATGAGTTAAGGTTCGTGATTTCAGGTTTCAGTTTCGTTCTAACTTTAATAAGTACAATTATCCAAAACGTGAATAAGTATAAAATACTTGTATATTTTTAATTAAAATAAAGTGTGCTAGTTGATGGGAACAAAATGGAATGTTCTGTTCAGAAATTATTTTCATGTTTTATCCACTAATAAGAAAGAAATAATGTCGTCCTTATATGAATTGAGTACAATCAAAGTTATCAAGGATGCAGCTATTTCATAAGATAGTGGAAGCGGTGCTCAATAGAAATTCTCAATTATGTACTCTTTATACCGCTAGAAAACTTTAGAGAGGGTACCAAAAGTTATTTAATTTTTTTTTTCAAAAATATCTAAAAATTAGTTTTTAAGTTTTGTCAGAAGAAACTAAGATGTTTCAATTTTCTCTCCTGATGCTGATGAAGTTTTCTAATCACTTTTGAAAAAATGTCCTTTCAAAATTTTGATCGAAAATACAGTTTTAACTATTTTTTTTTTTTTATAAATATTTTGGGTTATTTTTCGAAAATTATACGAAAACTTGGTTGATAACTTTAAAATACAATTTTTGTTAAATTGATAATGTCCAGCCAGGTTTTGTTTGGGTGTAAGCATTGTGAATATTATTCGAACAATGGTGACGATATTTCGTAACATACATATGATCCAAAAAGGAAGGCTTTAAGTAATTTTCTCATTCTAAAAAATGTATGAGTTCTGACAAATCAAAACTAATTATGTGACCATTAATCGTCATCTAGCGAGCCTCTAATCTGGCGGAAAAGAATTCAGTATATAAGAAATTAAAAAAATGAATATATAAAAGTTCAAATATTATTTGGCACCTTTTCTTAAACGTTTTTTTTGCAGTATAAATATGCTTTAATTACAATTTGAGCATAATTTAAGTGCTACTAACGAACACCACGACGTGTATATTTTTTTAAATCATAAGACTAACAGTATAGTAGAAAGAATTCTGAAAAATTAATTTTTTCTTCAGTTATTTATTAGTAGAGGGTATATATTCGTCAGAATAATACGTACGATAGCTAGTCGCATTCGTGTTTTACTATAAGCTCCTATGTATTATGTAAATATTTTAATATGCAACTATGCTGTAATTCTCAGTAATTAGTTGATATGCTTATTCCTCTAATTATAGATACAAAGGGCCACATGTTATAGTTTAAGGATGGTTAATATACCATGTAAAAAAAAGTTAATAAAAGGGTTTCTGAGAATTACACCGCTACTGCCTAAATACTAATCAATTTGAAGTTTAAAATTTAATTTAATATTTCCACTAATAAAGCAAAATTTGATTCGGTGATAATAATATAATGATTTATAATACAATTTTTCCTATTCTTGGACCCTTACAATTGACTAGCATAAAAAGGTGTGATATTAGATTAGTTTTATACGCCAATAATTGTTTTTAATAACGATTATGAAAACTGTGTGTATAAATATTTCTTGGTTAAATATCATGTTATGTTAACCATCACTCTTCTACAGACCATATTTATGTGAACCTAAGTTATAGAACAAATTTTGTTTTAAGCATTTATTTGATCGGTATATTTTATTTTTCAAGAGGAGCATATGTAAAGAAATAGATATTGAAAACTGGATCAAAATTTTCTTTAAACCACTTTTATAAATTTAATGACGGAAAGGTAATCAATATGTTTGTTCTTTCTTTTGTTTCTTTTAATATAAATAGCTTCTCCTATGTGGTTACATGTGGTCTTAATATTACATACTTACGTACAAAAATATACATAGGCTATGTCTCTTTAAACTTACCAGCCAATAACAAATTTACTTCTATTGAGATTGATTGATTTCGAATGATCGTTAGGATACGGACAAGGTGTTTAACGTAAATCGTAAATTCTACAGATTTTATTATTCACTTGCATCATTTATATCTTTCATTTATAAATACCTATCCAGTTTAAATAGAATTAAAGTAGCAAATAGTCTGTTCTATTATTTATGACAATTATTTCTCAATTAAAACAAACTTGTCTCTCTGATCTCCATATCCTTAAAAGTAATAAAGTTATAGGTTTGGGAACTTTTAATTAATATATCCTGCATATATTCTACGTATGTAAAAATAATATATTATAAGTTATTATTTTCTCACTCTACCTAATTATAATTATATAACTATATAGGGGTATCTTTTAACACACGCCTACATTCAAATCTGTAAGTCTTTTTAAAAATGTTGAAGTTTTGGTTCCGGATATTCAAAAAAATTAAAATAAATTTAAATTCACGTTTTCAAGTATTATAGTTCTTTGATTGGCAAGTGATATTTTATCGTGCACCAGCTCAACTTTTCGTGGTAATTAATGAATTTAGGCAATCCATTATTATAACATTTCGTAGCAATTGATGAAATTTAGACAACTCGTTATATCTCTTCCCAACTATATAACGATAATAATTAGAAAATAGCCTAGTAAACACTGAAACAGTTCTCATACGAGGTTGTTTTGATAAGTCTGCGGGTATTAAACAAAGTAAGACGTACCATTTACTATAAAACATTATTATTGTAAACCCAGTTTATTGTGTAAATATTTACAGATTTGAGTGTATAAATGTATTTCAAGAACACTCTGTATATAAATATAGTTTTATTTATACAGGGTGTCCGAAAATGATGAGCTAAAAACTCGGGGAGTGATTCTGCTTGGAACTATTAAGTTTTTTGCTCATCCCTTCCGAACACCCTGTATATTTGGTAGTTCTATTACTATTTTTATAAAAAATTATTGGGGACCTGTTTTAATTACCATAAATGAATATAAATACTATGTAAATAAATTGTATCTCTATTTTATCATAAATAAATCGCTTATAAGCAGACATTTTATTTTTTTATGTTTATTATTTTACATTTGTATTACTTAGCAGCAAAAATCGAAAATATTTATTTTTAAAGTATTAATAATGTATTCATTTAGTTAAAAAAAAAATGTACATAAAATTGTTCAAGTATTTCTGTATTAAATTCTTATATATAGAAAAAAAAATAAAAAAAACAAGATCTCGTACCACAGTTTTTGTCTTTTATTAATCTCCTAACTTCCTAACCACTATAGTTTATAAGATGAATACAATACTGCTGTGATGTCAAATGGAAATTTGTTTTGATACACGTTATTAAAATGAGTTATGCAAGAAGACTGATTTGTAATATTTTTTTTATGACCTAAAAAAAATCTGATTCTTTTAAAATTCATGGTGATGTACAATTTTTTTCAAATAGACTTCTGCCTGCTATTGATGAGGACTTTTTATTTTAAACTCAACAATAACAACCTTATATTCAATATAAAACTTGTGAATATTTTAATCAATACTTTGTTGGCAGTATTATAAATATAAATAATAGTATTTAATGTAATATAAGTTAATTTGAATATTTATTATTAAATTAAAGTGGTCTAAAGAAAATTAGAATTGATTGCATTTTTAGCAATAAATTGAATGCGATACATTTATTCATTTATATATAAATCATTAGAAACTCTCAGTTTTCTAGCAACTGTACTCTCTATGTATGCTCTTCCTTTTAGAGACAAAACGCCACAAATCTTCCACTTCAAGGTGTAGCCAGACCAACTTGAATAATTCTGACATTAAAATAGTAAAACGGGCCTCACATAATCATTGGTCAGTCAAATTGAACAAAGTGGTAACTAAGAACCCTTTGATATCCATTGACCTTTACTCTCCTATTACATCGTGCCGATTGTTATTATCATCGTTGTTTAACTTGAATAATTTCTGTTAATCCTTTGGTGGCCGACTCGCGACTCGAATATATTTCAGTTTAAGTAGACAATATTTTTAAACCTTTAAGGGCATGTTAGGTTTTTATTAAGAAAATTCAATTACACTAGATAGTAAAAATCATAGACGTGCGAACAAGAAAGGCTATAAGATCATTTGGTGCTGTTTACTACTTTCTACTCAGTTATGTAAAAATTAACTTTGTTTTTCTTGCTCGAGTGATCAAAGCGAAATAAAATAAAGAGTTAGCTAACAGAGATAGACAATCCCTCTCTACTGGTACAGAGCGGACAATGAGAAAATACTGCTTGCCATTGCCCATGTTCGCACCTTTATGGTTTTTAATGTCTTTTGTAATCATTTTCATTTTATTGTTAAATAAAAACAAAAATCACGTTAAGCCGTGCATGCCTACCGTCTTGTGTTCCTACGCATATAATGTAAAACCAAACAATATACTTTTATGACATTTATTTAAGAAAAATTATTTCCCAAACAAAATTGTCTACCCCATAATATGTGGGTATAAATATTGACTTCTTTTAGGAGGAGAACAAGCCACATCAGACTGTGTTTGTAGGGACGTGGAAGATTTAAGTTCTACAAGTAGTTTCAGTTCTGCAAGTCGAGCATCACCCACTCCATCTTATGGAGAGACAATGCTTCATTTTCCAGGTGATTCCAGTAGCTCTATGTAAATGTTAATGTTACAAGATAAACGTTTAACAGTAACAAATCGCACAGTTGTGAGAATAATGTGATAAATAAAAACAATGCAGGCGATATAATTAAATAATTTACTTTATGTGCATTTAGTTAATACAAAATACTGAGTAAAACTAAAATCAAAATTTTACTTGACGTTTCGGCTCCCGGACATTTTCAATAAAAGAAGGTGATGCAATTCCAAAGTCTGAATGTACCAGGTTCAGGTCAAGGTGTCAATTCCTTAGACAGAACTGGCTGGTAGTGGGTGATGGTGAATTATTAATAATGTGGTCAGTACAGTAAGATATCTATCATTTCACGTGATTGTTAATAAGCTACTTTTTTCAGCTCTACCAGGTGGTTACCGTAAAATTTTAAATAAAAACCCCTGTTGAGTTACGAACGTTTTAAAAAGAAAACATTGTAGTCCAAAATCGGAGTTTGAAACATTCACTCCATCTGAAATAACGACTTAACTATTTTTTTTTTTAATTATTGAGATTATCTAATTATTTGAAATGTTTTCAGTTTTTCATCTTCCACTTGAAAAAAATTGTCAATTAAGTACGATTTATTAAAAACAATCATTATATTAATTTTAAGTCCGTTTTTAAAATTTATATTGTTCAAGACAATTTCTTTATTCCTTTCCTGCATAAAATTTGATGACTCCTTAACCTATGATAAAAAGCTTAAATATCAAGTTTACTTTTATTTATAAAAGAACCTAAACAAACATTTGATTATAAAGCACCGCTCTTTATTATTTTTTTGAGAAATATTTAAATGAGAACTTCATCTCTTCGCCATATTTGTTTCTTTTTTAAACTTTTAAATATCCATGAATTCGACAGTGGTGTCCAATGCCAGATTAAGGATCATTGGGGCCGGGCGCAGTAAAAATTAAAAAATTATTCTCGTAGATCTTTTTTTATTTTCCTGTTAAAAATATTATACATTACCACGATGCACGGGGCCCTCGAGACTCGGGGGCCGGGCGCAGTTGCGCCATTGCGCCCCGGTTAATCCGGCATTGGTGGTGTCTGATTTTGTACCTCTTACTATAACGAACAAAATTCTCATTTCTCATCCTCGCCCATTTGAGAGATGTTAGCCCATACCAAGACTTAGATGTCCTGTAAAGATATAAATTTGTTAATTAATAATTTTCAACCTCTAAATATACCAAAGTTTATATTATTTTTCAAGGTATTGATGTCAATACTTTCGGTCACGATATTTGTGCAATTTTACAATTAGAGTTAAAAGAGACAATTATTTTAAAAGCCCTATAAATTCTGAACAATTTTCTGAAAAATTGCACAAATACGAATTTTTAACAAATCGTGACGGAAAGTATTGACACCAACAAACTATTTTTGACCGGTGATTATTTAAAATGGTATAGGTAGTTACTAAAATTTTGTTTTACTACTATGTTTTTTCAACTCAAACATTATTAAAATCGCTATAACTTCTGAACAAAGAAAGATAGGACCTAATGAATCACCCTGTGTAATTAAAATATTTCAGTTATAGACAATAACTTTATTGTTATCAATTTTCATGAAGAAACATCCTATCCGTTTTATACAGACCACTACCTGAATAATATATAATATTGCTAAATATTGCAATAAATAATAATTTTTATTTATGACTATATTCTTGCAAAGGACGTTATTTAGAAATAATAGAAGTGATAATAATTATTTTTGCATTTGTGTAATTGGTAATTAAACACACCGTATTTTAATTTTAAAGAACTAGTCAAAATAGTTTAATACCAAATTTGCAAAGTTAAAGAAATCGATTACAAATTACAATTTAGTTAAAACATATTTTGGAACGGATTTTAGTTAATGATAAACAAAACAATGCATCCTGGTGTAGTAAATGTGATTTGTTTTCTATTTCCCAATCTGAGTTAACTGGTTTATTATAGACTAGCTACTTTTTCATTTTATAAGGCGAATCAGTTTTTGCTAAATAAGCGGCCAGAATTGATTTAGAATATAAAGTTCATTTAAATTTGTGAGAGGTACAGGTAAAGTGAAATTAAATCCTGTGCAGATGCCCTCGGTAATCTATTAGAAGATGCCAAAATGTATTGAAGAAAAAATGTGGTATTTTGAATATAATTAATGTTCAAAATGTAACAGGCAAAAATAGTGTAAATTTTGTGTCTTGTAATTTGTAGATTTAAGTAACTTTTAAACTGTACTTATCCTACAAAAATATTCCAAGAATTGTTTTCTTGTCACTTATTCGGTGACGGTAAACATATTGATGAAAATAGAGCCAATGAATCCCTCTCTAATTTCTGTGGAAGGCCCAAACCAACCGAAAATTATTAAATACTTAAATACAGACAAACAGAAAAAACCTGTTGTTTGACATCCTATATTTCTCTATTGAAATATTTTTGTGCATAAGTTTATGTGGTCTTTTCTTCTTATTGTCACATCCTAGTTCCTCTGGCCGTTTGGTTAGTGAAATGTATATTTGTGTAATATAACTTGTTGAGTAATAATTAATGCCCACTACATTTTGTTTATTAATTCACAATGCACAAATGCGCCATTTATTTATTTTCCAATAGTTTTGTAAGAAAAAAGTTGTATAATTTAATAGCGCATCTGCTACCGAATGTGAAAGCATTTGCAAAAACTACTACTCATAATTTTATTAAAAGACAATTAATGCACTTGAATTTAAGTAGTAGGTTATTAAAATATAGTGGGACAATTAATTTGCCACTCTGTAAAAAACAATGGTTTAGTTAATATAGTCACAAATCAAAATGTTGTGATAAGAAAATAGTGATTTATTATTAATCTTTGTCGATATCTCAAAAATAATGAATACGTCAATATTGTTGATTTTTCCTTAGTAAAATTTTTGAATATTTGTTAATGTTTACATTTTGTAATATTAAGTGTACTATCATTAAGTTTTAAAATATAAAACTTAATGGTACTACCCAAGATTAGAAATTAATGAAACGAAAAATAATTATAATCATAATTTGTAAGAGCATTATAAAAATTTTGTATTTGTATTTAGGTATAGTAAAATGTAGCTGAAATATTAATTTGCATTTAAATTAAATTAATTTATTTAGTAAAAATTAATTTTAGTTGATACAAGTAAGTATAGTGTTCATTTTTAAGTGGATAGTTTTGTACCAAACTACCTAATAATTAGAATAATTATTTAATTATTGAAATAAATATCTTCACGAGATATAATAGAAAATATTTAGTAACTAATATATGTTATACATAACAGGAAATTATTCTGCGTACTTATTAAGCAAGTGATGTGATGTTTCAAATTTAATTTTACAATATGGCAAAAGGAAAACGAGACAAGTATTCCTGAAAATAAGATAGGAAAGCAGACTATTTTGTATCTATTTATCCTAAAACGTGTAATATGTAATAAAAAATATTTTAATATACAAGGATCTAGTTCAAAGTATTTTTATGAATTAATTTATTGTGCCATTTCACTTTACATGAATTAAGACTTCCAAATATAAAATAATAATATTAAACTTGTTTTATATATTTTTACAATTTTATAAAGTAACGTTCAAATTTGAATAGGTAAACTTGTAAATGTTTGCATTCGTTATCACTTTGACCAATATTTTACTCCGATTATAGCACAATTTATTAAAGTTTTAAAAGTTTGCTTTTATGCTCACAGACTTTACATAAACATGATGGCTTTCAGTAGGAAAATTGTATGGGCAGAAATGGTTAACATACATATCCAATATACGTACTCAAATACTTAACATGCACACACACAAAAATACACTTTCAATAATATTACTTTCAATGGAAAACAGTTTTTTTCCAGAATTTGCAAAATGAAAATGTATTTATTAGTTTTTGTTATCTGTATTAATAATTAGAAATATACATAGGTATTTATGGCAATTTTTCAATATTTAATAATCGCATTTGGTATTAAATAGGAAAGGGTGTATGGGGTTAATTGTGATAAATTTCAGTTAGGAAATGATCTCTATGAATTTTACTTAATTCAAACTTATTTTACATAATAGACCACAGCTGCTTTTTAAAACGGTGACAGAATTCATACCTTTTATTTCCTTCAACAAATACAATACCTAATCATTTAACGAAAATTGCTTTCTTTATAAATTATACAGTGAGGTTCAAAGTAAGCTAATGTCTGTGGTATAAAATATTAGACTGCAATCATGATACACTTTAAAGCGGCAAGTCGGTGAGGAGATACTAATTCGTTTATACCGCACATGACGTCTCATACGAGGGGAAACATTTGAAAGTAAGGATATATGTTGTATTATGTGAAGACTCATAAGTGAGGGGAAAAGAGATACGTAGAATGAGAAACCGCAGGACAGAGAAACGTTGCCAAGAGTGAACACGTGGGGTACATTGTTTTTGGAATATTAGGTGTAACTGATAATTTTTCCTTGCGCATGTTGTCTATTAATGGACATAACGTTGTAAGTGTATCGTGGTTGCACAAAATTTTCAATTTGACACTTATTAAAACTACAGTCTGAACTGAATGCATTATATTAAAATTAGATATTAGTGTACGGAAATGATTACAACTGTTATGAATGTTTCTATTTATACATTTCTTTTCAAAAACAATAGGTCTGTTTTAGCTAGTCGTAAAATTATATATTATAAATTTACTAATAAAAAGCGTGATGCGTTTCTAAGATTATTAATAATAAATAATACTGTTCATAGATTTAGAACCTGACATTTATTTTTGTAACAGAATATATAGTGACTATAGTGAGCATTTTTCTTTATAAATTTCTATTAAATAACATTGATATTTTGTATTATGGATTATATAAAACATATGTTATTAAAATAAATAAAAAAATTATAGTCTAGTCTGTTTTTTGTATTACCTTATACAACTTTTATATTACTATAATTGTCTAAATCAAATTGGACAAATTTCAGATGAATAATATACTTATAAAGAAAATAATTCTTTATAATATAACTTATTTACTCATTTACCATTGCTAATTGTCGTATAAAAGAAGGTAAGAGAGTAAATCGAGATCAAAGTAAAGATGTCATTAATTTTGTTTCACATATACAAGGATTCCGAATTATGAGTATTCAAAATGTCAGAGCTGATAGAGCAAGGAGCAAGTTAAAATATTTAGAAAACCTCGGTATAGTTTATCTCTAAAATGCTTTCTAAGGAAGCCTGCAGCCCTTAGAAGGGGTTGTTCCGAAGACGATTTTTATTAAATAATTTCAAAATGATCTGATAAGAAAATATGAAATTTTGATCAGTTGCTAAACTTTTTATGTCTAATAGTACGCAATAGAATACGTTTAAAAATTTTAATCGGGTGTAAGAGAGTGGAGTGGTTGGGGGTAGTTTCAACCCTAACTTTTTTGTGTGTAAGAATGCAAATTCATGACATTTAACAGAAACGTTAAGTAAACGCAAGGAAAGTGTTTTCTCATGGCACACTAAAAATTTTAGTACTTTGCTATCTAACAAAAGTTGCATTTTAGAGTATGTAGTAAAATTTTTAAATCGATTTTACTCGCAATTATGGCATCCTATCGAAGTTGAACAAGAGCCTTTTTTATGGAGAAAACTTCATATTTTGCTAATTTCTCATAAAAAATTTCACACAAAAAAGTTAAAATTACCCCCAACCACTCCCATTCTCTTACACCCCTGATTAAAATTTTGAAACGAATTCTATTGCGTACTATTAGACATAAAAAGTTTAGCGACTGGTCAACATTTCATATTTTCATATCAGATCGTTTTGAAGTTATTTAATAAAAACCATCTTCGGAACAACCCCTTCTAAGGGCTGTAGCTCCCTTAGAAGGCACTTTAGAGATAAACTATACACTATCCTAAGGTTTTCTTAATTTTGACTTGCTCTATCAGTCCTGACATTTTGAATACTCAATTCGGAATCACGTATATGTTTAAATTTCTATTAGTATTATTGTTGTTATAGTAGTTTTGCCCCTTTTACAACCAAGGCTGATTTTTTTTGTAGATGTTGATAAATTAGAACCGTTAGAATTTATTAATATCTGTAGGTCTTGTTAATAATTTAAAAGTTATTCGAAGGTAGATTAACATTATAATTAATTAGTTGGTTGCCAAATAGTAGGTGGCGCTGAGGTCGTCGTCGAAAATTTTATTAAGGAGTGTCCGTTCTCTCTTTAGGATTATCTCTGGAAACATTTTTTAAGAAGGGAAGGAAGAATGAAGATATATTCTGTGAAGGGAAGTAAGTAGATATTCTGTGAAGGGAAGTACAGTTTAAAGACTTGGCTAAACCCACGAACTTGTTTTTACTTATATATTCTGTGCTTTTAAAGTATAAATTACTGGTGTATGAAGGCACAAGAATAAGTAAATATTTATTCTTGTGATGAAGGCATAGATTAAATAAGTATAAGATATACCATCCCATTGTTAGAATGCAAATGAATTTCGCATCATTTTTTGGCTACAAGGCCCAGAGATTGTAGAAATCAATACGGAACTTGTGCATTCGAATAGTAGATGGCGCATCTTGAAGTGTTTTCTTTGTACAGTTATAGCTAAAGATTTATTGTTAGAACTTTGAGCGTTTTTGGCATTATGTTTTATACATAATATGGTTCTTCAACAAATTATATCAAAGTAGTCGGAAAAGATTACATTTTTTGGAGTTTCTGGTGCGCCGCCAATCGCCATCTACTATTCGAATGCTCAAGTTCCGTATAATATCCATTTGCATTGTAACAATGCGATGATATGGTATATAATATCATTGTTTAAATCAATGATAATATAATATATCTTATTCTTTTTAATCTATGATGAAGGAACTATCTGTGCATAGATTAAATAAGTATAAGATAATCCATTCTATTGTTAGAATGTAAGTGGATATTATACGGAACTTGTGCATTCGAATAGTAGATGGCGCATCTTATAGTGTATTTTTCTATGTACAGTTATAGCTAAACATTTATTGTTAGAACTTTGGGCGTTTCTCCCATTATGTTCTTCAACAAACCATATAAAATTAGTCAGAAAAGATTAGATTTTTGGTAGTTTCGTGTGCGCTATCTAGGTACTATTCGAATGCACAACTTCCGTATAATGTCCACTTACATTCTAACAATAGGATGGTGTATCTTATACTTATTTGATCTATGGTCTGTGCTTAGTTGCCCCCTCCCCCCGATTGTGGTTACTGATTAACCCCATATTTTAACAGTTTTTTACAACTTTTTTTACAAAAATTTCTTTTTCTTTCCCGTCTTAGAGACTTATTTCTAATCTGCTGAGTGCTGAATAAGTTGTTTGTTGTTCTTTTGTTTATCTGTACATTTTTATTCAAAATAAATAGTCCATGTCAGTCGATATTGTAGATTTCCTTATATGGTAATACCACCGTGCCACCACACCACCGGCAACTGGAACTATGCTCGAAGGTTATAAATAAACGAAATAAAAAATAAACTGTCAAATAGTGTCAAAAAACGAAAACGTCAAACAAAAGGCGAAACAAGCTGTGAAGAAAAAGAGGCTTTTTGTAATATGATATAAAACTAGTAAGATTAAAAGCGGTAGTAAAGCTGTGACTTAATTTAACGTATTTATTATTCTAACAAGTAATAAAAAATGTGAAGTTTTTCAGCTTTCTTCCACTAATTTGAGACTTTCTTTTAAAAAATAATTACATAAAAATGTCCGATGAACGAAGAAAAACCAATAAACAAAGTACAGGCACTGTTCCAAAAGTTAAATATCGCAATAACGCGTCATATTCATTAAATGAACAAGATAGATCAAGAGGTTTAACTAACAACTTGGTAAGTGAACACGTAAAACTACGTTTTTTTTATAGTTGCACTACTTTGCTCAATGATCTAAAAATAAAATCTTTATATAGACACAAAGATTGTTCTGGTTCGTTCCCCACTTAGTTTGTTTTCAGCATACTTACTGGCATCATCCACCTGATCCTGCTTACTTCATAAGAAATCCAAGAAGAAACCAAAGAAATAATTATTTTACTATGGACACTACTTTGGAGGAACCCACTCTGCAACCAGTCCAAAATGGAACCATCAACTTTAATCAAAATTGTAAGTAGCAGTGCAAACGTTTTTAAAATATCAACTTTCTCGTATTCATTTTAAAACCGGATAACTGTTGAAATGGTGGTAGAATTATGATAAATAGACGGTGATGCTTACTACTAACTGTTAAAGCAGAAGAAAAGAGCAGTTTCTCAGTATCATTCTCTACTATTAACTTGTCCTTTGCTAGAGTATAATATTTGGGCTATAGCTTCATAGTCTGTTTTTTTTTTCAAAATATTCATGTAATGTTAATTTAAAATATGTATTTACATTAACTACCATTTTCTATTACAATATTGGCAAAATATTCTGTTTATGTTATGTGAAAAACATAAAACTGCATACAACCATTTTTATGTTGTTTTGTATGAAATATCTCCAAGACTAGCTCTTCTCAAATTTCCTCTTTTATTTTGATCATAACAATACCGACCTTTTATAAAATAATCGAAAAGGACAAGGTTGTTGGTATATCAGGGTGAGATGTTCCCATTTTATTAGGTGATAAATTGTTAATACCATATTAAATTTTATCTTAACAAAGTTTATTTTGCCTTGGCAAGGTAATATTGGATAAAAACTTGAACAAATAATTTTTTAGCCTTGACATAAATAGACTTAAGAAGGGGTATTTAGTATTATAACCTCACTAAAGTTTAATTTTAAATCTACACTTGCAGTCATATTATTCAGAAAAAGAAATGTCCCAATCTCAAATTTGGCAAGAAATCCAGGATCCTACGTAACGTTTCATCCCTATCGTTAACTTTCTATATTTGTGCTCAAATAAATATAGACTATAGACATACACGTACGCTTTTTGTTTGAATAATAACTGCATAAAATGTAAAGTAAAAATAAAACACCAGTAAAATTTTATTATTAACCAAAGGTTTTTGAACAATGATAGATTGGAATATATATTGTTTGCCGATTTTAAAAGGTATTTTATTATTTTAGCTAATAGTACCATGTCGCCAAACACAAGTTCGTCCACATCTCGTAGAAATTCTTCTGGGTCTACTTTAAAATGTGATAATGTAACAAAATATCCAGACAAAAAGCAAATTGAGGATAAGTTGCATCAGATAAGAGAATACTTGAAAATCACCAATTCTCTAATGATGAATATGAAGAACACAGATGACCAGGTGAGCAAACTTAGCGTTATTTTGTAATCACTATATTATAGCAATTGAATTTTTCCTATATACAGACAACTGATCGAGCAGAGAGAGAAAGCTTAGAAAAGATGTTGAATGACTTAAAAGATAGTGAAAAAAAGTTAATTGATATTCTGGATCAGATGAATTCTGATGAAAATGAGGATTTTATCGAAGAACAGGTGAAAAAAAATGAGTGAAGCATTTATTTTTTTGAGACGCTTGCCAATAGCAGCCGTTAAACTTAAATGTGTATCTGCATAATAAAACATTTTATTTCGTTTTAGAACAATTTAGATTTTAACATTTTAAATATTGTGGAAATTAGTCTGTTGAAATTTTACAATTCCCTTGTTATAAATTTTTGTGTAGTATTTGCGCATCTTTTTATTTAGTTATCATAGTACATAAAGTCATAAGTCCAATCTTTTATGCGAAGCGAACAGTGAATTTAGAACACAGTTCTTATTCATATTTACACAGTAAAAACCATGGAGGTGCGAGCATGGGACTTTAGACTTATTGAAGTTAAGGCGATAGTGGTTAGTGATTACTAACCTTATTTCAATCTTGTCTTCTTAATATTTTAGGAAATATTGGGACGAACATACTCCCTGACTTACTCGGTATATCGAGGCATTTGGTGTTCGTTTCTCAGAAAAGATTCAATCAATATAAAGCTTGAAATTATTGGCTTTCAATTTAAACTTCAATTAGACTAATCCAATTCCATCGACCATCACTAACGCTAAGATAGAAGCTGTTTTATTAGACTGTTTAACTAGAGTTGCTTATATAATTTGTTTCTGTTTGTGTGTTTTTTTTTATATTAAAAAATTAAACAAGTCATCTAACCATAATGTAAAGTAGAAATAAACAGAAGATGTTAATTACAGCGACCCTATTTATAATTTGATAGGTTAATTTTCTCAAATAAATTATCGATAAACTTTAATATATGTGAATATTTACTTGGACTTTCCTTAAAATGAAATAAAACATGCAGCTATGCACCTATGATGAGTAATTCCTATTCAATGAAATAAAACGTAACTGTAACCTAAATAATTTACTGAATTATTTTTGTGACAATAACATGATGCAGTAGAAGGTTTTCTCCCTACCTTTTTACTGTGAGTGTTAGTGTAATTCTTTTTTCGTAGTTCATGGAAAATGGAGTAGATAGCTCATCAGAGCACAGTGCCTCTTCTTTTAGAAATGTTGATGTCAATTTGGACAATCAGGGTCAAGAGATAGATGCATTGAGAGACCAGCAAATGGCTCTAATGAGACTACAACAAAAAGCTGAAAACAAACTCAAAGATGCGAGACAAATTCAAGGCAAGCTACTGATGGGACAATGTAAGTTGTTTTTTTGAACCAATCTCTCTTGTAAAAGCAAATTTAATTTATATATTTTAGTTATAAAATAAAATCATTTGTTTACAGATGGAAACGATGTAAACATTAGCAACCGTAAGGACAATAAAAACTATTCAGAACATGATTTCGATGCAGCTATCAAAGAGTTGGAAGATAGGGCAAAACGACTAAGGCCACCCCACTCGTCTAATCAAAATAGGCAAGAGAATATACTTGCTAAAGTTGAAAGTTTACATAATCAAATTGTCAGTATGCATAATGCCAACGATGAAAGAGAGCAGTTGATCGAGACCTTGGATAACCGTGATGCTGAATTGAGGTCGCAACATGCCGAGTTGCAGAATAAATTGATGGAACTACAAAATAAAAAGCTGCAAGTCGATCACCTCGTAACGCAATTACACAGCTTTGGAACCGATGATGAGGAAGATGTTGGTATGTAGAACAGTAGAATATATACTATGCCAACATTAAACCAGGCAACGATATATCAATACTATAAATATAAGATATTTGTTTCATTTTTTGATTGGGATTTATTAGTACATGCTATACTCTTTAATATTTTGATTTATAAAAAATGCCTAATAACCATTACGTCAGAAGTATAGAGTTTATTTTTGGAATAATCCAGTTATTTTTTTAGATTAATTTAGTTTTAATAAATCAAAATATTGTGGTAATAAATCCCAAAAGAGAAACAAAGAAAACATGTACTATGCAGGGAAGCAGTTTGCGTTTGCACTCGTATATTCTGAGTAGAGAAAGCATGGCTGCTGCTGTGGAAAAGTCGGGTTTAAGTTTAAAGTTCCTCATATTCTTCTTTTTTTTTTTTTTTGTTTACAGGAGGTCAGGTTAGGAAAATTGTAACAATGAAAGACCAGCTCAGAAAACTTCAAGATATGTTAGAGATTGTGAAAACTACCGAAAATATAATGCAAAACACAAACGCCTCTGCCGAAGCTCAGGCAGCTGCTTGTGATATTTGCATGACTGCTGAGAGTTTCTTGGAAAAAGAGATTCAAAAACCTAAAATACAATCTCATATTCAAAACGAGAGCAATGTTTTGAGGTACGATAATGACACTAGTTCTTTGATCAATGAAAGTCAACCTAAAGAAGTTAATAAAAAAACAAAACATGACTCTAAAATTATGAGTAGCAAACGTGAATCTAAAATGGCAAGTATTAGCCAGAAGCTGGGATTGCAGGCTGAACTTGAGGCTAAGAAGAAAGAACTGGAGGAAATAATGGGAAAACATAAAGGCATGTATAATTTGATAATGTGGCAGCCTAGTGCTTAGATATTATCATTAACATAATTATTATTAATTTTTATAACGAGTAAACCCTATTTCAGTGGTAAATTATATAATTCGCAACAGCAAATGATTGACTTACTGATTTTAATGCGATATTTATCTCCTAAAGTCTCATTCCTTTAAAATAATGTCTTAGAATTTCTAAAAATCTTGATCTTCATTTCTATATCCCTTGTATATTACACAAATTTTGAACTAATATAGAAAAATATCTATTTTCAGTTTGGTTTTGGCTCTGTGTATTTTTATATCTTTGACTAATTCCAGTGCTAAAACCAAGGCATTCGGAGCTTTTTCTGCTAATGATATCACCGATTGTCGAAAATTTACTTTCATAAAATTTCTCAGTAATGAACATTAGGCTTACTAAAATTTGAGTAGTGTGTAGTAGTTATAATTAATAATTATTATTTTACATCAAGCAAATTAATTTCTCATATTTTAGCCAGTACATCAAATCTAAATCATGACGTGGGTGCAGATATAAAATCAGAGTTTGGCAGTACAAGTAATGCCATTAACGAAGGGTGGGTTCCTTTGCTGCCTCCACAAAATCATCAAACCGATTCAGATAGATTTTCGAGGTATGTTTATGTATTATTTGAATTAATTAAATCATTATGCACTTTTTCTTTTTATTTTTCTTTTTCAGTGATGACTTCCGCGATGATAGTATCTATTCAATAATCCGTGACAATCCCAATAATTTATCTCTACCAACTCCTAATTTCTCACCTTCTAATACGTCAAAATTTAGATCTGATAATATGCCCCGATGTGGGTATGCGCAATCAACAGAATTCGATAGACTACATGGTTTGAGTTGTACTCCTGATAGAAATATTAGAAGTAGTTCCGTTGCCACTTCAGGATATGTAAGAGAACAACCTCGGTCAAATAGTGAACAAGACAATAGGACCCAGGTGAATAAAATAAATAAAATATAAATACAAATATTTTGTATAATAAATAATGATCTCTATCTATAATAATTTGTTAAGAATTTATTCACTGACGGTAAATAATAATAATACGTGCTGGGTAATTAATATGATTTTTGCTAAAATATTTTTTTGTATATAAAATTCAAATTTTCCTCCAAATTCTTTAAGATTTTCGTGGTTCTCATTTGTATTGATTATTTGGAATTCATGATGTTTCGAAGAAGTGGTTGAGACATAAAGAGTTCAAAATCATCAACTTCCCAAAACTCTTAATTATAACTTCAAAATATAAATGCCTAATTAGAAATATATTTTAATTGTATTTATTTATTTTTTTTAAATTAATACCAAAAGAAAATTGGCAACAGTATATATTTTAAGGACTCCTATTTGTAGGTTCAAAAACAACTTCAGCTGATCAAAAGTGTGTGCGATTCAATGTTGGAGCAGCAAACGACACCGAATCCACAGTCAAATGTTCAACAATTAAGAAACAATCTAACGCCGTCTCCACTCTACTCTGAACCAAGGCGCTTTGCCTCGCCAAATCCACATTCAATGAATGCATTGAATGTTGTCAACCCGACTGCGGATATGCCTTGGCTGCCTGGAAATAATATGCACGGAAATCTAAATTCGGACGTAAATAACTACCAGAATTGGCTTACTACAAATACAATACAAACACAGTCGTTTATGCTAAACACATTGAATCAGTGCTGTCAAATGTTATGGTTGCAGCAGAGGGAGTTAGTGTCGCTAAGGAATACTGTAAATATGGTGAGTAATAGAATTTAATCGTCATAGCCTTGGGAAACAGATTTTTGTCATTGCTGTGTTTAATATTGTCATTTTTATTGGCATTAACACCAATTGTTTCTTTTTAGCTTCAGGAAAGGTTCGAAAGCAACCCATACGAGGGAGCCCAAGACCACATGGCGTCTTCTCTCCAAACGACCCCCCAAGACCAACGTTCCTCCAGTCAGTACCGTCCTGTTCCCAATCAAAAAGTTAACCACGTTTCTGCCGCTTTCTCTCTGCCTAATCTTAATCAATACAATACGCCACCATCTAACCTTGACCCAAATTACATTAATCAGAATAATGTGCAGAGTGGGCGTTTGCTAGATCCTTGTTTAAATAATGTAAACGTTAACCACCTAAATGCAACGCAAGGTATTGAACATGCTAATAATGTTTTGCATGCTGTGAACTCAAACATTAATCACACATTGCCCAATCAGATGTGGAATGGCCAAGCTCTTAATAACCAGGTAGCACCAGGAAATAGAGCTAATAATTATTGGGACAATTTTAGAAGGTAATATTTTAGCATATGCCTTTTTTTTGTTTTTGTTTTGTTTGTATTTTATATAAATGTATTAAGCCTCCCCCCCGTTTACCTATTACTAAAATATTTTTCCCCTCTCGTTAATCCTTAAACATGGGTTATCAACATAGCAGCTTTCTTTTAGGTAGGTCGAATTTCAGAATGTAAAATAATAAATAAATTTTTAAAAAAATCAGCTTTGATTTTTAGGATAATGAAAGGCTTTATTTTATTTTTTCTCTGTAGTGATATGCCATATTATGTCGCTCATGTATCGATAGATACTATTATTAGTGGACACTAAATTAGAGTAAAATAAATAAAGTAAATTAAAACAATATACGAAGTGTGACGATACTGAAACCAGAGCAAGTGCTTTGCACAAAAGTAAACTGTAAAGCAGGAAGGCAGAGAAGAATTGTTGACTTTTAATCTTGTCACATTGAAAAAAAAAACAACTTAGTAACTCAAAACTAAACTCGTTCAATTTTAGAAAAAAATTAAAATTTCTAAAATTGAACGAGTTTAGTTTTGAGTTACTAAGTTGTTTTTTTTTACCCTCAAGTTATGTGATGTGTTGCCAGAATCAGAACGAATTTAATTAAGCAACACAATATATCGCAAATTTTAGATACATTGATAAAGTTTAGATACATTGATAAAATTAAAAATCGGGTAACTAATAATTATCGTCTGTTGAAGGTAGAAATAGCATGTGAAGCTATTTCTATACTCCCAAAAATTATGACAAAATCTCCAAAAACTGAATTTTAATATATCCAACATTCTTGTTTGCCTGTTGTCAAAAATTGGTGTTTTAATTATTTTAGTTACTCCCGTCAAAATCTCCTTTCTACTAAAAATAACGAAGTCCTTCAAAACCCACCAGCAAGCTTAGACCGGTCCAACGCAGTCAACGAAAGAACTAACCCCTTTACTATGATGGCCTTCTCGAAAAGTAATTCCGAACAAGAATCCACCAGCACGTCACAAGAGAATACACCTCAAAGAAGATGCGCCATGAGGCCTGCAAGGCACGAGAATACCAATACATCAGCAATACCTCCTCCAGACGTTTTAAATATTAACCACAATGTTACAAGCAAAATGAATGATCACATTGATTTATCATCTGGTGATCAGCAGGATAGTGAGGATATCAATCTAGGATTTCAGATGCTGTTGAATTTAAATGGATATAATGACGCTTCCTCCAATCATTCTAATGTATCGGAAGATCATGTATTTAAGGAATGTATTCCTGAGCAGCCCAGGAGGAGAAACGAATGGAATGATGATGTATCTGAGGAGCAATTGCCGAAGTAAGTAACTGTATACACATTCTAGATTACTCGAAAGTTTGATTTTAAATAAGTGTTTTTAATTGTGTTTATTACGGTTCTAGAACGAAACTATTTGATGAATTGCGTGAAAATGTGTATAAAGAGGTTGCATCATTAATATCAGCCAATGAAACAAGACCTCATTTTCTTATTCAGTTGTTTAGAGACCTTCAAATGATTGGTTCTGATTCACTGAGGTTGAAAATATTGCAATCCATTCAAATGGTTATTACTCATTCGTTAATGGCCTCACAACCCTCCAGACCTGTAAGTATTTTAGTTAAACGCTACTTATTTGCAGGCTTTATTGGTTTAAAAAAATGTATGTTAATATCGATAAATGTGTTTATATAAGTTTAAGTAATGTTAGCAAAGTGCAGTAGTTGAATGATCCCAGCGGTCAACTTTCCATTCAGAGTAACAACTAATTTTCAACGTAGGTCGTCTCGTTGTCTGATAAATCACCGTGTTGTGTCTCCGGCCACAGCGAATTAATCAATATTATTTCCTAATACCTAATTATTTGCAAATTATCAATTCTTCAGTTTTTTGTTCCAATTTTTAGTCTTTAGAATCTCATCAAGCACCTAATGAACATGAGGTAGTGCAAATTCCGGAGTACTTTTCATTGCAATCAACTGTGTGGTCCAAGCCCAAAAAAAATTCGTTTGGAATAAGCCGGAATGTTGTAAGTATATATAAATCCATTAAAACTAAATTATATATGTCAAGTTTCTTGCTAGGATTAAACGAATATCTTGGCAAATTGTGATTTATATTGGTAGTGCTTGTTTACTAGGTATATCAAATTATGCACTATATTTTAGTTTTGTGGTAATAAATACATATACTAAATATAAATAGAGAAATATTTTATTTAATGTTATTTTAGGATAACAACAACGAAATCCAGAACACATTTAAGGGGGCCCTACCTTTCCTAACCGACCATGAAGATGAAATTATCCA
The DNA here is from genome assembly GCA_963680705.1 of Rhagium mordax. Lineage (NCBI taxonomy): Eukaryota > Metazoa > Arthropoda > Insecta > Coleoptera > Cerambycidae > Rhagium > Rhagium mordax. Next base: position 10,111,529 of record OY796660.1, on the reverse strand, counting down.
GAATGCTCTCTTGGTATCTTTAAAACAAATTCTATTAGGATCAGAATCTTTTAAAGAGACAGTCAAGGACAGTGTTTTCCAAAAACACTTTTCCAATGTTCTGGATGAAGTTCTGGAACAGTACAGAGGGAAAAAGTAAGTCTATTAATTATTTTACTGTCGTGTGGCAATAAATTATTTTCCTTACTCACAGTCTCTTCACTCAAATTGTGATTAACCAATTGACATTTTCTATAGATAGATCTATCAACTGTCGTTCGTTAAAAAATTGTGCTGAACTTATTCAGCTTTAATATATATGCCTACTATGCATCAAACTTTTTTTCATAAAATTTAAATATTTTAAATTAGTTATAAGAAAGAAAACCTTGACAATTCAATTTTGTATAACTTTTTGTACCCGCTTTCTTTTGCATGAATTGCTCCTAACATTTCACCGTAACTATACTTTTATAGCCATTATATACCGTTTTATTTTAAGAGTTCATGATGTTAAAATGCACCTGATACAAACCCTCAATGATTTACTCTGTGGAGAACTATCCTTTATCCAGTTAATACAAGAAACCAATCCTGATACTTGCGTCGCACATCCTAACAATGATATGGAACCAGCTGGAGCAAATTTTACCCAAGGACCAATTTATGAACCTCAAAATAATAATTCTAGTGGACCGCAACAGGTAATTAATGATATTGAAATTTGGGTGGAAGTTCCATTCTCATTTACTTCAATCAACATTATTATAATTATAGATGTATTTTTTACCAGATTGTTGACAACATTCAAAATGGAGATTTGGCGGAGGCTGACCAGAGTAGAGTGCCAGAAGACACTGAAGAAGAGGGTGCCGTGGGAGGTTTTACAGAAACCACACAAGGAACAGAGTCTAATCCTGCGGCGCAAGTAGGTTAAAAATGATATAAAATTGATTAATTTCACAGTAACCGCCCCCTAAAAGTCTTTGTTATTAATGTGAATAATTATATTTAGGGTACTTGTGAAGATATGGAACTGGCCATAATTGATTTTCCATGTAATGTAGAGGTATATGAACTTTAATATTCTATAACTTCTTAAATGTTTAACTTATTTGTCTTCTAGGGGTTAGATCAAGTTCCAACTAGGTTGCCGACCAAAATTAAATCTCGGTCAACCACACCAAGCAGAGGTAAAGTATATTACATTTGTTTTTGCTTCCTTGTAGTCAGGGCATATAATATAGCGTTTTAACTCAGCGGTTAATTCTCGGATATTTGGATTTCAATAAGTTTTGAACTATTGGGTGCGTTCAGCCGCGCATAACCGCTAAGTGCTAACTTCTAGCGTGATTAGTTTGCTTACATCTAGCAGGCAGGTTCTGTGTTGAACGGTCCAGGCGGTATTTTGAAATTAATTAATTTGAAAATGAAAATATTGAATTTTACGATGTTGTATTCGAACTGATAGAAGAAGATTTTAACATTAATGCTCTGAAATTGTTCAAAATAATTTTCAGCAAAAACAGCTAGGATCTACAAAAATTAAAAATTGTCTGTATACCTTGATTTATTTTATGATCTTGATATATACTGACCATTTTCTAACTTTTCATGAATATCATGAGATTCATAAATGGTGTAATATGAATCATTAAACACGTACTCTATTTCATAATATATGTTTCTGACATTTTATAATTTGAATTTTTAGGTTAGAGTTATAAGTTGGAACTTATCACCAGCACGTCAGCGTAAATCAAACGTGATGAATTGCTTACTAAGCGTTTGCTTAGTGCATGATGCACTAAGCAGCTCAGCCGCTAGGCATGGCTGAACGCACCCATTAAATTTCAAATATGTACTGATGAAAAAATGTCAACTTTTAATTTCTTCAAGTAAATTATAAAAAAAGTTCCCAACTATAAATTAGTTAAGTCTCATATTAAAGCAGTTCTTAAAAAGAACAGTTGGCGGTTGGCCACATAAGACTTGCACTTTGGGAAACTGTGATTATATTCTAGTTTCAGTTTTAAAATCAGATTGACATATTTTTGTGGCCCGTTGTATTATTTATTGTCAGTGGGGATACCTGCCATTCCATATATATAAACAAAAATACTTAAATAGGTCCCACAGGTGATACGCTTTTCCCCATAAATTAATAAAACGCCAGTCCATTCACTAATTATTGAATATCTAATCAAAATTCAGGAAAATATATGCTTATTTCATTAAATGGTAGCACTATTTGTTTAGATACAACACATTATCATTGTTTTGGTATAAAACTACAACAAAATAACGTTTTGCATCTAACTAACTAGTACATTACTGCTCGCATAATTATAAAAATAAGAAATATCCCTTTTTTTCCAGATCGGTCGAATTCCCATGCAGAACCAGACTCGTTTTAAATCCTTTTTATTTTTATGTTCTTAGACTAATAGTTTGTGATTTTAAATTGTTATATTTTTGCCTGATTGATATTTGTTATATACTAAATAAAATCAAATATATCAAAAACAAAATTAGCATTTTATTATACGAAATCATTATAAAAATAGGAAATTATCAATAATTTGCATCTACAATACTGGGCTAAATCCCTAGCAATATTAATAATACAATAAACTAATAACTTAAAATTATTGAATGACTATGCTTTACTGTAAAACCAGTGATAAATACTAACACCATGGGTTTCCCTCAAAATATCTTCTAACATAGCTGTATCCTTATCTTCTTTTGGTATTTTTTTTTGATTGTCCGTGTTATTATTTTCTGAAGAAAATAAACAAATGTAACAAAAATCAATAAACAGGAAACTACTATTTTGTACAACATAAAGAAATAATTAAATATAATGACCCATAATACACCGTGGTACATCAGGGATATTGTGAGTTGGTTTTCTTAAATGTACGGCCTTTTGAATAGGTGGAGGAGTTTGCACTTGATGATTTGAAGGAGAATGGAGAGACTTACCTGAAAATAGAATTTAGATTATTTTCAGCGCAAAAATAGATGGTTATGTATAGTCTAATCCAGATGTTTTTGAAATTACGATAAGTGTTATTAAATGTTTGATGGGTTTTAGAAGAGTGTCATCTATAAATGAATCTTAAATAATATTGAAATTTTTGAGAATGGCTTATTCAATCATCGAATCTGTTCCCATAATTGACTAAATATTTAAATGAGTTCACCAATCGCATGTACAGATGGGGAGTAATGGGGATAACTTCTCCTCCCCCTCAAGAGGTTTTAAAAGTTGACCAAAAATATAAACAAAAAAATTTAATTAAGATTTGGCGCACATTTTTCTGTACATGTATATTTATGTATTTTTATTTCTAAGTCAATTTACATCGTTGTTTATATTACCTCATGGTCAAACAAATATCCTGGATATGCCACTGTTGCACTCATTTTTTAACAAATATATCACATAGAGGCATAAGGACCTTACTCAACACAGTCCTGCCACAAAATTTTCTTATTCCCCTATATACTACAAAAATACTGTTTGAGTGTATCATAGAATCAATATTGTTGCTAGAATAACTATGATATAAATTATGTGATGAGGTTATAAATAAATATGTAATATTGTATTTGTTCTATTATTATTACATTACTAAAGATGATTTAGTAATTTTCCATTAATGTTATTTTTAGACATGTAATAGTGGTTGCTATTTTTGGATTAATAAATATACAAGGTGTGCCATCACTTCTGGTGACTAATTTTGAATCGTTTTAAATATTTGTCAAATAAAGTTCGAATGTAAAGTACAGCTCTATCACAATACAAAATATACCTTATGTGCCTGACCCCTCTTTGATTTAGACTTTAAATGAATTGATGATCCCTGCATTGCTATTTTTCCGTCGATTTAAAAGAAAAATTAAAATCGTCAGTCAAATCACTTTGATAGCTTAGTAAAATTATAAATGGAATGTTTACTTTGGCATCTGGCAATTAAATGGCCCATGTGAGACATACGGTGAAATTTTCCTAGTCAATACATATAAAATATTTAATATTTATAAATTGGTGTGTAACAATAACACTATAACGATTTTATGTTTTCCCGCATGCTGAATATTTAATCGTTAGAACACTAGAATATTTTTCTTTTACGAACTGGCAGAAACTAACCAAAACTGTTGAAGTACCCACTTCAGATAAAAAACTTGACTCTAAGTTATCAGCTTGTAAGACAACTTGTACCTAATGTTGATAACAACTAACAACAGTAAGTTGGATTATCCCCTCACTTAAAATCTATTTTTATATGTTTAGCTGAGTAACTATATATTGCGTGGGTACAACGGAGGTAATTTTATTTATATACATTTAATATCTTCTAAGAGTAAAACCATTAAATAACGGATAATATGTACTTAACTATCTAACATAGGTTTAACCCTTGTATATGTATTCACATATACAATATACAAGGGTTTAACTGTTAACAAATTATTTATTGAATTTCATGACTTACAAGGATAATAAATATAGTACACAAACACATATGTTGAAACAAATTAAAAAGTAACGGTACATAAATCCCATCGTTTATTTCCTAAATCAACATCTAAAGAAATGGGTGTATAAAATGACTAGTATATAACAGAAAGTCAAATTCACTGTCTGGAATTTCATGGTATTAGTAATTAATCCAGAAACAGACATTTTATAGTACATATTGTGAATTATGAATTATACCTACTTAGTTTGTACCCCAGTATCTATGAAACTAAGAAACCTAGCTAGATATACATATTTATTATTTGTATAGAAATGAAAAGGACTATAATAAAACCTCCAATCGTTTTATTTATAAAATATGTTAATATTTAAATTTGATTTGAACCTTGAAAAGTTTTTGTAACCAGTAGAACTATCTTTACCTACGTAAGGTAAGTCTCAACTTAAATATGGTGTTGTAAATAAAGAAATTCATTTATATTAATTTAAGTTAACAAGATACGTGAATATTAGTTTATTACCATTTTGGCGCCTTTTTTTAAATTCGTCCAATTCGTCGGGATACTCCCACCGTCGTTTCCGGTTCACAAGCCGCGGAATACCATTTTCCATTTGCATTTCTTCACCGTTTGTTAAATTGTTAAACTGTATATCCATATCACATATTTCACTGGCCATTTGAGGACTTTGGGAATTATTCTTGTCTTGTACATGTATCTGAGGTTGATAACCATAATATGCATTCGAGGACACGTTAGTTAATATTCTTCTTGAACCGTTGAAAATAATTTCGTTCAGATTGTCTTGAGGTATAGTAGGAATCATACTGTAATGAAGTGATTCTCGCATTTTAATAATACACGTTTAATTGTTAACTGGATAAACAATGGCAACTGGTCGTCACCTGCCTGTTTGTGAGGTTGCGTAGCTTGACTTGTGTTGTTAACGAACGAATAAATTCCCTGACCCGCTCAGATTGATACCTCCCGTGCACACCGGTAACTTACATGCCCACGATTTATAACAGCTTTCACCGTTTATATTGTTACATACTAATAATGCATAATAAGAATAAATTAATATATATTAATATACCTCGTTTTACTACAAATAACGAACATATATAATGTTAAATAACTGAATTATAAGGTTTTGAATTTCCAACAGAATTGTATTTAAATATCGGGCCTGTTCGTCAATGTTCGACTAAAATCCGAGTAATTTTCCACTGCTGTTTCAGTTTTTAGATGTTTGTTTATAAATATACGTGCATCATACAGATTGCTCAGGGCCGGCGTTAGGCATGTGCAAACCACAAACGGTCAAGAAACAAATTATTCGAATAATTACGATTTAAATCCATTGATGATCAGTATGGGTTGTCTGTAAGTACGAATTTCTTAGATACGTGAAAGTTATGGTAATTAAAAATATTAGGGATAAAATGTTAACTGCGTTACCCGGCAAAGTGGCAAAGGCGGGGAGGATTTTTCAACATATGAATTTGCTCAAGGCAATTCACTTTTTGTAGTTTAATCTACTTGGGATTTGAAAATTTAAAATTTGAGTAAAAAGCCTAAAAGTAAAACGAAAACATTACCATTTTCATGAATTTTATCTCATTTATAATTACCCTTTAAGTTCTAATTGTACCTATACGTAATTCAGTAACGTTCAAAATCTTGAATCGTAGCGGCTGTCTCCCTTGCATTTCGTAATTTCGTAATAAGACACGCCCGCGCGTTTGTTCATTTTTGTCGATCTTGTTTTCTCCTACGACCTATACCGTCTTGGTAAGAGTCAAGAGATGTTGTAAATTTGTCAATAAACTAAAAATCTCGATCGTGTAAAAAATGTACCTAACAGTTTATAAACCATACCCATTATTCTGCTTTAAAACTACAACTATTACAATTAGTACTTTTATTCACAATCATATATGTAATGCTTCAATTGCCAGCTTATAAAAAGTTGGGAGGCAGGCATTTGTTCACTCTTCTTTTCCAGCTAGCCGGTAAAGTAGCTTTACCGGCTAGAAACGTCACTTTTCCGGCAAGTTAAACGTCACACTTTGCGGCAGCAAATCTTCTGGTTGTCTTTTGTGCAGCAGCTTTAAAATTTGGTGAAGTACACTCTAAAGTCACAAATGATCAGAATCAAACATTTTGTTGTAGAATTTTGAGCGAATTTAACAGAAATTATTGATAATAAATACTTGTGGAAATAACCTAATTTATTTGACAGAAGAACCTTAATGCTCGTTACCTATAGCAACGCTCAACTTTTATCACTGCAGCCTACCTACTTATTTTGCATAATTTCCTAATTCTCATTCACTATCTATTCAATTAAATAAAAAAATTGTATGCTGATATTGCTATTATATAATGATTGTGAATAAAATAGTATACATACCTCGCTGGTCGTTTTCATTACAGCCTCGCGTTTACATCTGACCTCGGCGCTACGCGCCTCTGTCAGATGTCAACCCTCGGCTGTAATGAAGCACCTCCCAGCTCGGTATGTAATGTACTATTACACGTGTTCGTAACTGGCCGCTGTTTTCCTTGACACGATTTTCATTTTTTGTTGTTGGTAGAATTTTTTTTGATCGATTGATTGGTGTCAAATTGACGTTTCAACAATTTTTTGGTTGGCTAGGGGCAAGGATTGTTAACTATAGTCTATAGTAGGGCCAAAAAGAGTAGTCAGTAAATCAAAACATTCACCGGCAATTCTTCAAAGTATTTAGCTGTCATGGAATACAGAAGCGGCAGCTTTTTTTACCATATAATCCCATATAATTGAGAAAAATATATCAAGTTTTATCCGCCTACCAGAGATGAAAACCACAACTAGTTCCCCTTGAGTTTACTGACTACTCTTTTTGGCCCTACTATAGTTCTAGTTAACAATCCTTGGGCTAGGGACGGTTTTCGGACATTCGAAATTAACTCCGGAATGAAGATCTTGAACATACCATATAGCACTAGGTACCCTTTGCCGTGCTATTCCGAACGTACTACTACGGTTTGCTGTCGAATTGTCGATCAAAAAGTAAGGTTATAGTTGTATTTTTTGTGGTTGCATTTATGTTTGTTTAAATACAAGTAGGATAATTTATATATATATATCATAATCTTCTACCAGGATTTAATTTATATAAAAATATAATTGGATATTGAAAGTCATTAGGAAATGGAGGGAACGTCGTCTACATTTTCTGTCTTTCAGACAATATTAATGTACAGTGTATTTATATTAGCAGCACCCATTACAACTTATTTTGTATCAAAATTATTTGTATTTGAAGGTACGTAAATAATATTATATTTTACAAAAATGCATACATACAAATTTATACGTTTTAGGTCTATTTGGTGCAAATAATGTAACAAGTAGTGTATGGTCAGCAGTATTTGCCATAGTAGTCTTACATATAGCCGTTGGACTATATATTTACAAGGCGTACTTTGAAGCGGAAAATGTAAAACCAGTGGAAAAACTAGACTGAAGTCCATTTGTAGCATTCCATAATGTTCGCGGTTTGCTATAAGCTACGATAGTAAAACTGTGATAATTTTATGTTCATATTGTATGTATATATCTACTTTAAAAGTTTTGTTTTCTGTTATAATCAGATTTTTGTAATATACAGTTTTAGCAGTATTCATCATGAAATGTAGTTTTTTAATTTTTTTAATAAAAGTAAGATTCTATTCCTTTTTTGTGGCTTATCAGTTATATCTAAACGCTATGCTGAATGTTTGTGACTTGGAAGGAATTTTGCAATCACGAGAATGACTAACAGTTTATGATCGCCTTCGTTGTAGAAAGTAGTTGTTCCCATTTTGTGTTCTGCAATAAGATACGCAACAGTATTGGATAAATTTAATGTAGAAAATATGTAGCACGTTGTAATTTCACGACATTAAATATGCTCCTCTGGATTTTGATACAAACTTGGCAATCCCTTTTTTAATTTATATATAAATTCATACACGTCCATTTGCAGGTGATTTGCAGCTATAATTATGTCACAGTCACGTGCATGGAGAAAGTAAAACATTAGCAACTTAGCAAGCAACACCGAACAACTAAAAATTGACGATTGCATAAAAGTGTTGATTGTAATAAATAGTAAATATTTGAATCAACAAAATATAAGATATATAAAATATTTTGTCAACTTTATCAGTTATCACTGGTTATACTCTATACCACAAAACATATAGAATATAGTGGTTACGTGTCACGTGGGATGTTTCTACAAAACCGTTGAAAGAAATTCCTGCATTCAACGAGGAAACTAAAAAAAGCTTCTTTTCTTGCACTTTAGTATTGCTTGTGCGTAGATACAAACCTTTTAAAATAGGAGTAAGAAATTTTGTAGAGCTAGTATGTGCGTGACCCATTTTTACGACAGGTGATTGAATCGAAAAGTTTTTCTGGTGATGTTTGACATTTGACAGAATATTGACAAATTGAAAATTGACATTTTAGAAGCTGCAAATAAGTATAGCAAGTCACGTTCAAAGAGTTTATAGTAAAAGAAATATTATTATTCGTAGATAAATATTCTTTTTCGAATACAAAATGAGTTCCATTGGCACTGGGGTGAGTAGATGTAAAATCCTATTATGTTTAAAAACTTACTTTTTGTTCATTTCAAGTATGATTTATCGGCTTCCCAATTTTCCCCCGATGGTAGAGTCTTTCAAGTAGAGTATGCAATGAAAGCCGTGGAAAATAGTGGAACTGTAATTGGACTAAAAGGTACAGATGGTATTGTTCTTGCCGCAGAGAAACTTATTCTATCAAAATTGCATGAAGCTGGAACCAACAGGAGAATCTTTAATATCGACAAGCATATTGGAATGGTAAGTTTATTGTAGAAGAAAAGTTCACTAATTAGTCGTACATGATTTTTTCCTTCAGTTAACATGTATTTTCTTGATTACGCATATTAAAAACCTGTCTATTATAGCATATTAAATGATATCAAAATGAATTTGCAAGAAACGAACGCTTCAATTTGAGCAGTTTGACAAGTTTTTTTTTGACTTTGTCGCCATCCTTTTAAAAACTGATTTGAAGTCACATAACATATGTCTTAATACGATAAAACTATTGAACCGAGCAATTTGTTGTTAATACAATATTTATTAAATAGTATTGAAGACATTGGTTCAGTAGTATGTACATTTGAGCAAGGACAGCACATCCAAGTAGCTGTTCTTTTGATTTTTTTTTCATTGGTACTGAATATTACAGAGGAGAATACTTTATTGTCGCTCCCTGGTAGTGACCACCCATATTCTGACATTGTGGGTTCAATTATAACAAAATTTTTTCGCAGCATGAGCAATATTCTAACTAGAATGGAAATAGATTGTTAGATAATATTAAAATTTCTTTTAGGCATTCTCTGGCTTAATAGCTGATGCTCGTCAAATCGTTGAAATTGCAAGGAAGGAAGCAGCCAATTATAGGTCACAGTATGGTGTGAACATACCATTAAAGTATTTAAATGATCGCGTCAGCATGTATATGCATGCTTATACATTATACAGTGCTGTGCGTCCCTACGGCTGCAGTGTTATATTGTCAAGTTATGAAGAAAATGAACCTGTAATGTATTTAATTGACCCATCAGGTGTTAGTTATGTAAGTAATGAGTTTAGTGTGAGGGTATCAAATAAAAGTTACTATACACAAATTTTTTTATAGGGTTATTACGGTTGTGCTACAGGCAAAGCGAAACAGTCTGCCAAAACCGAAATTGAGAAATTAAAACTGGGAAATTTATCTTGTAGAGAGATAGTTAAGGAGGCTGCAAAAATGTAAGTATCTGTAATACTGTATATTTCTATTTTCCAAGTATTATTACAATTTATCTTTATTAAAAATTATGACGAGACATAATATATTTTTTAACGTAATCAGGGCCACTTTAGAATACTAATTTTATCAGTCGCGTAAATTAAAAATGAGGTCTTGAAACAAAATAATTTAATAACAAATGTTATTGGTAGACATTTGTTTAACCGAGTGCACTACTGACAGCATACGACAGACAGGATTGTGATATAATTCAATAATGCCCACAATATTGAGTAGTCATAAATTATAGTTGTTAATGATATGTAAAAACAGTGTCATTCAACAGGATATTATTCTTACTATAGCGCCGTTCAAACTCTTAAACAAAAACTAATAAATATTGTTGAATAATATCATGATACTTTTTTTTAGAATATACTTAGTACATGATGAATTAAAAGATAAAAACTTTGAATTAGAACTGTCATGGGTATGTAAAGAAAGTAATGGATACCATGTAAAGGTTCCAGATAGTGTATTTGCCGAAGCAGAAAAGGCAGCAAAGCAAGCAATGGAAGCTGATTCCGAATCTGATACAGAAGATATGTAAACTCTTTATTAATAAATTACGTAATAAGTTTATTTTAAATAAATATTTCCTACAATTCCTATGCATTATATTTTTTAATCAATCCTTTCTTGTTCTATGTACAAAATTTCATTAAACTTTGTTAGTTATTGTTGAATAGAAAAATAATACTGGTACGGTTTGTAGTAATTTGTTTTACCTTTTTTCTTCATTTGTTGAAAATTTGCCTTGTTAATCTACTTGTTTGGTCGTTTGGTCTTGAATGCCTTTAAAATCAGGAAATTTATGGATTATGTATTTTTTAAGGACCATTAAAAATATTAAAGTAGGTAGGTTTCAATTATGAAATAAAAAATTTAACTTAAAATTATAAATTATGCAACATTAAAAATTCTTGTGATAATTTTAATGTAATTACGAAACAGGAATTTCTAACACAAAGCTAATGTGGCCAAAGCACTCGTGCTATTGACAAATATATTTATTATTTATTTAGATATTCAACACTTATGTTGAGTTAGAAAAGAATGATCCATCATGTGCAAGACTGTAATATGGCTATAGTGATGTTGTCGGGTTTGCAACTTGCATGCTTTGATTTCCCTCAAAGTTCAAAATGTGCATTTCTTACTATGCCATGCGTATTCAAAATTACTTGTAAATTGATAACTCTGATAATTCTCGGTCTTGCAAATTGTCAATTAATAGAAAAGTCCTAAGAGTGACATCAGTGTTGCCAATAGCGGGAAATTTTGAAACAACTTTTTCATAGATTATTAATAACGGAAAATATTTTTAAAGGAAATTGTTAACAAAGCGGGCAAATTTTATCAATAGTGTCCTATTTTAGATAATTTTCTAGTTTCAATTACAGTAACCAATTCCAATCGGTCAGCCGGTATATACCACGGTCATTCTCTTGGTTAATCCTGAAAAGTTCATTTTCAAATATTGCCCTATGTGCTTGAGCATCTATTTTTAACCAGTTGGATCTGCCAAAAAAATTTACTTTATCCTTTTTAAACAATTAACGAATCCAATCCATTATTAACATTCGTAAATTGTCATCTCTTTGTACTCATTTATCTTTGGCCGTTTTTACTTCACACCCTCATGCATTTATTATTTTACTTTTTGAGACAGTTGCCCAAAAAATATTGTGTGCACCTCGGCCAAACGATATTTCTCGATATTATGGCTTGGCCTCGGTCTCAAAATATTAAGATTCGGCCGAGAAATATCAACTTTACGGCTTCAAACGTTAGCATTGGTTATTATGTCAAAATTACTTTTTTGTGTTGGCACCACTCAAGTCAAGGCTACCACTGGCCCATAGGGAATTTTAAGAAAGAGATTAACAACAGTGAGCCTTGAAGTCAGTTTGTTTGTGGTTTGTCAGTTTAGCGCCAAATATTACGGAATTTAACGTTTAATTGCCATAATTATTTTATTTTGTAGCAGTGTCATTAATTATTAACGAAAATGCTTAAAAGGAAAGATATAATATCGCCTCAGCAACAATCTAAAAGGATAAGGTAAAGTTTAATAATTTTATATTTATGTATAGATAACCTAACTTACGATATAATAATGTATAATAATAATAATATAATAAACAAATAGCGGGTACAGTAGCCGAGTAGGTTATTGCATTCATACCTATTTACTTGAGTTGAGAATTCATTCACATCTTAAAGCAAATGAAAATTTATTTTCGATTTCGGACTGAACTGTCGATGCCCCAGACGGTGATCTGAGTTTGCAACTGTGAGGCCTTATCCCTCTTCACACAACACAAAACCCTAGAATTTTCCAGGTGTTAATAGGGTGACGTGATAGGCGTTTAAGAATGCATTTTAAGAAAACATTTTTTAACTAGGTATGAAAACATTTCACGGCCCCCAGTACCATTGTTAGATTCGAGGAAAGACACATTAATATTTCAAGAACTAGAATTGGACCACCATATTGGCCAAGTGTATCCTGGAATGCCTGGACCTCAAAGCGGTTTAGTCCCAATTATACGAATGTTTGGGGTTACTAAGTCGGGCAATAGTGTTTGTTGCCATGTCCATGGCTTTTCACCATACTTTTATGTCAACTTACCTGATTCATTTAGTACGACTGATTTGGCACCATTCAAGGTAAGCATATGATTTAAATATTGTAAAGTATCCCGCAAATGAGGTAAATGACTATCACGAGAGAATATCATTTGCAGTAATCATTAGTAATCATACCATTCCTGCTGCGAAAGTATTGCTCCCTTGCCTCCCTTAATTAATTACCAACGTTATTATTATTTCGAATCCCTAGGATGTATAACTTTACTCAACTGCCAGATTACTTTTGTTTGTCTTAAAATATTTTTTGTTTTATTCAGAATAAATTAAATGATCAAGTACTCGCAGATGTAAGAATGGCCAATAAAGGGGAAATACCAGAGGCAGTATTAATGGTAGAAATAGTGAAAGGAAAGTCCTTAGTAGAATATACTGGAGATGAAGATACGAATTTTGCAAAAATTACATTATCCTTGCCCAGATTTGTACCGGTAGCAAAACGGCTATTGACTAGTGTTATAGTTTATCAGCCTCTGCAGAATCATCATTTTTTTTGTTATGAATCAAATGTAGATATTGAAACCAGGTAGGGCATAATATTACCTCTTTTTTATAAACATGTTTTATTTTGTTTATTCTGTACAATTTTTAGGTTCATGGTGGATACCAATATTTTAGGTTGTTGTTGGATAGAGTTGCCGGCTGATAAATGGTATTTGAGGTCAGAGGAACCAAATTCACCACGAGTCACCACCAGTAGATGTCAAATAGAAGTTGATGTTTCTTGGGTAGATTTTATTGCACATGCGCCTGAGAACGAGTGGGCAACTGTTGCTAAATTTAGAATACACAGTTTTGATATTGAGTGTGCAGGGCGAAAAGGTAAGATTTTATTTTCACCGAGACTGTTTCTTTGTCAGTCAAATTTAATTTCAGTGGGAATGATATATACTTTGTGCTCAAATTTATCTGTTCATTATGTGTACCTAATAAAATTTTTAGGAATTTTTCCTGAACCTGATGTGGATCCTGTCATTCAAATTGCGAATGTTGTTAAACATCATGGAGAAGAAAATGAAGTTGTTACACGAAATATATTTACTCTTAATTCTTGCGCTCCTATAGGTCATGCAGAAGTAAGTAATGCACTAATATTTGTTTACCATGTGTCGTCTACAAATGATTAAAATATTTTAATAGAATTAGATATTTGTAGGTAACTTTAGTGTTTCTTATACCGACACATGCTTTTAAATGCTGGAGTTTAATTAAATATTTAAATATAACGTTGCGGTCTATGTAGTATATATCAGTGTCCCACAGGGGTCTGATTTAGGGCCTCTGTTATTTCGAACATAGTTGATTGGGTAGATGGATGCAAGATATTGTTGTTTACTGATAATATTAAATTATATAAGGGAGTATGTTTCAAACTTATGATAAACCTAGATAACGATTTTAGCATAAGTTGTTTTTACAAATTTACTAACAATGTAGGTAAGCTGTGCACTGCGGACGTCGTCCTGCTGGAGACTAATAGAATAACTAGAATAAGTGTAGCGTTCTTTGTAAAGAGCACTCCAGATGTCTGATTTATACTCATTTGGTATACTTTTTCTTATTTTAAAGAATTCAATAGGTTTTTAGTTTTGATAATGAAGAAGCAATGTTGGAAGCCTGGGCAGAATTTGTACGACAGGTAGACCCTGATATCTTTACTGGTTACAACATCAACAATTTTGACTTCCCTTATCTCATAGATAGAGCAAAACATTTGAAATTGAAACAATTTAACTTTTTGGGCAGATTGTTAACTGTGAGGTAAGAAGTAGTATTCGATATGTATGAAATAGTATGAATTATTATAAAATAAAATATTACCTGTAATATATTCCAAATTAGTTTGATGAAAAAATATTGTGTTTATTTTTTAATTTATCTGAAAAAATGAAAAAAATGATAAAAATTAGATCAATTTCAAAATTTTCGCGATACTCTTCATTTTATAGATGAGTAATGTTTCAGGTCCGAGGTGAAGGAAACAACAACGCAAACAAAAATTGGACGTAGGACGTATAAATCAATTAATTTTGAGGGTAGAGTTCCATATGATATGCTGCTGGTAACTAAACGTGACTTTAAATTGAGATCTTACACTTTGAACAGTGTCTGTCAAGAAATTTTGGGAGAACAAAAGGAAGACGTGCACTATAGTATTATTACTGATTTACAAAATGGTGACGATCAAACGCGCAGAAGGTGAGTACTATTGTAAAAAAATGTAATTTGCTAAGTTTTTTAAAATTATTTTCAGGTTAGCTGTCTACTGTTTGAAAGATGCGGAACTACCATTGAGGTTATTAAATACGGTACTGAGTTTTACAAATGATGTTGAGATGGCTAGAGTGACAGGTGTGCCAATTACGAGTTTATTAACCAAAGGAGAACAAGTTAAAGTTGTTGCACAACTGCTAAGACATGTAAGATATGGAAATAATAGCTAGAATAAAGACAATTGATAAAAGGGGCGAGGAAGAATTATCATCTTGGTTTTCTCCTCGCTAAACTTTCTAGTACAATGAAAATCATCTGCCTAATACGACTGTGCATAAAGCCCAATTCACAGAAAATTTCATGTTACTGATGACTGGCAATTTGACCAATCGGGACGGAGTTACTCGATTCCGTCTGTCACTTTTCAGAATCACCCGAATTGAAATACTTTAATTACATTTTTTGTAGTGATGTAGATTGGATTTTTTCCGCTAGAAAGTTTTCCACTTGTAGAAAAAATCCAGCTAAGAAAAAAATAAATTTTTAACCGAAAAAAATTAGTTTACTGCAAAGTGGAAAATAATTATTTATGTCAATCCACATCACTAGTTTTTTGTTTAATACTTATATCTTATATGTAAATTAACTACAGTCGCGGTGGTGTGAAACTGTTGCCAACTATTATGAATTCTCTGAATTGGGCTTTAAGGATATGTTCCCGTTTTTCCGATTTAGGGACTTATAAATAGCATTATATAGAATAAAATATATTTTGTAGGCAAGGACGGCAGGTTACTTTATGCCAGCTCATCAAGGCACTGCTGGTGGAGATCAGTATGAAGGAGCTACAGTTATTGAACCAGTTAGAGGTTATTATATAGAACCCATAGCGACTCTTGATTTTAGTTCTTTGTATCCAAGTATTATGATAGCACATAATTTGTGCTACACAACTCTTCTGAAAGCTCCAGTAAAAGAAAAATTAGGGTAAGCTATAAGTAGTATAGTTATTATTGTATAACTGTATTTAAATAAACTTATGTTTTTAGACTAACAAATGATCAAGTCACGCTCACTCCAGCTAATTGCATGTTCGTAAAATCCTCAGTACGGCCCGGTTTGTTGCCGCATATTTTACAACATCTTTTGGCTGCTAGAAAAAAGACAAAGGCTCTTCTAAAAGACGAGACTGATCCTGTTATTAGAACAGTATTAAACGGAAGACAATTGGCTTACAAAATATCCGCAAATTCGGTTTATGGATTTACAGGGGCTCAAGTAGGGAAATTGCCTTGTCTGGAAATATCTGGGGTAAGGTAAATTGATGTGATGTGGTAACATCCATCATCCGTCTACTGGATCGTTTTTTAATAATTTTTTGAATAGTTTATGTTCGTATGATCCATTGAATGTGTCCATCTAGATTGGTCCTACTTTTAACAGAATCGGAACCTTTTCTGTCATTTGTGACACCAGAAAAGAATTAGAGCCGTTCTTTGATTTCGATCCGGGATTCTGAGAAATAAAATTATTTTCTCGAATTATAGAATTATATATACAAATATATATATTATGCACTATCTATTTTATGTTCTGTAACAGAGTGTGACGGCCTATGGTAGAACGATGATAGAGCAGACGAAGCAGGAAGTCGAGCAACATTACCGTATCGAGAATGGATACGAGGCTGATGCCAAAGTTATATATGGAGATACTGATTCGGTTATGGTTAATTTTAAAGTAGATGACCTCAAGAGAAGTATGGAATTAGGCAGGGAAGCTGCTGAACTTATAAGTGCGAAATTTATTAATCCAATAAAATTGGAGTTTGAAAAGGTACAAAATTTTTGACCACATGGTTTATTTTTTGCATTCAAATATGAGAGCATTGCAAGATTTGATTGATTACATATGCTATCACCCAGTGCTCTAATATTTTTATTTATATCAGCTCTCCCAGTAAATATTAAAAGAAAAGCTTATGGACTTGCATACCGAAAACTGCCTCTATTAGTTTTTGTGTATATGTTCCTTTAAGAAATCAAATTTAAAACTAATATTGCGTAATATGTTGATTGTTTTGTTATACAACCTTGTTGCTCAATTTTTTTTTTTTATTTTTAGGTGTATTATCCATATCTATTGATAAATAAAAAGAGATATGCCGGACTTTATTGGACCAACACCGAAAAATATGATAAAATGGATTGTAAAGGTATTGAAACGGTACGTCGCGACAATTGTACTTTGGTTGTTGATGTAATAAATACCTGTCTTCAAAAATTATTGATAAATAGGTAAGACAATTTTATGTTGTACAAAACAAAGTCATAGTTTATTTATTTCAGAGATCCTGATGGCGCAGTAAACTATACGAAACAAGTAATTTCAGATCTGTTACAAAATAACGTAGATATTTCGCAGCTTGTTATAACAAAGGAATTAACTAAAGCAGATTATTCAGCTAAACAAGCTCATGTGGAGTTAAGTAAGAAAATTACCAAACGAGATCCAGGAAATGCACCCAAATTAGGGGATCGTGTGCCATATGTGATAACAGCTGGAAAAAAAAATGCGAAAGCTTTTGAGAAAGCAGAGGTTAGTAGTATAAACAACGTTAAATCAAAGTAAACCAGGTTAATTCCATGTTAATGACTAATTCAGTTTTCAAAGATAAGGATTTGTTAAAAATTAAATAGCATATTATGCAATTATGTATTATTATATTATATTATTATGTAACTGTCTCATATTCAAGTTCAGAGAAGTATGTACAAAAATATACAGCATTTACTTTACAGATTGACCAAGTTGGTGGAATTTATGCGTTTCATTGTGGTTTTTGTTTAAATTATTTTTAGCGTATGTATTAATTAGTTACATGTTTTAGGATCCCATTTATGTTTTGGAAAATAATATTCCGATTGATTGTAACTACTATTTGGAGAATCAGCTGTCCAAACCATTACTTAGAATTTTTCAGCCAATATTAGGAGATAATGCAGAATCAATACTTCTCCGTAAGTTATTTGTCATTTTATTTAAATTTATGATTCATAGTTATAATTTAGTTTAAGTAAAGGGTGGCTCATAATGTAGTGACACATTTTAAAGTCTAATAACTTTGCCTCTGAAAAACCTATAGGTAAGTTTTTGGTGTTGTTCGATAGAAAAACTCAAAAAGTTTTTTTTTGTTGCAAAAAAATACAGGGTGTACCAAAGTATAATACGATTTCAATCAAAATATAGAATTCAAGAAATTTAATAACAAGGGAAACTGACATAATAATAATAATAACTAGCCTAATTTTTAAAAATTGTGTCTAAAAGATGATCACCTCCTCTTCTTGAACATTCTTCTACTCTAGACACCATATTTCCAACATTAATGGAGAAATGTTCCGGATTTCTGTTCGAATATTTTCTTTTAATTCGTCGATATTCTGCGGATTATTGATGTAAACCCTGGATTTTCAACAATAAAAGCGCGCTGATTCATTTTTCGAAACCGGCAGTACGTTCTGTCTATTTGTACTGTCTATTTGACAATTATAACTATTACAAATCTCTATGGTTACGCTTCAAAAAAATAGTAGTATACAGAATGTAACTTTGCATAGTTATTTTTGACCCTGTATTTTTTTGCAACAGAAAAAAACTTTTTGAGTTTTTCTGTCCAACAACACCAAAAACTTACCTATAGGTTTTTCAGAGGCAAAGTTATTAGACCTCAAAATGTGTCGCTACATTATGGGCCACCCTTTATTAAAACTAATAAAATAAAATTGCATTTGGAATGAGTTTTTTTGTCACTGTTTATATCTAATACTTAGATTATAAGTAAATGTTTTTTCTTTTTCTTTATTTTCTCAAACCACAATATCACCCAAGTAGTAATTAGTTTATCGTTGTAGTTTACTAGATCTCTTTTCGTCATTTTAGGTGGTGAGCACACAAGATCCAGAACTATGGTAACCTCAAAAGTAGGAGCTCTGGCGGCATTCACAAAGAAAAAAGAAGTATGTTTGGGATGTAAATCAGTTTTACCAAAAGGATACGAGAATGAACCCGTTTGTCCACATTGTAAACCCAAAGAGGCAGCACTGTATCAACAAGAATTATGTCATAATCGAATGCTGGAAGATCGATTTGCTTCTTTATTTACGGAATGTCAGAGGTGTCAGGGGTCATTGTTTGAGGAAATATTATGTACGAGTCGGGACTGTCCAATATTTTATATTCGGAAAAAGGTACAGATTGAACTGGAAACAACTAAATCAAAAATTGCAAGGTTTGGTGAACCTATTATGGAAGAAGAGTTATATTAGTTTGTTGCATATTGAAATAAGTTTACTCTGTTTTTGATTTTGTAAAATTGTTTTACTATATTTATATAACTAAACAATAATAATTGAGCAAAAAATGTTTAAAACTAGATTTGAGTTTATTTAAAAATAATATTAAATATAAATATACCCAGGATAATTTGGGACACTTACGTTGCATTGCAAAAAAGCCAAATTTCCATAAAATATTTAATCACAGCAAGGGCAATCTACTTAATTAACAGTTCAAGCACATGACAATCAGACATATTCTGTAACTTTCAACAAATCGAATAGAAATTAACAGGTCAAGTAGAAATGGATACAAATCGTAATGTTTAACTTCTATCGCGTCTATGTCATGCTCACATTGGTATTCTGTAACTCGCATCGAATAGGCCACAAATCGGAAACCAGAACTTCTATTTGACGCGGTACGGCCACACCGGCAACCCCGCATTAGTCATGCGAATATGAACTTTAACAACCAACTGACGTTTGAATAGCGATGTTTATTTATTTGCAAATATATAACAGTTGTTGTGCAGATGTGAGTTTTGAAATTTCCAAGTTCAATTCGAGAAAAGGGATTAGGAATGGATGGATATTAAAAATAATAAATATATATATTATATATTCCATTTATTAAATATAACAATAAATAATAACGTTTCTATATGTTAATTTAAATAATTTCTTATTAACTGGTTTCTTATTCTTCGACCCACAGCCAGTAAGTTCCCATTTTGTGCCACTGAAACATATTTCATATTTTTATTTAATTTTTTTATTTTAGTGCAGAATTGCAAACGATCTTGTATACTAGTCACATTTACAACTTGTGAACAAACACTCACTTTTGCAACGTATACTTAAGTAACTTTTATAAACATTTTACGTTAATTTACCTACCATCATTGTAAATCCATGGTTGTATTTTAAATATGAAGATTTAAGCACAAATAACAGAATACAAACAAAAATAAATTTGTCTTGTTGGGTTAATTTAATTAACTGTCAAACAAACGCCAAAGAGCATGCGCGAAGGCAGATTCCGACATCCGAATCATAACTTCGACAAGGCTTGCGTAGTCAGTCGATTTCTACTTGACATTTCATTCATAGAGGTTGAAAGCGCTTACAGAATACCAAATCGGATCATATCGAATGGATTCGTCAACCAATATTCGATTTCACTAATTTCTACTCGATTTGAAGTTGCAGAATAGGACTGAATGTCTATAGTTTTGTAATAAGAGACGCGCAACAAGCAGGAAAGCACTAGTCAAATTCTTTTCGGCTGCCCATCTTTACCTATGTGCAGTTGTTTAGGGCAGTTGGAGGTGGTAAAATACGTCATTTTAACGTCACAAAAAGTGCCAAATTCAAAGTATTCTATTCATCTGCCCGAGTGCCCGATGCCATTAATTTCAAGATTGATGTTTTTGGTTTTGTTTTTAATGAAATTTATAACCTATAACGTAACCTGTACTATACTTTTATATGTTAACTTATTGTTATCATTAAATTGCCAAGCATAGAAGTTGACCCAAGCATACCCAACTACAGAGCTGGTTAAGCTTGGGAAGGTAGGGGAGGTAACCCTGGTGAAGCATTACGTCACTAGGGCAGTCAAAAGAATGCAAAAATTGATGCCCTGGGCACCGGGGCAATTGAAAAGAATATGACTACTGTATATTTATGGTCGCAGGCAACACTCAATATACAAGTTTGTTTTACTGGTTGCCGCAAGCAACACCTGATATTGTGACGTGTTTACTGGTTGCCTATATAGAAGTTGAAATGTTGATATTTAAAAATATATTTGATATATTTAATACTATTCTCCTAATTGGCTATGATAAATTTTGCATTACTAATTAACGTTTTTAAATTGTTTAAAATTGTGTATTAACAGGTGTGTAACAAGCGGGAAAACGAAGTATTGTACATCTATTTCTGTTAGCAAGCAACACTCAATATTCAGGTATGTTTTACTGGTTGTCTATATAGAAGTGCATGTATTTAAACTTATTTCAATAGACAACAAATTCCCAAATATGGGGCGTCGTAAATTAAATATAAAATTGATTTGATCTAGGGTTTGTTTCATGGAAATGAGTGTCTACAATAAAAGGCTACAGGGTGAACACTAATCGACAACATTGGGAAATCGTGACGAATCATGTTAGTTTTTAAATTATAGTAAATTTGAGCTGATTTGTTAAATTTTTTTCCACGTCATTTCCATGAAACCATCCTTTCTGTAATGACTTGTGTGTTTCCCAGGTAACATCGATGGTACGCTTCATTTAACGATAATAATAATAATTAATTATCAATCACAATTTAAAAGAAATAAAATGTTGAATATTCATCCTACTGTTTAATATTACGAATGTTTAATTTTCGGTAGGGTAGAAAAGTCACGTTTGAAATACTTACTACCTAATCCCTAATACTTTTTCTTCTAATCTGATAGTAATAAATTTGGTCCGTTATGTTTTAAGTGAAGTGACCACACAAAAAATAAAAAATATATAGTAATCCATTTGCTTATCACGTGTACACACATTGACAACTTAAACAGCTAAAAAACAAAACGTCTATAATATCACTAAAGTACTACCCCCTGCGATTGTACATTGACTAGAGTTTGCCTCAACAAATTCGTTCTTGGCTTCCGTAAATCATCGGATTTACTATATTTCTTATGAGTATTCCACGCAAGAAGTAGTTGGTCTTCTGTTGCTCCACTATCACCGTCCACTAACAAGTTTTTTTGATCTAACGTCATTATGAGCCGTCCACTAGAAGTTTCTGAGGTTTTCGAGGAGTCGCTAGATCTGTTGCTCAGCGAGCCGTTGTCTAGCAGGGGCTTCGTTGTGTTGTAGCAGGATTTTTGTTTATTTGCAATAGTAACGTGTGTTATTCTATCAGGAGGAAAATCCTTCTTGCTCTTGGTAAATATAGGTAGCTCCATTTCCAACATCATATTTATATAGCCTAGAGAGCTCTAAAATTAAGAAAATAAGTGGTGAATCATAATCTCGAATAGGACGATTAGACAAGTAATTTCGGCTCTTTATGTAAACCTCGGCAAGGCGCCTTATAGTTTGAGGTTTGTGTTCATGTAGGCAAAGTTATTGCCGTGTTCATCTACAATTACAGTTTTTTCCACCTGTACATTTTCAAAAAAAAAAATGAGTTATGTTATGCTATATGGGTAGGTATCAACGACATAAGAATTACTATGTCCTATGTCGTTGGTAGGTTCACTTCAAATGAAAATCTATTGTTTATTGTTTATAGGTTATATTGATTTTTAAATTTTCGTGTATCAAAACTTATTTCCGCCGGTGCTGGCAACATTGCTAACTTCACACCAGTTCTTGAGCGCCAGCTAGTGCCTACTAGTTAAAGTCGATATGTAAATTTGAGACCTTTTCAGTTTTCGGAAACTTACTCGGTTGTTTCATGTCACGTGACAGTTATACCCGATCACCAATACTTTTCTTGAAGTATACGAACGCATGTTTGTTTTCATTTCGTTTTTTAATCTCACAGAAGATTTTCCGCTTCTTGCATATTATTCATAATTAACTAACGCAGACAATAAATAAAATAATATCATTTATTAAGTCACAGCACAGAAGACAAGATATAATTAACTTAACCTAAATCTTCGAGGTGCAATGCGCATGCGGTTAAATTTGACCCTGCTTTTAAGATAGGGCGAGTTGCTTTATTCACCGGTGGATCCATCAGATGTGTTTTATCTCATTCTATCTCCGAGGTTAGCATGAGATAAAACACATCTGGTGGATCAACCGGTGAATAAAGCAACTCGCCCATAGGGTTACATAAGTTAACTCGAATAGTAAATCGGGTTAAGAATTTTCATGTTTACGAACACGGGTAGATTTGACTAGGTTAGTAAACGAACGTCATTTGATGTGATCTGGTTAACTCGAGTGAGTTTCCGAATATTCCTTTACCATTTCAGCTAGCGGCTAACTTCTCGTTGGTTGGTTTTTCTATAAAGGGTTTTTTGGCGACCCAAACCGCTAACTCCGGTTAGCTGCGGTTTGGCCCGTGATTGGTGTATTTTTAAAATAAATTTGTTTCAACCAATCACAACTCTAACCGGAGTTGGCGGTTTGGGTCGCCAAAAAACCCTTATAGTTTCATTCCATTCGTTTGCCTTCGCTATTCTAAGATCAGTAAAATTCTAACGCACCTTTTTAGTTTCTAGCCAGATTTAGTGAATAATAAAGAAGTATGGACGTAGCCTTCGATGGCTACGGTATGGATGAACCTGTTGTAATAAATTTGATGATGATCCTGTAGCGAGAGAGGTAATTTATTGTTATAAAACAGCCAAATATGTTGATTTTGTAGGTTAAGTGAACATGATTTTTGTTCTACTTTTAAATTGCTTAATTTAATTTTTAGATACAATGGGTGTTCAAAACATTTGGAAAATTTATTACACTTGTTCCAATGTCCACTAAAACGAGAACGCTCTACGAACGAACATAAAAATGCCTTTACACGCCAGGCAATCAAGAAGTAAAGTTAGACTGGCTATAAGTATAGAGTTCTCAAATTTCGACACAGAAATAATTGCAGGCTATAAAATCTTCCAAAGAAGATAAACATGTTTTTTTTTCAAAGCGAATTAGTGCACAAGGTATTTCTGCAGTCTATCGGAGCAGTTAAGGAAGCTAATAAATACGTAGTGGAAAGTAATGGCAATGAAATATATTTGACGGCTTTAAAAGGTTAAATAATAGTTGTTACATCTCAATAGCATTGTCTCACAGTGACTGTTGTAGGAATTTTTCAATTTCGTCCTAATTTTTCTTGTATGGAAAAAGGATTAAAGCAACAAGTCCCTGTTCGGTTCAAACAAAGCAACGATAGAACATTATAGGCTAGAAGAGCAGATGAACCGTAGACTGAGTGCATGTGTATGAACATAATACTACCCTTAGTAACGTAAGTAATACATGGTAAAGGAACTATACGAGTTATTATATCGGTAGGAATTCGAAGTCATTGTGCTTAAAACTTAAAAGCATTCATAATCATTTCGAATCGATTGATCTCTCGGTTGCAATAATCGAATGATCGATTATTCGGCAGTAATCGGAATATTTCGATTATATCAATAGCTTTGTTTGTCATCAGCCGCTAGTGTACACATTTTACACTTTTTGCCAATAAGTTTGGTATACCAGTACAGTGTACACGTTCTTGCACTTTTGCCACTGACTCTGGAGGAGGTGTAACGAGGGTCGATAGTGCAGTGCAGGCGCCTTATAATAAGTTTGTGTTCATGTAAGCAAAATGTAGGGTTGACACCGTTTTATTTCGAAGTTATTGCCATATTCATCTACAACATTCAGTTTTTCCCCCCTGTACATTTAAAAACCAACTACGTTACGCTGTATCGGTAGGTATACTTCAAATCACGAGAGATGACCGTTACGTCACAAATTAATTTCTAATCTTCAACGTACGCTGTTCAAGCGTTCTTTGTTTACAACACAGTAAAACGAGAGAGACAGAGTAAGGGAGTCCATTATATGTGACTGTTAATATCTCCGACTGACGTTGTTGATGCGTTATACGAAAACCTAACCGCCTTGACGAAATAGAAAGAGAGGGCCCGATTTCGTATGTCTCAGTAATAAGCAAGAATTCGATCAACTGATCGAACGCTTTTGACTAGCGCCGTTGTCGCATGTTTCATAGTTTCCTGTTTCTGCATGTCAGCCATAGTGTCAAATTTGAATTTGTTTATCTTTGAGTTTGATTGTTACTGTTTCCCTTATTCCATTGATTTTTGCACATTAAAAATAGTTCATTATGGAATTAACGATAGTTAATCTTCAAAACATCTGCATTTTGCCAAATTATATATATTGAAAACCTCGATAAGAATATACAATTAGTTCAAATTTAGACAGGCGAGATCGTTAAATTATTCTGACATTTAACAGACAAATTGCAGGTTATGTTTTGTTTTGACGTTTAAGTTTGTTTATATCCGGATGTCATTTCAACAATCATGAATTTGACTAACTCAGTACTGATTTGATTCATACGAATTATAACGATGACGTAACGGTCTTCTTTCGTGATTTAAACTATATCTATCAGAGACATGGATGTCTCTAGTATCGGTATCTATTTATTCACTTCAAATGAAGATGTATTTATTATAGGTTATGTTGATTTTTAAATTTCCGTGTATCAAAACTCATTTCCTGCCGCCGCTGGCACCGCGTTGCTAACTTCACACCAGCTATTGAGCGCCATCTACTGTCTAGTAGTTAAAGTCGATGTGTAAAGTTGGTGTGCAACCAGTGCAACTAACCATAGAGACAAATGAACTAATTTAGCACATATTGACGTGCAAGGGGGCGGAGTTATTACTAAATCCGACGCGAGCGTTTGCGGTGGTCATAATTGTAAATTTTGAACCCCTAATTTTCCCATCTGTCAAGGTATGGTTATGTTTTGTGCTCGTGCTGTCAAGACTGTCAAGATTGTCATCAAGTAATAAAAATTGTTTGAACGAGATGAGTCGTAATTTAATAGTGCTTTTCAGTTATAAATGAAAAATGGGAAAATTAAGCTTTGCAAACAAATGTTATTGTGTTCTAGGCTGTCGTATTAGTGACACTTTCCATAAAATAAAGTTTTACAGATTTCCTGCGCGGAAACACAACCTTGAATAACGCGCGAAGTGGATCAAAGCTTTGAAAAGAGTCAAGTAAAAGCATGTATTTACCTCTAAATTAAGTTTAAGGCGTATCTGTTACAGCCGTTTGTCGAATGCACTTTGCTGTAGTTTTATTATTGCAGCTGATATCAACATATGCTTATCTACATGTTTCACGTGACAAAATGTCAATTTCCTTCCTTTTTCTAATACACCTCTCACCTGGTAAATTTATTGGAATGCGTAATTTGTTTAAATTTGGTACGCAAAATTATACCGGTCATTATTTTATGTTATTCTGTCATGTCGTGACACTGACAATCATGTAGTGACATTGACAAATTAGGGGTACAAATATTAAAAAATTGACCACGAGTAGCGCTACTAGAACCCTTGCACATAGCGAATACCTTGCGTTCTTTTTTACACCAGTATGATGTGGTGGATTTAAACATTGGTTTTCAAATTCATAAATTTCCCACTCTTTACCTTGCTAAATCCACCAACTCACCGAGCATTGCAGCCGGTGACTAGTGGTTCCATCAGGTTAATTCCAACAATACTTTAAGAACGCTTACGATTAATTTAACCAAGCAATGAGAACAGCCTTGCGTTCTTTTTTACACCGGTGGATCCACCTGGTGTAACCGGTGTCCCAAAACTGTTCTAATTGCTTGGTTAAATTAATCGTAAGCGTTCTTAAAGTATTGTTGGAATTAACCTGATGGAACCACTAGTCACCGGCTGCAATGCTCGGTGAGTTGGTGGATTTAGCAAGGTAAAGAGTGGGAAATTTATGAATTTGAAAACCAATGTTTAAATCCACCACATCATACTGGTGTAAAAAAGAACGCAAGGCAGTTTTGGGACACCGGTTACACCAGGTGGATCCACCGGTGTAAAAAAGAACGCAAGGAACCACATCGATATGTTCATTTTTCATATTTATCTTTTATTTGATGGTCGAGATGGTAGAGTACCTGCCTCTCACCCAAAAGTCCCAGGTTCGAATCCCGGTCGTGGCAATGGAAAATACTGTGAGAGGGATTTTTCCATTATACACGGATATTGGATGTGTGTCCCTTGTCTTTAAATGTGTAGCCCCCTCCCGCACAAGGCTCAGCCTTCTGGGATAAAGGGGGTCGTAATTACATGTGGTGTATTTATTATTATTTTATTATTTAAGGTTATGTTCTATTCTGTGATGTTATATTACTTTGTAAGGAAAAAAAATGTTTAAATCATCAAATAATCTCATTTTAAGGCATTTACTTTTATTGACAATGTTATCTGACATCGAGAAGTAGATTTGCATATTCGTAGTGCGATATAGTGCTGTTAAATTTATAATACTCGGTTATTATGCCCATCTCTATTTCTGTTTCAGATTCTTGCAACCTTGCCTGATAATGTTGGATTAATTCAAAGAATTTCAGTAGCTCTGATCGATATTTGAGCACCGAGAGATGGAGGAGACCAACATGAATCGTTCCTTCTAGAATTGATCATGACTAGTGGAAAGTTGGGACTTGGAATATAAACTTCAGGTATGTGTATAAAATGTAACACGTCCTGGATTAAATGTTGAGGGAATATGACTGACTGCTGTTTATTCGGTTTTAACTTTATCTTTGTTTCGATTATGATTTTATACTTGCAAAACTGCCCTGCAGACTTACCTGAGGTTCGTGAGCACAAAATAGATTTCGAATAGGTTATAAGTAATTACGTTCTGGGTTATGGCACTCGTGTTTTAAAAAAATAACGCAATTAATTTGAAACACTTTAGGATGTTGAATATAGTTGTAGTTATAGTTTAAGCGAAAAAAAAAAAAATCCTAACATCAGGCTTTAATTCTTCTTGTAAGTAATTGTAAAAAAATATTTATCAAGTTTGTTTCTCTTCATTAGAGGATGATCCAACCAACATCTTGTGTTCTAATCCCATTTTTGCAATGTCAGCCTTTATAAATTAGAAATCAGTGCAACTTTTGCTACAATTGCTACAGAGTGCGTCATTTTATAAGGTACCAACTGTGAATTTTATAAGATGTTTATTAAAATATAGCTATATATGTATCGAAGTAGTGCAAAAAGCTAGTGTTTATGGCACGTAGCATGAAAATTAAAGCAGAGTTGGATAATATGCTAAGTGCCATAAACACATTTTTTGCACATGTTATTTCATTGTTATCAAAGCAAAGTGCAATAAAATTTAAAATGGTATAAATAGTCACTTTTGGCACTTCAAATAGTGTAAGTAAAGTACTAACTTTTTTCACGATCGTAGGAAAAAATAATTTCATGTAATCTACCTATATTTTCCTCAGGAGGACTTATCTCAAGATGTCCTCCGTTTTTAAATTATCTCCAGATGTTGGTGAAATGTAAATTGAGTAAAATATGCTAGTATTAGTGGAATCTGTCACATCAGAGGTGTATCAAGGGCATAAGGTAAGCGTTTACAGCCTGCAGCATGAAGATATTATTACAGGTTAATGGTCATGAACGTTTGTTACGCCCGTGGTACATATAAAATTGTATGCACGAACAATTTATAGGGTTAGTTACTAACTTAGATTTGTTTTGATTGACAAGCATATTAACTGTTGCTTGAATGTTGTCATTCAAGCAATTCGAAGTCATTACTTAGCAACTGTCAAACAAAGCCAATCTCGTGCTCCTTATATTTCAATAGCGTGCTATAAAGTTACTTTATTTCATATTCATTGTACTTAATTCTGGGAATCACGCCAAATTCTAAAAAATAAATAGAAATAAGGAAATTGCCAAAACATGTCAAGATGGGGCAAACTGTTGAGGTTTGCCTTTGATACTACACTTTTATCTTGACATATTTTGGCAATTTTCTTATTTCTATTTATTTTTTAGAATTTGGCGTGATTCCCAGAATTAAGTTCAATGAATATTAACTATCCACCACAAACAAACTACAAACAATACTTTATTTCATGCCGTCCGGAAAGTACAACATTACAGTACTCATATGCGGCCGGGAAGTGAGGTATTACGGTACTAGATACTGTAATGTACCGGAAGCCACCAGAAATTCATTACGAACCAATCACAAACTGTTATTATACCTTTTGACAGTTATTTGACATATAAAAATTTACCTTAAATTTAAGGATAGTGTCAAAACTGAAATGTCAAATGATCTAAGAAAGTAAACAAGTTTCAAATTATACAAAAGGACAATTAATGGCGGAATGAAATAAAATATTAATCGATACACGTCCGTTAGGTGTTGTTCCAGTCATATCTACTCGACTGTAACAATTCACCTTCCGGATTTGTAACGAAAATTACGGTTATCACACTAGCGTGATAATAGGGCCTGTGGGCCATAAAGTTGTACCTAACGCCCGCATAACCGGACGCTAAAGCACACTTTATCGCCCGGTCATGTATAAAATCCTATATTCTTTGTTCTAGGGCCAGCATTAGGGTGGACAAGGAAGATGGCGTTTGGCGATACGTTATGTGGAAGACTCCTACA
This sequence comes from Rhagium mordax, assembly GCA_963680705.1. NCBI lineage: Eukaryota > Metazoa > Arthropoda > Insecta > Coleoptera > Cerambycidae > Rhagium > Rhagium mordax. Next base: position 10,081,725 of record OY796660.1, on the reverse strand, counting down.
GAGTGTTCAGTGTACTTAACTATGATGTATTTTTTACTATATATTTAACTCTGTAGTTCATTCAGAAATAAATATTTGTATATGCATTTAATTTTTTTATTTCTGGAATCCCATACCTACTAAAATCATAGAAATTATAGTATACTTTACTGAATGGATTGAAAAATTGATCTAATGTACCAGTTGATATTTTTCTTCAAAATTGAATAATTGATGTAAAGTTGTATCAGGGATTTATAGTTTCTCTTTCCTATGTTTGGATTGAGTAAAATTAGTTTAATGTTGTAGTTAATATTTCGCTTAAAATTCCAACGTTTCTGTGTAAAATTGTGGTTTAATAATAATACAAAAGGTGGCGCCACATATATTCCGCAGAAGTATTCTGGTCCTGTGGCTTTATAAGTATGATACCCACAAGGGTGGGGAAGGGTTGGGATCCCAGACCGACCTCACTCCCTGGAGTGTCTTTCCTGCTTTAGAATTTAGTATTATAAGAAGATAGATAGTAGTATATTATATTATACTTAGTATTTATAATATTTTTCTTAAAAATAGTAATACACCCCCCTCTATAGCAATGGAGTTACTGAAGAAGCCTGCAAATATTTAGTTTATATAGACATCCGACAGATCTGTATCGGTGAGATTCTAAAATTTTATGTGGCGCCATCTTTGATCAGCATGACGTACCATCAAAAATTAAGACGATTGCAAAAATAACAAATTGATCAACCACGTTTCAAACTCACCAAGATATATCTTTTCAATTAAAATTCTCACTTTGCGATTTACGACAAAGAGCAAGTCATAACAGCTAAGTTTACTTTAAAACTATATATTTTGCAGCATATTACTATCTGCGACATGAAAGTGGCTCAATCTTTGGGAAATTTTTAATACCACAATTTTAACTGACGGTCTTAATTCCACTTTTCTCTTAATTATCTTTTATTAGTAAAAGGGAAAATGAAAATGCAAATCATTTAAAATAGGTTTATTTATAATTGCCAGGCACAACAAAACAGAGTAAGTAAACATAAAAAAATATACAACACAGAAGCAAATAAACAACAAACTTCAAAGTTCCCTGTCCTCCAAATTTTCCAGCGAATGGTCGTGCGTCAGCGAGCCCCAATCAATAAGATCCAATACCAGCCCTGGAAAATCAAATATATCAGAAAAGTTCAAGTTGTATTCATACAGGGTGTCCCGTAAATAATGGATAATCCTGAAACTGGTAAATAGGCCAAGCCATAACCTATCAGAACATTACATTTTGACCTTATTGAAAACTCTACAATTTTCAAGATATGGACACTCTCTTGAGTAGAAATTTTGAAAATTTCAAGAGTGCCCATTTCTCGAAAACCGCAGGGTTTTCAATAAGATCTAGTTATGATATTCTGATAGGTTATGGCCTGGCCTATTACCATTTTCAGGATTATCCATTACTTACGGGACACCCTGTATAATAATGGGTTGCAGTCAAAAATAATACACAGAGATATATTGTAAAGGTAGCTTAACAGTCGGCAATTTTTCTTGCTGCAAAATGCTCCCTGCTATAAATGGCGTATGTTTTGCAGTAGACCTATCCAGGTAATGCAAGCGAGAAAAATAAATACAGCGTACTATGTGTTAAATAAAGCAGTAGAGCCGTGCGTAGTTCGTTCTGCGCAACACAAGAGCAACTGTCCGGCCGAGAACCCTTGCATGTATTTGTGCATGTTTTTATATCTAATCCATTTTCATGGAAACGGTTAACTTTATTAAAAAATCATAGAACGACTTTTTTATAGCAGACAAAATTTCCTTTCGAACAATGTATAGCACAAACCATATGCTTTTTGTATAACGGCCCCAGATACGTTTCAATTACGGACAAATTAAAAAATGAATGAGTTTATTAAGATTCCTTAAATTTTGAACCACTCTTACGTCTTAACTATTAAAGATAGATATATGCCATCACTGACTTTCTTATAGAAAATTTAATTCTCTATAAATTTGTTTATATACATTTTCATCATATTTGTAACGGTTTTGGCAGCGTTTCGAGTCAAACATGCCGCAGTAAATCGATGCGTGGTTCGTTCTTAGCACCTGAAGAGGCACACGCTTGCCGTGGCTACCTGATTCTATTGAAATACAATGGTCCAGACTTGCAGCTGAGAATTGGACTCGAAACGCTGCCGAAACCATTACAGTTATGGCAAAATGCATATAAACAATTTTATAGAGAATCAAATTTCCTATAAAAAAGTCCATGATGGCATATATCTATATTCAATAGTTTATACGTGAGAGCGGTTCAAAAGTTAAAGAGTCGTAAAAAAATGAATTAATTTTTAAATTAGCCCCTTAATTGAAACGTATCCGGGTCGTTATACAAAAAGAATATAGGTTGCGTTATACATCGTTGGAAAGGAAATTTTGTCTGCTATAAAAAAGTCATTCTATGATTTTTTTATAAAGTTAACCGTTTTCATGAAAATGGAAAAAATATAAGAACGTGCACAAAAATCTATTTATTCTCTCTTCGACGCTGTTGCCCTTCTGTTGCGCACGCACCATACTGTGTGACGTATTTACCGCATCTCACCTGGATAGGTCTATTGTTATTTCTGAATTTATTATTGCGTCAGGAGTGCCAACCAAACAAACTCCACTGCATAAACCATCAGTTTATATGTATTTACTTGCTACATGAACTATCCATTTTAATTCACGAAACCGGTCGCTTTAAAAATAATAAATTTTGAATTTTTGTGAGAAAAAGACTTTGTTTCTTGTTTTCTTTAAGACATGAATTACTCACATGGGATTGACCTTTCTTCGTTATCCATTTTAAATTATAATAAATTCACAAAAGCAAATTAGACACTTCTTTACTTTGAATTTTGACTGAATAGGCTGCAGGGAATTTGTAAGGGGTTGGCAATATGAAAATTACTAAAAAAATCACCAACCATGTAAGTCCAATAAAAATAGATCGAAAAATTGCAGCAACTCGTTGAAACGACCCATTTGGACATGCGCGCAAGAAAAATTGCCTACTGTAAAGCGCCCTATGTTAAAACACTTATCCCAACCAATAAGTCGCACCATCACATGCTTTGCTTTTTGTCACTCTTAGACACGTTTATCATTACAAATACCAAATTTAATTTAATTTTCTCTTCATGATTGAACATAAGGCATGCACGGTCTACAGCGCCAAACAGCCACAATATATAATACCGGGGTATTAAAGACTAACCAATTTAACTGTAACGAGTCTAATACAAAGATGTAAAGTTAAAATCAAACCTGTTAGTTTGTCCCATATATATCCGCACGTTTGGTATTAGTTTTTATCTATTAAAAACCCACTCCAGGTTCTACCACAATCGGAACATCATGATGGCTCAGAGGAACCATAGTGGAACTTGGCATCCATCTACTTCGATAAAGGTACCTGCCTCTGTGCGAGTTGCAGCGTATCCAGCTGAAACAATAAAAGTTACATGAAGGACAATGTATTATATTTTGTTAAGTTTACACCAGTTACAAGGTGTACATTTTCCTTCCAGTAACTTCTCAAACAAATAAGATTTCCTTATTTGTCTCTGCGTGTAGCAATGCAAATAATATAAGATGAAAAGAGATGTGAAACGCTAAGCGGAACAAAAACAAACCTAACCTCAATCATTTTCAGCGAAAAAACAATGTACTTTACTATGAACCACACATCTTGGCCTGAAAGTTCCCGTTTTGAAGTTGTAGAACTCGAAACTGAAATAAGTTTTCCATGCAAACGCTTCGTTTTTGCAAAAAAAATCCTGAAATTTCACTATGACACCAACTTTTTGTATCATTAAAAACAACTTAATTACATCCAATTTTTCGGTGCATTCACACAGGGGGATGTTCAGCGAGTAATACCCATTTTATCCATTACGAAAAAGTTTGCTTTTCCACAAAGACATCAAATTTTATATAACGGGTGTCCAAATTTGAGGTTGCTTTTTGAATTACCTGCCATTTACAGTATTCAATGTTATTTGTCGTGTTGCATGCGACATTTGTGAAGTAAAAGCATCGCAGTGTTTAGTTATGGAACGCTATAATACGCTGCAAAAATGCTTATTTATAACGAAAACCTATTAAAAATATGGGGAAAGTATCGCGGAAATTTGCAAAAAACAATGCTCCATTCAAAACTACTATTGCAAAGTTAATAAAGAAAGTTAAAGAAACTGGTATAGTACAGGATGCAAGAAAACGTCAGTTGCGGCTCGTGGGTTCAGAAATGCGTGAAGAGCTAGCTAATATTTTTTATGTTTTTACGCACTCACCTAATTTTTATATATCAGGTCGATTCTTCTGTCCTTTAGAGCCGCAAATTTATCGACTATGTCTTCATAAAATGGTTGTTTATTCATTAACTTAAACAGAAGTTCCTTTTCGATGGAAATACTGGCCAAAGACAGTCTTTCTTGAGATATGGAGTTTCTTGAATATGTTTTTATTCGCTTAAGGCAAGAAAAACTTCGTTCCACTGATGCACTTGTAGAAGGGATGGTTAAAACGAGGCAAAACAGTTTATAAGCTTCCGTAAAAATGTCTTTATTTTCGTTTATTTTTTTTAGTAGAGCTTGCAGCGATATATTTCTGTAATCTTCATCGGCGTATAACAGAGCGAGTTCATTTTTGAGTCGTTGACTTTTTGTAAATAAGTTTCCGTAAAATTGTTGCAAATTTTCAAAAGCATGCAAAGGGAAACATGTATTATATTGTTAAAATTTTGTAGTGTCAGCGAGGCAAATAAATTCCAGTTTTCCATAATCTTGAAATCTTACGTCCATTTCCATCAAAATGTGGTCCAATATTTCATACAAAAGTATTCTATATTTTATCTTAATTGCTTCCTCAGTAAGGCCAGCATATTGGCGTTTAGTAATGTCTAATTCGGTAATTTTACTTGCTCTGTCAAACATTGTATTAAAAAATTCATCGTCCCTCTTTTTGCTCAATAATTCACATGTTTGTTTTATTTGAGAAAAACAAAAATTAATGTCCAATGATTTTTTTTGTAGAATATCGAATAAAATTTCCGTGGAATTGAAAATGTCATTAAATATTACTGACAAAAAAGTAAATTCAAAATCGTTCATGTCATTAAAAAATCCTCTGGCAAGCTGAATTGATTTATTGTCTGATTCCACAGATGTTGATATAAATTCAAACACTTCCTTCAATTTAGCCCAGTCATTAACAATTACACTGACTAATTTTGAATTAGAAGACCATCGAGTTTCCGCAATAGTCGGTATTCGCCTTGAGATGTTTCGGTGAGGACATAGGATCGCTTCGCTGAATGATGAAAAAACGAAGGAATTCCACCAAGACTTGCGAAATAAATTCGACATTTGGAAATTTTTTTAAAGCTTTGTTGTAACACAAGATTAAGGCGGTGTGCTAGGCAATGTACAAATATAGCCTCAGGCGCTTGTTCTTTGAATTTTTGCTGTAATCCGTTTAAGTGTCCTGACATAATGCTCGCCCCATCGTAACATTGTCCTATTAATTTATTTTTGTAGTCAAATTGTCCTAAAATTCCATCTAGCATGTTATATAAAGCCTCTGATTTTCTATCGGCACTCACATCATGGAATCCTAGAAAACGTTCTACTATTGTGCCTTCTGAATCGACAAATCTTATTATTAATGAGCATTGAGAGGTTTGAGTTATGTCAGTAGAATCATCGACTTGAATGGAAAAAAAATCGGCATCGTTAATCTCATTTTTTATATAATTATATATATAATCAGAAATGCAATAAATTAGTTCATTTTGAATGGTTTTCGAGTCACCAGTAAAAACATTTTTAATTTTTTTATAATGATTTATAATTTCTAGCGGACTTCTTGATATCAATAATCCTAACAATTCTTTAAAATTTCCTCGGTTTACTGAGTTGCTGCTTTCATCATGTCCGCGAAACGGTAATTCCTGCTTGCCAAGATACAAAACTGCATCAATAACCGTATGTAGGAAAAGTCTATTCAATCGAACATTTTCGTTAAATTGTACTTCATAAAGTCTCTCGTTTTCTTTGAAAGCATCGGCTATAGTGTTCCGATTTTTCTCAAAATGTCTTTTTAAATTTAATTCACATTTTAAATGCTCACCAGAATCCTCATGTTTATGTAACGCCCGCGTAATATTTAATAAATCCGTGAATCCATCCCTATTCCAAACTAAGTGTTTATTAGAAAAGAGCAAGCAGGGCCAGCAAAACATTTTTTGCAAAATGTCACTGGTACATAACCATTTATACTCCGAAAACCAAGAAGATTTAAAATTAATATTATAAGACTTGCCACTTTTTTTTAATTCTTTTTTTACAAAAATCGATAGAACAACCGTAGGTCGTCCGTTACTTAAAATGTCTCGTTTGTCTTCGTCCTTCCAACGACTGAATGGTGTTTCCAACAAATTGCAAACAATATCGTTAATTGGATTCATTATTGCCACCACACAACACACACACTACGTTTAATGTCTAAACACACAATACACATCAAGTTAACATTTAAAAATTCGTAAACTAAGATATAATAATAAAAAAAATGTACGATGCACAATGCACATAAATCGCATAAACTTATGACAAGTTATGACTGTTATGAGATAACCCGAAGCACACTCCCACATGATGACCGAACTCTTCACTTGTGCATGGGAGTGGGAGTTCGTCCCTTCTGTGAAACCGTTGCCATGGCAACGCACTGTGCTAAAAAAATAATATTGAATGAATATTTTTGGTGAAGAGGCACTTCACCTACTTCACCTGAATAGCCGCCACTGGAAAACGTGTTTACCATCGTAATAGTCGTTCACCAGAAAACATTGCTGCTGTAAGTGAAAGTGTTGTGGAAACTCTAAAACATCAATTCGTCATCGAGCACAGCATCTGCACATTGAAAAAAATAACCAGAGGAGGTCACAGCCCTGATGGTGTTTTCCATTATTAACCGCCATTGTTGTACTTTACCTTAAAATAAAAATATCGTATAATCTAAGTAATGTATGTGTTTTATTCCAAATTAAAAAAGCAACCTCAAATTTGGACACCCTTTACATTGGTTAAAATACTCTGATCACAAGGCGGTCGCGGGAAGAATGGTTCCTACGATGGCGCACCTAGCGGCCGGACTTCAAATGTCTATTATAGTATATTATAATAATACGAGAGGATAAATCGCCCAGTCCGTACCGCCTGATGCATTAAATAAAAAAAAATTCCTTTAACCTAATAAAAAAAAATTCCTTTATCAGGGGAATAACACACATATCTAACCTGCCTCCGGCTATCGCCTCCAGCTTCTAACTCGCCATAGACCTCTTAATAAAAAAAAATTCCTTTAATCTAATAAAAAAAAATTCCTTTATCAGGGGAATAACACACATATCTAACCTGCCTTCTAACTCGCCATAGACCTCTTAAAAAAAAATCCTTTAATCTAATTAAAAAAAATTCCTTTAATCTAATTAAAATAAAAAAAAAACAAGAACATGTGGGGTTTGAACCCGGAACTTTCTGCTTGCCAGCCGAGCTCGTTTCCGCTAGGCTATTACACCACTGACAAACTGCGTGTAAAGAAAGAATAAGTTCAGTTAGGTTTCGGGTAACACTTGGCAACGTTGGTTTCACCTTTAAAATCCAGCCGCTAGGTGCGCCATCGTAGGAACCATTCCTCCCGCGACCGCCTTTTCTCTGATCAGTTCAGTTGTCATTAGCTTTATTCGCGGAAGTGGTTCCTAACAAGTTCTAGACAAGTACGTCACCGATAAAGAATGAGACTAGTGCGCATGTTCAGTTCAGAATCCGTTCACAAACGATTTCTTCCGCGAACGCCAGGAAACACCAGCCTCCAATAGTGCCAATAGTCTTTTAGTTTAGATCAAGTCTAACAGTGATTTCACTAAACTAGAATGGAAAATGGAGCGAAAGACGGCGAAAGTTAGGTTATCATCATCATCACGTTATCATCAGCTGCTGTTTTTATGTTTTTAATTTGCCGAATTTTGTGTTTCTATCATAAATATTTAAAGATTAGGTATTATCTAGGGATTAGGTATTAGAACAAGGGTATTCGGTTATGTTACAAACACAAATAAAGCAGCATACGTTTAAATGTTCCTTCTGCGCATGACAGGACAATTGGTTCTTTCTCTAAACCCAGAACTACTGGAACTTGTGACATACAGGTTCTAAATCGATTCTAACGGTACCGTGAACACAGAACTGTATGTCTAGAACTTGTAGTTGTAATTTCTTTACCGCGAACACCCAATGTAACTGTGCGCATGCGCTCAGTTCCGAACCAATCCTGAATCGCTTCCGCGAATATAGCTATTAAGCACAGAACAAAGTTGTTAATTGTTGTTAATCATACAACATAACCAAGAAATCAAGAATTGTAAACTAACATAACCACAGAACTAGCGTAGCGGATCTGGTGCGAAGTTAGCAACGCGTTGCCAGCAACGCCAAGGAAATAAGTTTTGATATAGTGCAACTAACTTCAGTCAGCTGTATTCTAACCTCAAAACTCATCCCATCACCACAGAATTAATAACAATCAGAACCCAAACTCAAAATTTTCACCATTTATCATTTGTAGCCAGATTCGGTGACCTTCAATATACATCGGCCATATTCTTAGTCAAAACGTTCAGGGCCGTACTCGAATAATTTGTAGCTCTTTCATAAACCAGTCTTATATAATTGTATCATTTCCTCCGTTTAGCAATATTTTTTTTCATAGGCACTTCAGTTCAACTCATACACAATAGATATCAGGGTTTTGCTATTTAGGAAACACTATTACCGATGAAAAATATTTTCCTAAAATTAATTTATAGTCGAATTGGTTCATTCTACCACCACCTTTATTACACCAAACACTTAAATAACTGATTATAGATTGACGAAATTGTCTAGAGACTTGCGAACACTAGTGGTATAAAAATTATACTAGCGGCGTACTGTCGCTAATACTGGCCTGGCACATTCCCTTCTTAAGAACATGGCGGACTAACGTGCGCGAAGACGGTGCGCGAACTTTTCCCGCCAATAGGAGTTAGTATTCTGATTGTTATTAATTCTGTGCCATCACGCTGCATGAGTATGATGTTGACTGCTTGTTTAAGACTAGAAACTGATGTACTACAAGTTGCCTAATATTGGCGCAAAATGCATTATATTTGGCCAATTTCTAATCCCGATTTATTTTGTTAAAACTTAAAATTAAAGCTTAATTTTTTAGAAACTGACAAAACACATACTGGCAAAGGCAGTAACCTTAAAATATACGAAAGAAATTTTTATTTCTCCGAGAAATTAATTATTTAAAATGTGCTTTTACATAGACAGTAGAAATTAATTAATATCGTGATAATAACTTTATTACTATGTAATTTCTTTTACCTTACGTTTTTCTTATATGTATTCTGAAGATAATCCTACCTGATTTTTCTTCAAAGTACCTAACATTATTATGTAGGGCTCAGATTAAAATATTACAACTGTTTTGCTTGTCTGCAACATGGCGGACGCTATTAGTTCAGCCAAACTAGTGCAGGTGACGCTGGTGACGTTGCCAGCACCCTGCAGGGTTTATGAATGAATGATAGTTATTTTTAGAGAGAGATACACCGGTAACCGGTTAATTTGATTCTGGTTTGTGACTGGACAAAAGTATTACATGACGACATTATATTATATACTATTATAGCTAAACTTCGCCCCTAATGTATTTTATGTATTGTATTATATTTTATGTAATATTTAATGCATTAATAAAGACTATTATTATTATTATCGAACGGCAACAGTAAATTGGGTTAATAATAGTATTGACCGTATTTTTAGATTGTTAAAAAATGCTAGTATTTGACATTTGACAAGCAAGAATATAAAATATTTTTATAACCTAAATAAATGAGCTTGAAAATAGCTTTATTGTGTAATGTAATTATTTGTATTAACTGGTTAAAAAATGTTTATGCATAAAATTAATGAATAATGAAATGTGTTTGTGAAGTTCAGACATAAGTTACCTAGGTACTTGTTTATTTGGTAAAATTTTACATTAGCGTATCTCCGATATTTAACTTTTTTTTATCTATACTTACGTATTTTTGTCTGGAAATCACGAATCTGAAGTCAATTTTATCCGCTCTCCTATACTTTTCGAGATATAGGGGCCGATGTACCCCAAAAATGGCATCTCGCCATAGGCGTAAATAACATTTTATTCGGCGATTTTTATCGTATTTGTTATCGCTAATGCTTATTTGAAATTCGCAGAACGTTTCTGTGAATTCGCTTTCGTCTTTTTTTTATTTAACAGACATACATTGTAAATTAATTGATAACGAACATCGCCTCTTTTCCCCAACGATTTCTCTTGTCCAGAATGGTTGTCTTTTCCCAGCAAGAACTATAGGGATTTTTTACGTTGTTATGTTGGCAATTTACTTTTGATTTCAAACTTTCAAAGCACGCTTAAAATTGTTTTGAATTGCCAGTCTATTTTTTGCAGATTTTGCTTGAAAATTCCTCCTTAATACTTATATCCTGTTCATGAAGAAAAACATGTTCCTTCTTTGAAGTAACAGGTAACAGGAGTAAGCCCGCCCTAAGTTTGAAACCAAAAGAACTAAGCAAATTGCCAACATAACAACGTAAAAATCTCTAGTTCTTGCTCGGAAAAGCGGCGACAAAGATAGTAATCTTTGGCGGCGATGTGCGTGTTGTCAATTAATTAACAATTTAAGTCTATTAAATACAAATAAAGTGACCAAAGCGAGTTCACAGACACGTTCTGCGGTTTTCAAATAAGCATTAGTGATAACAAAAACGATAAAAATCGCCGAATAATATGTTATTTATCTATTTATGCCAAAGGCGGGATGCCATTTTTGGGGTACATCGGCCCCTATATCTCGAAAAGTATAGGAGAGCGGATAAAATTGACTTCAGATTCGTGTTTCCATACAAAAATACGTAGGTAAAAAAAAGTTAAAAATCGGAGATACGCTAATGTAAAATTTTACCGCTGTCTCTTTACAGACAGTCTTCACTATTCGTTTAGGTTACGCACAGAAAGTTTATAAAACGTTACTTCATTCGAGCATAACCTTAAAACAACAGAATAACAATAAAAATGGAACAAGTATAGAGTGTCTAATAAATGTATCCACTTCGTAAATAATCAATCACAACTCGCAATTTCAATAATAATATTGTAACACACATATAAAAGCAAATAATATTATTTTTCACTGAAAAATTTTATTATCTCGCTATATCATCTCTGCTCTGTGCTATATTTATATTTAAGTAAAGTAAATATAACCAGAAACTTGTCTGATTCCGTGATTCCTACTTCGGAATGCGTTTCTCCCACCAGTTTTGACCAAACGTCGGTTATTAACGAAGATAAACGAAGTCACGATTTGTCCCGTGAGATAGTAAATTGCATATATCAGAAATATTTGGCTTGTAAAATTAATGAATGAAATGCGTTTACTACTTTAGTATCGTAGCCGCACGGAAACATGTAGGTAGCGCCCTCTGACTTGGCAATTGGTACTTCGTTAGAAGCGACGGTGACACAGTTTCTAGTCTTAAATAAATACAAATAAAAACTTTCCGGGTGGAGTTTTACGTGATGTGCATAAGAATGACTACATCAGAAGAAACAGTTTCCATTTTATAGCTGGACGACACGGAGTCATTTCAAATGTGGGATTTCCAAATAACGATAATTAATTTTGTTTAAAGCAAATAGCTTGTGGGAAATAAGTCAAAGTTGAGGAAACTTGCGACTCATTAACAAAAGACGAAGAGAATAATGAATGGATTAAAAAGGATGCTAAAGCCCAAAAACATACAGTAACTACGATAGATAAAAAGCTCGATAAAAAGTTAATAGTCCATATGAATTGTAATACTTCTTGCAATATGTATAAGAAAGAAACTGTGTAAGAAATTTATCAGAAAGATAATGAACAACAAAAATGCAGTTCCAAGAATTCTTCAACCTTAGCTATGAATACACAGCAAAATAAATTTGACACGCCGTATTTTTTCAAATACCATTGGTTCTTTCTATAGCATTTTTCAATGAGATATGTAAATTCTAGAATCTCTTTTCTGGACTGTTGAGTCACATTGAGAAATGGTGTTAGAAGCCATGGTCCAACTCCATAACGGCTATCTCCTATTAAATAGGATCCCCTATGGCCATCTCAATACTTTATTCCTAAATAATCTCTGATATTTGACATTCGGAATACTGCAGCATCATGCAGAGATCCAGGGTAACGAGCATTAAATATAACACATTTATGTCTTCGTTTTCTGCGCTATAAATTTATAGTTGATATAAGGAATATTTACAGCGCAATTTGTGGTACAGAATAGACAATCTTTATACAGTATATTCACTTTTCAACCAAAGCACTTTGTGAGTGAATAGGAGACAATAAAGCGAGAGCGCTAACATTCTGAGATCGACATGGTCACGCATGTGTAGTGCTCTCGCTTTACTACTATCTCCTATTCACTCACAAACTGCTTTGGTTTAAAAGTGAATATACTGTATAGGATGTAATACAGAGGCTTTATAGAGACAGAGGCGACAATAGGTGGTCAGTATTTTGATTGGTAGTAGAGGTCACGTGGTATAAAATGAGGCTAAAATTTTTAAACAGATCATGTGCATATCATATTACTAACATAAAACATTTATTATCACACTGACTTGACTGCCTATACTGACTAGGAACGGACTGATCTGTCTTCTTTCTTGACATCATCTGACTCTTTCTATGCTGATCCTTCCTGAATCTTTCAGACTTCCCGACAAATGCATTTCTTACATTTTCTGACTCACGATCTTGAAGTCTTATTTCTTGTTGATGACGATCACGCAAATTTTGGAGGGTTTTCTCACTTTCTGCAACTGATTCCCAAGCAGCATGAAAATAATCAAATTTTGCTGGCAGAGAGTTTAAAATTCTCGACATTACCCAACTATCTTTAACTTCTTCAACTTTTGAACGTAATTTCTGTGCCAGCCCATCTATTTGAAGACAATTCTCTGCAACTGACTTTAATTCATCATATTTATAACTAAAAAATTGTTGTTGTAGCATCGCTGTAGATTTCTGACTTTTCAGACCATAAAGCTGCTCCAGTCTTTCTATCATCTCTGCTGCAGAATTGCATGTTGTAATTTTTAATGCAATTTTTTCATCAACATTGAGACCAATGATTGTTTGAGCTTCTATATCTTTCCTTATCCAATCACTTACACCTCCATCTACAGCAAATGGTTTCGGTGCTACACCTGCAGCAATATCTGACAATTCCTTCATCCTGAGCAACAAATTCAGCTTAAACCTCCAGGATACGTAGTTTGACTTTCCAATTCCTTCTCCAGACTCGACCAACTTTTCCAAACCCAACCTTGTATCCATTATTAATTGGTATGTCCTTATAGGACGGTTGTTACTTTATTCGTTCAGATTAAAAAAATATTTTCTTTCTGGCCTACTGGGCCCATAATCTGCTGTAGGGTGAATGTTTAATAATTAATTTAATCCAAATTGCTCAACTGTACAGATAAATTTGCAAGAAACAATTACAACTATATATCTGACAATATATTTATTCAAACTTAACTGACAGTGTATATCAACAACAAAACAAAAACTGTTTTATTTTACTTTTTAGCCCACTACTATTACATGTAGGCAGGCAAATACAAACATGAAGTTGCTTACCCAAGAGGGCAGTACTTATAATTTTCTCCAACATAAGCATATTATTTAAAATTTAAGACATGGTAACTCATACTCATGCATAATTAACACAATCCGCTTTCATTTGTTCGAATTATGGAATTTATGAAATTCGTAAATCCGTACGCCCCTGGCTCTACTGACTACTCTTTTTGGCCCAACTATAATACAAAGATGTAAAGTTAAAATCAAACCTGTTAGTTTGTTCCATATATATCCGCGGTATTAGTTTTTATCTATTAAAAACCCACTCCAGGTTCTACCACAATCGGAACATCAATATGACTTAGAGGAACCATAGTGGAACTTGGCATCCATCTACCTTGATAAAGGTACCTACCTCTGTGCGAGTTGCAGCGTATCCAGCTGAAACAATAAAAGTAACGTGAAGGATAGTGTGCTATATTTCGTGTAGTTTACACCAGTTACATGGGGTACATTTTCCTTCCCGTAACTTCTCAAGCAAATAAGAACAGGTTTCCTTATTTGTTTCTGCGTGTAGCAATGCAAATATAATAAGATGAAAAGAGATGTGAAAACGGAACAAAAAACTAACCTAACCTAAATAATTTTCAGCAAAAAAACAATGGACCACTATGAACCACACATCTTGGCCTGAAAGTTCCTGTTTTGAAGTCGGAGAACTCGAAACTGAAATAGGTTTTCCATGCAAACGCTCCGATTTTGCAAAAAAAAATCCTGAAATTTCACTCTGGCACCAACATTTTGTCATCATGGGGGTCTAACTAATATCCGTGTATAAGATACAAGCAGCTCATTGGCTACCAGGCTGGTTAAAAGGCTATTTTCAATTTCCCGGGTAAAGGTTTGGTGTTTTTTGTGTTAAATTAAATTTCTCAACCTGGGTCCTGGCAGAATGACATTTGTCGTTGTTCGTTTCCGTTGTTTTGTTACAAAGTGGTTAGCTTGGCTAGGCTTACGATGGTAAGTAAAAAGAAATTTTTAGATATTTACCTAAATTGTTTTATTTCTTTTTCAATCATTTATTTATTCAAAAAATATCGTGTTACAAATACATTAATTTTAGCGTCAATGATCTGATATTTAATGTAAAACAATTATTCGCCACATTGTCATGTAATTGATTGTAAACCTAATTAATGTATAATTTTAGATCACAACGAATTAGAATGACTTATAGTTAATAATGTTTAACTTGCTGTGAAAATTGACCTAGGAAATTCACAAGATGACTGGCAATGGATGAATGGCGATGAGGCTGAGAAAAACCGGTGTCTACAATACTATAATACCTTTGTGTAGTGAAGCAACGAAGCAACTAGGCAACCTTATGCTGCTGGTTACATTCTGATGAAAATTAGTTTTGCTGATTGTACTACCCTTGTATATGATGTGTACTACGTTTGTTCATCGGTGCTCAAATATATTTATATACTCAGTTCGGGGTATTCGACCACCAAAACAGACTGAATTGTGTTGTGTTTTAGAGTTAATTGGTACATGGTGATTGTATGCAGCAATCTTAGTATTAGTTGTAGTTTTTCCGAATACCCGTTTACACAGAGTATATATTTTACGCGTAATGTTAGAAAAACTGATAAATCATAAATTAATCAATTATAACTTTAATTCATCAGTGAGTAGAATTGTTTTCATTGTAAAATTATTTGTATTTTTGTATAATATAAATGTTTGTTTAATAGAAATTTTGTTTTATTTTTGCGAATTTCTTATCTCCTGTTAAATTTACTCAATAGATAATTTCCCGGAGTACAATTACATACAAAATTGTCTCCGTGGGATTTATTTATTGAGTAAATTTAACGGGTAAAAAAACTGGAAATTTATTGTAGTAAATAAACTTTTAAAGAGCCCGCCTAAAGTTTAGTTCTTGCCAGGGTCACCCGCGCCGTATTGTCGCATGCTTGTCACAGATGATTCCATGTAGAAGTACGGTTTTAAGATTTCTTCCTTTATATATTCTGTGCTGGTCATCACCAGAGAACTGAGAGAACACAGAACCAGCGTAGCGGAACTGATATGAAGTTAGCAACGCGTTGCCAGGAACGCCAAGGAAATAAGTTTTGATATACTTGAAAACTTATTTCAAATCCTCTTTAAAACGTTGTTAACTTCACTCACATCGTAGCGAATCGATGGGCTGGGCATGCGCGCATACGAGTGAAAAATAATCGGATCATTCGATTATTAAATTAATCGGCACAATCCGATTATTCTGGGCGTTCGAATGATAAATAATCTAATGAAAATCAGAGTAATCAGACAGAACGGTACGCAACGATTAAGCCAAGCAGTCGCAATTCGGGTCAACAAATGTGAGAAAATAGTACCCGCCAGGGATGTAGTGCATTTATTTTTAACAAAATAAAATGACATTTATTCGTTTTGAATTTTCATATTTTCATCTTCCTTAGTAGATATTGTTAAGATCTGGTTCAAAATTAGTGAATTGTCGCAAGAAATAGCTACACAAAGTCCACAATTCACTAATTTAGAACCAGCTCGCGCAACTATAAATTGTCAAGAAAAATAATTGAGAAAATAGAAATTTGCAAATAGAATTACTTCTTTAGGTGGACACCCGAGATGCTTGGTGAAAACAAAATTCCATCGCCTACAGTAAATTGAAAACAGACGGTCTCTAGTAATATCAACTCTCTAACGGTTACATCACATAACATACATTAACACGTTGAGTGCGGCTATGTTTTTGCTAGACTCGGCCAGGATGCGGTACGGGACGTTCGTGACTTCTCGCTGGTACTGTACGGGACACTTATGTCCCGTAATCCCCTCTTTATTTTTTAGAAAGTTTTAATGTGAAAAAATGTTAACGAAAATTGACATATGTTTTTAAAACGGTATTCTAGAACGTGCTAAAGCAGGACATGAATATCTTTGGGATATCATAAAAAAATTATTATGCTTTTCTAGGAAATCAGAACATTTTTTTTTTCTACGATCAACAAATTCTTAGCGGTAATCAGATTTATTAAAACAAAAACAGTGTAACTTATGCAGACATATACAAGGTGCACCACACGAACGGGCGATTATAAAACCACGAAAAATTATCGAAATGTTTAGAATAGAAAAATAACTTTTACTTCAAATTACAGCTAACGAGTTACATTTTTAGGTTTTAAAGATAATATTTTCACGATGCCGCCCATTTCGCTCGAAACATTCTTCTAACCTAAAACGCAAATTGTTCATCACATTTTGGAGCATTTCTACTGGGATACGGTCTATTTCTTCCCTAATTGTTTGTTTTAACTGAGCGATATCTTGAGGGCGATGAGCATACACTCTACTTTTCAAGTATCCCCACAAAAAATAATCGCATGCTGTCAAGTCGGGGCTTTTCGGGGGCCAAAAGATGTTTCCGTTCTTGGACATAACTCGATATTTTCCTGTGTTCGAACCGACTTTCCTTTTCTGATTTTCTTTTTCAGTGCAGAACCGGTTTCTTCAAAGTTTTTAACCCATATTTTGATGGCGTAGTCTGAAGGAAGTGCATCGTTACGATTTACATTAAAGTGATTGCGGAACAATCGTCTAGTTAATATATAGCTATTGTTTTTGTAAAACGTGTTTACGGCAAATGCCCGGTGTTCCGTCGTCCCCGTGGCATTTTCATAAAATTGTAACTAATTGACAACATTCCAAAAGTGACAACAGCCTACTATCGTTATTCATTTGAAAATCAAACGAAATTCATAATCGCCCGTTCGTGTGGCGCACGTTGTATTTACACACATATGAAGAAAAATAAATGGAATAAAAAAACAATTACCTGTTGAATACTAAAATTTCATATCGAACATGTCTCCATCATCAGTATGAAATTTAGGAGGAAATGACAAGAGTTTACATGCATTCTTCCTTCAACTCATGTCACATGTTTGGTTACCATTTTCCATCTTTTTGCATTTTTCTTCTTATCTCGTACATCAACTATTTCTTCTACTTCCAAGTGGCTCTCAAAACCTTGAAACAAAAAATGACTTTAATCCAACATAAACATAACATAATCCGACATAAAAAATTTACTCACAAATTGAGTAATTACCCACATAGTGGCAACACTGAAAGTAGTAGTACAGAAATCACAGGATAAAGCCATAAAGCATAGGGAGTGTCTAGGTCTAGACGACCGGGCGCCTGGCTGTATAATGATTTGGATTAGGATAATTGTCCGGGCGCGCCGACCAGACCAAAATGTTTAATTTCTATTTGTCTGGGCGTTGCTTTCTGTTCTATTTAAGCACTTGAACAATGTCGATTAATATTGGAATGGTTAATACCTATTAAAAGATAATTCTATGGTATTAATAAGTTGTAACTGTATCCGGGGGAAGTTTTTTCTATTAAAAATTTATATGAGCATATAGGTACTTATTTATTCTGTCTGTTATTTCTTCATCTACTTATAACATTACCTATAAGTTCAACATGAAAATATTTGCAGAATGTGGATTTTACTTTGGGGGTAATTAAGCAACCAATCCAAGACAAGAAGTTCAACAGGCTATATCGAAATCTCGATAGAAATATACGAAAAAAAAAAAACATTTTGTTGAATTTTGCAGAAGAGATTGCAAAACATTAAATAGCGGAAGAAAAAAATACCCCAAGTGTGTTGAGCACTGGGGGAACCATGGGGCAATGGCTTGAAAAGTTTTAAAGATTGAGAAATTAATTTTATTATTATATAATTATTAAAATGAAAAATATTTTTGTTAATTATTTATGAGAGTTTCATTTCAGGGGCCATTAAAATAAACAATATAAAGACCATGATTATTTCTAATATTTTTATTAGTTATTTAAAACTGCTAAAAAACAAACTATATAAAGTACCTACACCAAGTTTGTTTTATAGCACCTAAAATTTTTAGTGCATTTTTTAAATAATAAAAATGTTTTAAATTATTATGGTGTTTAAAGCCGGGTCCAGACTGAGTAACATTGCTATATAACTTTGTTATATAACTCTGCTATGTAACTTTTGATTAAAAACCCGGTCGCGTCCACACTAAAAGTTAGTCAAGATGGATCTTTCAAATGCAGAAAACCAACTCCTTGCAGCAGCGGCGTGCGTAATTTTGCTTACCAAGGGTAAGAAAAAAACCGAGAAAAAAGCGGTTTTGGGTTCGACCTACACTAAGATCCGATTAAGCATTATCATTTTCTTTTCCACTTCTTCTTTTTTCAAATTGAGCGCTTCTGTAATTCGCTTCCAAGCATCATGCTTTTTTTTGTTTATTTTTATACAAAGGGCTATGTGTGTCCCATAGTTCCGCATTTGTCCTGTATAACTCAATTAATTTGCATGTTTGTTCCACGTTCCACTCCATTATTATTATAGACAAAACTCTTAAACTCTTGAATTTTTTGTGGGGTTATACATTTGCACAACATATAATAGGTGGCAAATTGTTACGGACGTTTCATGTGAAAAGTGAGTATTTTTATTTTTTTGCTAGCATTTAGAAGGCCTTATTCTACACAATGACCCTAGCAAGTTATATAGCAAGGAAATCTGCTACATTTAGCTTAAATTTTATTAACATGTTATATAACTTTGCTATATAGCAGTGTTATATAGCAAGTCTGGACCCGGCTTAATATTATTGTTTATTTTAAGCTTCTTTTTCCTTACCCCATGCCTGCGTTACATCTGTGCAACTTAGCTCCTCTAATTCCTCAATCCTAATAACTAATATTATGTATTTTCAGAATAATTAAATAGTAATAAGTATAATAAATACAAAAACTACTGAATTATTTTATAATTTAACAAATCTTGCCGGTTTATGTAAATGAGCTTGGAGATTATATACTTACAAAATCCAGATTGACTTGCTTTCCAGCTGCATACGCATTGCCATTTATTGGGCTCATCTTGTATACATATTTTTATTTCGTGAGGTGGAGAATTTAATGCAGATGTTTGCAAACACAGGGCAAATATTTGTTGCTTGCTTCAACCTGGCAGAGAATGATATGATCATCTTTAAATACGGCTTCGCCTTCTTTCATGGGTCTACTTTTGGTTCCAACATAACCAAGAATGTCGCTCAATTCTGCTATAACTTTCGGCATGTCGGAAAACCTTTCTCATAAATAGTTATTTATACGAAAATAATACACTTCAGGTTATCGCCAAGAATACTATTCTTGAGTAGCCGCTGTAGCCGCAATGTTTTCTTCACTATCACAGATCCGACATTTTGAAAATTCACTAGCGCCATCTGTTGAGCATGATTTTCGCGAACCATTAAAGTGCAAAAGTCAAAGAGGTAAAAGGTACTTTACCTCTTTGGCAAAAGTAAACCACAGAACAAGTAAGCTCTTCTTCTTCTATTAACTATTTTTGTATCTCCATCTAGTGTATAGTAGCTACACTTGCCGCAAGAATTGTACAACTACCCACAGGGTATAAAACCAAATGAACTACTCTTTGCTTTAGAAAAAAAACTCACAAGACGGTCGAAACTGGAAATGTCAAAAATTCAAGATATTCAAAACCGAAGACAATTTAAAAATTTTTATAATAAAAGATGACTAAAATTGACATATGTTTTTAAAATGGTATTCTAGAAGGTACTAAAGCAGGACATGAATATCTTTGGGATATCACAATAGTAATTTTCGTCACAAGTCCGGAAGGTGACTCGTTACAGTCGAGTAGATATTATGGACGAGGCGACGTCAGGAGCCGAGTCTAGAATATCTAAACGAGGCTGGAACAACACCTTACGGACGTGTGTCGAATGATATATTATTTCATCCCGTCATTTCTTGTATATTAGTATATTTGTATAATTTGACACTTGGTTATTTTCTTATGTCATTTGACATTTATTTGACACTATTTTTTAATTTACAGTCGATTTTTATATGTCAAACAACTGTCAAAAGGTATGAGCTGATTTCGAGCGTGAACCAAAGGTATAACCGCGGTTATTATTGGTTTGGTATTACTTCGTTAACGGCATGAGTAACGGGACAAATCGCTAAAACTCCTTGCTAAAATACTTCAAATAAAGGTTGACAGACAGGGAAGGGAGTTCAGCAACTGTCAATAATAACCGATTCAATAACCCAGCTCTGGAGCAAGGTTACTGGTTTGGTTAACCAAAACTTATTTTGTTCCATCGCTTGAAATCAGCTATAATAACAGTTTGTGATTGGTTCGTAATAAGTTTCCGGTGGTTTCCGGTACTTTCGATACCGTAATGTTTCATTTTCCGGCCGCATATGAATACTGTACTGTTGTACTTTCCTCATTTTAAAGATCTAAAACATACTTTTTATTCTAAAAATAAAAAATGATTAAAACAGCGTAATTTAAAAAAAGACAACGTGTCTCCGTACATTTTAAATGAAGTACGTCTGAAAGTGTACTGATGGTGACGTCACGGCTTTCGACCTTGGGTAAGAGATCTATCGAACTGAGCTATCCTTCTTGTCTATAACACAGACCTAAATAATTTCTGTGGTCTATAATCGTTGAGGATATACCGCAGCCAACGCAAATACGAATATACTGAATTTCTGACAAATAGAGGTTATATAGTTGCGCCAATGTATTGTTGGTTGCATATACGCCAGGTATTTAAATAATGAAATCAATATCGGCGGTCGTCGTCCAGCAACCGAATAAGAGGAACGATAATCCGTTTTTGCGTTGTTACCTTACGGTCTCTGGTTACGAGATATAGATGGCGCTTCCGCAGTATTCTTTGAGACATTTGTTAGTGCGGATACAATTTAATTGCAAATTACTAATTTCTACAACTTACTGAACTAATTATGGAATTATATATTTACTACGGATGATGAAAAAAATTAAACAAAATGAATAAATATTCGCATTTATATAAAAATAATTACACAGAGTGGACTCACTACTGTTGTAATGTTGCTGGCAGCGACCAATAGATGGCGCTTCCGCAGTAATGGTTCAGGGGCTGTCTAAAATTGTCACACTCATACGGACTAACAGCATGGTTCAAAATTTTGTTGTTCATATGTAACTATAGACATGTATATTATGCTTACTATTGCTTACTTTATCGTTTTTGTAGCAATTTCAATTTCAAAGTGATATTATAAAATCCTTGACCATATTTTAAATATAGATTTGCCTGTTCAACAGAACATTGCGCGATATATGCCTGAATTCGCAATCGCAATCCTTGATACATTCATACGTTGAATTCCAGCGATACATTTTTGAAAATACGTCATAGTGTCACGCTGCGATTATATGGATACGTGATTACGGACATACCATATATCTGATTTAATGACATATACAATTACGTTTGATCCTTGGATAATATACAGGGTGTACTCGTTTTGAATACATACAATTTAGTTATGCAGATTTTTGGTAAAGTTTTTATGTCATGAACTTTTTTTTATTAGCGCTTACTTTCTAAGATTCATATACAGGGTGTCCGGGAATAACGTTCATATATTATATTTCAGAGGCGGGTGATTCCTCAGGATATGAAGAAATAAAGTTACTCGAAGATTTTAACAAAAGTTGTCAAATTTGATAGATGCCTACTTCGTTTTTTATTAAATAAGAAATTTGAGCGTTCCGCCGTGCGTGCGCGTCGAACATCACAAAGGCGTGGTTTTCTCGAAAACAAACGGTAGCCCCTACGAGGTTTTCTGCCAAGCAGAGTACTTTTTAGTGCCTTAGTAGAATCTTAGAATTAATATCACAAAAGTTCACTAACAGTCAAGACCAATAATTTGGGGCCATTTTAAAATGAAACCCCCCTTATTAACTACGCCACTGGTGGAAAAATCATATTTTAGAATGGCCAAAAGCACTGCACTGCAGTCAGTTGAATACTGAAGAGTGAACAGAACAGAAAAGGAACAGTGACTAGTAGTGAATAATAGTGATTAAAAGTAGTAATTAGTGTTATAATTTAAGTGACTAATTATTGTAATTAATTAGTGAGTTAATAAATTTTGTTTATGTTTATTTAAAGCAATCAACACATACCTTTTCAGATAGAAACCACACTTTCTTAATATATTCAATTGGACGCTTGATGTGTAACACATTGTGTTTGATTATACAAAAAATAAAAAGAAAAGTCCAAAAGTCCATTTTTATTACCAAATCTCTGCGTCGCCTGTTGTAGTATTAAAGAAAAAAGAAAATAGGAAATAATAGTCCATAAAAAAAATAATTTTATAAATAGGTATTTTCTCAAATCCATTAGGATTACGATAAGTTTATCTCATAAAAAATAAAACACAGTTGTTACTATATCAGTATGATAAATGAAATTTACGTCATAAGATAAAAATGTGTTGAATAAAGTTAAAATGGAAGGATACTACTTTTGGACTTGGGTAATTACTTATAACACAAAACAACTCGCATTATAATCACATAAAACATTCATATGGGAAATTACTTTGAGAGAAGAAAAATGGCAATTATTTGTGATTACGTGTACAAATAACCAAATATATTTTTTTGGTTGTCGGGCATTCTGGATCTAAGACCTAAGATTGTGTCAAAATTTAGTACCTAACATATTTTATACGGGTTATTTAAGGAAGCATTCTACAAAAAAAAACCGGTAGGTAAGAGTAAAGTGTTTTTATTTTAAAAGTAGCGAAAAACTTTATTCCGAATGACTTTCCATAACACACTTTTCGTAACTGAAAATAAAGGTAGTTTTTTACCTATTTTTAGAGACACATCCTGTACCAAAATGATTTTACTAAATTTTGGCACCTCCTTTTAGTTCTACCACAGTAAATAAGAAAAGAGGCAACACATTCATAATTTGCAATGATTTGACTACGATTCTAGCAAATTCCAGGTAAACACGCGAATTTAAATGAGTTTTACGAATGTGTTTACTGTTAGTTAACTCGTTCAACTGGATGCGTCCTGTGCTTTAATCCAGATAAGTCTTAGACCATAGGCGGGTTGGTAAGGGCAGCACAGGTCCGTCTTTATAGTTTATATAGTATTATTAATGTGTGCTGTCGTATTGCAAAATATTTAACGGATGATTAGTTTCGCGTGCTAATAATTATGTTTATTTTGTGGAAACGGTTTGGTACTTTGCTATTGCACTGGTTGCATATACATATAAAAGCGATGATAAATTATTATTAATCGCGAATCGGGTTCTTTTAATCTGCCAGGGGCCGGTCCTGAATACATCCTTTTCAGCCTGAGTCTATCACTATTCACTGTTGCCGAAATTTACCTCTCTCTCTAATTTGCATCTTCTCTTCTTTAATCTTTGGTTCCACATCAAGCAAACTAAATCCAGAACATGAACATTCAACTCAAAAATTTACATTATTTACACATTTACACCGTTCATACGGACATCTGTGGACACACTGTAAAAAATTATAATATATAATGTACTTTACACAATGTTATCTTAACATTTTATTTACTATTTTATCTCTAAGTTGAGATTGTTAAAACTCGAATCTTTAAAATCACATTTTGAATTTATTTTAATCTTCAATACATTTTAGAAATATTTTTTTAATCTAACGTTTTGATTTATGTGCACAGTTATCTTCGACTATAGTTTAAAAATCAGACTGTGTACGTATGTAAGTACAACGTGGAATGATTCATATATTACGTACAGGGCTGGCTCATCATTTTGATTTTAATCAAATTTTGTACACATTTCTATTCTATATATCCTATTCATCTATTTTTAGTTTTCCAATTAAGTACCTACCTAAGTCATATGACTGTTCCGATTTATTCTTGTAATGCTAGAAAAATCGAAATCACGTCGAAAATACCAAATTATGTGATTTATGAGCAAATAAAGTTCATCATAATTGTTTTTGGCACAAAACACATTTTTTTCAAATGGAACCATATTGGTTATATCGTAGTACCATTTATTAGTACTATCAGAGATTATGAAGACTAATCAATGAGGAATTTATTCGTATGCCTTATTAAAATATGCGATAAATGATAAATACAATAAAAGTTAACAAAAGTTGCAACAATGTTTTGTTGTGCTGACTTAGTGAGCCACGTTGTAAAATGGTTTGTAGAAAACGCAAGGAAATTCGGTTATTTATTTAATCATACCCACTCTTTTTTTATCACTGTTGTAGTGTAGCAGATCCTTGGAATGGAAGTAGTAATAAATAATGAAGTTTATAACGCAATAGGAAAATAATTGAACCGAACCTCATACGTGTCAGGATATAGTTTATATTTTTTACTTTACCGATTATTGTGTAAATAAAACATTGAGATAAAGATTATACGATTATTGGCATATAATTTGTAAGGGTAATGGTAAAGTACGGATACATTAAGCTCTTGATCATCATTTTCACATATTCGTTCAGTGAGTGTGTATGTGGACAGTTCGGTGTTTCATTTAATCGTTTGAGTGGTTAAAAATAAATAGGAATCAACGCATTTAAACCCAAATGAGTTTTGTGACAATTTTATTAATATAAACGTAAGTGATTTAATATGTATCAACGACAAAAGTTCTAGAGGTTTTATAAATACCTAGATTTTTAAATTTAGTTTAGTTTTGCAGGTTCAGGGCTAAATAATGAACTTTGTTCGCACATTTAAATGGTTACTCACTCATATTGCAGTTGTAATTTTATGTTTCCAGTTATGCCAGTGCCACTACGCATAATAATAACTTACCAGTTAATGATAATATTCGATATGTAGCACAGTCAAATAAGCTATAGGCAAAGATTAAAGAAATGTAATTCTTTTCTATAAGTAGGAAGTGTGGGGCAACAATGAACGATGTTTTGACTAACTATTCTTTATGACTAATAATAACATGGAAAGCACTGGCTGCTGGTGAAATTAATGTTGGCTTTTGTGTTGGGGCATGAGAGTCAAGCCATACTTAAAAGTAATGTAATGACTACCAAGATTAGTACTTAAGCGAAGAAGTTTTATGGGAAATATTACAATTGGAATTAGCAAAAAGAAATGCCCAGAAAGGACTGCAAATCAAAGTTGTTTTTTTTTTCGAAAATACTTATAAAACGCAAGCCATTTTTTATAAAATAAGAGATACATGTATGGACATTACAAATTTCATCATGAAATTTAGATTTTGTAAATCAAATATTGGTCGAAAATAAAAAAATAAAATTTCTTGTAAACGTTAAAATCCGTCGATCAGTTTACCTTTTCAAATTTGAATCGCATTTTTCCCCATCAAACTTCTTCATTTAGTCTTGGTCTTGGTAATCAACGTTAAAGTATGGCTAAAGTTATTTGCTTCAATCCCCTAAACCGAGCCCTAAACTAATAAGTAGGTAGTCTTAATTTTACTGGTCGCTTCTGATTGTCAGCTTTCTTTTCTTAGTGACGGTATACATAGATATGTATAATCTTAGATATAAAACCATTCCAAATAATGTAAAAATCTAAATATCTGCCTTTAGGATAGGTATAGAATATATTTAACAAAAGTTGTAGGGAATAAATAGGCCTATAAGATTCTGTAAAAAAATATGGGTGTTCCATTTGAAATAAGAGAGATAATGAGCTTCGAAGTTTTCGGAAAATATCAACATTTTCCGAACACCCTGTAACAAATAAATCAATTCTTGTCTAAACTAGTATTTAAATTAAACCTTCTTTTAACCCGAAATGAAAGGGTTCTTGTTTAACTTAACGCAGTGACGAAATAATAGTAATTAAAAAAAAAATGCTGAAAATTTAATTTATTTTTTAATTTTCTTAAATATCTAGGAACTATAAGTTTTAGATTATGATATCCTCATATAGAAATATCGACAATTTCATGGAGAATTAAAATTTTTAAAAATATATAGGGTGTTCCATTTAAAAAAAAATTTCCTGTCTTTTTTATATATGATATGCATTTTGACTTCAGATCAAAGATCAAGTAATTCACAGTAATATCTGAACTGGGGGAAAACTTGAAGAAAGAATCTTTTTGACATATTTAGAAAATCAAATTAATTATATTTACTTATAAATATTTCAGATAACACCGACGTGATTATAAACCATAAATTTAATTGGAGCACTTTGAGGATTTAATTGTTCACTGAGTAGAGGTTTGAACATTGATAAAAATAATATTAGATTTCAAAGCAACGTTACTCTGGCAGCTAATTTCCTACTTGTCCTGCACTTTTTTAAATTATGAAAGAGGTCTTACTTCTCATAATTATATTTTCCAGTAGCATTCAATTTGAAGTTATCTAAAACTTCGTTTTCTGAGAAAGCCTACAATGATAATCAGTCTTTGGATTCTCACATTCTACAAAAATCCAAACTGCAGATTATTATAAAAGTGGTTTTGATACCAGAAAATAAATTATACAGTCAATCATCATGTCAGCCAATCATCATGTTATATTCGTGATATATTCTTATCGCCTTCTACTAATGCGGCTTAACATTATCCATGTCATAGGTATACCAGGTGACCACGAGATGAGGTTACACTCTACAACTTCTTTGTTATTAAACCGATTAATTTGAAATTTACAGGTGAGGCATAACATCTAAATGCGCAACTTTTGACACTGGTGGCTTTATATCTTACTTCCGATTTAGCCGGAAGTGATATTAACTTTCTTATTTTAAATACAACTCTACCTGTTTTTGTAATGTATCTTATTCGTTATAAAATTTACAATACAATGATATGTCACACAATGACATTTCATTTCAAAATGGCCAAAAAATTAAATTTTTTCAAAAATATTAAAATGTCAATTAAAAGATATTGAAAAATAATTTTTTTCCAAAGTTGGCCGTGAAATCAAAAGAGTAATGAATTTGACATGTTTAATTTTTAATTTGTACAAAAATTTCGTTTTTGTAGAAAGATATTAGGAAAATAAGATAAATATTTTTCTGCAATTTTTAAATAAGTAGGTACTCAAAACAATTGTTTTTTAAATACACCTACCTGACTTTTTTTTAAATTTTGCAATTGCTTATTTCTTCTCTTTGATTTAATGCCATTAACGTACCGAATTATTCACAAAATATAAAAATTAAATAAAAATTTCTCCTAATATTTATTTTATTTTTCTAATATCTTGTCGCCAAAACGAAATTTTGACGCAAATTAAAAATTAAACATGTCAAATTCACTACTCTTTTGATTCACGGCCAACTTTGGAAAAAAATTGATTTTCAAAATCTTTTAATTGACATTTTAATATTTTTTAAAAAATTTAATTTTTCGGCCATTTTGAAATGAAATGGCATTGTGTGACATATCATTGTATTGTAAATTTTATAACGAATAAGATACATTACAAAAACAGGTAGAGTTGTTATTAAAATAAGAAAGTTGACATCACTTCCGGCTAAATCGGAAGTAAAAAATAAGGCTACCAAGTATCAAAAGTTGCGCAATTAGATGTTATGCCTCACCTATAAATTTAAAATTAATCGGTTTAATAACAAATAAGTTACAGAGTGTAACCTCATCTGGTGGTCACCCGGTATATAAGTTCTGCGGAGGTTCAATGTACAATATTAGCAAAGGTCTAAACACAATTCGTCGAAATGAAAAAGTGTGTCAAATACAAATACAAATCAGAAATCTTGTCCATGGTTGTGATTACTTAGAATTGATAAGAACTAACAAAGTCGATTCTTTATTAGTAAAAACGCCATTATATTCCTCCATAAGTTTAACGTTTATGATAAATGAAGTAAAGCATACGCTATCTTCGCTATCAGTTGCGTCATTGATTGGTTGATTAGTGGCTATATTTTTAGGCATCACTGACATGCCTTTTACTTTTTCAGTTTTCGATTATCAGTGTCTTTTTTTCTATCATTATATGCATCAATGCATCTCTATTTCAGATCAGGTAATTCACAGTAAAACTTGATTTCGGGGAAAGCACATAATATGTTAGTGTAGTCTCCAACAATATCGCAATTGAATCTTTCAAATATATTTATATAATAAAATTGATCATCGGTTTACTTACATTGCAAATTGCGAAAAGGGTCATTTATTATAATTATATTTTGTAGTGCATCCAGTTTGAAGTTAACCAAATTCCATTTTTTGTACTGTTGGAATAATTTCTACCATCCATTCATTTAACATCTTTTCTAACACACTGTTATAGAGACAGTAATTGCATATTACAAACATCCAAACTTCAGATTTTTATTAAAACGGTTCTGATACCAGAAAACAAATCAATCATGCCAAACGTGACATCTTCGACTATAACCTTTAAGTTCTGAATATTAGGCAAAGGCCTAAACATGATTGGTTAGTCAAAAAAATGTGTAAATAAAATTATTGTTCATGATAAGGGATCTTGTCCAAAATGGATTATCATACAGAGTTTTCGCTAGATTGACTGTCACGGCGAAAAACCGTGCTAAAGTTAATTTTATGTTCAATTAACTTGAAATCGGATGATTAGCCTGAGTAATATCGTAACTACAAAGCAAGTCATATAATTGTGGTGGAGTGCTTTTGTGCGTTGCATTAAAAACATTTTCTTGTGCAAAAATTTTTGGTCATTTAACTCCATGATTTGATTGTAAGTAATTATTTTATTCAGTGGATTTATTATTGATTAATAAAAAGGCAAAAATATTAAAGAATGGAAAGACCCTTTTGTTGTGTTAAAATTATTGGAGTTAAAAAATAAAGCAATTTGGTGGTGTACGCAGCAGGAAATAATTTTAATAAAACAGTAAGTAATAAGAAATATTGAAGCAATGAGACGTATCCTTACTATTTATTTATTACATTTTAATTAAAAAAAAAAAAATACGCCGATGAATTTAGCAGTACGAGCCGAAGGCGAGTGCTGTAAACTTTCACGCTCGTGAATAATATAGGCCATTATATGCTTGTGGAATAAACTACTATTTTTTAAATGTTTTTCACATGGCATGTGTTTGCCAATTTCAAAAAATAAATCGTCTGGTATCGTATACCTCTCGATTCGGAAGCGTATATTAGACCTCTCTTTTATGATGCGTTTATTTTCTTTATCTCTTGGATTTGTCTTACCAACCTTAAGTGAATCAAACAAGAGCTTAATTCTTTCCAACAGAAAAAAAAACATTTCCAAGGTTTTATTATTTTTTCATTTGTTTTTCAATATATATAAAATATCTAGTGCGTATTTAAATATTTGCTTACTGTTACACATTTAAAGAATGTGTGTAATTAACTTAGTAATAGTAGTCATCTTAATATGTATGGAACCGAGTAATTTAATTATTCTTGCTAAAAATGGGTTCGTAGGTATTTAAGATAAATAATGATTTACACGAATATGTTATTCATAAATTGTATAGCTGTATATTTAGATGTGCGATTTGTAATCTATTTCAATACACACTCTACAGTAAAATGACGTTTCAAGTTATATTTGTTATTTAATTATCGAATTACATTCATTAGATTACTTTGTGATGCAGCTGGATAATTTATCTATGAGTTTGATGAACAGGTTAAAATATAGGTGTGAAAGGAAATGTCCATCCTATAATAATTTGTTTGACAACTATTTTGAAATTTACCAACAGACAATAAAAATGGTTGTTTGTAAATGTCATCACGTGAAAATGTTAGATTCTACTGTAACTTTGTTGCTTTTGAATTTATCGGAAAAATAAAAACTGCTTTACTTAGTAATTTTTGCCAGGAATTCATTTTTTTATAGGAAAAAACAATCGGGTATCGCATTACACAGATATAGCTATCAACTTAGTTTTTTCTTATGTAACATCCTGTATATTATTATATCTCTTGATCCTTCATTTTTCCTGATTTAATCGATATAAAGATGTAAGTTATTATCTTTTATTTTTTACGAGATATAGATAATTTGGAAAAAAGATATAGGATATGTCTAGAAAAGCAAGGAAGGCAGTTTGAACAATATCTGTAAAAAATAATTATATCTAAATTAATTTTTGTTGTAATTTAAATTATGTAATTATCTACATATATCTCGTAAAATATAAAAGATAATAGCTTACATGTTTATATCGATGAAATTAGGAAAAAACAAAGAATCAGAATATGTGCACATAAGAAAAAACGCAACTTTTACTTTTCCGATAAATAAAAAGGCAACAAAGTTATTCTATTGTACATTAATGACAACACACTAAAGGTATTGATGAATTTACAAACCAATAAAGCAGACTATTATGGAAGAACGCTTTCTCAATTCATACAATTTCTAAGCTTTCCAGTTAATTGTTTACTTCTTTGAAATTCCTTTAAGTTAGTAAGTTAAGAATAATTGTAATTATTATCCTTTTTGTTTTCAAACGCATACTGAGAAACACTAAGTGTTATTGAGAAGAGCATTTTTATCTAATTACAATTGAACGTATTATTTGTCCGACTTTACATTTATAATAATCTGTAAATCCCCAACATTTCGTTTGACCCAATTGTAACCTTTGGTTTAGCCAATTTATTTCACGATGAATAACTAACTGTTAATGTATTTCAATATGCAGTTGAGAGCCATGGGTAAAAAATGAATTATATAGAAGTGATTTTAGGCTAATATTGCACCCCTATGCACCCTGTAATTTTGTTAGATAACTAAATTGTAAATTTAAATTGGCAGGCAAATGTATTTAATTTTGATTTAGGTTATAACTCAGATTTAGAACCGCATCTTTTCGCCACTGTATTGTTAAACAACGACGAATTCGACCAACCATTTTCTGACCGGTAAATTGATTACATAAAATACCGCGTGAACTGGCAAGTGATAAGTAAACGCACGACATCACCACGATCCATAAAACCGCGCGCATAGATAGCTGCTCCCCACTATACGCTTATAAAATCACCGGCTCAAGATATCGCGACAGTCAAATGGGAACAAGAATAAATCAGGCGGCGCTCCACTCAGTCAATCACCACGCGACTAGGGATAGTAAGTAAATTTTATACTTATAGAATAATTTCCGTTATTGTGGCTGAAATTTTATCACAAATTTACTATACTATTTCTCCACTCTGTCCCGGCAATTATTTCCGTAGGCGTGAAAACCAAAGTAGAAATAAATTCGCTTCTAGCAGCCCGCCCAACCAGTCCAGAATTAGCAAGTAAATTATACTTGGAATAATTTCCGTTATTGTACAGGTGCGGTTGAATTTCTGTCCCTAATTCCTTCTATATAAAAGGACCTGTCAGGGGTGGGACTCTGCCAACTTGCGGTGCGATAGTATTACGTCATTTTGACGTCACTTACCGTCGTTTGCTACTCTGCCGCAGATGTAATAATTGTAAAATCTGTCTTAATAGAGCTGTTTTAGGGGTTGACAGAAAAATTTGAGTATATCAAAATAGCTATTAAATACTTAAATAGTACTTATAGGAAATGAATAAAGTCATTCATAATTTTATAAGAAATTCTAAAATATCTACTAACTCGACAACAGTAACTTTTAGCCAATTCCTAAGGCAGTCCTTTAGCATATAATACAGTCACTTGGTGCCAAAAAGTAATTCTATAGCTGCTTGTAAATTTTTTTTTGCGGATTCGTAAACTTTAGGGTATCACCTTGAAATATTAAAATAGAATACCCCTAAGAGGGTGAAAACCACCATTGAAGTTCAAAATTTGATACTGACTCAAATATTAAGAGCTAGTTATTAAAAAAAATCACGTATATATGTTTATGAGGTCGCTGATTACGAATCTCAAGTCAGAATTTTAGAATTCGCGATTGCACCCCTAATATGGCCGATATAATAGGGGTACAATGGAAAAACATATTTTGGTTGGTTTGAGCAAGTAGAACTTTTTCTTTGCAAATTATTATATTTTAGGACATACAACTTATATCTTAATAAGAAAAATTATTCCTTAAGAGGGTAAAAACCACCCCTAAAATCAAAAAATCAATAATTAACGAAACACTGAGAATAAATTATTGAAACTTAGATTATTTATTTTTTTTGGAGTCGCTGATCACGAATGTGAAGTCAGAAATTAAAAATTGTATGTTGCACCCTCAATATGGCCGATATAAAAGGGGTAAAATGGATGATTTACTAATTTTTTTTTATTTTGGGAAATTAGGACTTTCTTAGCAGATTGTTACATTTTGAGACATACAACTCGTCCCCTAATAAGAAAAATAATTGATCTTACCCCTAAGAGGATGAAGACCACCCCTAAAGTTAAAAAATCAATAATTAACGAAGTTCTGAGACTAAATTACCGCCAAACGAGCAATATCGTAATTTCTAAAACGAGGCGCGCTTCTTATTCGGTCATATCTCCTTTGCAATTAACGCTAAAAATCATCCAAAAAAACATTTTGAAGGTCTTTCAATCCTCTTTAAGGTCAGGTAGGTCAAAATTGTAAAAAGGTTGTCAGTTTTTCTATATTCATCTTAAATGCGTCAATAAAAAAAAAGTAAAAGTTAACTTCAAACACTTCTATCTCCTAAGCTATTATCTTTATCATAAAAATAAAAATAGTAGCATTTGCTTTAGTTTATTGCCATCATTTTTTGTCTCTGGTAACATTCAGCTGAGATTCTTCCCTGCTAAGCTATTTAACCGCAAAGCCAAAAAAATTCATTACTTACTTCAAAAATTTTCAAAATACATTAAGTGTCAAATCTTTTAGATAATGCATCCATTACGGCCAAAAAAATTTGAGCGTATACATAATATTAATGACTAACCAAAAACACAATTTGGAATTTTCTTCCAATTTCGAGTTTACTGAAACAAAAAAAGGGACACTTTTTTGTAAAAAATAAAAATTTTACCTTTATTTTCCTTGTATCATTTTTGATTTAGCAGATATCAAAATTTGCCAAGAGACAATTTTAACTACTGTAACAAGTAATAAGCTTCAATTTGATTCAAGGTACATGTCAAAAGGTTTTTTTAAACCAGAGTTATGACTGTTTGAAGCGCGGGACCTTTTCAGGGCTACGTTCAAATGCACCTAACATCAACTGTATCTCGGAAACGATGAGCCTAAACAGATTTTTGTTTCATGGATTATTTTTGTTATTTCATTAGCTAACTGTTTTGTTATGACAAACTTTTTCGAAAATGTGATCCTCTTCGAGTAATTTGCTTTAAACCTTTGAAAAATCAGTGCTTTTTGCTTAAAAAATCAACGTTTTCAACCCCTATAACTCAGCGGGTAGTAAAGCAAAAAAAACGTTATAGGGTGGTCTTTTGGGATAGAATTCGACGATCTGCACGTTACAATAGTCACTTTTTTTTCGAAACCCCTGAATTGGGGTGAAACTCCTTTTTAATATTTGATATTTGACCCATCTTGAATCAAATTATACAAAAATATTTGAATTTAAAACAGCTATAGAATTAGTTCGAAGTGAGATCACCAAGTGACTGTACTATTATCGAATTTCGCGAACGTCCCGTCAGCCTTATCATTCCCGTGCATGCCATTAGCAAAGCCACAAATATGTGACGTGTTCCATTACTATTGGATAACAATAAAAGCACACTGCGATCTGATACGTCACTTCCCTGTATGACGTCAGCAAAGCTACATTTACATGCGCATAGGCACACTTTTACCGTATCGGAATTTATTCCTTTAATCTTATTTAGTTAGATTTTTTTTTAATATGCCTACCATATAGTTAACTCAACTCACATAAATGTACACGCGCGTAAATACCTATAAAGAATAAACAATTTATTTTTTTATTTCAAGACACGCGCGTGTCACGCTACAGTCGAAACAACTTGATGTAAGAGCACGGATAAACATGCGCGTAGACTGTGGGAAAAACAATAAAAATTAATCGTCTGATTCACGTTACCTCGAAACTGCAATAATTATTCTCAACAAAGGAAAATAATAATAA
Source organism: Rhagium mordax (assembly GCA_963680705.1). Lineage (NCBI taxonomy): Eukaryota > Metazoa > Arthropoda > Insecta > Coleoptera > Cerambycidae > Rhagium > Rhagium mordax. The sequence goes on along the minus strand of OY796660.1, from coordinate 10,046,954 downwards.
AAGATTACATTAATTAAAACCGTAATTCTGCGGATATTTACTCGTTTTTTAAACTCGCACTTTGAACAACAAGCATATACCGTACTAAATATATATTAAATTAACATACAAAATAAAATGTATTTACATAAACTTATTTATACATAAATTAATCAAATAAGTAAAACCTATAAAAAATGTGATCTTTATTAGTCGGAAATAGCATACGCATATATACAGGGTGGCTCCTTGCAAATACGTAAGTTCTGTTAGTAGTTTTCTTAAGAAAATTAGTCACTCTCCTGGCTACATTTTCTTGCGTGACTAATGTGCATAATTACACACTATATAGTAGGTACAGTAAATTAATATTATTTGATTTGTTTCGTTTTCGACTTTATTTAATGAAATATATTACTACTATGACTATGGTTAATTGTATGTCTCAATAGGGGTTTTATTTAAAATATGTCATGACTAAAACGTTCGGCGCTTTTACCAAATGTTACGACTACCCTCCTTAGGGGAGATGCCCGGCGCCTTCGCCAAATGTCGTCACTAAAGTTTCTTTAATGAAATATATTATTTCCACTATGTTTTAATATACCAAGTGCCACCCTTAGCCAATAACATTTATTTTTTTTTTAATAATTTCTCTCTCTCCACGCACGTTTTATATTCGTAATCAAACCTCAGATTAACTAAGGTTAACCTTAGGTTTAGTTTTATATACGTGTTGCTTTATTTTATGTGGTTATAGCTTGTTTAATTATTATATAACTTGATTAACTTATTTATTAGTGCAAGTTGTACGGTTTGTTATTTTCATTTATCATTTTACACCTATAGTCATAAAGGTAATTTCCATTAGCTCAGTAATGACACTTCTTTTGCCGACCTATAAATTTAAATCGTGTAGGATTAAATTAAATATGGTAGGTACGTAAGTTCTGGCTTAATCCAGTACCACGGAACATTATAAATTTATTTTTTATTTCCCACATTACGTCCATTCAAGGAGGTCGTAGTTTATTAAGGAAGTGATTTCGAAAACGTGCTGACGTTTATTGCATACATACATATTGCATAACAAAATATCATTCTAATATACAGTGGTCTCTTAAAAAGAAAGAATGAAACGTTTAAAATATTTATTGTAAAAGTTTATTATCATGTAAATCTAAATTTTTATAACACAAAAAATGTATTAAAACGGAACTGTCGAACTAAAATAAATTATTAGACACACAAACACAAAAGCTAGTAACATGTAAAAGTGTCTTACTTCATTACAAGCATCATTAGCGATGTTTCATTCTTTCTTTTTAAAAGACTTTTCGTATCATCAAATTTGGTGAAATTCTGAGCGACTTCAAGTTTGTCTGAAATTCGTCCAGATGTGTGCATCAAAAGATTAAATGTAAATTTTCTAAACAACGGCTTGTCATATCAAAAAGTGCCAAGAGACATTAAATTTTTGTTTTTTCTTGCTTTATTGAATTAAACTAGAAACATGGGAAAATATCATTGGCGTACTACTTTTTTGTAAAAAAGAGCCTTAGTAAATCCATATATCTACGCCCATGGTTAAGTAAAGTAGTAGTTTGTTATTCTAAAATAGGCCTCTAAATTGTATGTAAAGAGTTGGTAAGTTTGGATTCGATACTTCTTAGCATTCTGGAAATATAAATATAAATCCATATTTATTTTCAAACTTTAACACCCTGTATCTCGAAAACTAAGCATTTCTCAACCTATGTTTATATGAACTTTTTTTAATAATTTTCAAATGTCTATCGACTGTTAAAGTCCTGCTACAAAAAACTGGAACACCCTGTATACTTTCCATGATTTAGTTTAGTACAAAGGTAATTTGTTAGGGAAGACAATAAGTGCCCAAAATACATATATTATACATATTAAAAAATATATACATATTCTACTAGCAAATATAAAAATGAAAAATTTTTTCTAAATTGGTCCCCGCGCTTCCAGGACCCGCCACTGCGTTTTTCTATAAAACATTTTTTGCAAAACATCGACACACCAAAATGGAATTTTAAAAAATCGTGACGAATCATTATTGTTAGTTTGGTTGGACAAATAATTGCAAAATAGTGGCAAATTCGTAATAAATCATGAGGGATGTGATATACTTATGAAAATTTGCATTTTATATTTAATCAGAATCACTCAGTATCATATCTGTGTGGCATTAAAATTCTGCATGAGTTTATTTTTTTTAAAATATAGATGATCTTCTAACGATATTGCTTGGTTGAAAAACATATTCCACAATCTGGGTACTCGAAAATTTTCAGAAATAAATATCACGATATCTCTCGTTATTTTTAATGCAATATTCTGCATCTTCACAGAATTATCCAATTGTTACGTTACTAATGCATGCAATGATAATTCATGATAATGTAGCAATATTTTATGTACAGGGAGGTTCATGTAAGCGGAAAAACTGACATTTCGGCTTTACGGCTGTGCTAGGAACAAAATTCAAACACTGTATTTTTTCCTGGCACTCCAATATTATTGACAAGAAGAATACTTTACATTTTTGTTCACGGAGTAGTTACCACCCAGGGAATAGCGGTTTTCTCGAATACCTCAAGAATTATGGCTAATTACAGCACAATAATTTCTTAATACAGAACATCTACAATAAAAGCCTCGTCTACAATGAAATACACAAAATTTTCCGCAATATTTTCACCCATTTTTTATATTACTGTTTCATAAACCCGATCAACACAACTTTGTCGTAATGTATTCGGATGAGGGAGTGTTTGGTAAAGTACGTAAAGTAGGATTCTTTAATTTTTCTAAGGGAATGTTGGCTGACACATACTTTTGGTACACCCCCTTTTCTCCTTTAATTTCCCAGCTATTTTTCTGAAATTTAGAAAATAGGATATGCTGACTAAGAGGCACTTTTTGACATACTGGGAGATTTATTCCGCTTCCGGTTTTACTGGAAATTATGTCAACTTTAGATTTTCAAATGGAACACCCTGTATATTACTGCATTTTTGAAATCTACATAACTTTTTGAATCCAATGATAATTGGATTTTAACTATCAGAACACTCATTTTATTTTTCGATATAGAGAGCCATGTACCCCCTAAAATTATTCCAAAATTATCAAAATAATGCTACACAAGTGAAATTTCAACTGAAAAAGGTCTTGTAGTTCGAAACAGGTGCAAAAAAGTATACCAGAACGAGTTTTTTGATCATTTGGAATTTAGATCGAAAAATAAAATAAGCGTTCTGACAGTTGAAATATCAACTATGGAGTATCATTGGAATCAGAAAATTATGTAGATTTCAAAAATGCAATAATATACAGGGTGGAAGTGGAAAAAAATCTCCCAGTATGTCAAAAACTGCTTCTTAGTAAGCATATTCCATGTTCCAAATTTCAGAAAAATGGCTGGGAAATTAAAGGAGAAAAGGTGGGTGTACCATGAGTCTGTGTCACCCGGTATGTTAATCTTATATGACAATCTTGTAAAAATGTACTGTTTTCTTAACATCGCACATTTTAGCGAGAAATTTTGTAGCTGTTTAACCCAATTAGAAAACTTTAACTCATTCGTACACGATAGACAATAAAATACTAATGTGAAAAGAGAAAATATTTAATTATTCGAACGGAGGTAGGTACAGGGTAAGTCACGTAAAAGGTCCACCCCATTTATTTGGGTAATTTTGAAAATATTTTTGGTTTTTGAGACTCTATTCTACATGATTTTTAACGTAGATAACGATTCTGATCAAACATTTTTTATTCAACCAAACATATACAAGGTGTTTAAAAATACGTGTTTATCTTAAATGGCACGCCCTATATATTTCTACACATTATTTATTTATGATACAAACATACAGGTATTATATATTTTTGAAATTCCCTCGAATAGCTGCATAGAAATGTGTAGAAATATATAGGGTGTGTCATTTAAAAAAAAACACGTATTTTTAAAATCCCTGTATATGTTTGGTTGAATTAAAAATCTTTTATCAGAATCGTAATCTACGTTAAAATTCATATAGGATAGAGTCCCGAAAACCAAAAATATATTCAAAATTACCCAAATAAATGGGGTGGACCTTTTACGTGACATGGTACATAGTTTTAAACGATGCGATGCGCGATGTGTTGAAACCTCCAATATAAGTAAAGCTCGTAAAGTAATTTAATTATGACAGTACATACGTTCAGTTGCTGGTTTTACAGGGTGTTCCAAAATTAAGCGGCCAAACATTTACAATGTACAGGCCCTGACTAATTTTTTGCCAGGAATTCAAATATTTATAGAACAAAAATCGAGCATCGCATTACAGAGATATATAGCTATTGACATTGTTTTTCTTATGTAGCACCCTGTATATTATTACATCTTTTGATTTGATTCTTCGTTTCTTCCTAATTTCATCGATATAAACATGCAAGCTATTATCTTTTATTTTTTACGAGATAGAGATATATATTAATTGTTTTAATTTAAATTATGTAATTATTTTTTGTAGATATCAAATTGCCTTCCTTGCTTTTCTACACATAACCTATATCTTTTTTCTAAATTATCTATATCTCGTAAAAAATAAAAGGTAATAGCTTACACGTTTATATCGATGAAATCAGGAATAAACGAAGAATCAAAGATATAATAATAAGATGTTACATAAGAAAAAACAAAATTGATAGCTATATCTCTGTAATGCGATGCTCGATTATTTTATTATTATTAGCCAGTAAAGCAATTTTTACTTTTCCGATAAATTCAATAGCAATAAAGTTACCGTAGAATCTAACATTTTCACATGATGACCCTGTACACTGAAAACCATTTCTATAAACAATGTTTTTTCAAAATTGTTCTTGTGAGTCAACAAGATCGCCTCGGTCGATATCTCGTTTAATATTTATTACGTATATCGCAAAAAATTTTAAACAGACATTGTAGGAGAGCAAGAAGGCCATATTGTAAAATTATTTCCAATCATATAGGGTGTTTGATATGAGAGTGGCATATCAAATTTAAATGGGACACCCTATATATTTGTACACTTTCTTATTTTCTATTTAATTGCCTTTTAGAGTATATCCAACGGCACCTTTAGGTGGCGTTGGTATATCTAGTTTTTGAAAATTTCATTGCGGTATAAATTGCAACTTTATTATATCTGGAAGCTGGCCTAACATTTACAAAAAAAAATTTGTTAATAATAAATATTAGGTATTTAAATCTAATTATTACTTAGCCCTTAGGACATACCTATACAGTGCTGACACACACATCAAAATATTCTGTGACCTTTACTTTTGACAGCAAACTATTAAACACGTTGAAACTCTTCTCAATCTTTGAGTTGGTACAGGTTGGAATATCCATCAATTTGGTATCCTATTATAACAAAACGTTCAGAGAATTCAAAGGTGTTTTTTAAAGACGATGAGGAAAGATGGTGTCTTCCCTGCTCTTGGTAGGGATATACCAATTATATCCTCTTTATTTGTAAATTCTTAAAGGTATCTTGCCATGTTGAAGATATATAGAGATCCTGTGAGAAAATATTTACTATTTTAGGTTAGGCGAAAAAAATATAGGCATGGGCTCGTAAGGGTAACCTGTTAATTTTCACGTAGGTAATCCTTTATTCATGTTTATATACAAACCCATTTTCTAATCTCTCTGATAACATTTCTGTAGCTCTCCCTGTTCCTAGGTACCACAGCCTTTGTTTGTTCAGAAACAGTCAAGTAGAGTGTATTTACCAACTTAACCAACTGCAGCAATTATCTTGAATTGTAGCTATAAATCATCTTTTGTAATTCGATTCGATATCATCAAAAATAGATAGGTATATTTTTTAAGTGAATGAGTAAATGTTATTTATTTGTTATGTATACCTTACATATTCTTTGTACCTTGTTTGTACTAGTAATCTATTGTATTTACTAATATTCTATCTATATAGACTTTACTCTCTCGACTAAAAAATACACATTATTCAGTTGTTGTGGAGGCTGACGCTATTGTTTATTTAAACGTTTTTCATGGTGACACACACGTTACAACAATAGCCACTTATCTGATAAGGCAGGAACACCGAAGTGGTGCAAGTTTTCAAAATGACTATTTGTCTGAGAATAGGTTAAGAGCGTTTGGCATAGGTCCAGCAGGTCAAGAGTCCTGTTTACGGATTTACCAAACCGGCTCAGTGAGACATGTCCTGCACATTCAAATTGACTTGGGGCACGCTAAAAATTGCAACTTTTTTTCGGGACTATACATACATCACAAAGCTAGATATAGTGTTATTATTCGAGCAATTTAAAATTTTTCAGATTTGCAAGGTTTGTTCTAAATAATCGTAAGATGATTATATTTTTACACAAATTTTTATGTTCATTTTTAACGATTAACTTTAGGGCGTAAGCTTGCATTTATATAGTAATTCTAATATTGATTATACAGGGTGGGACAATAGGGCGTCGGACTTCGCTAGTTCCGAGTTCTATGATGGCTAGAAATTAAAAAAAAATACAAGTAAACTAAAAAGTCTATAATCGGAAATTATTACAGGGCGAGCCAAGACAATATTACAGGATCAGGATGCAGAATGGTATGCAGTACATTTAAAAAAAATCTATTTCTATACTCCTATATTATTATTGACTATCCCCCAACCATTTGGATGTAATGAATTTTTTTGTTGAAAAAATCCCTACAGCCACAATCATGAGATTATAAGAAGAATATAATGATTTTGAATAATTTTCACTCCCTAAAAATATACAGGGTGGCCAGAAATGATTTTTTAATTTAGAACTTTTTGAATTGAATTTCCTAAATTTTTTCAAATGGAACACCTTGTGGCAATGTGATGTAGAATTGAAAAACGAACATTTTTTTACGTACATCCCTATGGCTATTTGTAGCCATTTTCGAATTATTGAACAATTACTACAAAATTTGGCAACATATTCAGGACCATAAATTAATGATTTTTTAACATGAATGTTGAATACGGAGGTCCAGTTTTTCGCACTCAAATTCTATTGGCAAATCAATTAAATGATATTGGGAGGTTTTTTTTCTTATGAACAGAGTATTAATTTACTTATGACAATAACGTCAATAACATAAGTATAAGGACTAATTTTCCAATATTCATATAATTTCCAAGCGAATTAACAACTATTTACCTACCTATTAATTGAAAATACCTGAAGGTGAACTTAATAGGCAACCAATTAATCAGGTTTGCGTATTTTGATTTTTATACACTGGTCGAGTTTAGTATAGGTTGTTGTTGTAAGTAGCCACTCTAATTTAAAATGCAGTGTAGTTTTACATAAAATAAGTGGTTTTAATAGCAAATAAAATTCCTACTTAACATTTTATCAGTCAACATAGTAAGCGCCTCCTTAGTATCTTATTACTGATAGCTCGATAATTATTGTGGACGAAAATGCAATGCAGGTATGTTGTACGTAATAGGTAATTGTTTTTCAAAACATCAAAACATGTCATTAAATTGGCGATTTATGATAATTTTTTAAATTTCAGGGTTACAGTTTCTCGACGTCACTTGTTTATACATATACCAGTAAGGAAATCAGGAATATTGTTAAATACAATAACACATATTTATTATATTCATCCGTAATTATTTCTACGTGTCAAGCTCGATAGGGATTTTTATTTTGATGGTTTTGGTTTAGATTTGTTTTAAAATATATTGGATTGTAGCGATTGTACCTACATGATGTATTTATGTGTAAATATAAAGTTAATCTATGTAAGATAATCAAAATGTACCAATTTGAAGTTTTGGAGGTGTGTCAGATTTGTTTTAATAGGTGGGATCGAAAATAAATATTATAAAATTGGGTATTGGAGACCCAATAATATGTTTTTTAAAATCACCTACACACGAAAACTGGATGAGCCAAATAAGACAAAAATTGTTATTATATAATTTTTAAAGAATCTTTAAAAACTACAATATATTAAATTGAGATTTGGCCCATTAGAATGTCTAAATGAATGCAATTAATTGTTTGAGTCAGCTGACTCAATCAGTATATTAAGTTAGCCACTTAAATCACAAAAAACGTACTCTTCTGTATTTTTTCGAAAAACTATTTTTTTAAGTTCGCTTTCTTTGCAATAAAATAATAACAGATATTTTTAGATTTTGCTCCCGGTTTTTGAAATGTTTGCGTTAACGTTAACAACGAAATTTTATAAATGGCTAAAAAAGAAATTTTATTTGGGAAAAATAACGCAGTTAACTATTACACATAAAAAAACATAAAGTGTTTTCGGAAAAGCATTAGTAACAATTTTGATCTCATCTTGGATCATAGAATGTTCAATTTTCGTTTGTTGGTGATTTAAAAAGATATACAGAGAATAATTTATTTTCTTCTCTTTACTTTTTTGCGGCTTATGCTACATTTACTATTATAGATAAAAGGAAAATCATATTTTTATTAAAATTTCCTATTTTCGACGGTAAACGTGGTAAAAAATTTAACCTAAAACATAAACATTTCAACGGGGGCATTAAAGAAGGAGACAATTTTTGAAGTGCCGAAATTGATAACTAAAAGTTGTAGTTCTCAATTTATTGAAAGAGGTTGTTGGCAAACAGTGAAGTATTAATTTAATTTTGTAGATATGTTCACTATTTTTTAATTGTAATAAAAAATGATAGTTCTAAGGCCACAAAAACACGTAGTCACCATTAAAACGCCTAAAAATCTTTTTCTCTTAAAAATAAACTAAAAATAAAATCGCCGAAACGAACGAGGCTAGCAAACGATCCCTGCAGCGAGACTAGCGCGTGTGATGTCATAATGCGTAAGGGACCACAGGTGGCGAAACTCGTTTACCTGTTTGATATTATATTATTTGTTTTAGTATTCATTTATATGCGTTTTTGTTAAGATGGAAGACTCAAACAGAGTGAAAGTTAGTAGGAGAAAGTGGTGTTTTGTTCTTGGATGTACAAATACATCAATAAATAACCCGAAAAAGGTTTTTATAAGTGTACCAAATAATTTGCAAAGAAAAAAGCGGAGGTTTAAGTGCAGCTAGATGAGGGCTTAAAGAGGTTTCAATTCCAATGCCAAAGTAGTGTCAAATGTCAAATGAGCTAGAAAAAGAAAGATTTCTGAAATTTTTGATTCACTAAAGTCGAGTTATAAAACGCATTAGAGATTATAAAATTTTAGGTCCTCATATACATATCTGTTAGTTTAGACTTTTGGTTCAAAAACTTGATTACATTATGTTTATAGCTTGTGCAAGAATAAATTTACAAAAATCAATTTTATGAGGCACCTTGTATACTATTAAATATAGTAGCAAGAAAATTCATAGAATACGGTACCCTAAAACTTCTGTTTAAATTTATTTTTCTTATCTTAAAAAATAACGAGGGGGTTCCATTTATAACCCTGCACACACACGTTTCTATTTGTTATTTCACGTGTTGTTTCATATGTTTTGCGACATCGGTCGGTCGAATGGTGAGCGCGTTCTGCCACAGTTCACAAAACAACACTTCATGCCTAAGCGATCGAAACGCGCGGTATCGTTCCCGATACTAAATAATTTATATCTTTCGCTAGAATACTTCGATTGTAAAAATTCTTTCACCAAAATTAAATTTGAACATTCTACTACAATACCGCTCGCATAATCGATATAGTATCTCTAGAAATAGAAAAAGTACCTCGATGCTACATTTTTCTCTACAATAGTTCTGCACCCCCGCATACTTTATTTTTTTCTTGGAAGATCAATAATCAAATTACTATTTTAACGCTGCTATCGTAGTCGCCATACATCATATAACCTCCGTCTAAAATTTGATCCCTGTAGGTTTGATAGTTTTGGAGATAGCACGAGTTATATCTGAAAAATTTTAAATATCGTGTATCGCCGAAAAGGGGTGAAAAATTAATATAGGGGATGAACGCAAGCTCATATCGCAAATCGCCCTCCGGAAATGTATTCGGCAGAATATTTTACATAACATGGAACTAATTTTAAAAGTATGTCCAAAAGTTACATAGCAACAGAGAAATAAGCGGAATTTAGTTCACTGGATCCCTGACTAAACTACTCATGCTCGCGCGCTTATCTATTACGCATAGTGACGTCAGATAGCGTTTCGCGCATTTAAATGAATATTAATATTTCTTTTGGGTTTTTTCCATAGAATGGATTTATCGATTTTTGTAAAACTTTGAAGATGTGATTATGAGACTATTTTTAATCATTTTATGATGTTTAAACAAGATTTCACTTTTTTGTGAACATTGCTTTGTTTTGTTAATAAAACCAATTACGAATTTTTATAAAGAATGATTTCGGGTTCTCTTCCATATTGACCACATTGAATATTACGGTCTTTCATAATTCAATATTTATAATTTTCTAAAAATATATGTTGAAACCGAGGTTGAAACATATCACTGTTTTAAATTATACTTAAATGCCTAATTTTGTATTTCTTCACTCTTACTGTGTGTAGTGTATATTGTTTACCAAAAAAAGAAAATCTGTTGGTTCCATTTATGCGTTAACACTGTTAACAGGCATAATTCGTTTCGATGACGCTGCGTAGTGGGTTACTCTGCTATCGAGATCCCAGACGTTGGTAGGCATAGGCGTGGCTTCGTTCCACCGATGTCGCGTGACCAGAGAGGTGTGGCTTCGTTCCTGTACTGTCACGTGGTTAGACATGCGTACTATTGGTTTCAGGAGGCGTGGCTCCATGCCACCTACGTCGCGTGGCCAGTCATATGCCCTTAAGTTCGCCGGCATCGAGAGGTGTGGTTTCTTTTTCTGATTTTGATAGGCGTATACAATATATTTATTGTCGCTGTTTAGGTTGAAAACCTTTTTTTAGCCTCGACTACACTAGTTCACAGATATACATATGTGTAAATTGATATAATTATTGCGTACCACGTTTTGAGCGTAAATATAATTTGTTATGTATGAGAATAATAATACCGAATGTAAAGGGAATAAAACCAGCATTGAGGTTTTACCGGCTTGTTTGCGATGAATGTATGCACTTTAAATAAAATTTAAAACAATAAATATTTCATTATTAATTTTGTAAGAAGTGTCAAGTTACAAGTTTACAAAACAAAATTAAAATAATTGTAAAAATTTTATCGAATTAGTTATTAAATTATTACACTCAAGTAACAACAAAACATATGGGACCCTGTTGTTAATCTAAAGTAGGTACTTATTTTATCAACAAAAAATGTCGAAATTTCTTAGTACACCATTCAAACACAAATAAAATATATAGATCCGTATCTATCCAGCTCTTTGGTATATTGCGAGTGACGTGATTTAACGATAACGTATTTAGAATTGAATTTGTCTCATCAAACTTAGAGCGTATTTCCTGCGACAAAAATTATGAATAATTAGTTCTAAACTCAAGAATAAACGGTTTGAAATTGGAATAATTTGACTTTCCTGTGTAAATTTCATCACATCATATCTAAGTCAGTTTCCAACTAAGTAATTGCAATAATCGGGGTAATTATATTCCAAAAGTATGTTTGACTTCAGATAAACTCTCGTGGTAGACTTGTAAGGTTAATTATTACTGTATCGTTTTTGTTAGATTAACAAAATAAACCTTAGCTTTAAAGTTTTTACAAAATATAATTTAATATAAATAAATAAATTAATATTTTATTTACATAGGCCAGGTGGAAATAGGGTAGTAACAGATCATTAAATATAAGTTGCGAGTTGCGTTACTCTGATAAGGAGCAACAGTTCCTAAACATGTGTATGTAGTTGTATCTTTTTCGTTTTTGGTATATGGCAATATATGTTTTTGCTTGACCCCTCTAACCCTTTTGTTACTGAATTTTATTTTTTAAAATAGAGAGCGTAATAACCATAGACCCAACCTGAGATTAAAATAAACAAAAAAAATGATTTCTACAAGTCTTGAATATTTATAACGAAACTTTAAATTTTACATGTTTTCATGTTATAACGAAAAATCTGAGAAAAAACACAACTTTGAAGTCCTACGAGTGTTGAAATTATTAAAGAAAGTCAGTTAGTAGGTACGCAATATATTAATTTGTGTTGTGATAATGGATTGCTTGCTAAGATGATTGCTGAAGAAAAATCTTGATACAACCTAAATGCAACTGTAGCTTGATGATCATGATGGGATTAAACCAGTTGGTGGACCTTCTTTTTATTTATTATTATATTATTATTATAAAGTAGTTGTCATTGTCTTTAGAACCGTGTTTAAAACTTTCAATTATGACTATTACTCTCACCATTACTAGTCCAAGTTGTATATTATGTGACATAGGAACAAATAAAAAACAAAGGTTTATAAATAAATATGTAAATATGTTTTCAGAATTAAGACCTTTTTGGACAAAATTAAAATTCTGTATTCTAAAAATATTGAGCTCAAAAGGAGAAGCAATATTGGCTACTCTCCAAAAATGTGAACACGTGTCGCACACGTTGTTACAATATGAATTTAGACAAAATATCTAATAAAATGTGTAGATCTAGATATTAGTGTTATTTGTGAATCTTGTGCTTCTATTTGTCTGTTTTGTTATGTTGTTGGCTATGGTGTAAAACGTAAGGTGTGGTTTTCGGTGTGTTTTACGAACTGCTTAATAACTAATATTAATTAAATACAATAGTTTTAAAGATAGGTACAGGGTGATCATTTATATTTTTACACCCCTCTTAACTTTGTTATTTTTGGAAAAAGAGAAAAAGTGTAAATACAGAAGATTCAGTTATTATTGCGTAGATTTTAAATACGATATCAGAAAAACAATTGAGTACCTAACGCTAAAAACACGTATAATACAAACTTGTGTATTTTATATAGTAACAGAAAAAGTAAATAGTTCAAAAACCGCAAAAGATAAAATATACAGTGTGTATATTTTTGAAAAGCTATTTTCATGCTCTTTCATATTCCGCGAAAACATACAGCATGTTATCAAACAAAAGGTACAAGTTTGTATTATAACATTTTTGGCGTTACTCAATTATTTCTTTTTTTTCTTAAAGTCTACGTAAAAATAACTGAAACTTTTGTCTTTTTTTTCTTCTTTTTCTTTTTCCAAAAATAACAAAGTTAAGGGGGTGTTAAAATATAAATGATCACCACCATGTTTTGAAATTATGTAATCACAAAATAAATAAATAATTTATTTATGTTGTTAGCGTCAATTTTAAATTTAATATTGTACATATAGAACATTTTCTTTCATCACCTATTCATGCCAATATGTCAAAAATAAACTAATTTTCAAAACAGGGTTGCTACCAGCCCCATTTTACAAAGTATTTTTTATAATTTTTCAAAATGTTACCTTTGTTACAACCAGATCTACGGACAGAGAGACAACTTTTTTGAATTGAATGGCTTTATTTACATGTCAAATATCAAATATGTATGAGTTCAGGAACAATATAAAATAAAACAGGAAATAGTATACCCCACAAAACGAAAACAACGACGGATCTACTGAATCTGCGTTTAAAAACTATTGCTCATCATCAGTGTACCTTTAGAAACGAGATCTAAGACAAAACTAAGTTTTAGAACTCCTTCCAGATAAAACAGAAACATAATTTATTCAGATCATGTATAAACTGGTGCAATAATTATTGTTGAGTGAGAATCTAACAATAATATTTTTTAAAGTCAATAATAACACAGGCACATAGAGAAAAATAAGTGGCGTGTCCAGTAGACTAGAGCACTATACCTTTATGTATATATGTATATATATATATATATGTATATATGTTTATGTATATTGAGCCACTGAATCCGAATCTGATATTCTGATATTCAAACCCAGCAGTTTTTTTCTAACTTCATGAAATAGCTTAAAATTTCGCAAAATTCCAAATTCAGTGGCTCAAAATACATAAGAATATAATTGTTTCATTCGTGGGCCACAACAAAAAAAAATTTTTAAATGTAAAATCTGACTTTTAACTCTTCATCTTTTCATTTCTTTTCTTTTCATCTTACAATTATTATTCTGACTTAAAATTCAGAATTCTGACTTTTATCTCACATTTCTGACTTAAAACTCAGAATTCTGACTTTTAACTCAGAATTCTGACTATTATCTAAAAATTCTGACTTTTATCTCACAATTCTGACTTTTATCTCACAATTCCGACCTAAAACTCAGAATTTTGACTTTTATCTCACAATTCTGACTTGAAACTCAGAATTCAGATTTTTATATCAAAATTTTGACTTAAAACTCAGAATTCGGACTTTTATCTCAGAATTCTGAAATAGAAGACAAAATATCTGCGGTAGTAGTGTTAAGGACTAACTACTACAAATTAAAATTTTTAAAATGATGTGTAAATCTGTTGGTTTTAATTGGATGGTTGAATACTTTTCAGGACTTACGTTGTACGAATTGTTTTTTATTGATTAAGAAAGTTTTAATTAACTCGTAGTCAATTAAAGAAAAAATGCAATTTTGTATGAGATACTCGGTTCTTAATTTTGTAAAACTTCCTTTTATCAAAAAAATTTAATAGGAAAATGAATTCTGAGATAAAAGTCAGAATTTTGAGTTTTAAGTAAAAATGTTGGGTTTTAAGTCAGAATTGTGAGATAAAAGGCAGAATTCTGAGTTTTAAGTCAGAATTATGAGATAAACGTCAACATTCTGAGTTTTAAGTCAGAATTGTGAGATGAAAATTAGAATTCTGAGTTTTAAGTGAGAATTGTGAGATAAAAGTCAGAATTCTGAGATCCAAGTCAGAAATGTGAGATAAAAGGCAGAATTCTGAGATAAGTGAGAGGTGTAGCGTTGCTTAAATCACCCCTACCTCGTAAGTTGGAAGATTACCTCCGCTGGAATATACTATAATGTTCAAAAAATCATCTTTAAAATATAGTATGATGATGATGTGTTATGATGTATAAAAAACTGAACTTCCCTGTAAAAAATATTTAAAAAAATGCGAGACTATTTACAGATTATTTACTTAAAAAATATATTGGCAAAACTGTTTTATTAAATAAATTCAGCAGATTTATATATACCTATGTCAATATCTTAAAGCATTCTCAAATTATATTATCAAGACACAAAAACATGTTTTTTAGACTCGGGAAGTTATAATATTTATAACTCTGATGAAAATTAATATTAGATTTTTTTTGTTTTTCCGCCACTCCCGTATGTATTGACCGATATTGTTCAACTACGATTTAGCCTTCGAGGTCATGAACTATACACATCATCTATTTAGATTTAGATATATTTATCAACGGATCGTCAAGTTATCCAGTATAGACATTTTTTAACAAACGCTTTTTTAGATCCGGTAAAATTTTGCGATGTATTTTTAGCCCTGATGACTGATGAGGGTTTAAAACAAGAAGAAAAGTAGCTATTCAGCGTTATCCTAAGTTGTATTATTATTCATTATGCAACAACTTCTTATACAATGAATTATTTAAATACTAAATTATGCGACATAATTAGTAATTGTAATTAAAATTTATTACCATATTTTTAATAAATTTATATTTTCTCATTATCTCATGTCGCTCGAAATTTTCCATTCGCATCAATTTAGTTTTAGACACGTAGAAAAAAATAAACATTATAATGTTTGGATTATTTGCCCTTCTTCTTATTACGAATATTTACATATTTTATTACGGGTCACTCCTTCAGACTGATTAATTATAATCAAGTTGACAATTTGGGCGATAACCTTAGGATAACTTATAATGTTTGCTTATCTGCAAAAAAGTTTATTTTATGCAAATCTGCCGTTGCTTTGTGATATTTTTCTGCTTAACTAAATCGTTTATTATTGGGAAGTTGAACTAACTAAACTTTGCGTAATTTAAATTTGTGCTAATAGAACAACAGGTGTGTTTTAGTTTTATAGTTTAAGAATTGGATGAACCTGTAAAATTTTTGTTAAATGTGTTGCATATAAACGTAGTGCGGTTAGTGCGACATGCACTTGCAAATTCAGAAATAAAATTTCGAAAAATGCACTTTTTCCAAAATGACAAATTCGGCCAAACTTTGCCGTAAATCAGAAGATGACTTAACAACAGTGAATCACGCCTTTCGTTTTTTCTTTCAACGCATAAGTTGCGGCAAAAATGTCAATTCGGTAGAAACACTCATTTCCTTTCGCGGCGTGAGATAAAACGCTATGGAAAATATACCTACACTTGCTATTAAATCCCTTTTTGTGAAAATATTAAAACCATTAGTTCAGTGTGGATTAGAATTAAAAAAACAATTCCGTTTTAATATTTATAGTGCCATTAGAAACCTTTATGGTTGTGCTTTTGTTTACTTTTCAATGGGCCATAAAACGGGAACCACAAAGCGAAATTTGAATTTTAATTATAAAGTACTGGATTTATCCGGTCAGTACTTTTATTTTTTAAACATTATCGAAGTTCAATTACAAACAATTGATACAAAATAACTCTGTTTAGGACAGAAACAGACAAACGCAAGGATATATTTTTTTTAATAAAAATTTTGTGGTATACTTTAGTTTTTAAAACTGTTTTTAGATTGGGTATATGAAATTCGTATGTATTATGTGAAAATTTTTACGCTATTCTGTCGCATGTCGCATGTGTTCTCAAGAAAATTTAGAAAAAATAATTTTTGAAAATAAAATGCAGATTTGTTAATTTAGAAAATACCTCTTTGCAAAACAATTTGTAGAGTTTTTTAATATTCTTCTTTAAACAATTAAATCTTTTAAAGTTAAAACGTGCAATAATAAAACAATCTTTTTAAGTTACAAGAAAATTATTTTTCAAAAAAATTTACAAAAAGGCAAAAATGATAAAAATATAAGTAGGTATACGTGACTCTAACAAATGGCTAAAAAGGTGTTTTTTTTTTCGAGTGTGTAGTTTATAGTACGAGCCGAAGGCGAGTGCTATATGGCTAAAAAGGTGTTATTTTTTGAGTGTGGAGTTTATAGTACGAGCCGAAGGCGAGTGCTATAAATCACACTAGTGAAAAAACACCTTTTAGTCACGTGTTTTATATATATATATATATATACAAAATTTTTTATATCGCCATTCGAAATTACAGAAATCAAATAATAATTACCACGTCGTAGTATTATATTCTTTTGTTGTCTCTATAGAAACAAAATAATAAAGTAATGTCAAGATATTAAAACTAAGTTTTTATTTCATTCATACTGTGAAAAAATATGTTTTTTTCCGGGTTTTTCCCTATTTTTCACCTTTGTCAATAATGACATTGAATCTGTCAAAAAATTACGTTTTAGGATATGGCGTTACAAAAAATTTTTTTCCTAAATGTCTATGTAATATACAGGGGACACCCGCTTATCGTGCTCACCATGGGTATCTTGGAAACGATAAGAGATACAAGGTAGATTATACAGGGTGAATTTAAAATACACTGAATATTTTTAATCTGTAATTTCTTATAGCATAATTAATGAAATTCCAGTGTTTTAATTTTAAAATTTCATAGTTAATGTTTCAACAAACAAACCTTAAACTCGTCCCGCTGGGGATACACTGACCGGTGAACTTGACATTGACATGGTTACGAACAAATACCTCTACGCAGTATTCGCAGTGTTTACCATGTAAATCCAAAACTGAGATCTAAAACACTAGGAAAAATTCACACTTGAAATCATGGATGCACAGGCTGAACTACGCGGGCAACGTGGTAGCTACGAACACAAAACTGAAATCTAAAACACTAGGAAAAATTCACACTCGACATCATGGATGCACAGGCTGAACTACGCCAACACAACAACACGATAGCTAAGAAGAGTGGGGGTACAGACATTTATGTCGCTACACACATCAGCTGTTCTGCTCAGGAGCGTCGTAAATATTTAATAAGTATTCAAAAATTGTTTTCTTGACTGTATTTCATTTATTTTACAAATGACTATTTTTAAGAATTTTTACGGACCATAGAGCTTAACGGATTAAAATTATCCAGTGTATTTCAAATTCACCCTGTATATGACACCGAATGTAGAGCTTATTATTAAGGCTTACTTTTATGTATGTACAAAAATATTTTAGTAAAATCGACTCGATTTTGTTTCATATGCAAAAAACTGATTTTTTTCATTTTCATTTTTCCGTTATAACTTCTTTGTTTATGAAAATATTTTAAAGAGGTTTTTTCATTCATAGAGCACTTTTTGATGCAGATTTTGAAAAAATTATAATATTTTTGCTAACTCTTAGATTTTGAGATATTAACAGCCAGAAACTTTCATTTTTCAAATACAAGCTATAACCTTATGGCCAATTTTTATTCCCTTTACAACGATACATCACAACAATACTTTATTTTCAGAAATATTGGAGTTATCGCCATTATTTGATTTTTTTATTTTTCTCTCTAATTTTAATGAAATAAAACAAAAAACACTTAAAACATACATTTGATTAAAAACCTATTAGGTGCCTACGTATCATCAAATAATATTAGGTCTTTAAAAAACTAAGAATTTAAAAATTCTTTTATTTTTCTAAGTAGGCCATGTAAGAAATTGTTTCAAATAGATATCTGTCAAAGTTTTGTTTTTGTTGTAATAATTATTTATTTTTGTGGTTAGTTCTGTACATTTGGGTAAAAAATGAATAGTTTTAATAATGAAGACAGATATGATATGGTTGCCTGCTACATACGTAGGTAAATTATTACAACAAAAACAAAACTTTGACAGATCTTGTACATGGCCTACTTGAAAATTAAAAGAATTCTTAATTTCTAAATTAGTATTTTAAAATCCTAATACTATTTTTTAATGATACGTAGGCACCTAATAAGGTTTTAATCAATAAATCAAAATATGTTTTGAGTGTTTTTTGTTTTATTTCATAAAAATTGGAGAGGAAAACAAAAAAAAAATAAATAATGGCGATAACTTCATTCTTTTTTTTTTAATAAAACAATGTTGTAATATTTCATTTTAAAGAGAATAAAAATTGGTATTCAACTAAATCATAGCCAGCTATGACTTGCATTTGAAAAAATGAAAGTTGGTGATAATATCTCAAAATATAAGAGTTAGCAAAAATGTTATAATTTTTTCAAAATCTGCATCAAAAAGAGCACCAAGAAAGAAAAAATGCATTAAAAGATTTTCATAAATAAAGAAGTTATAAAGGAAAAATGAAAATGGCAAAAATCAGTATTTTGCTTATGAAACAAAAACGAGTTGATTTTATTAAAAATTTTTGCATATAATAGTAACCTTTGATAAGCTCTACATTTGGTGTCATTTCATTTAACCTATCTTGTATCTCTTACCGTTTCCAAGATGCCCATGGTGAGCACGATAAATGGGACACCCTGTATATATATTTTTTCATTTAAGCTTCCGTCGTAGAAAATTTTGCAGCTGAAGATAGTAAATAATTTTCGTTTTCATACGTAAATTTTATAGACCTCCGCTATTTTTTAATATCAATTTGGCTTGAATCGGATAAAAACTAAAAAGTTATACGGGTGTTACAGACACTCCATTGAGTAATAAAATGGATATAATTATTCGTATATTTTGAGTCTTGAATTTTTTACCACACGTTTTCAAAGTAAAGGGACTAATTTTCTGAATGGAAAAATAAAGCGCAATTTATGTCAAATGTCCTGTTGTCAAGTTTAATCTATTTCAAATGTTCTTTAGGAACTTGTGAAATATTTCCAAGGAAATATCTTGATACATAAAACATCTAATATCTTAAATGTATATCCTCTAACTCTAATTGTTTCTGATAATATATTATAAGGATTTACTATATTTACAGTGTGTATATTTAAGATTTATCATTTTTGATCTAATTGTTTAAAGTGGCACCAATAATTTTGAAACCTCCGGCCTCGACCCAGCTCTCCATCACAGAGAACCACGCAACACAAATATGATACCCTAATTTTCTAGTTTTTCTATTTAATTCTAACATTACAAATTTATCATGTGCTACTTTTATGACTATTACGAGTCTCATCGGGAGATACGTCTCCACATCTTTTGAATAATCTAAGGACTTTGACTTGAGATAAAAAGTGGTATTTTAATTTTTTTATTCGTAACCTATGTATTTGCGCTAAAGTTAACAAACTGTGTACTTTGCCTGATGTACGCCGTATTTATAATATATGTATGTATAGATAGGATAAAAGGATAAAAAAAATGTTTTCTTTTATATATTTCAAACAGGTATTTAGAGAACAGTAATAATATTGAAATAAATTTACTAAGTTTGTCACTTTATAAGGCAGCATTTTTGTATAGAATGACAAAGTTACGGAATGCCTCATCCAATTATGCCTTGAGTTTGATCTAACATTGGCAATTATTTAATTACCTGGACAGGCCCACCTTAACCACAGGGCTTCATGGGCTATAGCCCCGGGGCGCCAATCTTTTGGGGCGGTTATTTTGCTAGCACTAAAATCATTTGTGTATTTTCTTATGAAGAGGGGCGCGAAATATCTTAGGACGGTCCTGTACCTGGAACAGAATTATAGAAAAACAGTGATTTTTACTTATATAACGAATCCTAATTATTTATTTCTTTTACAGAATGGTAAACATGGATCTAAAATCAAACGAAAAAATAACAATAACCATAAATGACAAGCCGAAAAGGAGAAGACTTAGAGTAGGAGATCCAGATTTCGTGCCACCGGACGGTGGCTGGGGGTGGCTTATAGTTTTTGCTTGTGGCTTTAGTAATGTAAGTAGATATCATTAATAGCAGAACCATTGAAATAACTGGAATTGTATTTGCATTTTAATGTTGTGTCTCAAAAGTAAGGTCCGTCCTCTTGGGGATCGATACAATCAAAACGTTCAAATTTATTGTTTTATGTTTTAACCGTTCGAGGTTTTGCTCATTTTCCACCACCGACTGATGGACTATAAAAGGTAAATTCCTTGCATTTTGTTGAAAAAAAAATTAACTAAATAACAATTATTTGGACTTGGATACATTATTAAAATCCTATTTATAATTTTCCTAAATGTACACCATGTTTAATACTACTGTTTTTTCCAGTTAAGTACATTCCCAATGTTCCAACAATTTGGATTAGTTTTTAGAGGAAAATTCGAAGAATTAAGAATATCCGAAACACAAACTACTACTGTGATAAACTTGAACTCTGCATTCAACGCAGGCATGGGTGGGTATGTCCTTTGACGTGTTTAATGTCCGTAATAAAACAAACAGCTTTTAGCATCCAAAGTCGATGACGATCTCTTTAGATGTCACGTAACACTGGCCAAAGAAAGAGTCGATTTTTGAAATTCATACAAAATCCATCAATATATTTACTAGAGTAATAAATCCCACTGTCTAAACTGTTAGCTAATATTGCTTGCTTTATTATTTTCAGGTTTAATAAATGGACCATTATTTAGGAAATTCACTTACAGACAAGTGGCTATGTTTGGTTCTTGTCTTGTAGCGAGTTCTTTAATGTTATGTACATTTTGCGAATCGTTTTGGGCCTACCTAATATTTTACGCAATGTGTTATGGTAAGCAATATATTTCTCTATTTTTTAACAAAAAGATGAACAAGTGTGAAAGACCTCGGGGCCTATGGCACCAGTTCATGCTTTTTTTTTTCATTCTTTTGCTTTTTAAATCAAAGAAGAAGTCATCAGTATCAGTTGATAAATACCAGTTAACAGTAATTTAGGTATAGTAAAATTTTATGCAAGGAGTATGTTATTTCTTTTGTTTTCCTTATTGTTAACGACACATTACTAAAAGCAAAAGAACACAATAAATAGTAACGATTAAATAATGTAATGTTTGTTTCTTGATTATTCCTTTTTATTGTCATTGCGTAAAGGAATTTCTTTACTTAATGGTTACGTATTAATACGTATATCTGTAAAAATAATTGCTTTAAAATAGCCATTTTCATAAGGTTTAATCTCTAAATCTGAACAGAGGCGGCTTTTAAAGAAATATTTGGTTGATGCAATAAAATAAAAATTGACCAAATATGTATTACCTATCAACATAAACTTTCGAAAAGGTTGGTCCGGGGGTAGAGGGCGAATTTTTTTTGTTTTTCTGATTTTTGCCCTACTGTGCGCCTATTTAAATTCACACTTGCAAAAATAAATCCGTACGCACTGATTGGACTTCGGAAGTTCAAATTTTTCCCAAAAAATGTTTCATGAACATTCCAAAAAAGTTCAGTCCGTACAAGAGATTATACTTAATAATAAATTCTGCATACGTATGTTAATTAACTTTTATTTACGAATAATTTATTTCAGGGTCTGGTATTGGAATCACTCAATCCTCAAATGCCTTAGCGTTAAACACGTATTTCAAAGAAAAACGGAGGATAGCAACGGGTTTTTCCTGGACCACCACTGCGTTTGGGCCAATAGTTTGGCCTTATATCATTGTTGCATTAAATGAGCTGTATGGAATGGAGGGAACTTTGTTATTGTTCGCCGGCTTCGCGCTACATGCATTTGTATGTTCCCTTCTCCTTCAGCCCGTGGAATGGCATACAAAATTCAAGGTAAAAACCCTTAAAATGGTATCCACGTAAAATCTATACGCTTTAATATGAATAACATTTTAAGTGTTATATTAATTTCAGAATGACAATCCCGAATCAACACAACTCTTGGAAAAGCCAGAAAATCACAATATAACTACCAATCATGGAAAATTATCAAGAAAAAGTAGCCGTAGTATATTTTCTAGTCAGTACCTTCGAAACGAGGATGACCCCTACCAGGCTGGTTACGAAATAACCGACCCAGGTACACCGATGATGATAAGGTCTAACGATGGATGGTATTCACAAAGCAGATCTCAACTTGGTTCAAGAGTTTCGTTGTATTCAAACAAGCTGAAATCAGGGCCAAATTCTTTGGGAGTCTCGAAGCGACCTTCGTATACTAATTTGATGGAGCATGGAAGGGAATCTAGAAAACGGGAAAGAAAATTGTCACAAAGTAAACCCATAATTAAAGAAGAAGTGGAAGATCCTAGTAATGATAGTAAAAAAGACGAAACAAAACCGTTGAACGGGACAGAGAAATATCCGAATGAGAAGGAAGTTCTGAAAAGTGCTGCAAAAAAACTAGCTGAATATGAACAGAAAGTAAAAGAAGAGCCAAAAGACGAAGTAGTCGAACAACAAACGGAAACGAAGCTTACTCTTTGGCGAAGGATATCTATATTTTTCGACTTTGAGCTGTTCAAAGATCCGATTTACGTAAACCTTATGCTGGGTATAACGGTGGCTAACTTTGCAGAATTAAATTTCTCAATTCTCACACCTATCGTTCTTGCGGAATTTAATTTTGGAAAATATCAAATTGCCACATTTATGTCGCTGCTTGGAGCCACTGATATTGTGGTTAGGTTCTTCATTCCATTTGTTGCAGATAGAATTGGGTGGAGTAATAAAACGTTTTTCTTGCTCGGGGTAATGAGCATGGCCTTTGGGCGAATAAGTAAGCATAAAATAAATATCAAAATTACAATTTAACAGTTACCTACATTGGGTACTTTCTTCACTGCAGCAATGAAGATTAACACTTACGTTACTTTGTTTTTCTAGTTTTAGTTCATACTCAGACCTACTATGTAGGCCTACTAGTAGCTGTGATAATTGGGGCAGGCAAAGCACTTAGAACAATCTTTATGGCATTGGTTATACCATCCTATGTACCACTGGAACGGTTACCAGCAGCTTCCGGTTTACAACTGGCAACTAGTGGATTACTTTTTATTATCCTGGGACCAATTGTGGGTAAGTTTCGTTGAAATAAACTGAAAAATACTAGTATTTTCTACATACTGCATCCTATAGAAGCAGCAA
This sequence comes from Rhagium mordax, assembly GCA_963680705.1. Taxonomy (NCBI): domain Eukaryota; kingdom Metazoa; phylum Arthropoda; class Insecta; order Coleoptera; family Cerambycidae; genus Rhagium; species Rhagium mordax. The sequence continues at coordinate 10,022,982 of OY796660.1, read as the reverse complement.
CCAAAATTATCCTTTACATAAACCATGTACCCTTTTATATAATCCTGGCTGGAATAGTAAAAAAATAAAAAGACTTCATACGTGATAATAAACCACACGTAACCAAACGTATGCAACCAGTTGTACTTTTATTTTTCCTGCACATGTAATACCACTGAGTGTATATATGGTTGCCTAACTATGTGGTCTATTACGATATGAAGACCTTTTATAATTTTATACAATTCCTACCGTGTGAAGTAAAATAGTGACTGATATTTTAGTCAAATAATTATTTTGGATAATTTCTAGGCTGGGTAAGAGAAGCTGTCCAGAATTATGTAGTTACCTTACATATTCTTAATATCTGTACTTATGCAACAGTAGTCGCATGGGTTACAGAATGGGTTATAACGAGGAAGAGAAGTGCGAAGAAGGAAAAGAATCTTCCGTTTAGTTAAAGTGTACCTGTGTAAAGGCTGTTAGATTAATTATTTTTGTTATAACTGAATATTTTTATTTAATTAACGTAAGAAGTCCTATATGGAGAATTTCGATACTATTTTAATAATTACAAGGATACGCAATATGCAATATTGTTAGATCATGCACTTTTTCCGCCCAAAATGGAGATTTATTCGAATTTGATTGATGCATTCACGTTCCATCGTATAAATAAGTAGAACTTCTCGTCAATGGTTTCTTTAAGATGTTTTCTTAACCGCCTCTCAAATTACCAAAGTAACTCCTGGAAAATCCTAGAATCTTGAGGTGCATTAGATAATTTTTTACGTAGTGAAATGTATGATTTTTTGTACGATGGAAGTGCATAATTCAAAATAAAAATTCATATTTTTGCTGTTTCTCTCACCTAAAAAATTAAGAAAAGGTCCCGAGGTAAAAAATCAAACTTCATGATTTTGCTATCAAAACTGTGAAAACCAAATCGGGGTCCTACAGATAATTGCACTTAAAAATTTCAAAGTAAGCAAATTATGTTTTTTTACCACACATGTTCATTTTAGGGGTGCCATAATTCTGACTTAAAAAGTGAATAGTTTTAAAGATTCTTATACATATTGAGAATTTTCTGTGTGGTTAAAAGATGGTGATAGTGGAGGTGGTATGATATCAAAATGCACGCTTCAAAAATATGATTTTTTATGATTTTTACCTAAATTGAAATCTTGACTTAACGCGTTTATTCTCACGCATAAACTACAAACATTTTACTAATTAAAACTCTTGACGTAATGATAAAGTGTGTATATGTATGTATGTATGTGATATTGAATTATATATAAACCATAGACTATATTTTATATGATAATTTGTATTTATACATATTTAGTATTATATAATCTAAGTATTGTTAATGAAGTGGGACATAATTGTCAAAGCTATATCAAGGGTCGTAGTACGAAAATTATAATTTTCCACTTCGTTAGCAAACAGACGATGTTGTTATTGTTTTCGAATAAAACATTATATACCTACTTAACCGGTTTTTATTTTACTTATACCTATACCAAAGAAAAAAGTAACGCGCATTCAATGCCGGATTTAAAGGAGGAACCGACTAAACCTTTCCATATCATATGCCACCCTAAATCCGGCATTGGGCGACTTACCAGCAATTCCTATTCTAAACTTACAAATATATATAACAAAATGGAAATCAAACACTTGTCGGTCAGGAGAATTCTCGGGAGAATTTCATAGCACTAATAACTAGAGACCGGATCTGAACTCTGAAGTAGTCATGACGTCAGAACCAGGATCGGCTCTAGCCGCTATGACCAATATAGTCATTTTCAAACACAACAATATCCTGCCTTGTCTTGTTATATTTAAGTGTATTCAGTCTCGGTGAATTTCGCAACATTCACACATATGGTGATTAGTTAGAGTAAAATATATTATGTTCTAAATTATCTACCAGTGTATTTTATTAAATATCCACTACTGATTAAATAAACCAGATGTTTCACTTAATACAACCCGCTATGTTAAGAGTGCCATGGTCTTGTGAAAGGCGTATACCAATCACAATTTGGCGCGTTTGATGAGGCGTGACAGAACTGGTTTCGTTTATAGCAACGGATTGATTAGACAGGTGTGTACTTAAGGAAAAACTGTCTAAAACCACTATATAATACTCTCAGAGCACTAAAAAACTAATTTAGAGTCACTTAAAACTACACCAGTTATGTATGTGTATGAGGTTACAAATTAAATGTTCTGCGTAGTAAAAATTCAAAAATATTCGCACACAAAGTAAACAGAAGCAAAACGCACTCATAAATATTCGAGGCCTCCTCTAGCATGTGGAGATCAGTACGCCACAGCGACCTTGAACCATGATACGTCTTAAGTGAAACATCTGCTTTGTTAATTATTCTACGTTTGTGCTCCAAAAGTCCAAAAATAAACTTTCAACATACGGAAATATCACCAAAGGACGCTCGTGGTTACAATCCAGATGGCATATTTCAAAAGCGTGCTTGAAGATTGTAAAGCCATTATTTCAAATTACGTTAATAATTGTTGCAAATCGGCCCAGCCGGTAATAAAATTCCTTGCAAAATAGGTTACTTGGTTACAGTCATAAAAGACCTTTACAACTGGTCATGAAAGGCAATTAATAAAATATAGTACCACAGGGACAGGGACGTGCGTTCAGTCCCGATTTGTTATTTCTAGTTCGGAAAGTTAAATGTTGGGTAAAGCGTAAACACGTGACATTCTAACCTAGTCTCGGAACGACGCCGACGCGCGACGGTGAGATTCGAAATACTCGGCTCGTCGTCGGAAGCCATGTTGTAGCTGGACGCGAGGTCGTCCACCTCTCCGCCACTTCGTAGTAACATACAAGAAGCGTGTATGTGTGTCGGCGATCGCAATGAAGGTGGAAGAATTGGATTTTCCGCGGTTACATAGACGTTGAACCGCATCGAGAGGAGTGTGACAGGCGTTCACGACAGCAGCTCGCCACGATGGAGTCTGAAGTCTGAGGACAGTCTCCTCGATTGGGGTTTTGGATTCGGTATTTATATGATTTTATGTGACTTATTACATATCCTACATGCAACAAACAGAGATGCTCGGCGAACTCTACCTGTATCCAAATGTCGTATCCGGTACTGGATTATGTTCTTCACCTAGGCGTTACATAGTGACTATAGTTTCCTGTGACAACCGATCTTAAGTGCCGTCAGGTCGCCATTCCTAAGCTATCGCAAGACCCAATTATTATGGTCAACCTTTAGCCTATTTCGAACCAAGTTATTTAAAATATAACGTATCACTGAAATCTCAAACATTTACTGATAATGAAATAAAATAGGATAATGAAATAAAATAGGATAAATTTAGGAAAAATGCGTGAAATGACGCAACCTAGGGCTGAGATGTCCCATACTGCTTTTTAGAATTAAAAATCTGATGGTTAGTGGTGTTTATTAACTGATACCTATTAAAAATGAAACAGACGTAACACTTTTGTGCCTTTCTTAAATAATAGATAAGTCTAAAAAATATCAAAAAATAGGTGTGTAAGCTCATTATCGCTTACTTGCATATTGTAACGTTGGGAGCGAGGTAATTTACTGAATATTAGTACAGTGCCAGTATGTAGGGCAAAGGAAAGAGAGCGTCATATAATAATTTAGTAATAAAATTTTTTTATAGCGTAAAATAACAGATTGACTGTACTATACAGTAACCGGCAGTTAAATACGGACGGCCACGTACGAATTTATGGCTAACTAGACATTTCATATTCACGGGTGCGACAGATTGAGTGCGCAACAATTTAAATAGCGGGGACGCGAGCGCCGGCGTCAGTAAGATCGCGATGCAAGTCGGTTTATTTCGCATGTAAACCCGACGCTGTGTCCGTAGTTGACTGCCGGTTACTGAATTGGTTATATATTAATTTACAGAAATAAAAATATAAATTTATACCAAGGTAACGTTACGTGTTTTACTTTGTATGCACTTCAAAATAAATTTATCAATTATCATGATTAGTAAATTAGATTTCTAGTTACGTCTTTATGGAAAGTGGGAAGTGCTTAAAATTATTGGGTTCTCTGTTTCTTATCTAAAAGTGGATAAAAGTCGAAACAATTAATAATTGTAAATGGAAATCTCATAAAGATCAAGTAGGTATTAAGTAAAAATAACACGTTGTTCGTTATTGCGTTATTAAATAATAATAATAATAATAATAATAATTTTATTTTTCACATCTATTTATAGGCCAGTATGCTTAAAATCCAAATCGGAAATAATTGCTACAAAAGGTTTTATTATTTTAATGGCTTTATTTGTTGCCCAATATGACTATCCTAAGTTTTCCCCCTCGGCGGAGTTGTGTTAAAGTGATGGGGGGTAAAAATGTACCCCCAAAATGGGTATTTTTTCGGTTTTATGGTTATATCCCGTAAAGGACTCACTATATCGAAAACATTGTCCCATTAAAAGTTGTAGGGCATTAAATTCTGCATTGAATGATACTAGATGCATATTTTTTGGACCACCCGTTCCTATACTAGTGCTCATCAAAATTGGACAAATTTTGCATATTTATGAAAAATGTTTTATTTGCACTATATGTACTAGTCTTGTACTTACCTGATATAAAGATGGAGGCAGGATAAAGAAACACAATTCTTAAAATCAATTATACTCGGGCCAAAAAGAGTAGTCAGTAGAGCCAGGGGCGTACGGATTTACGAATTTCATAAATTCCATAATTCGAACAAATGAAAGCGGATTGTGTTAATTATGCATGAGTATGAGTTACCATGTCTTAAATTTTAAATAATATGCTTACATCTGGCAACATTATCTCCACGAATAAGGTATAGCAACGCAGTTGAACAATGCACATCCTTTGCGTTGCAGCATATGTGACGCCACTGAATGCGCTATCTAAGCCCTCTCGACGACCTTTCCAATAGCCGAACAAATTATTGGGTATAAGGGCGGCACTTCAAGCATTTACTGTATTTGGTTGACTATACCAATTAAACATAATGACCTAGTTGTGGTTTTCATCTCTGGTAGGCGGAGAAAACTGGATATATTTCTCTGAATTATATGGGATTATATGGTAAAACGAGCTGCCGCTTCTGTATTCCATAACAGCTAAATCCTTTGAAGAATTGCCGGTGAGTTTTTGCTCTACTGACTACTCTTTTTGGCCCGAGTATAGTAATGATTATATTTCATAATAATAAAAATTGTAGTTAAAGGTATGAAAAAGAAAAGGGCAAAAAATAGGGAGCTACACAGATTTCACAGAAGTCGACGTTTGATTCTCGTTGGGCCACTCGGCTCTTCAAAGTCTGTAATTTCCGATACGGAGTCCGTCGCCCCATCACTCGGCTCCTGAAAGTCTGTAATTTTCGTCGCCCCATATATGCAGTCCAGGTCTTCGTCAACATCTGGTTCGTCAATTGCATCTGGTTGGAGGGAGTTAGTGCAGGAGTTCCCCTTGCAGTTGGCACAAATAAACGAGCAATTAATCCCAGCCTTCCGACACCCACAACCACCTGCACACCCCTTGTTGCATTTACAGAAAATTGTGGAGAGAAGAGACTGTGGAGCTGGTTTCTTGGATGTTGGAACGGGGTCAAGACCAAACTTTGAAGCCTGTCATCCCCAGAGGAGCGGATCCATCTGGTGTCCTAACCACATTTGTACTTGTAAGTAAGTTCTCAAGCAGGCTGCTTCGGATGTTGGTAGGGATGCCAGGTTGAATTTGGATTTCACTAGGGCTTTGGAAAACAGGTCGAATCGCAATTTATCTAAAGTATCTCCTGCCCTACCTTCGTAAAGGGGTTGTTAAAAATCGTAGGCCAACTCCGGCAATAGCTTCAGCTTGAGTGTCATACTCGAAGAAAGGTTTGATTTCTTCGAGAAGACATTTATTTTCGACCAACAGCTTGACCACCTTCTTCTTACCCTGCCTGAAGAGTGCTGAAGTTGTGTCACATCCACTTATGGCGTGGAAGAATATGAGTGGCCACTGGCCTTCTGATGTTGTCTGCCAGTTTGAAGCTGTTAAGACCAAATACTTTTGATGGGGTCGTTCCTCTTCCAAGTTTTAAAAAATATATGTTTGCTGATGGTGTGGCTAGAGCATTGAGCATAATGAGGAGGTCCGTATCCTCACCAACTACCACAACCTTCTCATGCTCCTGTGATACCTTAAGGGCCGTGGCAACAATCAGGTGGTCTGCATCTTCATTAGCTTGCTTTCCTGGGAAGTCTTCACCTTCAAGCCTCTCAGTAAGCAAGCTAATACGCCATGCTTTATTTCTGTCGTTGGAAAGGAATTGCTCCTGAGTCATGATCACCACCATTAACTCGGTAAAAATGACCTCAGGAGTAGTGTGTCTTTTGCTTCGGTGGAGGCGCTCAGCAGATTTAATGCTCTTGATGCCCAACGAGAATCAAACGTCGACGTCTGTGAAATCTGTGTAACTCCCTATTTTTTTTCTCCTTTTTCATACTTTTAACTACAATTTTTGTTATTATGAAATATAATCATTACTAATTGATTTTAAGAATTGTGTTTCTTTACCCTGCCTCCATCTTTATAACTAGTACATATAGTGCAAATAAAACATTTTTCATAAATATGCAAAATTTGTCCAACTTTGATGAGCACTAGTATGGGAACGGGTGGTCCAAAAAATATGCGCCTAGTATCATTCAATGCAGAATTTAATGACCTATAACTTTTAATAGGACAATATTTTCGATATAGTGAGTCCTTTACGAGATATAACCATAAAACCGAAAAAATACCCATTTTGGGGGTACATTTTTACCCCCCACCACTTTAACACAACTCCGCCGAGGGGGAAAACCTAGGATAGTCATATTGGGCAACAAATAAAGCCATTAAAACAATAAAACCTTTTGTAGCAATTATTTCCGATTCGTCTAATTTTTTGGTTTTACACTACTGGCCTATTACAGAAGTATAAACAATAAATATATGTATATTTTAGGAATGCCTCGTACATGCCCCTTTACTACATATTTTTTGCACATTAGGGTGGGGGTACGAGACCACAAGGTGAAATTCAGATTAATTAGTATTTATCTAATACGTCAGTGATTAAGACGTTGGTAGAAGTTCGGAAAAATCTAACGACGCGAGGTTTTTTCAAATTCATTTTATGAGTTTTTATTACAATTCTGTAGAATTTTAAGTAAGTTGGTTCATGTTTGTGTGCCATTATAAGTGGTATTTTCAGATCAAGACTTACTAGTGTAAAGACTACAGAGGTTATTCATTTTTGGAACTTATTGTTTCCAGATGAACTTAATGAGCAAATTGTAATTTATCAAACACTAGATACTAGATAAAATAACAACAATTATTGTTAGAAGCATCAACTTTTATTGGACTGCTTCATATGGTTGCATCAAAAAACGCCATCATCTAAATACAAATAACCTATATGGTCGGAAGATAGACCATTGCAAGCAATAAGATTTGATGAAACGGAGACAAGATGTGATAATTCTAAGATTTGTGGCACCCATAAAAATTTCGAGTTCGAAAAAAATCAAGCGCGCAAGATCTCGCGTTTCGAAATTGGGCGCGTGATCCCGCGGATTAATCATCATCCTATGAATTTGATATCAATAACTACAAACAATGTTTGGATTGCATTATTCAGTGTAATTTTAAAAGCAATTTTAGGCGGTTCGGTAAACAATACTGCCATGAAAGAAATTCCATCCACGAAAATATTCTTAAGAACGAATTCGGCAATCTCTTGAATATGATAATATAAGAGAAGTATGTATCAGTATCAGTATTTAGAAAACTGATTCTGATAAAACAAAAATACGGTTATTATTTTATCACTATCAGTGGAGATTATGTACTTCTAATATAGAAATACTACATTGATTATATTTATTTGTACTTAATAAGTTAATTCATTTTACAAAAAACATTGAAGGTGAATGATGTGCGTGTGATAGAAGTGACGATAGAAGTGACGTTAATTGTGTAGTAATATGACTATATGAAAAATAAACGAAGAACAGATTCCTAAATATTTTACGAAATGAAGAAAACAATATTAATTCCTCCTGATGGAGGATATGGTTGGGTAATTGTCTTTGCCAGTGCTCTTAATAATGTAAGTACCTATTAGAAATATCATAGTTTGGGAAATTTAATGTTGTAGTAATTTGATACAATCCACTTATTCCAAATTTAAAGAATTAATTAGTAAATATTTCGGAAAAAGGTACAATACAGTTACACCTAATATTGAGGTTATGCTCAAAGTTTAGCATGATGACTTGTCTAATTTTCAAAATAACGAATCATTGAAGTATTCTCATAAACTTTAGCTAATTATATATTGGATAATCATATCTACAATGATGCTTGTATATCAGGGTCAAAAATACATGACAACATAAATACTTAATTAGGTATTAAAGATTAGTATTGTAATGGGTATATATCGTCAAGTGCACTGGAAAACAATTTATTTGATTACGAAATATTTCGTCTAAATATTTTGTAAATATTTCTATGATAATTTGTCGGTAATTCTATGATTTAGATTTCGATGAGAACAATACTCCTGAATCTTCTACAGATTTATTTTTACCACCAACGTGTAAGATTATGGGACTCCCACAAATATAAATGTTGTCATGTTTTTTGGGTATTTCTTTCCAGATTATTTATCAGCATCCAAATTCTTAAACAGTTTGCTCTCAAACGGCCGTAGTCCTCTCTCTTTCACATGCAGCTTTTGAAACATCTTCGGATTTTAGTTGGCGGTTTAAAACAGGCAGTCCTATTCTTCCAAGACCAACTAAACGTTTTTCCTTTCCTTCGGCTGGAAGAGTGTTCGAGGTTTTTGCTGCACTCATTTCGTATATCAATTTTTTTTAATCTAGTATTTTTTAATGATTTTTGCACCACAACATGTAAGAAAAGTTTATCAGTAGGTGTTTTACTATGTCAGTGATAGTGATGTGATAGACGGTCAATGAAAGAGTCAAATTGCTTCAATAATTGATACTGATCCATTTGCATCTTTTATGCACCAATTTGAGAAATATGGAAGAGCAAGATTGAAGGATTGATAGTTTCAGTTTTTTAATAAGATGCCATTTGGGTGGTTGTCTTCTGGTTCGCACGACTTCTCATGTAGATTTGATCGCCCCGTTCTAATATATCTCTTCTCTCCTTTCCAATCATAAAACATTGTGCAGGACAGCGAAGCTGTGCGTTTCTTTTTATGTCTCCAAGCCCTACTTACACTTTATAATTTGCATGAGATAATCTGAAGCCAAAGTAACATCACATGACAGTTTGGAATTTTCCTTACGCATGGAATCAAACTCAGTTGGGTCTAAATAAGGCGCATCATTTATTAATGCAGGTTTTGAAATGCATGCCTGAAGGTGGACCACATTCTTCACAAATGCTTCAGTTGTCTTAAATTCCTCAACGGATGCGAAGTGGTGCCCGTTCAGATTAGGATTTTATTGTTTCAAATTGTGACACATTTTCGTATTCCTCGTACCAAGTGCATTTAAAGATCAAAATAAGTTTTGTCCAATAAATCCATGTGAAGAATCAATGTTTTCGATAGCTTTAAGCGCGTCTTTAGACATAGGTCTTTTCTACCATTACTTCAAGAGGCATTTACGCTGCCCTCGTGGTGCAATAGGTTTGTCCTTGAAAAACTAATACAAATTCTTTTCAACAAATAACTCAACAAAGGATGTTCTAAATTGCTAATACAAGTTTAGAAACACCCTGTATACTATCTCACGAAAGTAATGTGCTGGTCATATAATTTTTGCATACCGAATAAATACCTAATACTACTTTTTATATATCTTCCAGTTTTTTGTCATTCCACTACTACAAAATTTCGGAATGATATTCAAGGACACATTTACGCAATTAGGATTTACAGCAGCCCAAGGATCTCTCATTATAACTCTAAACTCTGCCTTTGGAATGTTGACAGGTTTGATAAATGGACCTTTGCTAAATAACTTTGGATACAGGAAAATCTCAGCACTTGGAGCAACAATGTTAACGGTTGGGGTGTTTTTGACAGCGTTTGCAGGGAGCTTTGCCGGATTTCTAGTTGCATACGGACTCATAGCATGTAAGAAAATTATTCCATTACGTATGCGTCCATTTCCGACTTCTATTTGTCGTAGACAAGTGACCCTTTGAATCGACCAATAATTGCGTATCTCCGATAATATTTAGCGTGGAATGCCTCATTTATTTCGATACATAGTCTACTTATTCATTTATATTACAGTCTGTTGAGTAGAAATCAAGTTATTGGCGGAAACTGGAATACTATCTCTTTTGGGATGTTCCAGTGTTATTTTTGTCAATATAACAGTTTTTACTGACCGAGTTACATTTTATACTTTATACCAAAAATCTTTACCGTCAACCTTTTATGACAAATTCTCAGTACATATATGAAGATATGAAAAATTAATTAGTCTCTAGACAACGCCATTACTCCAAACTAAACCTTAACCGCGACTCGTTATCGACGCAAGAACGACAGGTCTATACGAATAGTCGCTCTGAACATTATCTTCTGGTGTTGACTAAAAGGTGACTGGGGAGACGGTAACTCACCCGGTGATCACTAATCTTTATTGTTCTGAGGACTTTCCGTATGACTACTTATTATCTAGATCTTACTCCTTTATAATACAGTTGATCAGACACCTCAGTGTGCGGCCTTCTTTTGGCACTAGATCCGCTGCCACCTTTGGACACTGACCCACTCGCGACGTATATCCCGAATATTAATGGGCACTTAGAATATGCTTATTCACCAATTCTGATCTTACTTTTAATTTACTTTGCCAACCATACTTTCAATAAAACAAAATGATTCTCAAAACACTTAGTATCGATTTATTTACACATAAATGAATAAAGGAAATGATAATGAATAAAACAAAAATAATAACGGGTAATAGTTCCCAACAAAATGTGGAATCCTTACAATACAACAATATACAACTTATTAGTGACTTATCAACTAGTTGGCAATGGTTACAAATCGGATGTATAGCTTAACGGCTGGATAATATTTAGATGGGTTCGAAAATATCCCGCAAACCACGGTTACGCTATCTATCGCTAGGATTTCCAGAAAATAGACAACCGTTCTGGAATCACCGACTAGTGGAAAACAGACAAACGTCCACTAGTCTAATTTACAAAAATAATAAAGAACAAATAACTGACTCTACTGGCAATATGAAAACGGTCATGTGGACTTGACACAAACATATCAGAAATTACCGAATAAACACTTAGTTAAGATTATTATTATTTCTTACCAATGACACAAAAAAGAAAGATGTTTACAGCACAACGATTAAACGAAAAGTGATTTCTAAAAGTTTCAGGATTTAGCACATCAGGTTCGAACCATCGCCTGAGGGCTGTTGACTTGCGGGGGTTAGCTAAGTTAAAAAAATTGACCAATTGAGACCAGCTGTGTGCTTTGCCAAGCTGACGTGATGGAAAATTACTATCCTAGGGCAAGTGCCTTGGCCCCGTTAAATAAGTTTCCATACGCCTCATATTAATTAATTAACCTAATTATGAATACAACTCATATAAACTATTTCTATATAGCACCTGCATTCGCAACTTGAGCTAAGGGAAACCCATTCTTAAGATTCATTTACTATTGGGACAAAACCTAGCCCAGGTGCATATAGACTCTACCTAACTTATTTACATTGTCGATAATGGAATGTTTCAAGAATTAATTACCCCAGTTATGTTATTCAATTTACTCCGTAGATAGAGATATACCTTCAGGTATGATTGCTTAATTGAGCAGCTGCCCTACCCTATTAAATAATCTGCTCGCGTGGTAACTACCTGTCCGGCCGTTACTATGTATGCATAACCCAAGATAACTTTCGTTAACATTTAGCAGAAGCTCCCGGACTAATGGTCTTTCGGATACTCGCAATGTACCCCAAAACATGTGTTTGCAATTTACTGACCTAAGTAAGGGTTTCTAAAAGATCGTATTAGAAATGTTAAAAGTGCACGTTATAAATCAATCTGTACAGAGGGTTTTGGATTTGTTTCTGATTTATAAGTTTTTAAAGGAAGCAATAACACTTGTAGTTGACTTATTTATTATTTAAAGAATGACCCTCTTGTTAACTTTTACAAAAATATTCGAGCTATGGCTAAAAGTGTCTTTTCTGGGAAAAGTAAACGAACTGCTATTTCTTTAATGGTAATTACAGTTTAAAAATGAAAGACCTCTCATACTGAGTGTTATCTCCATCCCGCGTACTTGTAACGAGTTGTACATTTGTTACATCAACTTCAGGATAATTTTGATTTATTACAAAAACATGGAAACATTTGTAAGCTTAATGCTTAATATGAAACGAATATAATTCTATTATTGTAATGTTATAAGCGAAAAACAAAAAAATGCACGTTTAAGAGCATTTTTTAACACTCTAACTGATATTAATTTGTCTATCTTACGCCCAGAATACATTGCGTAATATAAATACGTAAGAATTTTATCCAAACGTTTTTTGTTTTCGTTTAACGAAATATTTTTAAATCATTTACTTTTCCAGCACTCGGTCTAGGATTAACGATGTCATCGTACAGTTTAGCAATCAACACATACTTCAAAGAGAGGAAAAGTAAAGCAATTGGCTTATCGATGGCCTTAACTGGGCTTGGGCCGATTGCAATGCCCCAAGTAATAAACCTACTAATGCAGTATCACACTATTCAGGGTGTTACGATAATACTGTCCGGTATTTGTGCTAACAGTTTCGTCGCTGCATGTCTCCTGCAGCCGGTCAAATATCATATGAAGAAGAAAGTTATTGAATGTGATGAACTCTCGAAGATCGAAGAAGAGCAAGAGGAGGAGGACGATGACGTTATTTTCGAAACGCCCCAAAGATTTCCACTAATGAGAAGTTGTAAGTAATGTTATGATCTTATCTTCATCATTCGCCTTTATAAACAAAATCACGTGTCAAATAGGACTTATTTTTTCAATATAAGATGCTAATCAAATATTAATAGATTCACAACCAGTACTGATATGAAACTGTTTAGATTCACTTATTAAGATTCTGGAGAATCCCGATTGATGGGGTGATCTGTGGAGGGATTGGTGGTGGTGGAAGGGATGTAAAATGTTATTCTTGCATTTAGTTCTAAAGCTATTGAGTAAATTTTCACCTCCTCCCCACAAACCACAACTGGAACTCTCCAAAATCCTAATAGGACTAACAAAATTTTCAGGTTATTTTTATTAAAATTTCCTTTTAGATTCGCAGGTGGAAAACGGGTCCAGCAGACATCACCGAAAGGACTCTGTGATATCTATAAATTATGAACAAGAAGCTGCAGGTATCTACGGAATTGATTCGGCTCTCGGAGGAAGTGTTCTATCTCTAGAATCACGTAAGTAAATATTTTATAATCAATCAACAGAAATAATGTTGCGATTAGATTAAATATATAGACCAATTTATGTGGTGGTGAGTTTATGAGATAGATCAGGAGCAAATTGTATTTCTGTTAAGTGAAAAACAACATTGGTTTACATAGGCACTACGATAAGTAGTTTGAATTCAGAGCCAAAACTGATTAACAACTAAGAAAAATATTTGACAGTATTTTCAGACCTAACCAAAGTCCTCGAGTCCTCGACAGTTCTTCTGGTACCACTCAATTAAACTTTAAACTCTACAATACGTTTTCCACTGTTTATTAAAAAGTAAGGCATATTTTTACTAATTTTTTATTAGAACTATTAAGGGTACGTTGGTGTACCTTGTTAGTTTGAAATAAAGATATTTTTTGAGAAAAATATAAAATTGAACTGAAATGAAAAAGTTGTGACCAAAAACAGTAAAAAATATTTTCTCCATTTCTCTCTCACTTACACTATGAACTTACTATGAAGGTATGAAACTGCAAATAATTCTCGACTATCACGAACAAAATATTGTTGTAGATATATCAATGTTTACTATCATCAATATAAAATGACTGTTATGTATTTCCGTTAAGAATAATCATCAATACTTATTATGACCCTGTGAAATGGCAAATAATTCTCGATTATCACGGATAAATATTGTAGATATACCAATGTTTATACTATCCAACCCTAATCCATATAAAATGAATGTAATGTATTTCTGACAAGAATGATTTTTGTTTGGACTCTCAAAGATAGACACTGAAACTAGTTCCAAATTTAAATCCTGTTTTAACGATAAGCGACTTCACTATGAGATCAATACAATTCAAATTAGCCTATATACATTTTTACAAGATCACTATTATGAAGTTATTTACAGAGGCTATATTATCTATAATTTGGAATTATTTGTTACCTATACATATCTAACCACTAGAGATAGTGAACGAACATTGTAACGTAAGATTAAAAAATATTCAATTCATGCAACGTAATTAAAAGGATTTGAAGATTCATCACATGCATATAGGTTTATCGCATTACAAAATCTGGGAACGATAGGACCCACTTACCGTTAATGTATTTTGTAAGCCATTTTATCTACTAATTTTAAAGATACATAATTAAATCATAGAAATATGTGCTTGCATTATCAGACATTGTCGTTAGATTAAAAATGTCCTAAATGAGCCACGTGTAAATGATATTTTGTAGTGGTGATGCCGTCACACAATAGTGCTATGCTATCTATAATTTATTAAAAATCTTAAATGTGAAATTTGTTTAATAGGCTGATATCGTTACCAATAAATCAAATGGATCGACGAATGTAAATACCAGATTTTTATTGGATTTTTACTTGTAATACCACTAGTACTATTATTTCGAAAATTATTCCGAGTCGAAGAGATAATTTTCTTAAAATTCGCGACCAAGAATTCGAATTGCATAAAAATCGTAAATCTGAATATTCCATAATTTTAATATTTTTTAAACGCCTTGTAAGATTAAATGATTATTGACATATTTAACAATACCTATGCGTAAGAAAGTGACGAATAAAAATTATACCATTAAACACCTGAGTGGAAAGTAACAGGTCGGTAATGAGAAAAATGTGATTTTTTCAAAAAAATCGCTGTATTTTTTGAAATATTGCAGATTTTGAAAAAGTGACCACCAAATTGGTTTTTGAAAATAGTCAGTAGATTACCCCTATATAATAAAATCAAATTTAAAACCGCTATTGTAAATAATTCTCGGTGATAATGAAATTTTCCATTTTTGAACACTGTACTTATACAATTAATTGCAAATGCTCATTCCAACAGACAAAACCGCTTAGTGTCAATAGAATTTGCAACAAAATGCTGAAAATCGCAACTCCATAATATTCCTCCCTGTAGAGATATCTTATTCCAAAATTTGAAGAAAAAATCCAAATATGAAGTTCAATTTTCCAGGATTGTATTTGATCTGAAATGGGAACTTTTACTTTTTGTTGAATTTAAATCTTCGCGCATAAAAAGATTTTAATGATACAAACATGGTAAAACAGTAAAAGGAAATTAATTAATAATAATTAGGTAACATTGAAATATATAATATCTTCGATGTTTTCCATATACATATACATAGCTAACCGTATGTCGAAGTTTTTCATGTATAATTTTAGAAGTTTTAACTTTACGTCATTTTTTTGATAATATATAGGTGTACTATCAAAAAAAGGTTTATATCATTCGAAGCGCTTAGGTATTGTGCATAAGTGATTAAAATTTCAGGACTGTAAGTTTAGCCGTTTTTGGTGGAGTAAAAAATAGTAATTAAGTCGCTGTTGTTTAGTTTTTAAATTTTAGTTATTAAATATTTTATTTCCTTAGAGTATTTTATTATTATTACATTAGGTTTTCATCTCCGAAATTGTATGAAAAAATTCAGTTGCGCACAGGTATCGGCATTTTTATCAGAAAAAAAAGTGTAAACGCACGCCACTGGATTAGTTTTGAAAAACTAATATCGCCAGTTGAGAGCGCCCTATGAAAAATATAAAACAACCAAATTTCATTGATACAACTGTTTTTTACAAAAAGATATTCAAATTCAACGAAAAATTTTCAACTTTAACACCTTGTATATAAAAAAATAAGGGTTATATAGCAAAATCCTGAGACACATCAATACTGTTTTTTCATGCTCTATTCACATATTAATTTTTTACCATACAACCTGACTCGCCCTGTATATACGGTAAAATAATACATAAGATAATAATGGAGAGTCTCGAAAGTGAAGATGATTTTTTATTCTATACCTCACCAGAAATATCAGATATAAAGCCAACTTTGTTAACAGTGAATCTTCTACGGGAAAAATCCAGACGGCAGTATGAACAATAGTGATGTGCAAAATATTTTGCAACCTAGTGTGCAAAATATTTTGCCCACGGAGTCATGGTAACGCAATGTCAATGAAAAAATGTCTCATTTTAGACACTGACGTTAATGCGCAAACATAGCCTTTTTTGACAGTTGTAGAAATAGTTATTAACGTCATAAGGCCGATATGTAGCAAATATCAGACAAGATTGAAGTTTGTAAAATCGAGGCGAAGCCGAGATTGTTCATTATTTTTCATTATATCATAAATACTTTAATATTTAATGATGATTTGTAAGCCGTGCCGATATTGGTGTTATATCAATGAAGAATAGAATAATGATAAATCATAATATCAGAATGGTATATAATGAAAAAAACTTTTTATTAATTTTCAGTTGCACCCAGGAGAAGAGCGTCCGTATCAGGTCGCCCAATTACAAAAACTGAGTGGTGGAAAAGTGAACCGTCAGTAAACTTGGAAAGCTCATACAACTTGTTTGAGGAAAAATCTAAGAAGGCGCCTGAAAACAATCCAAAATCGCCCCAAGCCGAGAACAACGTATACAACGAACTTACTGTTGAGAAGAAGAAACCAGAGAAACCCTTGTGGAAACGAGTTCTAATGAGTATAGTGGTATTCTTCGACCTAACACTACTGAAAGACCCAATCTATTGTAACATTATGCTTGGAATGTCGTTGGCGGTGTTTGCGGAAATAAATTTTTCTGTTTTAACGCCGTTTATATTACACGATTTTAAATTAACTACATCACAGATAGCAACGTTTCTGTCGTTTCTTGGTGTGGCTGATATCACCTTAAGATTCCTAGCACCGTATATCGGGGACCTCTTGAAGCAGCCACCGAGGGTTATGTATATGATAACATTATTAGCATTAATAACCACTAGATTCTGTAAGTATCACTCATCATTATTACCTTTATAGTTTATGTGTTAGCATAGCAGATAGTTGGTAACAGTCCGTATTGATTATCACACGTCTGCGTCTACACTTCGCCATTTACATACCAATTGGTACCTGATTGGTAATTCAAACTAAATTTAGATAAACTTGAATGGTCGGCCATATTCTTATAAATTTTTCATTATACAATTATTCTTTCAGCATTGTGTTTCTTTAGCCAATATGAATACCTCCTTGGAGTTGCTACAGCATTAGGCATGGCTAAAGGTATACGGTCCGTTTACATGTCCCTAGTTATACCGACGTACGTGCCACTTGAGAGATTAGCTGCAGCTTCCGGTATCCAAATGATGGTTAATGGCGTCTGCATTATAACAGGAGGTCCATTAATAGGTAAAATAAATTAATTATATTGTCAAAGGTTTGAATAAATAATGGAGGTGCCCTTATGGCATCTACATCCTAGGGTACCAGTACTAAGTGGATTTTTTTCTTTGGGTGCTTATTGTTCAAAACTGTTTTTAAAGATTCTAATTTAACTGTTAATATCTTTCTAAAATCTAAAATTTATATATGTTCTAGGTGTTGTCAGGGATTTAACCGGAAGTTATAGACCATGCATTGTAATAATGAACGCTGTGACATTTACAGCGTTTCTCATGTGGACTGTAGAAATTGTCATAAGGAGATTAAGAAATAGGAAAAATGATACAACACGAATATCACAAAGTAAAACATAAAATAGTACCTGTATTTTTAGTTATTATTTATAAAATAAAAATCTACTTAATTTTTCATTTTTGTTTTGTTTATATGTAACTATATTAATAATATTGTTGCTACATTTGTGGCTCTGGCTAGCACAATATATCCTTCGATATGCGTTCGACGAAATATAATTTTATTCTGGTTTTGATCACATCAAGTAGGTACATATCGATATGTCGCATATCGCATAGCGCTGTCCTCTGACGATGAAGACAATATTTCATCCGTATCATCATTGTCCCGCTCCAAATTCATTACGATTTCATCGATGGTGTCGTCCTGGGACGACGAAATCAATAATTTATGTTTTCTAAGATATACATCGCCATATTTAGGAAACTATATGCGCTATTGATCTAAATTTTTGGAAACAAAACGAACGAAAAAAGTTATTTTGAAAAATGTGATATTAATGAGTTTAGAGTACCCTGTATAATGTATTATTGGACATATTGACGTTTTCGTATTTTTTATATGAATTACATTGGAACAAAAATAATTTTAATATATTCGCAGCCATCTAGATTGACAACTAAAATTCGAATTAATTTTCTTGCAACCATGTATAAATTGTTCAAAATAGTATGAATGTATCCAAAATGTGATCTTTATTTAAAACATGTAAAAACATACAGGGTGGTGCATTTATAAAAGACTATTGGGGTTATTTCCGGTGATTACCCTTGAATATCTCGACCTATTTTGATCTAAACTGAAGGGAGTTATACATTTTTGAAATCAGCTCAAAAACCTGTCGAGAAATATATAGGGTATTCCATTTAAAAAAATACAACTTTTTTCCACCACCCTGTATGTATTGGTGCTAGGTAATTTTGAATATTATATTTGAAAAATTTGGAAAATGTCTGATAAGGCTACATTTTAAAATTTTAAAATATCTTCACAAATAAGGAAATAGAAGGGGGGAAAAATTAGAGTTGACACCCTGTACAGGGAGGCCCATTTTCGAGCCTCATCATTGGAATTTCGGAAACTGTAAGAGATACAGGGTCGGTTAAATTATGGCAAAGTTGCGCAATTTGATGCTTATCAAACTGCTGTGAAAATTCCGAATACTTTCGGAAATATCCGAAAAAAATCGAAATTTCATAAAATCTTTCTTATTTTTTCTAACGTTATTTGAAAGCAAATTTCAAAACGAATAACACTTCGTCATTGCCACTTTTTATCCTTTTTCAAGATGGTGCTGTCAAATTTGAAATCCGATGTTTCGTCGTCCAGAAATCATCAACTTATTTTTTTTTAAATACGGACCTGAATTTTTATTCTCCTAAAATGAAATTATCGGCGTAACATTTTGACTTCCTGACATCATGTGATCGAAAATGATTGACTGTGCCCCTCAATGGCAACAGCAACAATAGGAAAAGTGAAAAGTATTCGTACTCACTGTGCTCTTGAGGTCAAATGGCTTGTTCCTTGAACTATACAGTTAGATGGATTAAAATGTATAAGTAAATAGTAAATATTATCTATTCATTCTAGCTATTTCTTACAATAACAAATCGATTTAGTAACTCGTGATTAAACGTATTTTTGATGACTCACCCAGTATTTATATAATGGAATGAACCCTAATTGATAAAAAAATTAATGAATACTTAGATCCAAAACAAAGACAAGACTTGGTAGTTAAGCGCCATGTGGTTAACATATTACGATAAAGATAATTATTTCCTTCTAGAAACTAAGTAAACATCAGTAGTTGCTTTATTATTATGAATCAAATGTCTTCTTAAAATGTATTGTAATTCGCTCCCAGTATATGTTCTAATATTAATGTTTCTACTACTAAATATATTTGCAGAAAAAATTAATCTAGATACTTTAAATAATTATAGCAAATTTTTAAATTTCGGTGATAAAAAACTGCATAAGATAAATAAAAATGATTTGGAAAACGATATATTTAAATCGAAAATTGATGTGTTAGGGGAAGTGTTTAAGAAAAATATTGATATGCTCAAAACTTCTACGAAAATAGATATAGTGTTTTTGATAGACGCTTCCTCAAGTGTTGGGGAAAATAATTTTAGGAGTGAACTGAAATTCGTAAAAAAATTACTTAGTGATATCACTGTGGATTACAATCACACCAGGGTGGCTATAGTTACTTTTAGTTCCCCGAATAACATTGTAAGTATTTCAACTCTTATTATTTTCAGTTTTCAATTTTTTGATAAGTTTGCTGTTTGTAGAGTGTAAAATGAAAACGTCGACAAACATTGTCTTTATAGGCAAAAAGAAATAAAAGGCGTTGAAATTAAATAACAAACTAGGATTCCAATTATTATGTTATCGAAACCATAATTCTTTATTACTTTATAACAAAAATAAGGTATCGCACGGATCAATGCCTGTACAGGGTGATTCACTTTTCATGAGTACCTACACCCTCGTATCTCAGGAATTAAAAAAGGAATCAATATCAAATTTACGTGGGAAGTATATACTCAAAATGTGTTTGTCTTGACGCGATCAACTTTGATACTGCTCATTGGCGTGCGACCTTGTGGGAAAGAGTTCGAGTTTAAAAAAAAAAAAAACTATTAGCGATTTTTTTATAGAAATTTTGATTTTAGATTCGTATTCAGCATCATCAAAAACCCCCGTTTACCTAGTTTGAACAACATATTTCATTGGCTTAGGCCTTAGAGTAACAATTTTTCATGTTCTGCTGTTTTATTTCTTACAAACTTCTCGTTGTTATAGTTATCATTTATTAATATGACACTTTTCAACTGGCTGGAGGAAATAAAGGAACGAGACAACAATTTTTGAGTTTTTAAAATATTTTATTTTAAAAAAATGCGAGCTCAAATCTCTTAAAGTCGTGAAATATTTTGTTGTGTTGTAGGGTATTTAATGGTGCGTTTTATTATTCAATAAAATACAGGGTGTTCCATTTGAATTATCGGAGATTTTTAAAATTTCCTTTTATCATGTTTGGCAAGATTTTTTTCGCACCCTGTATATCACAGACCAATTTCTGATCAAAGAGTCGCTCACCAATGAGCAATATCAAAGCTGATAGCGTCAAAACAATCATATTTTGAGTATATACTTCCCACCTAAATTTGAAATTGATCCGATTTTCAATTCCTGAGATATGAGGGTGAATCACCCTGTATATGAACATATGATTTCCTTTAATGTCTATGAAAAAAAGTACATAAGAAAAAAGTGGCACATGAATATAATATAAAAATAAAATACATACTGTTTGTTAGAGGTATAATAAAAACTTACTTATGACGCAAAAAAGAGAGAATCCGGTTGTTGGGGTTGCTGACAAAATCACAATTAATTTTAAACATTGTAGGTTAAAAACGTTGATGAAATAAGCAAATCTTCAAAAGCACACAATAAATGTCTTTTACTAAACAAACAATTAAACAGCATAGCCTATAGTGGAGGGGATACGTTTACTATAGGAGCTTTTCAAATTGCAAAGGTAAGTTATTTTATTTTTTATTTTGAAATTTTTCTATACATTTATCGACGAGGCGAGCACACTTGTTCACACTGTCGTGTGCTTTCGCATAATGGTTGATCCGTTTGTTTATTCAACATCTTTCCAGTTAGGTTATAGTTTATAATAATCCGCGTAATAAATAGGAGTAATTACCTCGCCCTCCCTCCCTCCCAAGAAGTTTAAACGTGTATGAAAAGTGCATAATTAATTAATTTGACACGTCTCTCTCTATATGACCCCAACCATTGAGTAAAAAATAATAAAGAGTTGCAACTGTCAAGGTTTCGAGATTTTAGTATTGTATTTCTTTGCCAATAACTTCATGATTGTCATCAATTTTTAGTAATACGGGAAGGTATTTGTAATGTGGCTGTATAGCTCTTAAAATTGAAGACAATCATGAAGCTATTGGTGAAAAAATACAACACTAAAATCTCGAAACCTTGACAGTTGCGCCTCTTTATTATTTTTACTCAATGCCCTAACAATAACTTTGGATACGCCACTGTTACAATCTTTATCACTAAAGACAGTGGCGGACCAAGAGAGTAGCTTTAAGGGGATGGAATCCAAGGCCTCGGATGCTAAAGCCCCCCCCTCCGGATGATGAAACTATGTTATTAATTCCTTATTTTTATTTTCTTCGTTTATTTAAATGAAAAAAATTATATACTACAGCACACCTACATCTACATTTGGCAGGAGAATTTTATCTCCACTCCACCAGTTATAACAAATGTTAAGAGTTAAGAGTTTTTCGGATATTTCGTGTTCTAGAAACAAAAGCTACGTTCTAGTTTTTTCCCACAATGTATATTTTCTCTTATCTGTTTATTTTGTATTTAAAAATATTATATCCTTTAACTTAACATTTGACACAAATTTCCGTGAAAAACATATGTGTGGCTGATAATAGCTTCAAACACTTTAAATCAAATCAAATATAATCAAACTGTAGCAATTAATTTAAAACAAAATAATTTCAGGAAATATTTGATTCATCCAACAGAAATGATGCGAAGAAGGTACTGTTCCTAATTACTGACGGATATTCTAATGGGGGTGATCCTATACCTCTATCAGACGAACTGAAGAATAACCAAATCACCATTTTCACCATCGGAATAGAAAATGGAAATTATAAAGAATTATATGAATTATCTTCGGCACCTGGAGAATTTTATAGTTATTTATTAGATAGTTTTAATGAATTCGAAAGTTTGGCGAGACGAGCTCTACACGTAGGTTAGTTCATAAGTGCTAATCTTACATATAATAATATCAAGGAATCCAACAAACTAATTTTTGCAAAAATATTTGCATAAGCACTTACATAAATTATTCTTCTTAGATTTAAAAACTGGCGACTATATACCCTTAGGACTGAACAAACCATGTGATATTTTATGTGAAGAAGGCGACTGTTGCGACAGCAAAGCTCTTTGTACATGTGGAACTACCACAGGTCATTACGCTTGCGTTTGTCAACCTGGATACTATGGATCGGGACTTAAGAACACCTGCCTGCGTAAGTTAATTGTAATAAAATATATTTGAAACGTAATAACTATGTTTACAGCTTGTATACCGGGCACTTACTCAGATGGTCCGAATTTGTGTTTACCATGTCCGGACATTCACCATACTACCGTCATACCATCTCATGGAATCGAAAGTTGTAAGTGTAAAGAAGGATACAGAGCGACAAGAAACAATGGATGTAAAGGTAAATGTAATAGCTGTATAATTCATCATAAATTTTTCATTAAAATTTTTAGTACTTAAATGCCCAAAAATATCAACTCCAGAGCATGGGTATTTTGTGAAAAAGAGAGAATGTACAAATGTCCTTAACAGTGCTTGTGGTATAAGATGTGAGGTTGGATATACTTTGGTAGGAAGCAGTATTAGATTATGTCAGTTAAATGCCACCTGGAGCGGACACGAACCCACATGTGAAGGTACCGCAAAACAACTCCAATTTAAATTATACATTGAAAACTTATAACGTACAGGTACTTTTCTATTTTAGTAAAAATATGTACACAGCTACCAACTCCAAAGTACGGGAACATCAAATGTACCCAACCAGATATGGGAGTGGAGTTTGAGAAAAATGAAAAAAATTTGCCAGTGGATACGGTTTGCAGTTTTGATTGTGAAAAAGGGAAAATTCTGATCGGTTCAACACAAAGAACATGTTTGCCATTAGCCAGATGGGACGGTTTAAGAACCACATGCAAACGTAAATATTTTAACTCAAAATAAACTCCAATTTGTATATTTGCATGTTAAGACATAATTTTGAAGTATGCATAAGGGTTGGGCAATGAGTAAATATCTAAGGAGAGACGGTATTATAAAATTTGCATCGACGGAAATTGTACTTAGGTTGGTACGAAAGTAGTTTATCTAGGTGGGGGAAATAATCAGTGGCGTTTCCCACGGATAACACAACATTATTATAACATTAATTTAAGCCATTATTTCCTTTGCTGACGAGACTTCTTTGGGAACCTTTGGAAAAATTTGTAATTAGTAGTTATCACAAGATCGCAGTTTATACAACGACGAGTCTTATATTGTTTTATTTGCACACTATTATAATTTAACTAATATATATATATAAGTAGTTAAATTATAATTTTTTGATTTTATTTTATTTTCGACAAGCAAGACCACAAATTTAGGCTGAACTGCCACTGGACTTCAGAACAACAAATTGTAAACAATCCTGGTGGACCTATAATCTGCAAATTAATTATTGTTTAATACACTTCGCACATAAATTATGGAATAGGTAAAAAAATGAGTCAAGTTTATACATTCATATTTTTGTTAATATTGAAGCAATTTCAATAATTTTTTTATTGCGGATAGGTCATTTCTTCTGCAGTTTGATACCGTATGTTCGATTTAACTACGAGTTTTGTTATACAGGGAAACGCGAGAAGTATGAGGGCATGTAAATTCCCTAAAATTTCAAAATGATCTGTGGCAATTAGGAGCCTATGAAAATTTATTTTTATAAGTGTTTCGGTTACGGCCTCTCCTATTGTACTCACTGCGCCAAGCAATTTGCCAGACGGTTCTTGGTAAATAAAAAATTGGCAATTCTTTGAAATTTTTTTGTTGCATGTTAAGACCAATTGTGTTAGAAGCCTTCAAAAATGTCGATCAAATGTTCATTTCAGATTTAATTTTAAGTATGTCCAATCGATGCCAAACTGTAGTAAATGCCAGGGGAGGTAATAACCGTTATTAGTTTGCATTATTGCTTAGATTTTTGTTATTGCTACCGTTCTTTTTCCTGTTAAATACATTTATTAAGTTATTTTTATTCCAACTTGTATTATTAACCTCGATATTGGTTTCATAACTCTTTAATGAGAGGAGAATGAAACAAAATCCACTAAAATTATTGTTTTTTAACAGTTATTGGCAACAGAACAATTTTCAAAGAATTGCCAATTTTTTATTTACCAAGAACCGTATGGCAAATTGCTTGGCGCAGGGAGTACAATAGAATAGGCCGTAACTGAAACACTTATAAAAATAAATTTTCATAGGCTCCTAATTGCCACAGATCAAATTGACATTTTAGGGAATTTACATGCCCTCATACTTTTCGCGTTTCCCTGTATAACAAAACTCGTAGTTAAATCGAACATACGGTATTAAACTGCAGAAGAAATGACCTATCCGCAGTAAAAAAATTATTGAAATTGCTTCAATATTAACAAAAATATGAATGTATAAACTTGACTCATTTTTTTACCTATTCCATAATTTATGTGCGAAGTGTATTTTTAAACACTCCAACACAATGAAAATATTACTAACAGTTGGTTTATTTAGTTATAATAATATTTATTTACTTACCGATGAAAAGTAATGCCACTTTCCTTTGCAATGTGCGATAAACCACACGATATGCAACTAACCATAATAAAGCCGTTTTATATGTCCAAATTCTCTTAAATCCGCACAAAATACGCACACACGAATAAATATAATCCATTTAACCCAAAAGCCAAACTCAACAATAAGTTTTGCATAAGATGCTGACACCACAGACAGAACAGGTTACGTTTCTAACACTTCAAAACACAAAACTGACGTGCAAAAAGTGGTTTATATCAAATACCTATGGCCAATTGAGAATCCGTCGTTCGAATTATTGCCCCCACCACCGATAGTTTATCTCCTAGATATTTACTTATTGGGGTTGGGGCATAAATTGATCTTAAAAGATGCAATTAACACCCTGTATATCGAAAATGATTAAGCTATTAAAAACATGTATGACAAAGTCCAAATATTTTTCCTTCTACTGTTTTCGTCTCCATGCATGCATGAGGTGTAAAATTTTGAAAACTTGTTAGAAATAGTTCATAAAAGTAAACTAAGTCATCTCACATTTAACAAATGTATATATATGGTATCACCAATTACATATATGCAATGTGTTTTTAGCAATAAAATGTAATAAACTACCGCAAATCAAGTTTGCGAAAATCGAACCAATTTCTTGTAGCATTGGCAAACAGGAATTAGGGAAAAAATGTAAAATAATCTGTAATGAAGGGTTTAAAATTGGAGGACCAGCAGAGAAACAATGTATCGGAGGTCGAGGTACTTGGGACAGTAAATTCGAGGATACAACCTGTACAGGTAGTATATCTTTGCTAAAATGAAAACTCTGAAGATCTTATTATATTACATTATATTTGATTATTGAATATCACCAAAATCAGTTAAATTCAACCTAGTAAATATTTTAAATCATATGATTGTCAAAAGAAAAGATAGCTTCCAGGGGTGGATTGGCAACGGTGAAGTGGACCGGGATTTGTCTTTCCATCAGCAGCCTCACATCTAAAAAAATTAAAATAGTGGCGCCATTATATACTCTTATAATACTAGGCATTTGCCCGGTGTCCCGACGGCCTTATCCGCCCCTGTAGCTTCAAAACATTCACAATGATATTACACTGATTTTTACATAAAGATGTAATGTAAAGATGACATACCAACTTTTAAAAATGATATTTGTGATTTTTTAAAAAGAATAACGATTATGATTCATTTGTGACATTTTAGATATAACTCCTCCGCAGATAAACTGCCCCGAGAATGTAACTACGGATACGTTACCAGGAAAAAAATATGGTCACGCCTTATGGACAAATCCAAATGCGACTGGTACGATTATTCTAATTTTTGGCATATTTTTTATTTCTCAAAATAAACACAATTTAAGAGACCAGGTGCAAACACTATCAATTTATTATTTTAGATAACTCTAATCTGGAGGTGAATGTTTGGATGAAACCTTCTATAAAGAACATACCCGAATTCAAATTTCAAATTGGCAAAACAGCAGTAACCTACTTTGCTCAAGATGCATTTCAGAATAGAGCAAAATGTACATTTTATGTTACAGTGAATGGTAGTGCACGACAAGGTTTGGCTAATATATGTATAATAAATCGTAATTTTTAGATAGCGAATTTCCAACGATAGAAAACTGCGTCAACCCACCTACATTTTTGACAAGTGAAGTAGGTGGAGCAAATATTAGCTGGGATGAGCCTAATATCTATGACAATTCCCAAAAAGTTACGGTAAGTATATTCATGGTTGAGTGTGATTTGATATTTATTTAAAATGGAGCAGTTCACAGAGTTCACAGTCAATAAATAAAAATGTAGGTAACAAAGTACTCAGCGAACAAAAGTCCCGACCTGCATTGAATTACGCCTACAAATTCAAATTGGTAGCCAAGTTTATTATTTGTCTTTTCTTTACCAAACACAGACCGGTTTCGAACTTATTATGTTCTCGTCAGTGTGCCATAGGTAATCGAAAGGACAAATAATAAAGGCAAACCATACTAGTCTTTATGACAGACAGCAAATTAATAATGATGTTCACTGAGTACTTTGTTACCTACATTTTTATTTATTATAATTTAGTCCACTTGGGCTAGAGGTCGCCTGCTCTAAAAGGTACTTTAGTAGAGTCGCTATTTGTCACAGAGACATTGTATGTGTTGACAAGTAGTAGCAACTGACCACCAGAGGGATACACTTATCCCCCATCATTATTAGTTCATAGTCAATAATTATTTTATAAAAGTAGGAAATATTTTTTTTATATACACGGCATTATTTCCTGTTTTTGTTATTATGATTTAGACACTGTTACAAGTTTATTAAACAGTAAGAGCAACATAATTACGGCAATTCTAAAGATTTGTATTTGATAAAAGTTATTTATCCAGACCCATTTCTTGTAAAGAAGTTTAATGGTGAAAAGGCTTATTAAAATCATTACTAATTATCCAAGTTGTACTGAATAAAAAAAATTTGAATAGGTAAACAAAACTCATGAGTATGGATTTTTCAAAATGGGTACAACAGCTGTAACGTATACTGCCGTCGACGAATCAGGGAACAAAAATGTTTGCAAAATGAACATTACTGTGGAAGGTATGATTATAGAATTTTTATTACATAACTTAGTGATATTCAGAAGACACTAATCTTTTTTTGTAGAGTCATTTTGTGAGGCTCTCCCAGATCCAAGTTATGGCCATAGTGAATGCCTTAACCAAGATGATGGTGTTCAGTGCGTGATTACATGTGAGGAAGGGTATGCCATTCCTATAGCAGAAATAACAAATTCGGCAGGTAAGAACGTAATCTTGTATTTCTAAAATAGTGCATTGATTATTGATATTCTAATGTGTGGAACAAATCTACATATCTTCCCCATTTACAATCTCATATGCCGTTTATGCTGAATACTGCCATAAAAAATAAAACCTAATTTTTAAAACAGGAAATAGCACAAACTTTATCTGCAATCATACCGACCCAATATGGTTCAACCAAGAAGGGCTTGTGTATCCAGAATGTACAGGTAATTCACTAACGTAATTTATTGTTTATATGTTCTATTGCACCTTTTGTTAAATTTCAGTAACCAAAGTTCCAGACGAGATAGTTCAAAGTGGCGAAATCAACATAATACCAGAACCAGAGAGTAACATATGTAATGACACAGAAAAATTCAAGGAGGTAAAGTAACAAAGGGTACCTACACATGAAAAAAGTTTGCAATATCAAATTAGCAGTTACTACTGAATTAAAGCAATTTTTATTTTGTTCTTTTTTTTATCTATATTATTTTATCTCTATTATTTTAATACTGAAAATTATTCTGTTTTAAGTTGAACAACGATATTGAATCTTCTCTTAATAATGACATTTGTATTGGGAACTGCACGGTAGATATACAGTCAGAGTGCCAAACTGAACAAGAAGAAGAAGCGAGTAACAAAATATTGAGAAAAAGAAACGCTAACTTTCAAGAAGTGCCTCATAAAAACAAAAATAGGAAACAGAAAAAGAAATTGAACGTAAAATTCCAAGTACGTGGAAAATATGTTAACGGAACGTCAAATGAATTTCGAGGTTTAAAGTTACGCAATGGTTACAATATTACCGTTCATTATAATAAACTGAAATTTTTATGTCCTGTTGGATTTGTTCCAAGGAAGAACAGATGTGGTAAGTTGTTACATTTAATATTACGTTTCGTTTATTCTAATCATAAATCAATAAAATTTTATATCAAAGATACAGAACCTTCGTAATGATCGTAAACCACATAATTAGAACTAAGCAACCTGGTATACATATTGTTCTTTCTGCATATGTAATACCATTATTTAGGTTTTATACAAGAATAATAATAACAAAAATATCCAATTTGATATATATTTATAATTTATATTGATGTGTTCTACTGCTGAACATACAAATATATAAAAAATATTTAACTTACCACAAAATTCATAGTTTATAGCTCTTATTCAAAAAAGATATCTCCAAGAAAAAATTATTTGATTTGTCACGGTGATTTTTATATACAGGATGTTCCACTTATCATGCTCACCATCATGGGTATCTTGGAAACGGTAATAGATACAAGGTAGGTTAAATTACACCAAATGTAGAGCTTATCAAGGTTTACTATTATGTGCAAAAATATTTTAGTAAAATCAACTCGTTTTTTTTGTTTCATAGGTAAAAACTGATTTTTGTGATTTTCATTTTTTCTTTATAACTTCTTTATTTATGAAAATATTTTAATGCGGTTTAGTCTTTCTTCAAGCAAAAATTTTTTTATTTTATTTGGAACTTATTAACACACATTTTACCGTGTATTTTGTATTAAATTGGTATTTTTTAAAATCTGCATATCATAATTTAAAAACCATTCGATTTAGAGAAAAAGTGTTAATAATATCAAAAATTGTTTGTTTTATTATTGTCTACATTTCTTATTTGAAACTTTTTTCCTATCTGCAACGGTAAAAAAATTCTATACAAAAATCTGAAAATTAACCCCATTTTTCAATATGGCGGGCGTAGCATAGCTTCGATTTTAGGAGACTTTTAGTATA
Organism: Rhagium mordax; assembly: GCA_963680705.1. NCBI lineage: Eukaryota > Metazoa > Arthropoda > Insecta > Coleoptera > Cerambycidae > Rhagium > Rhagium mordax. The sequence continues at coordinate 9,992,906 of OY796660.1, read as the reverse complement.
TTCAATAAGATGGTAACTGCAACATCTCCACCAAATTCCTTGCTTTGTACTAATTTTTTCAAGATTTGTATACTTTTAGGCTTATTTTTCTTGCACTAATAATACCTACAAATATCTTTTTAGTTCAATGTCCAAAAGGAACATTTCACAACATAACAAGAAATAAATGCCAAAGTTGCCAATTTGGATACTATAACGAGAAGTTAGGACAAACAAAATGTTTATCTTGTCCCTTGCATCATTCTACGAGAAAGTTGCATTCAAAAAAGGCAGATGATTGTAAAGGTACTTATTTGCTATTATTAAATATATTTTGTTCAATCAAGATTAAATAAGCCTTCAATATTTCAAACATAAATGGAATAATCTGTTTTTAATACTCATCACACGTTTTTTATGTTTAGAGGAGTGTCCTCCTGGCACCCACGCAAAAAAGAAGCGCATGAAATATTCAAAACATCACCCTAATATAACGATAGAAAGAACGACATTGAAACCTTATTGCCGTTCTTGTGGTGTGGGATTCTATCAACCAGAATATGGACAGCTGAACTGTTTGGCTTGTCCCAGTGGTTATACAACTACTGGTACACATTCCACAAGTCTCAGTCAATGTATTCCAACGGCCGAGCAAATTTGCAAATCCAATGAGGTGTGCAATAATGGGACTTGCATTATTAGTAACGATTATCAGTACACTTGCAACTGCTTTGAGCATTTTATAGGTAAGATACAAAAACAGAAAACTCAACTGAATTTAAACTAACCGAAATTTTAGGTACAAATTGTGAAAAACTAGTCAACGATTGCGTGTCACAGCCATGTCTTAATGGCGGTTCATGCAATTATTTAAAAGACGGTTATGAATGTATATGTAAAGATGGTTTTGCTGGAAAATTCTGTGAGGAGACAACTGTCTGGTGTAATATGACATGTCTAAATAACGGCACATGTATTGAAAACGATGCAGATGAGTTTATGTGCTTATGCCCGTTAGGTAATACTAACAAAAAAAATAAAATAAAATAAAATGGTCAACCTAATAAAGGATGTATACATGTGTTTATTTAATTTGTATCAACACAAATATTGTCCTTAACGCTTCGATATACAATTTTTTAGGTTATGGGGGAGATTATTGTGAAATAAATATTAAATATTGCAGCGAAGCCATATGCGAGAACAATGGTACTTGTGTAGAAGATTTAAATACGTTTAGATGTCATTGTGCAAATGGATTTATCGGAAGACGTTGTAATATACTTCCTTGTGACTATAAACCATGTCACGGTCATACTATTTGTATAAATATTAACGAAGCAAATGCTACGAAAGAAAGTTATAGGTAACAATAATAATAAGAGTATATAAAAAAATAACAATATTGTGATTATTTTTTAATATTGATTATGATAGTAAAACGCGATTACCGCATACTCCAACATTTATATTAGTAGTTAACATATTCTTTGCAGAAGAGTATATTGCGTTTATCAACATTTTTAATACCAGGAGTTGAGTAAATGGTCCACTCTACGCTGTGTCAGCTAGAAATCTACTACTTAAAAAAAAAAAAATTGTATAATGTCCATCATTAGTTTATTGTATTTCAGATGTATTTGCCCTGAAGGATACACAGGGAAAGAATGCACAGAAGAGATTAACTACTGCGAGAGCTCACCTTGCTTAAATGGTGGTTCTTGTAGCAGCAACGTAAGCACATACTCATGCAGTTGTTCCAGTTTGTTTTACGGACAAAAATGTGAATATAAGAGGAACACCAAATATTTATTACATTTTCAAAGTTATGACACAAACGATTACGTAAAAATCAATGGGTTTACTGACAATCTTACAGAGGTAAAGAGTAGAATGAATTTAACAGCATACCAAAATTTATCGCTTACTTGGAATTTTATGGTAAATAATGTTTTAGATTACAGCATGTCTATGGATGCAAACCTTGGATAGTTTCAACTACGGTACTTTACTTTCATATGCTACCAGATACATCGATAATGCATTTACTTTGACAGACTATACAGGGTAAGTTCATTCTTTTATATTGTAATTTTTGCATAATTTAGTAACGCAAAAAAGAAAATTTCTTAGGACTTGATTTGTATTTGTGGATCTCAATTTGGTATCTAGGTTTCGGCACCATCAACTTTATCAACAACCTCAAATAACAATGTCTTTTTTGCAACGTGCTTCATTACGTACAACAGGATTCATTTTTTATACAGGGTGATTCATAAGGAATGGGTAATGTTTTACCTACAGATTCTATAGCGTAAAATATTAATTTTTTGCTTGATAACTGTGGGTCTAATACTAATTCTTACTGAGATACAGGGTGTTAAAGTTATAAAAATAATTCAGTAATGTTATATTTCAGTAATTTTTTCACACATAACCATAAAACTCGGTACAATTCAGTATCACATAGAGGGCGCTACGTAAGCTCTTGGTTTAATAGAATCCGTCATAACCTTTTTGTACTTTCGTTTATTTATAATTCTATTGCAAATTTTTTATTTAACCATTAACATTAACATTAACAAAAAAGGGATACTTGTTTTGTCTCCAAAAAATGCACCCCTATAGAGATAATTACATTTTTAAAAATCTTGCGCACCCATAATTTTAAAGAAACATCCTGATTAATTAAGTGGTAAGTGCTAAAAATGTTTTACAAAGTGTGCTATGGAAATAAGTGAAACCTACTGACCTATTAGATGTATGTATTTACTATCTGTCAAATAAAACATTACCGAATTATTTTTATAACTTTAACACCCTGTATCTCGGTAAGTATTAATATTTGACCCCGTTATTAAGCAAAAAAATTAATATTTTCCGCTATAGAATCTGCAGGTAAAATATTACCCATTCTTTATGAATCACCCTGTATAGATTATATAAGAAAATTTTCGAGAAAAGTTGATTCGTTAATAATTTTATTGGTAGAATACATGAATACAATCATGCAGCCAACAGCAAAATTGTTAAAATTAGAATCGATGTTTTTAACTTCAACTTAATATTATTATAAAAAAAAACCTTTTTCCTTTTTTAAGTGTAGAAATGCTTATAGTTTATAGTAATTAGCACCCATAGTTGAGGTATAAATTAGTAAAATCATTTTTAGTTTGGTTCTCTATATTAATAACGACTACATAGTAACAGACGTGTTATTGAATGATGGGTATTGGCATCATGTTTGTACAACGTGGCGAAGCAGGAATGGTTCATATAAAGTTTACATTGATGGAAAAGTTATAAAAAGTGGAATTGGGTTAGCAACAGATACATATATACAAGGTAAATATGTATTTCAATTAATGCAGTAAATGTCTATATAAATTGATTGTATATATACGTTTTAAAATATTTAGTGAAATTTAAAAAAATAGGGGCCAATTAAAACTTATAAATTGTGCAATCTCATGCAATAATTTTCAATTCAATTATTTTTAATTATGAAGCGTTGAGTTAAAAGTTTAATTAAATCAATAATAATTGATACTAATGTAATAAATAAATGTAGTAAATCATTTTTTACCTTTGATTATAATGAGATGTTTCCAGCTGAGGTTACGTTATTTTGGTTTTTGAAGTTAAACATTTTTAAAGAAAAAATAATATCTCTCGATATTTCCATTTGGGAATTTTTAAAACGTGATTTTAGCTATGTTAGTTTTATATTTTATAGAATTAGTATTTGCTCTTATTCTAAATTGTTTCAGGTTATGGCAATCTAATAATAGGTCAAGAACAGGATATTATTGGCGGAAGATTTAGTCAATCCGAATCTTTTGTTGGAAAAATGGCATATATAGACATTTGGTCTAAATTTCTTACAGATGATGACATACTGACTCATTTCAATGACTGCAACGAATCATTTTTCGGAAATTTATACGCTTGGCCACAAATGCAAGACTTCATTAAAGGTGGTGTTCAAGTATGTATAAATAAACAGCAGATTTTTAAACAAATTAAAAATAGTTTAATTTTTGTCAATTTATTATAATATGATTTTAAACGTCAGAATGTGTCTTCTTATAAATTGGCCTAAGGAGGACTTAACAGGCGACATTTCACATAGCCATCTAAGGTTTTAAAAATAAAATTGTCCATCAACTAGTTTGAACAGTTTGAATTTGAATAGAACTCTTGAATTATTCTCAGTTGCAAAATATCTAGGAACTTGTTTAATAATTTTTGCATATAGATACTGTATATTGCCTTTACTGTAGATACCGTCATAACAAACAAGATCAATTTAGTCTATTTTTTTATGCCTTTACATTTCAGATCACAAATTCATCATTTTGTAATAAATGCGAAGAGCCCAGACCTTTATTTAATGGAGTCATAGATATTCTAGACAATATTGCATACTATTCTTGCTACTCGGGATTTCAATTAAATACTAACAAATTTGCCAATGGAAGAAAGTGCACTAAGGCGTCAATATGGGAAGGATTTTATGAACCGTACTGCAAAAGTAAGTAATTAATATCTACAACAGTGTTTAAAAAAAATTTTGAAACTTCAAGCATATAAAACATTCCAAGTTAAATTTATGATATGAAAGATGAAAAAACTAGAAATATACAAATTTAAAAATAGGCAACGAGATATACACTTTGTTTTATCTTCAGGTTGCCTAACTCTGGTCAGTGGATTCCTTTTTATATCTTGATTTTGGTTAGTTAAAAATTTGCGATTAATCGACTAAACTTTTAAAATTATTTTAGAGGTTTACTGTGGGTATCCGGGGTACGTAAAAAATGCCTACCAGGTAGGAAACGATTACTTCTATCGGGATAAAATTACATACAACTGCCATGACGGTTTCAATCAGGTTGGGAACAGCACGATTATTTGTCAAGAAAATGGAAAATGGTTTCCTGATAAACCTCAATGTTTAGGTAAGATAATTACATATATAGTTTGTTTTAATATTGAATGCTTAATATAACATTTGATTTTAGGTGTTCAATGTACGGCATTTAAGCAGCCCAATAACAGCGACATTCATATTTTAGCTGAACAAAGTTACGAGGATTTTGTAGAAAACATTACCAAACTTGATATAGCCACTCAAATTGAAATCGTATGTAAAGAAAATGCCAATATCAGTGGAGAAAATATTATAACCTGTTTAGAAAATGGTACATGGGATTCTGAACCACCACAATGCATTTTAAAAGAGGATCATAAACAGACAAAACCAAAATTAGACTGTTCCATAGAACAGATTCCACAAGCACCTAATAATGGTTATGTTACCCTGGAGTCGTTATATGCGGTTGGCAATGGTACCAGTACTATTGTTGAATACCGATGCAGGCCTGGATATAAACTGCATGGGAATAACGTAACCACTTGTATTATTGACGGCTACTGGACTGAGCCCAACATATCATGTGATGGTATGTCTCTAAAAGTATTTAGGTACATAGGCAGAACCTTCTTAGTCGATAAATCTTTGTACAACAGCATTTACTTTAATTTCGGATGCTACACTTCAATATAGAACAATTGCTCATGTATCCAATTTTTAGGAATGGGATTTAAACCAACCTAAATAGTTACGACCATAATGTCCATACTTTCCCAAAGTAATAGTATTATGTTTAATAAAAATACACTCACAGGCAAAATAATCGATCCACGCAAATTTTCGACGAATTTCAATCGCAAATAACTTTTTTATTTGACGTTGGATTTAAACGAATTTTGAAGAATATTGTAGACAAATTAATGGAGAATCGCTCACATTTTAAAAATTTACAAAAAAATATACGTACGTTTATAATATACAGGGTTAAACAGAAAGATGTTTTTTACCATAAGTTTAAGACACTCTGTGGAGTGGCGAAGCAGTAAATTGTTCTAAATTAAGTTTTAATTATCAAGTCTCATCTATTCTTAACATTTTTGTTTTTGGCTCATCTTACGAAGATCTAAGATTGCTATAGAGGACTGACAGTTTTGTTGACAGTTTTTGTTGACAGTTTCTTTGTAAATGAATGTGTTACTTCTGAGGTGTCTTCTTACTTTTAAAAATGGATGTCTCCGACTGATGTTGCCAGAGCCATTGCTATAATCTATAATCCAGGATGGACGGTCACAGTATTACGTGTCAAGAGTTTTAAACGTCACAAGAAGTAAAGTACAAAGGGCTGTAAATTGGTTTAATCAACATGGCGAGTACAATAGAAGGAGTCAATGTGGCAGGAAGAGGTGTACGAATGAACGAGATCTCGTTCATTCGTACACCTCTGACCGTGACCGTCCATCCTGGATTAAAGCAATGGCTCTGGCAACATCAGTCGGAGACATCCATTTTTAAAAGTAAGAAGACACCTCAGAAGTAACACATTCATTTACAAAGAAACTGTCAACAAAAACTGTCAACAAAACTGTCAGTCTCTATAGCAACCTTAGTTCTTCGTACAATGAAATTATTGGAAATTGCAATGTTTTTTTAAAAAATCCATATTTTCCACAAAAATAAAGATATCGAGGTGAACCAAAAACAAAAATGTTAAGAATAGACGAGACTTGATAATTAAAACTTAATTTAGAACAATTTACTGTTTCGCCACTCCACAGAGTGTCTTAAACTTATGGTAAAAAACATATTTCTGTTTAACCCTGTATATTATAAACGTACGTATATTTTTTTGGAAATTTTTAAAATGGGAGCGATTCTTCATTAATTTGTCTACAATATTCTTCAAAATTCGTTTAAATCCAACATCAAATAAAAAAGTTATTTGCGATTGAAATTCGTCGAAAATTTGCGTGGATCGATTATTTTGCCTGTGAGTGTATAAGTGCTTAGCAACTTTCTTTTGCTCTGTAACCAGTGGTGTAGTCGCAAAATTTGCTGAGCCGGAACGCAATAATAAAATAATTATTGTCAGGTCCAATATTTGTCTTTATTTTTAAAATTATTTTGTTACTAAAAAGCAGTGCCGGAACGCCTTTCCGGCGCGTTGGGGCTCCACTACACCACTGTCTGTAACGTTATTACTGTTGATTGTTACTTTACCGTATATCCTTTCTACCATGAACAGAGCTATGAAATTCATAGGCTAGTCATATTTTCCCCAATTCTTAGTATCCTGAGACCTATACGATCATAACGCCCTCACCAATAATAATAAAAAAGAAAAAATCGTCCAATTGTCACACGTGATAAAAAATAAGTGAATATTGCCGTTCATATTAATCACCTACTCGCTTTTCAGCAATAATATGTAAGGAACCTCCGTTACGAATAAAAAATATGCAGCTTAAACATGAAGCGTTAATCAAGGATATATATCATTTTGGTAATATGCTTTCATTTGAATGCGAGGATGGTTACAATATGTTTGGAAATAGCATAATTAGGTGTATGCCTAATGGCAGGTGGTCAAGAATGCAGGGGAGGTGTATCAGTAAGTATTTGGAAAAAAAATTATTAAACGATTAAACTGCAATTTTAGTGCATATTGCTATATACCGGGTGCCACAGGATAGTGGCTCACCCCTATATTTCCTTTATTTTTTAACTTATCCATATGAAATTTGGGGGGCATAAACTACCGTTTAAAATGTATTTCTGCACATTACAAACACTATGGTACCACTTCCGGTTTATCCGGAAATTACCTCAACTTTCGATTTTCAAATGGAACACCCTGCATATTTTTATATATTTGGATGCAAGGCAACATTCTGCATACACCATGTAAGTTTCGCGAATTTGTGAGCCGATGTTCAATTTTTTCAAGCATCTTAAGAAATCCATCTAGAGTGCTTTGGAATTCCAAAATTCATTATACGGTAGGTAAACTTCAAAGGAAAAATATAATTTTTCTTTTCGTTTCACTAACAACTGTTTGCGAAGCCTCCAAAGTTGAACATATCACTTTTTTATCGAAAACTTTTTTTTTTCAAATGGGAAGGTGGTGGCTCATAGTGTTTGAAAAATTATAATTTTCTTTCCGATTTCATTGATATCTATTTCATATCTGTGCTATTTATTTTCAATTTTATTTCATTCGTTTAAAAGTATAAAATCCGGACTTTCACGGATTTCTTAAAACGCTTGAAAAAATTGAACATCGGCTCAAAAATTCGCGAAATTTACATGGTGTATGCAGAATGTTGCCCTGCATCCAAATATGTAAAAATATACAGGGTGTTCCGTTTGAAAATCGAAAGTTGAGGTAATTTCTGGATAAACCGGAAGTGGTACCATAGTGTTTATAATGTGCAGAAATACATTTTAAACGGTAGTTTATGCCTCCCAAATTTCAAATGGATAAGTTAAAAAATAAAGGAAATATAGGGGTGAGCCAGTATCCTGTGGCACCCGGTATATAGGTAAATAGACGTTTTTCTATAGGCAATTTTACAAATTAATTCTCTTCAAATCGTATTATGTTGACTTTGCGGTGGGTGGAATTTGTTCTTTCAAAACAAGCAAGAGAAGTTCAAAACGTTTCTTTCATTCTTTCCGTGGCTGAAAGGCAACGATGCCTTTAAAATGCTTTGAGAGTAAAATGAAACAAACAAATTTATAAAGAATTGTGGATAATAATAATAATAATAATGAATACTTCTTCCATTTTACTATGAAATTGCCACATGAACGGAAGGACGTTTCAATTTTCTATACCATTACAGAACCAGACTAATAAGCTTTAAATAATAAATTGAATAATTTTTATAACATAAGCTAAAATCTACATAACTAATTATTCATTGTAGAGAAATCGTGCAAAAAGCCAAACGTTAAAGGAGAAACAGTAATACAAGGAAAATCATATCTATATGGAGATAAAGTGACACTTGTTTGTCCAAGCAAATCCAAGTATGTTCTACTGTGCAATAAGTCTGGATTATGGGAAGGTCAAAAGGATGACAGTTGTTGATTTGACTTAATATGTAAAATTCTACTACATATACCAACAACGTGAATATCTTCTTTTTATTATTTTTGTCAAAATATACAATTGAAAATTATACTTTTTATAAAAAATATATTTTATGAATGAGTTTCGAATTCTTTAATAAATAATTTATACATTGAACTGATTCCGCGGTTGGCATCATGTGAAACATTGTTAAATATTATAATTAAAGAAAAAATTATTCACTTTTTAAATGTTTCAAACAGTATTTATTAATCTCTACACGTGTTTAGGCCTTTCTCAAGAGTACATACAATACTAGTTGTTAAATATGGTTTACATTCTTATATACTACATCTGGAAGGCTACAGAACTAACAGAGCATCTGATTTTTATTTATGAGGGTTAAAAAACTATTTTTCTAAGAATTTAAATTATTTTGTTCAAAATATCATGGCCAGTAAAAATTAGTTGTTCATTCGTTATATTTACATTATTTTTTGTTGCCTTAAGGATTTCTAACTTTTCTAATAAATCTAATTTTTTGCCTTTCTTTTCAGAATGAATTAAATCTACATTGTCTAAATCTATAAAATGGTTATTATCTATACAGTGAGTTGACATGCCAGTGTTATGTATATTGTTTAAAATGGATTTTTTATGTTCATCTAAGCGTTTTTTAATATTACGACCTGTTTGACCAATATATATTGCATCACATTGGGCACAATTTAGTCTATATACAAGTGTTTTTTGTAATTTATCAGTCTTGTCTCTATTGTTTACTAAAAGTTTGCCTAAATTATTTTTATTTACCATAATGGTCCTGCATCCTAATTTATTTAATTTATTGCTGACTCTATTGCTAATTTTTGGCCTAAAATTAATACATTTATAATCCCCATCTAAGTATTTTGTGGAACCAGCATAAAATTCGCCAAATATATTTTTCTTTTGTTTTTTATTAATTAAACTATCAATTAAATTTTCTTTGTAGCCATTGTTTCTGCTATTTGCTTAATTACATTAACTTCTTTTTCAAAATTTTCTCGACTGAGTGGAAATGTAAATAACCGATGTATTAAGCTATGGAAGGGTGATAGTTTTATTTGTAATGACTGCTTAGAATGGTTATGGATTATGCTGTCTGTGCAAGTAGGTTTACGATAAATGTCAAATTCTAATTGATTATTTCGATTCTTTACATTTACATCTAAAAAGTTTAAACCATTTTGATTTTCTATTTCTAACGTAAATTGGATTTTTGTATTCATTGAATTTAGAAAATGTAAGAATTTATTTAATTGTCTTTCGGTGCCTTTCCATATGCAAAATACATCGTCAACATACCTTATCCATAAAAATACATTATCTATTAATATATTAGTTGTAGTGAAAAGTTTATTTTCAAAATCATCCATAAAGATTTCAGCTAACAAAGGAGAAATTGGTGAACCCATAGGTAATCCGTCTAGTAACTTATAAATGTCACCATTAAATTTAAAATAATTTTGACTTGTGCAACATTTGATTAAAGCATTTAGTTGTGCTTTAGAATCCATATCAATTTCCGAATTGTCTATAAGTTTTTCTATTATTACAAGCAATGGTTGTATAGGGATTGAGGTAAACAGACTTTTAACATCAAAAGATACTAATTTAGCATTATGAGGGATTTTTAGATTCTTTACTTTATCGATAAATTGGAGGGAATTTTTAACTGAATATTTTGCTTCAAACATTGTGAGAACAGGTAGCAAATTATTTAATTCCTTGCAAAGTTTATATGATGGGGCATTTACATAAGATACGACCGGTCTAATAGGGATGTTTTCTTTATGGATTTTGGGTAGTCCATAAAATAATGGCGGCAAAGGATTCATTATTCTATTCTTCAATGTATTAAAGTTGCCAACGAAGCAAAATTAGCGGTTTACTACAGAAGATGTTTACTAAAGCTTAAGAAGAGTTCGAATCATCTGTGGTTTATTAGTGAGTGTTTAAAACACAAAGTTAGCTCTGTTAGTTCTGTAGCCTTCCAGATGTAGTATATAAGAATGTAAACCATATTTAACAACTAGTATTGTATGTACTCTTGAGAAAGGCCTAAAAAGCCGAAACACGTGTAGAGATTAATAAATACTGTTTGAAACATTTAAAAAGTGAATAATTTTTTCTTTAATTATAATAATTTATATAAAAAACTTACAGCTGTTTTTAATTTTATATAAAGGGTATTCGAAAATACGACTTATGTCTTAAAACTGGACAGTATTTATGTTAAACTGTATGAGTGAAATTCACTCTAATGAAAATTTTACAATACACACACACCGTATCATTTATTATAATATACAGATTGCAATATCGCGCGGCATAATATTTGTGATACTTCTTAATTATTATTTTATAATTCCAGAAACAACTCATAATTTCACTGCCCACTTTCTAGATATTTGTGATTATTTGACAATGGACTCCATTAGTTGTGACGTCACGACCCCCACTTCTAGTGGCAAACAAGTTTACGGCCGAAATTATATTGGAATTTGACCCGTATTGCCTTGTCCATAAGGACTATAATATACATATAGTACTAAGACATTGTCGGGAATTTTATAGTATTTCTGTATGTTGAAAGACTATTTAAAAGGACTTCCAATACCTATTTCACATTTAAGAAATATGTTAAAATATATGTGTCCACGTATGATTTATAAAAACTTCATTTTAGTTTTATAAATTAATATGTAAAGCGGCGGAAACTTCCTCCAATAGGAATAAAGGATGCAAAAATTCAAATTATGAGTTTGCAGCTAACTTCAAACACGTAATTCATTTTCGTTCATTTTGACAATGAACTTGACGTTTAACTTAAGTTTTCTCCCAGTTTCAAATCCATTTCAAATCTATTCTACTATTTTTTCTAATAAACTAGTCTTTGTGCTTAATTTCAAATATGGGTTTGTGCTTTGCACCTGAGTGTGATCATATCAATAAAACTGGATGTAAAATGTTTAGTTTCCCAAAGGATTCCAAATTAAAATAAAAGAGGTAAAGCAATAATGTGTATGTTAGTTTGATTATCGTTTCTTAAATATGGGTGTATGTAAATTGTAAAGACAAAATAATGCTTAAATACCTACCTGTGCTTTCTTTAATATTCTATATTTTTTTAAATAGGTTTAATTGATTTTTATTGTATTATTGACACCAAGGTAAGAGGTTATAAAATTTGCGTCAGCGACACTGACACTAACGACAGCTGTAACAACTCGGAAGTATAATGAAGTTAGCAGCAGTGTAAACTTTATTTTAATATCCGTCTGTCATGATAGTAGTACGTACGGTTGCATAATTATGTGACGTCACACTAATGTGGTCCATTAGTATAATTCTTATACCTATTATTAACAAAAATAAAAGTTCTCTATAATGTGTAACCTGTTTATTTTATATTTTGTACAAAATACCTACTACTGTTCCCCAATTTAAAAACACATACCTTATAAAGACTGTCTCTCTTCCCACCTCTGTACTTGTTCTTTAATTTTGTGAATATAATTTGCACAAACTCTACAACATCCACCTATATACTTTACTCCCAAATTCAACCAAGTTGGAATATACTCTTCAAGATGTTCACAATTATTATCCCATCTAAAATAAACAAATAAATAATCATTAGTACTAAGACACGATTTTTTTCTAAGTATTTTATTCCACAAGAATAATTTTACATATAACTGACCAATTCTTACCCAGTTTTTGGATTGTAATTTTCACCACTATTTGCATAAACAATGAGCGGAATTGGTTTTTCACGGTCCTTATTTATATTTTTTATCAAATCTTCGACAGCATGAGGTGCAATACAGTTTACGCCAATAGCAATTATCTGATCTGTGTGTGTATTATAACATTCAATAGCAACGGTTTGAAAATTGTCTCCATATACTGTAGAAAAACCATCTGTCTGAAAGTTAAAAATGGCTTAAAGAACATTTTTTTTATAATTATGTATTATAACTAAAAAGTAAGAATCGAATATTTAGTAATAAAATAAAATAGGCAAAATATTCCAACCTTGCAACTAAAGGAGACCCAAGTTTTCATGTTGGGATATTGTTTAACGATATCTAAAATTATGAGGGCCTCTTTTTTGCTAGGAATAGTTTCAATGGCTAGAAGATCTACTCCCGCTGCGACTAGCGCACTGATTCGGGGTTTATGGTACTCTCTTAATTCATCTTCAGTGATAAAGTCTGTATAATGTCCACTATATTCTGAACCATCATGCAAATAGGCTCCATAAGGTCCAATGGAACCAGCTACCAATGGTTTTTTATAACCTAAAGAGACATATAAAATGCTCAATATTTGCGAAGTGATATGTGATAAATGCTAAAGAATTTTTACACATCAATTTGTATTTTTGTGATTGAAATCATGTTTTGTGTTAAAAAATCATTGGGTATTTATTGTTCAGACGAATATTAATATTTAATAGTTTGGGCGTTAATGGAAGACATTTTGATGCACTATCCTTTTCATAATGGATAAGACACTAACATAAACATTTTGTTTCCTGCAGAACAGATTTTGTTCTTAATCTTCTTGTTTAAATTTAAGCTTTGATAAGAATCTTAAAGAAAAACCACAGCTTAACCGTTTATTGTTTAAATTATATATTCGTATGTATAGACTCAGACGCTGGCTTATTTTTCAAGGTAATTTTATTGGGCATAATTTTAACAATGATTATACAGTAATAGACGGGTATTTAATACTATTGTCTTAAATGATTAATACCTTCCACATTACGCCATAACTAATACCAAGAAAATTTTGTATTTATTTTTAATGCAAGAATAAGCTTTTTAACATATCATTTATTTTTAAATGCAATGGATACTGGAAAAGTAATTTGTTAGATTTCGATATTCATATTTTCCTCATGATAAATATATTTTTAGGAAAATTACATTCAAATAGTTTTTTTTTTAAAGTAGACCGAAGAGTATACAGGTCGCCAATGTATGGACTGAATACAATCCATTATGACACACATTATTCACTTATGTTGTGGTTATGGCCTGTAATATATGTTACTAGTACACATGCATAGTTTATAGAATAAATAAGATTTATTACGATATGGTGAGCACAACTTTTTTGCGAAACCTATATGAATGTGTAAAATGTTTTCAATGTTATTAAATAATTTAGTTGTTATATTTTTCAAAATGGTAATGATTGTATATTTTTAAGTTGTGCGTTAACCAGTATCTAATACCTTAAATAAGAAATAAAAAGTAGGATTGCAACTCAAATTATAAAAACAATTACTTACCCATCTTCTCACACCTCTGAACGGCAGTTTTAGCTAAAGTAACTGCTTTTTCTATTAATTTATAGCCTTCATCTTCCGAAAGATTTAAGTGCTTCTTGAACCCGAGAATGCTAGCTTGGTAGGTATTTGTTTCAATGATATCAACATTGGCTACAATATAAATAGATACATACATAGATACATGTTACAAACCAATGAAATGGGGCATCTTGGTTTACAAACTTTACCCCTTAACGACCTTATATTTATACAGTGCAACCTCTAGTGCAACACACATTTTTACGAATTAATTATAATACAGCAGCGTATTAAATTAAGTTCCAAAATACCTGACTGGCATCATATTACTAAATAAATAAAATAAGCGTAATTCTCGTAGGTACATCAATAAACATAGTTTTATTACATAATAAAAATGTAAAGAGAAAATACCTATGTTATATGTAATAAAGAACACTATACACAAATAGTTAGACAATCTCAAACTTCACTTCAATAAACAAATAAACGCTCTTGTGACCAGTTATTCAACGTCTAGTAAATTCACTCAGTGAATATAATAATTTAATATACAACTAATATTTCTTACCTTGAATATAATCCATGTGAGTTCTTATTACTGCTTCTGGATTTGTGAGAAGGGCTTTGGAACTCCATAAAGGGTCACTATCCAAAGGACTTTCAAGATGCTTGTTCAATTGGAAACCAAAAGATCCGTCCAATATTTTAATTTTCCCTTGAGACATTTTCTTAAGTGAGTTGACTAAGAGCAGTTTAGAACTATTTACTGTTATTTGCGAGTGTGTTTAAATATAATAGAATACGAACTCAATCTCGGTACACAAGGTTATCAGTGGCAGTTAATCTATAATGGTAATTTAAGAAAAAATTCAAAACAATAAACAACTGCCATGATAAATAAAATATTTTGAGGTTATTTCTTTAAAATACTGTAAAATAAAAAACATAATAATAATATTTTGGGTTGGGGAAATACTAGTTCACTAAGTGGAAAGTCTCTATATTCTCGAAATAAATTTAATAACCAAAGTCAAAGAATCAAACCATAGATAATCAAACAAATCAACTTTCATTTGAAATTGGACCAGCAACAGCAAACAGCACAGAAATGAGAAATTGGATATTGGATCTACATTCTACGATCGTATTATTCGTATTATAACTACTCAGCTAAGTTCAAAATGGTTCAAATGCTCACCCGAGTATCATACTCTCTCTTTCTAAATGCGGTAAATAAAGGATACACTGATATGTAGATAACACTCTGGTGGATATTTTAGACGTTGAGAGATAGTTTGAATTGCAGTAGTTCCAGTTTAGCAGATAACATAGGACTTTTTGATTTGCACCTGGTTATTACCAGGTGTTGGTATTCCATTAACCAACACATTTCTTTATTGAAACGACCAAAGATGAGATGTTTTGAATAACTTAAACTAAATTTCTTATTTCAGTAAAAGAATACCGGCATAATTTTTAAATACTTCGTACTGTAAAATTTACTTATTTTCAATATTCATCTATAGATTACATTTTCCACAAACAGTTTTTAATTTTTAATGAACGATCTATATACCGGGTGCCACAGGATACTGGCTCACCCCTATGATTCCTTTATTTTTTAACTTATCCATTTGAAATTAGGGGGGCATAAACTACCGTTTAAAATGTATTTCTGCACATTACAAACACTATGGTACCACTTCCGGTTTATCCGGAAATTACCTCAACTTTCGATTTTCAAATGGAACACCCTGTATATTTTTACATATTTGGATGCAGGGCAACATTCTGCATACACCATGTAAGTTTCGCGAATTTTTGAGCCGATGTTCAATTTTTTCAAGCATTTTAAGAAATCCGTGAAAGTGGACTTTATACTTTTAAACGAATGAAATAAAATTGAAAATAAATGGCACAGATATGAAATAGATATCAATGAAATCAGAAAGAAAATTATAATTTTTCAAACACTATGAGCCACCACCTTCCCATTTGAAAAAAAAAAGTTTTTGATAAAAAAGTGATATGTTCAACTTTGGAGGCTTCGCAAACAGTTGTTAGTGAAACGAAAAGAAAAATTATATTTTTCCTTTGAAGTTTACCTACCGTATAACGAATTTTGGAATTCCAAAGCACTCTAGACGGATTTTTTAAGATGCTTGAAAAAATTGAACATCGGCTCAAAAATTCGTGAAACTTACATGCTGTATGCAGAATGTTGCCCTGCATCCAAATATGTAAAAATATACAGGGTGTTCCATTTGAAAATCGAAAATTGAGGTAATTTCCGGATAAACCGGAAGTGGTACCATAGTGTTTGTAATGTGTAAAAATACATTTTAAATGGTAGTTTATGCCGCCCCAAATATCAAATGGATAAGTTAAGAAATAAAGGAAATATAGGGGTGAGCCATCAGTATCCTGTGGCACCCGGTATATAGGTATAACCATTAATAATTTTTATGGTATGTATGTTCAATAATTTGAACAACCTTCTCCGCACGTTCTTTGTAGTTTGTTGTTTAATTTAGCACGAATAGTGTTATTTAGAGTTTTCGTCAATAATTATTATTTAAAATTTATAGGATTTTTATGTTATTAAAACTTAGAAAAATAATCAATTATATTAATTAGACATTTTTAATTTTCTTAATAAATATTCAATACACATTCACCTGAGTTTAGGGCAGTTGGAGGTGGTAAAATACATCATTTTGACGTCACAAAAAGGCCCAAATTCAAAGTTATTCTAATCATCTGTCCGAGTGCCCCATCATTATAATTTCAAGATTGATATTTTTAATTTCGTTTTGTTTTTAATGAAATTTATAACCTATAACCTAACCTGTGCGATAATTTTAAATGTTAATGTATTATTGTTATTATCAAATTGCCAAAAGCTAACCCAGTACCTAGAAGTTGACCCTAAGGGTATACCCAACTCAGAGCTCACAGAGCTGGTTGGGAAGGTAGGGGAGGTAACCCTGGTGAAGCACACATCACCTGGGTAGTCAAAAGAATGCATATTTTGGTGCCCTGGACACCGGGGCAGCTAAACTGCTAAAAAGAATGTGACTCCGGTATCTTAAATCTTGGCATAGACAAATAATACTAACCGAAGTTTACAAGTGAGTTTACAAGTATACAATCGAAAACCCTTCTGTCAAAACTGCTGTCACAAAATAACTGTCATCTGTCTGTAAGTGTTATGTAAAATTTTCGAAAAGGTTGAATTTGCTAAATTGATTACCCCTATCAGAAAATATGGCTAGTATTGTAAGAATAGGTCTACAACGACTGTCTAAAAATGGTATATTATTAAACGGAAACCATAATATACGCGTCCTAAGGACAATTACCAGTCAGACAACTAGAGCTGAAGAGAAATCTCCATCGAAACCAAAACCATGGCCCTATAAAACGAAGGGGTTTACGAATTTGAGTTACTTTTTTGATAAAACAACAGCCAGGCTAGATGAAAATTCCAAGGTAATTTTAGAAAAAATGCTTGATTTGACTACAAACTTGCACTGCGTATGTATCTCACGATATTTTTGTTTAAGGTGAACTTATGCCACCTTGTAGTGGGTTTATATAGCAATCTCAAGTATTAGTCATAATCTTCTTAAAAATGACTAATAAAAACTAAGCATATTGTACTTATTAAGACTAATACGAATACAAAGACTAAATAAGACTACTGCATAAACTCTTAGGTATAACAGTTCAGTTTTAACTTTTTAAAATTAAAGCCAATACTAAATACTATATAAGATTACTACATAAATTTGCCGTTAGTCCTAACAGTTTGATTTGCGGCATATTAAAAATAATCTTTTGGATTATAAATTCCAGTTAGCGTGTGTTTCATAATATTTTGGTCATATGTATATGTGTAGCAAGAACCCTACCTTTCTGTTATAGATTCTTGTCGTGGAAGGTCCTGTTGCCGCAGGCAAAACTAAGTTTGCAAAAGAACTTGCTTGTGAATTGGATATGTTATATTTACCAGAAGCTAATTTAGATATGGTGTATATTAATAGTTATGGATATGATTTAAGAAAATTAGATCCACAGTTACCAGAGAGTTGTAGAAGTTTTGATGTAATGGATTATCTGAAAAATCCCAAGCATAGACACACTGCTAGATTTCAAATACAGCAATACATTGTTAAGTAAGTTTTAAAAAATATAATTGAGCAAATCACAAAATATTTATATTACTGTTATAATGTCGCCTATTAATCCAGTTGACTGGCACTGTCTTCACTAAAAGCGTCTAAATGCTGTATGACCGTACCATGTTTGTTTTGATCATGGATTATTATTAATTTTGTCCATGGAAATTACCTGCCAAGTAAACTTTATCAAATATGAAATACAAAAAATTGATGCAAGAGACAGTGCTACTCACCTCTATTGTCTTTTTAATTCCTGCCAGAAGGATATTTCTTAAATACAAAATAATAAATAAAATTTGTATTTATGTTTAATTTTATCAAATTATAGTACCAATTTTTACCAACAAGCTATTCATTTAAACAGGAGATACTGGTTCTACCAATAAACTACAGTTAATTGTTAGAATCAGTAGGCAAAACAATATTGGTATATCAGTCAACAACTCAAATTATATTCATTATGCCAACAAATGCAAATAAATTTTCCTTTACTTTATTATATGTATAACTTACGCTTTTAGAATCTGGAGCAGTTATTTGGCTAAATGTTAATTTACAATTTGTTTCAGATTATCGCAGTATATTGATGCTTTAGCACACCTCTTAAGTACTGGACAAGGAGTTGTTCTCGATAGATGTGTCTATTCTGATTTTGTATTTACCGAAGCTATGTATAGCCAAGGATATATATCAAAATTAGGTAAGTAATATTAATAATATATATTTAGTAACTTACCAAAATGGTTATGAATTTTTTTAGCCCGCAATAAGTATTACGAATTTCGTGACTGCACAATAGGTGAATTGTTAAGACCTCATTTGGTTATTTATTTGGACGTTCCTGTTCCTAAAGTTGCTGAGAATATAAAAAATCGTTGTATTTCTTATGAACAAAATTCTAAGGTTTTAACTCATCAGTATTTGGGAGTAATAGAGAAACAATACAAGCAACACTATTTGAAAGAAATTAGGTGAGAATTTTTAACAAGTAGCTTTATACATAATTTTTTTTCCCTCATATTGATTTAGGTTAACCATAAACACTTAGCTTCAAGTTTAACCTATTATTTTATGACGTAATGTTACATTAATATAGGGAAACAGGAATTCATGCCTTACACCCCAAAAAACAAACATGAGCAGCTGCATAGATGTAAGGAGTGGATTCCTGTTAACTTGTGTGTTATTATTAATCCATTTAAAATTCCAGTAAACATGCTGAATTATTGATTTACGATTGGACCGATGAAGGGGATGTCGAGATTGTGGTCGAGGATATTGAGCGAGTTGACTTTGATCGATACGATAAACAAGATCCACATCTTAAAGATTGGGACCAATCAACGGAAGAAGACTGGGGTTGCTTACGACATCTGTATGTAATTATCTATGCTTTCAGTATTCAGTGAGAAATGCAACTTCGTTGGTTTTTACCGCCATATTTTGCTACAAATAATAGCAGCGGTACTTTTAAAATAGACTCAAATTTAAATACACCTATGTTTTTTATTGGTACACTTCGAAAATGATACGAAATATCGCAATTTTGTCAGTCTGGCAACAGTTAATTTCTATGCAGGCTGTATTATGATAAATTTATAACATTTATATCTTGACCCCATTAATCTACAACCATTTACAAATATACGCAAATACTGTCTCAGTTTGACAACTTCTTTTTTATTCAAACTATAATTTCTGTTTCATTGAAGATCTATTATTTTATGAATTTTACAAAAACTTTTTGATAAAAGTGGCATTTCTCATTACAAATAACAGAAACGTATTGATTTCAATATAAATTGTTGAAATATTTTAGGTATGCAGATAAAAAGGATTCTATTATGAACTATTGCAACGTGCCTGCTTATGAAGTCCCTGAATTACTGGTTGAAGCCATGGAAGCTGATACTTACCACAATGTTATGAATGCGGTAAGGTTTTTATGCATTGTAAATCATTAGAAATTACATACCTAATTCAAATAAGGATTATGGTTATAAAACTTATCAGTTTTGTTCGATCAAGGATCTGCATTAAAACACTTTCATATTACAAATACCATTTCAGCAATTAAGTAACACTACATGACACATTTTACCACTCAGTTTCCTTAATTTGCAATTTTGGTTTATTATAGGCACCTGGCGAACAATATGAAAAAGGTTATAATACTAAGTTAGGAGATGGTGGTTGGTTGTTTAAAACCGGCGTTCCACATCGTGACACTTTACCTTTGACAGAAAGGAGGTAACTATGCCATACATGATGTATATTATTTGTAACTAATTTAATTATTGTTTTTAGGACAATTTGTTAATTTGTAAATATAAGGTAACGTAAGTATTGTTCGTGATGGAATTATTGTTTCTTCAATAAAATTGTAGAAAACTTTTTACCTTTTTATTTTAATTTAATTGAATGTAGTGGTTTAAGACATTAGTGGATAAAATATGCCAAGATTTAATTATTATGGCTATTTCCAGAGAATGTTCTTAAAAAGGTTTAGTAGCATTTTTTATCAAAAAAAAAAATCTAGTGTTGGAAGAGGTTCTTGTATTAGAACTGTCAAGTGCAATACAGGTATAGAATGTCAAGAAACTTTATAATTTAGTTCACTCAAATGGCTTTTACGAGTCGATTTGATTGGATTAATTTACATCTTCAAATCTCGGGTAATCCAAATTACTTTTTTTTCGTTAGTTTAGGTATAAATATACATCAAGCCAATTAAAAAGGAGAATAACTTATTAGCCATATAATAAAATAAAAGAAATTATTGGACATAAATATCTGGGCCTATTTATAGAAGCGCCTGTGTACTTTTTTTATATGTGCAGCAACACTTGTTTGTCTAGTTTAAATTTTTTCGTATTCCCTTTAAAATAAACGAAATAATCAATTCGTATTCAATTGAAACTAGGCTACATATCTTTATTATAACATCTCTTTTACATTTAGGTACGATAATTTTTTAATAAAATTTAAATTATTAGTTTGTTCTGGGAAAAGCCAGTATGTATATACAGCGTGCTCCATCCACAATACCAATAACACATAGAACAGCAGAAGTTACAAAAAGTACTTTGTCAGTAATTCCACCTTTTAAGTAAACTGGGACTCCATCATCAACTTGAAATTGTTCGTATTTACGTTTTAAAGCATCGCTTAAAAATCTTTTACTGGTGTGTTGTTGGCAGATATTTAATGGTTGTTGTAAAATCTACAAAACATTAAATATGTAATTTTAATTGAGACACAAATGGATAGTCGTACAATATTTTTCAGTAATTCCAAGTTATGTAATAAGTAATAATATTTTATGCACATAATCTGTTGTTAAGTTTTCTTGACAGCATAGTAAATATATTCCGACTAAAAATGTATGAGAGATTATGATTACACTCTAATGCATAATATTAGCGTGAGACTTTTATTTGTTTAAGGTTTTTGAAACATTTATAGTGGAACATTTACTTATTAGTTATTACATAGAAATTTTGTTTTTGTGCTTATAAAACCTATTTATATTGCCTTAAAACGGTTTGAGCCTCGCGCTCAAATATTACTATAACTAAATTAAGTTTTATTAAGAACTCAATAATGATGAATAGTAGAATAGACTTATGGTTTTAGTGAAGGATTATACAATGATTAATTTCTTGAATAATTTGCATTTTAAGTTTGTTTCATATTTTTCTGATCTATAGTTTCTAATTTTATCATAGTGTTAGTTATAGCAGAAACTATTGCTAGCAGGTTGTAGTTATGTATAATATAATAATTGTTGTAAAATCTAAATTTACACTATTATATAATAAAAGCACAGAATTATTATTAAAAAAACTAACTGATTTAATCATGAGCTAAACAAAATTGCATAATAAACTTACGGATTTTTTATACAATAATCTCAAAAGTTGTAGTTTTGAAGCCATCACTAAAATCTGCAATAGTGCAATTCGGTGCAAGATGGTATGTGATCTATTTCTGAATCTAATTGGCAACGCTATTTTAAATCACAATTAGGGGAAGGGATACTGTTAGAGCAAACCAAAATTAATTCTAGCTTTACTGACAAATTTATGTTTAACAGTTGCAATATTTGAATATATTTTATTTAGTGTAAAAATTTGAACCAAATAAATCGGTCCCAAATATTTTTTTTTTCATAGGAGAAATTCAATGAAGTTGTTTGAGGATATCTTAATGAATGTTATATTAAAATCAATCCAAATTTTTCTCTTCATCTTTGTATTAAGTATATATTGATGACTTAATCGTTGTGTGAAGCAATTCGCTCAAAGATTTGTACATACTTTAATATAGAAATAATGTGTATATCTATCTTTTAGTTTAGTTAATGGAGACAACGGGCTACAATTTTTTTTTAAGTAAAACAACACTACAAATTAATAACTGCAGTCTGTGGTAAATTATAAATGTTTATTTTATGGTAAGATAAATTAACTATAGGCAGTAGGTAGTACATACGTCTACTAGCAAAATTATAAATCACTTAATCTAATCGCAATTCTGCTCCAAATTTGTAACGGGAAAAGTGATTTTCTCATATATTCCTGTCCTCAGAGGCATGTGCGGAGATAGTAAATTTGGGTCTCCAAACATTGTTAGGGGCAGTTTCAATTCATTTACGCCACACTCCTTGTTTGTGAATTCTCTTAGTATATAATCAGTTGAAAAATCATGAAAAACTCTTGTGTCATTTACACGAACCATAACGTTATCAACTCTTAAAAAAAATCTCAAAAGAACGAAAAACGATGATGGCATTACTCTCTAAAACAAAACTCGTTGTACAAAACTGATGACAACAATTATTATCAACTTACAATTTTAATTGTACAAGAAGATATACCATTATCATGCAACTCATCTTCATAAAGCATAAGGTCTTGATAAAATAATATTTTTTCTTTCTGTTTTAATTTTTCTATATCTATTCGTTCTTCAGTTTCTGTAACACAAGCTAAACTGGATATTGTTCCTCTATAATCCGAACTAAAAGTCCAATCAAAAGGCTTAATTTTTTGCTCCAAATTTTCAGGCGCTCTAGAAAAAATAATTAATTAACATTACTACTTCTATATGGCTTATTTGTTATGTACTAAATTTTCCTAATTGTATACTTTACACATAGTGACCGTAAAATGTCATAATGAAACCATTATACCTAATATCATATCATGAGTTTTACACATAAGTATTGCATGAATTGATCCGTTAGTGCGTATTTCACGCTGTTGCGTATGTGCTAGTAATTAATTTGTTTAACAAGCGGACATACTAATTCGTCATCTGCCGAGGTACAGTTAGCTGGATGCTGGATAATTAACCAGCTTGCGCCATTTCTTTATTTTATGCCAGCTTTTCTACGTTTAAAACGATATTTAATTTTTTATAAATGACTTTATTTAGGCTTTATACAAGCATAATAACAAAAAACATATCCAATTTAAATAATAAAATAAAGCTTGCCAGTAATCACTTGATGTTTGTCAGTGACAATGGCGTTTGGAGGTGAGCGATAGGATGTATCGAGGGGTAGTAGTGTGTATTAGGTGGTGTATCATATGTGGGGTGGGATCAGATCTCGCTACACCGTGTTTAACTTCTGTTACTACACGCGGCTGCGCCTTATTTACATATCCAATTTAAATTGGATATGTTAAATAAAGTCATTTATAAACAATGCATATCAAGCAAAGAAAGAGAATTGTAAAAAAGATATTTAATTTGTTAACAAATTACAATTTTATTATTATATATTACCATATTATTTCTTAACCTGTAACGATATGCAAGTTCTGAGAATATCAAAGCGCTGAAATACGTATTGTTACAGTTTATAGTAGGCAGGGTAGAGTGCGTCTTGAATACAAGGCAATCATTTTGCTGCCAGTTTAGTAATGATAAGTATTTACGGTTTAATTTTTGCGTAATGTGCATTCTATTCTAACCTTGATTCCTTCCAAGTTTCAGAGTAGGCTACTTTAACAGGGTCTCTACCATTGTCAACTCTCTTTAATGCATCCAAAGCATTGAATTCTATGTACCCACCAGATGGGTGAGTTA
Source organism: Rhagium mordax (assembly GCA_963680705.1). NCBI lineage: Eukaryota > Metazoa > Arthropoda > Insecta > Coleoptera > Cerambycidae > Rhagium > Rhagium mordax. Next base: position 9,968,328 of record OY796660.1, on the reverse strand, counting down.
ATATTAGTTTGTTATTTGGGAAAACCATTTCGGGCAAATGCGGTAACGCTAAAGTATTCGTGTAGCTGAAATTAGGATTTTTATAAAAAAAAAAAATCACAGAGTTGACTTAAAAACTTACAGACATAGTAAACACTGTCCTTCTGGTTTCTCTTTACATTTTTGAATCGTAGTACACAAAGAGTGTAGAATATGAGATTTTGTATATTTAATTGTCCAGTCGTTGAATTTCTGTTCCTCAGAATTCACCGGAAGTCTTTGAATATCAATTTCACCCTTAATGTTATTTATCGTACACATTTTTATTAAAGTTTTCAAACGTTCTTGTGATATGGAAATTCGTGAACTTTCTGTACAAATATTGCTTCAAATAATTCTATCATGAATAGTAATTAATTTTAAAATACATCATTTGGATCCACATAACTAAAAATGAAGAAAAATAAAAAATTAAGCCATTCTAATAAACAAAATATTTACCCCGCAACTTTTGACAACTGCAACAATCTAATTGACGTAGGGTCAGTGTTGCCAACTACAATATTTACAAATTTAAAGTACCTACTAATTTACGGTAAAAATCACAGAACATCTAAATAACTAAAATAAATGTTCTATGTACCATGTACCATACAAATTATTAAATATAAAGGATGCTGTAATTACATGCTCTTAAGAATACAAGCGATTGTATATAGCATAGATGATTGTAACTAACTTCGAGTAGCTAAGCAATGTGACGTGACCGATATGCCACCTGGTTGTCTTTAGTCGAATTAATTGCTGGGCCATTAGTATCAGTGTATACGTTTTTAACTTTATTCTGCTTTGCATTTCCGTTTTTTCACCAAAAAGAATCATTATTATTAGTATTTCTTTTATATAAAGGCTTGTTTCGATGACTGCCGTAAAAGGAAAATTAAACAGCAGTACTATAAACAGCGAAAATATCAGGTGAATTTAAAATACATTGTGGCAAGGTATAATCAACGACATATGTCGCTGGTATAATTTAATTGGGAGTATACAGAGGAATAAAAGACACCTTAATAAAAAATTATTTAATTTGGTTGCCTTTCACTAAGCAGATATAAAGGACTTTGAAGCAGTCTTAATAGCATTTGAAATTATGTACATAACCATTAATACACCATGACCATACAGTTATTGTTCAGAAGTTTTCTGGTGCTTTGAAAATGAAACAGTACTTTTACAAACAAGCATTATACCATTTTTTTAATTTATAAGCACAAAAAGTTAAATTAGCTTAGTGCACATTTTTCTTAAACATTATTTCTTAAAAAATAATAAATATGAAATTGTCTAAGAATACCGTATTTATTCAGGAAAAATTGCTTTAATGATAATATTAACTTTCTCATCTTATTTCAAATAAAGTCTTATAAGTATTCTCTCCCAACTAATTAATTAATTTATTATATCAATATAAATCAGAAGATAAATGTTTGCTTATGACCAAAAATGTTTACATTTAAAAATATAGATATACAAAAATCATAATATATTTCAAATAATATAATAATAACATTTGTTACAAAAACGAAACATTTTTATTCGTCAAGGATTTGGTAAATAATAATCATAAAATTTATTTGCCAAGATATAGACATCATTACTTTTTAGTTTTTATTATGCACGAAACTGTTTTCATACACCTTGCCTATTCTAAACAAAATGAGTTCCTATTCTTTATTGAATCATTTCTCAAACCAATATGGGAAGAAGAGGCTAAAATATGTGTAAAAAACTCAACTGTTATTCATATGAATCTATGAATCTAAAAAATTTTGTTTCAACGTTTCAACAGTGATATTCAGAGATCAAGAAGAAGTCACACAAAATCTAAAAATTATTTGAATAACTTGAAACAACCTTCATTGCGGTTTGTTAACTTTAATGAATTTTTTAGGCAGCCAATTCATTTGAAGAACAGATAATTGTCTGAATTATAAATATGGTTAATACAAAATGAAAATATAATATAGGTATATTTTTTTTTAGAAAATTTGGGATTTCATGTAAATGTGTATGAGGTATCCTTAAATTAGTTTAAAATAATAATTTAGTGATTTAACATTTTATCTGTGGTGTTATTTTTTATTTATTTATTATCAGTTAAGTTTAAAGAGTTAAAATGTTATGCACCTTACCATTCATGAAAAAATACATATTTACCTAAACATTTAGATTTAATGTAATCTTACCATGTATTTAGTTAAAAAATATGTATAGGAAATTCAAAATTGCCATATACATGCTGTGAAGTAAAATTGTTAACACGGCACTGAATTAATGTCATAGAGAAAAATAAGCATGCTATGTGCCGATCGGTACAGTAGGTTAACATGGCAACATTGACTGAAGCTGGACTGCCGGTTAAAAAGCATAATCCCACAGGCTACTTTTAACTGACTAAGTACATTCTACATTATGCTGTGTTAACAATTTTTGCCCGCAACCCATATATACATGTAGGATCCAGACGAGTGGAAAGTTTTACTACAATTAACATGTCAATAGGTATTCAAACCGTAGATATACCATTATATTGTCAAAATATTTTTTAGAACATAGGGTAAGGGTCGCATATAAGGGAAAGTATAATAAACAATAGTGGGATAAGATCGTAACGGTACATGATGCCCTTCCAGCTATTAAGCACCACGAATAATACAATACCCTGTATTCCTAAACACACCTTCTGCAGGAGGGGAGTACCCAGTTCGCGGTAACGGATACACATTGAATAATGGAATATATGTAGTTTAATTTCCCCAAAGGTATAGTTCTACAGCAAGGTACAAACCCAGAACTCCTGATCCAGAGTGGCAACAATGGCAATCATTCAAAAAGTAACGTGGTTCTCGTTTCCCTGTGATCAATATCTCATACCAGTGGACGCTATTATGCAACGGACAGTAGATACTTTACAATATGCCGATATACATAAATGTGGTGAAAATATCCACTTTTTAAGGTGAAGCCAAAGCATTTTTTTCTATATATTTATTATGAATTATTTTTTGTATACATTTAGTTGCTGTTTTCAATATATTGAACTAATAAATGAAAAATGAACTAAATTGAGGATACCTATTGTTTCCTTTAACTAACAAAATTACACTCCGCGGGCCACTGTACGTTTTAATATTTAAATATAAATATTAGTAAAAAATTATCCTTTTCTGGTAATTGCATTGTTTATTTATCGCTATTTTTTATTTTTAATTAAAGCAACATATAATATCTATATTGTAATAAAACTGAAATATTAAGAATCATATAAATATCTTAAGTTAGGTGTGAACTTTTAAAATTAAAAAAAAAACCTACCCAACCTTGAATCACGCCAAGGGAGAAAATATTGTTAAAGGGATAATTTAAATCTAATTATTTAATAACTTCTTAATTAGTTTGGAAAAAAAATTATATTTAATATATAACGCTGTGAAGTACATTTTTATTGGAAACAAAATAAAAAAATGAAGTCTGGGAAGCTTTTACGAGCTTTGTACATACAATAGTATATTTTTATATACTTTTATGGACTTAAATAGAGAGCAATTTAAAATAAACGCATTAGAGTGACTAGAAAATACGTATGTCCAATTCGAGTTTGTAACTTACATTACATGAGGTTCTTTATCTATTGAAATATATCGTCAAATCTAAGCATATAGACGTGAGTGGTACATATAATAGTTTACTTTAAGCATTTACTAATACATAAATGGCTAATTCTTTCCGTCATCTCTAAGTCGTTTACTTTTGGATAATCGTAGTATAAATTATATTATAATTATAAATATTGTCATGGCACACACATTTTTATATTCACTAAAATGTGGCAATAAAATTTTATCATTACAAATATAAGAACATCCAGTACTTCAGTTTACACAATGGTATAAAAATATTAGAGCGAAAGAAGAAACAGATTCGACATGTTATTGGATTAAACAAATATTTGTTTTTGAAAGTAATAAATAATTAAGCAAATAATAACATTTATTCAAATATTTTCAGGTTAACTACGACATGAGTTCTGTAATTTATTTATTTCTAAAATTTTTGAAAAGCTGGCTTTAGATAATATACAGTGGAAACACAATAGTAAGCTTAATATGGGAAACTTTTTTATTGTTAATTTTTCGGAAATAATTTAACATTTTTAAAGAAATTATAAAAAATGGAGACCACTAATTGATCGTTAAGAGAAAATATAGAAAAAAGAGAACATTTTTATTTGAAACAATTTACCTAAATAACATTTTTAAATATTTACTTCCATATACTGCGTACCATTATGATCTCAGTATAATTCAACACAAATTACGTAAAACATCAACATTTACAGATATCCATACTCATAAATTTAAACATACAATCCACACTAACGAGAGTTGAAAAAATTGTTGTAGATACAAATACCTCTAAAAGTAAACCTACCATAAGTTTATTAATATAAAATGAATTTGTTGCCGGACAGTGAATATAAAAACATGCGCTTACTATAATACTATAATCTTAATAAATCCTAATGTTGGTACTGAAAAAATATGCTTAGTGAGAAATCGCCCAATTTATAATATGAGATCTAACGAAAAGAAGTAAATGCCCATTATACAAGTAGTAAGTATAAAAATTAAGTTATTTAATGATAATCGGTACAAAATATATGAATATATGGAAAGAATTAAAATAACATTTCATTTAAATACATTAGAGTATATCTATAGAAAGTAGTATCACCTACTTAGCAACAATTAAAAGGCAGTTGAAGTGTCTTTGAATATGTTTAAAGTTGTAATAATGCTCTTAACAATTTCATATTTAATTACATGTCTTAACCTACATGTTTATAAACAAAAACGTGGAAAGTAATTAATTCAATTAACAGAATCCCAACGAGCAAGATGCACATGTCTCAATTCCATTGCAGGAGAGAGAATAGAGCTGAGGTTAGCTGAGGGTAGACTAGTACTAAAATACTTCGGTGTTAGTGGTGATTGCAAGTGCCTATGTCTGATAACTTCACGCTCTACAGGAACTAATCCAAAGTTCTATAAAATATCAATTAATAATTAGACAAAAAAATAACCTAAATATTAAATAAATGACAGTAATTGACTTTATTCGATGAAAAATGAATTTTTTAGAAAATCTTTAAAATGTTTATTTTCGGTTTACAGCTCTCGGAAGGATATTATTCAGACGTGATGTATACACAGATAAGAGTTTCGATAAATAATCGTAACTGATGATTGGGAATAATTAGAAAAATATCGAATATTAAAAAAAAAGTGATGTTTAGCAGGGTTCGATAATAAAAATAAATGAATAAATGAGTAGTGCCACATACCCTGAAAAAGTTTATTTTTCAGGGTATGTGGCACTACTCATTTATTCATTTATTAAAAAAAAAAATCCACATCACTTTTCATTAATTTCCTACCTGTAGAGTAATAACCTCATCTCAGGAATCAGCACTTTTACTCTTCCGTCCCCTAAGTGAACCGACAATGGATTTTAAAGCTGCTCCAATACTACTGCCAGGTGTATGTAAATTTGTGTTGCTGCCTCCTAAGCCTTGAGGATGAGCATCTAAGCATTTCTGATATCTTAGCTAAAAAGACAATTTTTTAGTTCACAATAATGTTTATTTGTGTTTCATTAGTACCTTGCAGGCTGCCTCAATAGTTTTACATAAAGCTCCAGATGAAGGCTCACAATAAAATACGTGTGACATAAATGTGTCTTGTGCAGTGTGCATGATAAACGCACAATGCTTTATTACTTTGCCTATTCCTAAGAATGAGAGATATCTAACTCGGCATTCTGCAATAAGCCGGTCATCCTACGGGTAAAAAATATAATAATATTAACAAAAAAAAAAATACTCGATCTGTTCGAAACATAGAGCTCGACTCCTCCCCATTAATTTTATGGCAGCGCAGAATGGTCCACGCAATAGTCAGTTTTACACGATGGAATTAATGAAAGCTGTGATAGCTTCAACAAAATTTGTTTATTATACGTGTTACATTGTATACTGTAGCGATGTTATATTGTTATAATGTTTATTCCCATTAAAGTTTCTATTATACATTTGCAATTTTGGACTTTTAAAAATAATACTTATTCCCACGAAAATTTAAACGACTTTTTTTATTAAGTCCGCACCGCGCAAACTCACGATACTTTGTTTATTTCGCCGTCTAGACGTAACGAAACGACCAGTCGCTGATTGCTGGCTGGTTTGTTTACGTTTGTATTCGTTTTTAGGTTAGGTGCTTTTGCGAGTAATTTCCACATACTTTAAAAGAACGTATGTGGTTATTTCAGGCAAAAAAGTTTAGTTTGTGATTTACTGTAAGGCCCTCCGCACATTAAGCTACTACAAACTAGTTACAAAGTATGAATCGCACACGACGCTACTGAAAGTTTATAAAATCAAGTCCCTTTTCGATTGTTGCGGCTTTGTTACATGATACAATAATTTACATTTGTATCATGGCTTTGTTACATTGTGTTTAAATAATTATTCTGTTACTGTGATTAAAGCTATTGTTGTTATGGTGTTAAAAAATTTCTAGTGATACTGATAGTAGTGCTTCAAGTGATGAAGATATTATCCTTTATTTTAATTAATCGTATAAGAAAGTTATGAGAGATATCAATATAATATAATAATATAATATAATAATATAATATATGCTCATCATTTCAATCATTTCATAACCTGTGTAAATATGAACATGACAGTTGACAGTACAGGCCGGATCCCCATTTATTCGCGTTTTTCGTAAGTTTAGCGTTTATGCGTTTCGCGACAATCCATAACATAAGCTGATTGCTGATTGGTCTGTTGCAAAATACGTAAAAGTTTAATGTGTGACGCAAGTTCTTGTAGAGGCGGCCTTTCAGTCAAATCTAGAAGTTGCATTGTAATTTGGGTTCTATAAATACGACCAATAGAGAAATTCCATTCAAATTTAGCGGACATTTTTGGGGCGGAGTGTAATTCTATCTGTTGGACAGACAGAGTATAGGTCATATTTTGCCACAATTTCATTTATAAAACTTTAACATATTTTTCTAGCGGTTAAGTTTATTCAAATAATTTGTAATTGTTGGGCATGAACCGGTTAATTATTCTTGTGGTTAATTAACCCAGTTCTAAACAATCAAAGGTATATAATTATTATATAAACTTACGCTTGGATGGTGAATGCTTATCATAGAAGGTGCTATTGATATATTAACAGATTGCCACTGATCTTTCGGTACAGAAGCTACAAGCCTATCTATAGATTCATTAAGCGTATCCATTCCTGTCGCACTTGATACTTGAGTACATCCAAGATATTGGGCTCGGAGTATTTTTTTTGGTTCTTCCATTGGTGTAGGAAACGATTGAGCTGAAAAGTATAATAGCAAGTTATTTTGTATATATCATTACCAATAAAACGGTTACTCATCAATTGCTTGACATACAGGAACAATATATTCAGTGAAATTTGTTTGATTAGTTTAGAAACTTACAAACAAAAATTTGACTATTTCGTGTTGGACGCCTGTGTTCGGTTGGTAAATTATTTGGTCTAGTGGCTAAAGTTTTTCCATTAATATCTACACTTTTTCCGAGATTTTGCTGTAAACTCCTCTCAATCATAATTTTCTTGCATATATCCCTTAACGTATTGGCTATAGTTCGAGCTGGCATATCACAGCGAAACACGTGACACATATGTTTACGAGTACTTCTATCTCTAGCTACGTATGCGAAATCCCTAAAAAAATTATTATTTGTTGGAATCAAATAATTTTCCTATAATATTCAATATTTCAAAATGTATTATGCCTTTTACCTCTCTCTGTTTATTCCAAGCAGCAAAGACGAAAATAAGGATTGTTATATTTCATTATAAAAATATAAATCATAAATTTTGTTTGTATAAAATAATATTACTGGCAAAAATTGGACGCATAACTGCGTTTCTTTAATTTTAGTAATAAGAAGATAAATACAATCCTGGGTTTTCAAATTTTGGGGATCCATATATATCTAATAATAGAGACAGAATACCAAACAATTTTTATTTACATAAAATTAAGTGTTTTGATCTTCTACTTCTTCATGCCTAAACCATTAATTTATACTATAAGTATTAGGTTTTTTTTTTCACACTTGTAATAATATCAACAGATAGTACTTGATCAACGCTATTATGCAGATTTAAATATACTACACAATTAAGACACACCCTGTATAAGTCAAATTTCATTATAAATAATGGTTTTAAAAATAATCTCACTTAAAACATAACATTAAATTAATGAATTTGAAATTTCAGTTTTCTTTTCACTTAAAATTCTACACACAATATAGCACATACAGGGTGATGAATAAAGTAAATAATTGTTGTTTATTTGTAAGATCGATAACAATTAAAAAAAACGGTAACGAATTGAACATATTATGTTTATATGAATTTTCTGGCTTAGAACAACTTTCTCTACTACCTGTTTGCTTTTGGCTCAATCGAAATGAACCATCCTGTACATAATACGTATTACAAAGTATAGTGAGAATTATTTCCAATAATTGCAGGCAAGGGCGATCTTTATTAAATAAAATAACTAAATTTTTGCCCCGAACGAATCGATTTAATACTTGATGAATAATTAAATTGTAAATTTGGTATTTATGTAGTAAGTATAATGCTGCGTTCTACTTTTAACATAACATTTCTTTATTACAATAAACATGCATTAGTTTGCTGTGTAAAAATAAATAAAGAAACAAATTCAAATGATCTAAAAATATCATATTCTGCCTCATGTTATTTACGCCACGATAGTTAATGTCATTAACCTGAGTTAATTTGAAATTTTAGCAGAACATAAATAGTACAAAAAAATATTAATTAATAACCAAATGAATGCGAATATGATTTTTTAAACTATTTTATATACAGGGTGTCCCAGAAATAAGTGCACAAAAAGAAACCACATATTCCCGAGGTCAAAATAAATTGATTGGACCAAACGTACCTCTATACCAAAATGCTTCCTAAGGGAGCTACAGGCCCCTAAATGTGGCCCCCTGAAGACGGTTTTTATTTATTATCTCCGAAACTGTTCAAGTTAAAGTAGTGAAATTTTGCACATCCACTAAACTTTCTAAGCCTAACAAAATGAGGTAAATATCATCTCAAAATGTATTTCGAGCTGTAGGGGTGGGGGTAAAAATTACCGCAACTATTTTATTTGTAAATTTTTTTGAGTTTTGACTTCAAATTATGAATTGTCAGAGTTTTTCACAAAGAAAATGCCCTCTTGTGCAACTTCGATCGGAGGCACCGTTTTCGAGATAAATTCATTTTAATTGTCAAATGCATGCTCTAAAATGATTAGATAAGTGGAGTAAGTGGACTAATTTTTTCCTTTTCTCGTCAAAACAAAATTTAAGTGCCAGATCAAACCAAGATTTTCTTATTTGTTTTAACAACTGCTTAAATTTTGTTTCGACACGAAAAGGAAAAAATTTTGAGATGATATTTTACCTCATTTTGTTAGGCTTAGAAAGTTTAGTGGATGTGCAAAATTTCATTACTTTAACTTGAACAGTTTCGGAGATAATAAATAAAAACCGTCTTCAGGGGCCCACATTTAGGGGCCTGTAGCTCCCTTAGGAAGCATTTTTGTATAGAGGTAAGTTTGGTCCAATCGATTTATTTTGACCTCGGGAATATGTGGTTTCTTTTTGTGCACTTATTTCTGGGACACCCTGTATAATAAAAATTACTTCTCTTCTTATCAAAGCAATATTTTAATACATTTTTTAATTACCCTGCAAATATTAACAATGGGGGCACTGTTCTTATAAAAACTGGCAATATTAATAATGAATATTTTTCTTACCTTCCATTGTCACGTCCAACACCCCACACCCGAATTGTGTGAATCGGTTGAGTATTTAATACAGTTAAATTTTCTGGATCGAATAACTTTAAAGCTCCTTCATCTAAATCCATAAATAAATCTTTACCCTAAAAAACATCAAAGTTAGCTAAAAGTAAATAAAAGATATGTTACTTACATCACCCCACCTTCCAACAACATCTAATAAATCATTTTTCCCTAATGATAAATCAACAATGCATTTGTTTACAGCTTTACTGCTTCTCTCTGGAGTTAAGTCCTCTTCGGAAATTTCCACCCATCCAAGGGATCGTACAGCAAACCTGATTGGACGTTCTTTGATTTCTTGATCTGGTTTCGAAGGATAGCTTCTCCTTCTAAAGATGCAAAGTGTAAAAACAATCAACTAAACATTAAACAATCACGTCTTACTTTAAAGCTATATCTTCTTTTCTCTTTCTATCTTCACTTTCCAAGTCTAAAGCTGAACTAGTGCTACTTCTTGTTACGGATATACTGTTTTCAAATGAAGAAATTAAATCACTTTCTTTAATATTACATTTTGAATCAGACTTCTCTATTTTCTCATTTTCCACAACTGGAATTTCTCTTTGTATTGTGCCACTTTTTATATGCCAGTAATAAGGACCATCATTATCTGTAAAATTTTTGGCAATTTTAATACAAGTGTAGAAAAGAAGAGAAGTGAAAAAATACCTTCATGTTTTTCCCATCCTGGAGGCAATTCATTTTGACTATCCCATTCTTTTTCAGGAGAATTTATTTTGTTTATTTGTTCTGGAGTTCTCTGGTTGCACTTTTTCATAGGAATGGCATATAGGTCATTAGTTATATGTCCCATTATGTGTGGCACTCCGTTTTCATCCATGGCGTTTTCCTTTTGTTCACACATACTACAAAATATACAAATATATTTTGTTTATGATCTCTCAATATTCCGATTTTAAACCATATTTATGATAAAAAAATAACTTCTTAGCCCATACAAAATAATTCCTTGAAATAATTTTAATAAAATGGGTATTTTTATGAAGACAACCAGCAATGCTTGTTATACTCTTCACAGGTAGTAATTTCAATCAGACATTCAATCGAAACGTCATAGTCATCTTGTGTCATGTTATTTGTTGATTTCTCAGCAATTACAAATTTTTAAGAGTGACAAGCCACTACTCTGCAGTTAATTTATAAAACTACTATTATTAAAAACTTTTGAGTTATTTTCGCCTACCTATTTGAACAATTCAATCTATGACAAAAAATGAAATTGAAAAATATCTAGTAAATTATATTGTTTCGGCCGATTATTAACAGGAACTCTTTAATTAAACTGTAAGGAAACAGTTTTAGGACAAACAACACTGATATTTTAACTAATAATTTTTTTTGCGTAACTAACGGTGAAGAAGAATTATATCGAGTACTTATTATAGAAGTATTTCTAAAGCCAAATTTCTCTAAAATCATACTTTTTGATGTTCATTTTGGGCACTCGTATGTGAGGTTAGTTTTTTTAAATAAAAAACTGCTCAAAATTATTTAAAGGAAACACCATAGTATTGAAAAATAAATAAAAAGTGGTCAGAAACCTAAACCATCGTTCACAACACTTTATACGTATTGTATTAAGTAACCAAGTCATATTTTTTCAATCACTTATTAGTACCCATTTTAAAAAAATAAGTAGGTAGTTCTAATTTTAAAATATATAAGCAAAGAAGAAATTCTCATGTTTTTATGATTATAATTTAATAAATTATTAAATTATAATAATATTATTTGAAGTATTATCAAAGACCAGATAAATACGTAAAGGAACGATAGTGTGTCCTTGGACATTTAAGTCAGAGTCCACTAGTTTTGTATTATATTACGTCTTTGGCGTGATTGGAAAATTTCTTCTAAATCTATAAAAAGAACCAAGAACCAATCCTCCTGGCTGCTGGGATTATTAGATCTTTAAGAATTTTTTGAAAGAAATAAATTATCTACTACTAAATCCAGGAATTCTACATACTTTTCCCAGACAGTTGAACTTTCATTCTTGTCCTTTTCAGACATAGTATTTCCATTCCATTCATTACCCCTACAACAAATAACCCCTAATGAACATACAGGAACGGAATCTAAATGTTTTTTGTACTACATGTCCAAGTGAAAGTTTTAAAACTGTAATTGTAAATATGTATTTTGAGATTTTATCGGTAATTAACACGGAAAGGGCTGTGTTTTTCAGTGGTTGCAATACAATAGGGTTATAATAAGTCTTCTTGTTTTCTTTGGGCGTTAAGCCACTAATCTGCAAAATATTGAATTTATTGTAAGCTTCTGAGCCAAAGGAAATTTTATTTTTAAAATTTTTGTTACAAAATACTTTCTAGTGAATTTATTCATATCTTGAGACTTGAAACCCAAATTATAATTAATACTGCTGAGACTAAGTGAGAAAGTGAGGAAAAATTATTGCAGTTGAAATTTGCAAAATAAAATTTCAAAAGGGCCATCTCAAGTTTTCTTTTTGAAAATAATTGTAAAATATTTGCAAAACATTTTTTTTTTCAAGAACGAGAGGAAAATTATTATTGATGAATTTAGATTTTTTTTTACGATAATAAACCTTTTTGAAACTTTATTTTAGCTTTATTTTGATTTATAAAACTTCAAAATATATAACTTTATGGAAAATCAAAATATCCAATAAATTTTTCCTCGATTTTGAAAAAATTGTTGATTTTGAAAAAGAAAAAAAATTACCATTGTTTTGGTAAATTTCTATAGTAATTTTTGTCCACAGACATAAATTAAAACATGTCAACTTAAAACTGATAATACTGGTCTGAATAATTTAGCAGTAATATCTTAAAATAGAAAAATTTGCAGGAATATACCTACTAGTAAAGAAAAATCACAAAAAATTTAAACATTAAACTCATTACAGGCCAAATAATAAAATTTTAGGTCGGCATTATTCAATCAATCAATCAATCATTTATTGCATTCAAGAAAATACATTTCTCATTACAAGGTCAGCATTATTTAATAGAATAAGAATATAAAAATTTTTATATTCTGCATATTTTTAACACAACGTCATGTAAAGGGACCATAACACTTCCTTATATTCACACTTGAATATTAATCATACACAAAAACCAGCAGATTCAAATTATTGATTCCATCTAGAATAACCTACAGGGGATAACTTAAACAAGTTAGCATTATCTATATATCAGAAAAAATATTAAAAAGTGCCATATTTAATGTAACCGACAACTGAAAAATTTGCCCTGAATTTACACACCATATGACGAATGTTCAATCACAGTAATATGTAACATTCAACTTGGTAAAATATTTAAAAACATTAAAAACATGGCTGCGTATGTAAATTAAGATTTTTATAAACATTTTTATACCTACTGTATATAGAATCTGTTATATTATAATCTTTCATAAGGGGGTGTGTTTTGATCTCCAATAACAGCATTATTTTTATGTACTGTAAAAAATGAATTATAACAATTTATAGATCTTTTTTAAGCGTTGAATCACCTTAGGAGATTTCACAGAACAAATCTAGGATAGACAACCAGACAAGTAGAAATGTACTCGTACTAGTAGAAAATCATAATTGTTTTGCACTTCGTTTTAAAAGAGATTGACCTGAATTTTAACAAAATGGCAATTACGATTCAAAGTTAGATTATGGTCAACTCTAATTAATTATCTATTAATTTTCCTCCTTCATTAATAATCATTATATGTGTATTGACTTACAACTACTATTAGGGGCGGACTGGGATCAGAATTATGTTCGAGCACTTCACGACAACCCGTCACTTTCCAGCTGTACTGTGTAAAATGAACAACACCTTCAGGACCGGCCCGGCCCATTTTTAGCATTTTAGAACCGGCCCATCACGCATTTTCCCGAACTCGCTTAGGGCCAGTCCACCCCTGACTTCTATATAAATTTACATAAACACAAAAATAAATCAGGTACTTGGAGATCAAACAACTTTTCCAAATGCAGAACGGTTACAATACTGACCTTCTGTTGTCCACAAAATTTGAGGAGTTAATTTGCGTAAGCGGTCCTGTGTTTACATCAACCCCCATGGAACCAATGTCGAGAGCGGCGTATGCCTTTCTTCCGGCATTACTGACAGGCCCACCCTTTACACCGTGCCCCATATTGCATATGTCATCTAGTTCCTGGTAAATATTTTCATACAAATTATCTGTGTTGGAATTTAATGCGTCATCCAATCTGTTTGACGGACCTAGGTGGTAATTCGGATTTTCGTAACTCAAAAGACCATTTTCTGAAACAATTATTTTGCAAGTTAGAGGATTCGAACCAAAAGGGGCAACGGGGAATTTGCTCAAATGCTTAGATCAGTGACCAATATAGACTTTATTTAATTTATTCAAGAGTCAATTTAAGCAACGTTTCCTAGTACAATAAGATTTGCAATAAATTTGTTTATTTAAGTCATTTATAGCTACCGTCATATAATTTGGCGAGCAGAGAGATGCTAAAAATTTGTATTCAATATTGAATTTCTTTTCCAAAAAAGTATACAGGCACAATATGGGTAGTGATAAGAGGCGAAATAAATCCACTCCACAGTTCGCACCTTCTTAAGTCACTGATGTTATTAGTTATTACTATATTATATTCTACGACTACTACTAATTATGTTGGTGTAAAGTGTAAGGTGTGACCATATTTGTGTAACTAGACCCCCCCCCCCCCCCCTACTCCCCACTTTACAATATATTGACAAACATTATTTACCCTAAGTAGATGTTCTAGATGTTCTATTAGTGTTAATGAATAAAATTTGCTACACGATAACAGAGAGAATTATCAATTTTCTACTACACAGCTTCTTTTTTTTTGTACCAAACTTCATATGGCGAATACTGACAAAAGACATGGCATCAGCAAAATTTAAATATGTTTACTAAACCTTACATATTGGATCTTCCCTAGATCACATTACTTTTTATATACCTTGTTACCCTCTATACAAAGAAATGAAACAATAGGTAGAGTGGCACATCACAAATTATTTTATTATTTATAATTTTGGTGCTCCAATTACCATCCATTATTTAAAATTATGAATATTCATGATTTAATTATAATTTTTATGTGTAAATTGTGTGAAAGCGTGATTTCATAAAGATAACATACTTATGTATGTAAGATGTTAATTCGCTTAACAGTTATGCTACTCGGGAAAAAGGGTTTCGTGTTGTGAACGCTTTTAATAGCGATAAAGAGGGAACAGTTGAATCCTATATGTCAAATTATTTTCAAAACTTGATAAAAACATTTTTTAAATTACAAATTTTTCAAAAGAAACAGAATATACTTGTGTTTATGTAAAAATGCCTATTCCAATCCGATTCCTTGCATTCATCTACCTACAAGTGCTAGTTCCACCACCACAAGAGAAAATTTACACGTTGTCTGTTGTTTAATTATTTAATTACTTTGTAACTGGTTTTATTTTACCACAAAGGGTTAAAACTATCAACTGTCAACATGGCGATATGAATATGATACAAATACACAGAATAAATAAATAAATGATAAACCAATAATTTGACCCATTTCAGGTAAACAGTAGATCTAAATCGCTTTTAGTGTGCTTACTATTAATGGACGTTCGCCCAGTTGGATGCGTCTTAGTCACCTGTACTTAACTCCAAATAAAATTTAGAATGAAGAGTAGGCACAGGCAGTACAGGGCCGTCATTATACAGGGTGTCTCGAAAATACAGAGTTTAAAAATGATTTTTTTCAATAACTCAAGTATTTCAGAAGATATTTATTTAAAATTTGGTACGGTGCTTCAACTTAAAGGGTCACATGTTTTGAAAGACCAAAAGCAAAGAAACATTGTCAAATATTCAAAATATAGGGGTCCAGTATCCATTGTCCCCCCAGTTTTTTAGTGCCTGCGCCAATGACAATCAAACTATCTTTTTTGAGATAAACATTCATTTTGGATTATTTTTTGTCTCTTAATAAATTTTGATAAAATGCTTCGTTTTAGCCTAGCGATAAGTTGAAAAATATTGGCCCTTGATTGGTGCCCACGCGGCTCATAAATTTCCAAAAATATCTCTAAAAGAAATCTGTCGCTTTTGTAAACAAATGACAATAATAAAGGAGTAGCCAGAAATAACTGTCCAAATTTACTGGCGCACAGAAAAAAATTGGTAGGCAGAATGGATTCAACAATCTATTTTATTTATAAATTTAGAAGTATTATAACATGTTATCAATATTTAACACACCTTATTTTCATTAGGAACAAAAAAACAATAGAAATAAAAAAATCGCCAGTCTAAAAAAATCGATTGATATGAGCTTCATATTTTTGTAAAGACATACGATACGAGCTTTATTTATTAATAAAAAATCTTTGAAAAATATTTGACTTCAACCTGAACTGCTCTCCAGCTTAAAGGATTCTTTCTCTTAAACAATTCTCACTCAAAATCAGAACCATATACACAAAATCTTTCATAAATTCCCTGACTGAATAGTCCAAGGAAGTAAGGTCTGGGGAACGGGGTGGCCATTGAACAGAAGCATCTCAAACCCGACCAATCCAGCGATTAGGAAAGATTTGATGTAAATAGTTCCTAACATTTTTTGCAAAATGCTGAGAAGCGCTGTCTCGTTGGCGCAGGCACTTAAAACTGGGGAGGGGACAATGGGAACTAGACCTCCTCTATTTTGAATATTTGACAATGTTTCTTTGTTTTTGGTCTTTCACAACATGTGACCCTTTAAGTTGAAGCACCGTACCAAATTTTTAAATATCTTCTGAAATATTCGAGTTTTTGAAAAAAATCATTTTTAAACTTCAAACTTTGACACCCTGTATATGGAGGTCTAAAAAGAAAAATGGCATAATGAAAGTCCTATTATTTTTGCTCAAGGAATCCATAGCCACCGGGTTGACCTGGATTTTCGGGACACTCTGTATAGTTCGTACAGTAATATTAATGTGGCGCTGAATGTTGCAATACCTTGATAATGCTAATGCCTTTTTTTTTGTAAGATCAACAGCAATAAAGTTTTTATTATTATTATTATTGCATTGCAAAGTATTTAGGAAATAGTCGATTTAGTGAAATCGTGTACTAATAAGTATATTTATTTTGCAGAAGATATGGAACAATGTATTATTGGTATTATTGCTCTTGCATTGGTTGTAAGAATACATATAAAAGCGATGATAAAAATTTTAAATTTTGCAGGAAATATATTGGGCCTCTAACGCATAATGACTGACCAAATCATACAAAATTATTTCTTATCTTGCATATTTGTATCATAGAGTAGAAAAACAAGCAGTTTAAATAATCCAAATTTCTACTAAACATACTAAATAAAACTTAACGTAGGCCATGGGTTGGGTGCAGACAGAATTAATACTGACCGACAGAACAAGAAATTGAGTTGAGTATTATACAATTATGTATAAAGCTGCCAGTAGGAATCAAGAACTGAGTACCTGAAATAATGTTAAACCAGTTTCTATTCATGTGTCAGCGAAGTTACATAAAGTTTCAGAGGGGGTTGCAGGAAAAATAGACAATAGACAAAAATGCTGAACAAAGTTTAGTATCTCTCGGCAATTTTGGACATACCAATACAATAATACGACTCGCTTGACCCCCGCAGAGACCCTGTACAAGAGGAGGCTAAATATTTAAAGAGAACAGATATATACCCAATTTTCAAGTAGGTAAACAATACTAGCACGGATTAAGTTCTTCGAGAGAAAATTCCAGTGACATGACTGTGAATCGCATCCGTGTCCGCATTCATATAAACTAATTCTATCTCGTGTATTGTCACAAATGTCCCTGGTACTCCCGTCAAATAACTTATTTTTTTTTTATCGTAAAAATAGTCTATCGCATATCGTCTATTTCTAATTGTTGTTTCTAGTTTTGTCACAAATATTACAACATCAAAACGACAGCAAGACACTACTTTACCAAGAAAAATATCCTCATCATCATGGACAGCTTGAGCCGTAATAGCAGCCATCCCACGAACAAGAGTCAGCAGAGAACAATAAGGACTACGATTATCCGAGATGAATATGCTATTTAAGTGCAAACCTATGGGTGCCCTGTGGAACTCTCCACACAACATCCCAACGCCAAACAGTAAGTCCTACCTGAAAATAAAACAATGGAGATTAATTTTAATTCAGTGGCAATTAATGTTTAGTAATAAAATAACTACAATCCGGCAAGTTCAATGTTATTCATTCCATATAGTTTCCGATGTTGCACTATATAGTAGTCCCATTTTCTCAGAAAAAATTAGGCGCAATATTTTTTTTACCTCTAGCTGTCATCTTTTGAAAGAGTGAAGTAAATCAAAATAATGAGGAGTGTTTTATTCTCGTCTATTGTTTTAACTGTTGTATGCTTTCATGCATAGTAGGGAACCTCAGCTCCATCTAGGTTTGATGAAGTTGGACGAACCGATAAGTACCTATTTCGATTTTCGGTTAATGTTTGATTATGTATTTCTTTATGTTGTATATAGCTAATGGAATACTCATGGAAAGCATAGACGTTATCTTATAAATAGATTATTGAATAGTTTAGGCAAAATTATCATTTGTGAAATGGAAGAAATTTCCAACGGTAAGTTTTATTAGAAGTTTCTACAATATTCTAGGTTAACTTATGTGTGTTCTACTGCTCAGTTGCTTTTCTATCAAATTGTTCTTTTATTGAAAACCATTTGGTTGGATTCATCGTTAGTCGAATGTCCAAATTTATGACGGAAATAAAACAACATATTTAGGGTAATAGCGGAACATTTAATTTTGTCATATCAACAAGCAGCAATGAACTATTTATAAAAGTTACTCTTGGATCAAATATATCAAATAATTGACTCCACTAACAATATTATGGAAATATTTTTACTATGTTTCTAATTTTGGCAAAAAATATAGTTGCAGTATTCTGTTCAACAAATTAAAGAAAATAAAAAATAAATGTGAAGAGCAAAGTATATAAAATTAAGACACAAACACAAGAGTTTCTCTTCGGCAATAATTTCTGAATATTATGTGAGCGGTAAAATTATTGCTCATGGTTACCCTTATCAAATTAATATTCCCCTGAATGATTTAAAAATAGTTCGTTATATAGATAATGACCAATAGTAGCCTAAACGTTGTGCCTTGGAGTACGCCGTAATTTACTCGTATCTGATTGTTGTTACTGATTACTAGAGACTGAATCTGAGATTGTAAAACCACGATCGTCTCTAGATGCAATGATCAAATGACCACTTTCACGTTCAATAATAATAATGTTACTTTACGTTGTAATTGTATTTAGTGAATTTCGTAACGTTCTAAGTTAATATATTCATACGGAAAGAAAGAATATTTTAAATATTTTGTTGTGCTACGCAGGTTGGGCTCAGCAACAATAATAAGTCATGGTGTGGTTTATGCAATTCTTGTTCGTTTTCTCTAGTTCAGTCACTAAGGGTGTCGTTGCGAGAAAGGATATTTGAACGTTTCCCTTCAAAACACGTATCATATTATTATTACTATTATCATTATTATTACTATTATTATTAAGTATATAGTATTGTCGGTTTAGCATTTGCAGGTAAAATATGTCGACCTTACTTAAAGTGCTTTCATAATGTTTCATCACACTATACAGTATGTCCACGTAGTGCATATTTCTTCCATAACCCCTTAGCTATCGTAGATAGACAAAAATCTTTAAAACAAAAGTCATTCAGCAATCAACACTGCATTTCCAAAAATATTTCTAATTATTATTATTACTATTAATTGTGCTAGTTGTGTTCCACTTCGGCTGGGCAGTAACAAACTCTGTTAAATTGTTAAGTTAAATGGCATATACATTCACATTTTATTTACATAAGGGGAGGCTATGATATGTTTTTCTTAGGTTGTCTCAGGGTTGTCTACTATTGACAAAATAATGAAGTGTTAGATTTAATTGATCGTCACTGTCATTTATTTTTGGCTGAATTGCCAAATTTTTTATTGATAACTTTGCTGTGCTTCTTTAGGGTCTCACTCTGGCAACTATGTAGAACCAATTTGAATTTGTGGTTATGTTTTTGACTTTTCAACTTAACCTCAGTAATTAATACCAACAGAATTCAGATTTTCCAAAGCCTACTCTAATGTAAATAAAATATGAATGGCATATATATTATTCCAAATTTGATTGGAGAATGACATGAGCTTTCCAACGAACTATCATTATTTCTTTTGAACGGTTTTTGAAATATATATTCTAAATTTTGTCGAAATTTTGACAGATATAGACCTACAGAAAAATGCCATATTTTTCATATTGAAAGTGATTTTAAACTTTTTAATCTTTTTATTGTAGCAGCTGATTAAGCTAGATACGAAAAGTGTTCCATTTAAAATAAGAAAGTTGTGGATGTTTTTAAATTTACATATTCGAAATTAAATTATGAACACTCCGTAGATGAAAGTTTAAATTCTAATACATTATTTGAAAGAAAGTTCGTGTCTAAAGTTTAAAATTATTTTTAATTTGAAAAATATGGCATTAATTCTATTTAGGTTCTACATCTATCAAAATTTCGACATAATTTAGACCATTTTAAAAACTGCTCAAAAGAAGTACATGTTATGATAGTTCATTGGAAAGCTCATGATACTCTCTAATCAAATTTGGAATAGCCTATAGGGTGATTAGGGTGTTCCATTTAATTTAACAAAGTTGGTTACTGCGCAGCCTAAATGGAACACCCTATATAACTGAAAATATTTTTGAAATATGCAGTGTTGATTGCTAAACAACTTTTGATTTAAAGATTTTTGTCTATCTACAATTGCTAAGGAGTTATGGAAGAAATACGCACTAGGGGACACCCTGTATACAATGCCTTAGACAAACTAATTTTATTTTGAAACGCTGAACAAAACAGTCTCTGGAATGATGACCTGATATCCGGCATCTATTGATAACACCTCACATTCTACTTTTAAGACAGAATTTTATGAGTGTTTCTTATAGCATAAACCATAATGATAATAGTACAGGGTGTCCCGCGTAAGAGGCTAAAATGAAAAACCAAAATCTATTCTCATGTATTTTTTTATGAGGAATCCGATTTTAAGGTCGAATAAGCGTTAGAACTTCTAATATACGAGGTATTGTCAAAAAACTGATTTTCCAAATTTTTTCACCCTGTATTTTATCGATATGGTATATTATTGTGGTTATAATGGCATATGCCATTCAAACATCTAACTTCCGGTTTAGCAGGAAATAGGCAATATTCGACGACAACTTGTATATTATGAAATAATTGAAAAGTAGTTAATCTCCTGATTTTAAAAATGCAATAAAAAAGTAATAAAATAAGCTAATTTTAAAAAAATTCTCGCATAGCTTGAAACTAAAGAAAAGAAAACTACTAAAGATAACGGATATGTGTTAGATATTTTTGAAATCAGGAGATTGGCTTGGACTTTTCAATTATTTCATAATATACAGGTTATCGTCAAAATTTTGTAGGCTATTTCCGGCCAAACCGGAAATTAGAATGGCATATGCCATTATAACCCCAATAATATACCATATCAATTTCCGCAATAATGTATGTACAGGGCGAGGTACAGGGTGAAAAAAAAAGGAAACACAATTTTTTGACAATTCCTCGTATATTAGAGGTTCTATCGCTTATTCGACCCTAAAATCGCATTCCTCATAAAAAAATACATGCGAATAGATTTTAGTTTTTCATTTTGGCCCAATAATAAAGCCAGGCTAGGAAATCCAGTAAGCCTCTTACGTGGGACACCCTGTACAATTCTTTCGTATGTTAAATTGCATACAAATCCATTATATTATTATTATTAACAAAATAAAATTAATTTTATTTTACTATAAGTTAGGTAAACCAAATAGTTATTATTAAAAATATGTAATTATTTCTGATTCTGTTTATTCAAAATAAGAGTTTGATGGGAAAGGTAAAAAAGGAGCAAATTAAAATACATTTTTTCAATGCATATTTTTACAATGCATACTGAACAGCCAGTTTCAAGAAACATCTTTGTTCATAAAGTAGGTATCTTAAATTATTTAGTTGCATAAAAAATGCATCTCAAGTTTACACTTAATACTTGGAATAGCAAAATCGGTGACGTCGCTGGCGCCTAAAAGTCGTGGCGCCGAAAGGGCCAATGGCCTCAACAGTTATGTTAGTGTTTTTCTTCGCTTTTGTATTCCAAATGGGGCAAAAATAAGGATAAGAAATCTGAGCGAATAACTCTACAACTAGCTCTAGTTGTACCCATTCCTGTGGCTGACCAATAACCATCCTGTATTTAGTTAATTATTTATTATTTTCCAAATTTCAATATAACGCAATAACTGACTGTGCTGATTGAAAAAATATCTGATGTAAAATAACGCTGGACTACCAAATAATTATTTTAAGAATACATGTTGAGTATTTTTTTACAACTGTAAGCTTTGCAGATGCATACCTGTATGAAATTTTAGAAATATTGTCAAGTATTCACGATTACAGACAGACCGAAATGTCCGAAATATGGATATTAACAAAATAATCTTAATGCAATTTTATTTCCCATGCACAAGTTGTTTCAAAAATCTATCTCTAAAGTTATTTTCTTAACTTCGTTACGTTTGGTTTGGAGTCGAGCAAACTAGTGCTGGTCACAATGGTGAAAACTGAAAAAACACAGGATTGTTAGTTTTTCCGGCAACAAAATGTTATTGTTGTTATTATAAATGAAACACCCTGTTTGGTTTCTTGGGCTTGAGCTAAGTGATCAGAGTTTAAGAGATAATACACATCCTGACAAAATGGATACCCACGAGCCACCATATTCTCCTGATCTTAAGCCGATAGATTTTTTTTGGGGACTCTTGTACGCGTTTTATTTCCAGAAAAATGAATGATCAATATGATCATACTGTACACAATTCAGTATGAAGATTAGTCGGGCAAAAAGACTGCCATCTAATTAATTTTATTTGAATCTAGCTACAAATAAAGACTGCTTAATGATGGGATAATAAATTAAGTTATGTACTCCTTAGCAGCAATAACTTACATTTTTTTTTAAATTATTCTAAGAAATAACTTTATGATTCTTAAATTAATTTACCAACAGATTAAATAAATATATATGGTTAAAAAATATAGTTGTACGTATTTCGAGAATCTTTCAAAAATAAGTAGGTACCTATCTAATACGTATTCATTAAAATTTCATTAGAAACTATTTCACCCGATTCCTAAATTGCCAGCGACTCCTTCATATGCTTCTCTGAACTGTGGATCAATGTTTAGCATAATACAAAGGCGCCAGAAAGTCTGGATTCGATTTATTCTTACCGCGTCACGCGATATTAGACTTTAAATATAAATGTTATTTTCGTCGAAAACAATAATAATACCAAACAAGACCACAACGTAGTAAATGGATGTATCAAAAATTTAATCTTTGTTGTTTGACGTAAGAAAGGGCATTTTAATTAGCTTTCGCATAGACCAGCATATTAACCTACATTTTATTTATCATTAATCTGGATAAACGGGCCATTCCCGATTTACATACATAAAAATGGTCTGTGGGTGTTCTGCCGCTAAAGCTCTGGTTATGGAAAAACGTAGTTCCAATAACAATTAGAAATTCTTTTTTCAAATCTTTAAAGTTGTAAATGAGGATTGTATATAGGGTGATATTTCTGACCTGACTTTAAATTTGACAGTTGGATATACCTATTTTTCAAATTTTCGTCTAAATTTCTTGTAGCGTCATCTAATTACCATGACAGATACATACACGGAGAGATATTTTTTTCAAAAACATGTTTTTGCAAAACTTCTGATTCCGTTGGAATTTATTGTTTGATTTCTTCCTCCTACCTCTACAATCTTTGGTATTTCTTGAACATCATTATTGCTGAACTACGAACTTTGCCCAAGATATCTACGAAACTGCATCCAAATATCTTAATAAATTTTTCAATTAATTATATCTACAGGCATTTATACCAACGCAATAGAAGCAAGTATTTATTAGACGCTATTTCCCTTAGCCGATATGCCAAAAGGATTTGTGACATTACCTAAGTCTAAAAACTGAAAGAACTTATTGGACTCACATGGACACTCCCAGTGTCAGATGTAAGTGAAGAAGAAAGATGAACAACGATAATTGTTAGAAAAAGGACCAGGTGACAGAACACATCAGGGGCCTGTAAAATCGTTGACATCGTCTGAATTTCATATTGGTGTGACATCACTTGCTATTTAATTTTAAACAACTACCGGAAAACATACAGTAAGAGTCTACTGGAGACTAAATAAAATGCTCAGAAATTGAAACAAAACAAAGAATCATTTTGGTCAAGTCTGAAGTTGCGTAACTCGAAAAATAACTGCTAGATTTTCGGAAGGTGAAAAAATCATGCCAAAAAACTCGTGTGTTTCTCTCTTTTACCTATGGCAGAAATTCGGTATACCTTGAAAAATTTAAATCCATTTTCAAATCACTCTGTATAATGAAAAAATGGGTATAGCAATTTTTGAGACCGAGACTGACGAAAAATCACAGAAGGATAATACATTCTCACATTAAACCAGGAACACGTCTAAAATTTTGTTTTGTTTCAATTTTCGAGGACTTTGATATTCCCTCAACTTTTCATTGTTTGGTTTTGTAAATAAAGGGTGCATTAAAATTTCTTTTCAAATTCTTATTAAAAAATGACCGTACTACAAAAACCTTTACCCTCAACCTAAAAAGCATAACCTATTTTCAAGTCAGGTGGATATACAGGGTGTCCCACTTATCGTGCTCACCATGGGTATCTTAGGAACGGCAAGAGATACAAGGTAGGTTAAATGACACCAAATGTAGAGCTTAAATCTTAATAGATTTTAAGCTTACTAATGTGCAAAAATATTTTAGTAAAATCAACTCGTTTTTGTTTCATAAGCAAAAAACTGATTTTTGTCATTTTAATTTTTCCATTATAACTGCTTCATTTATGAACATATTTGAATGCGGTTTATTCATTCTTAGGCTTTTTGACGCAGATTTTGAAAAAAATTATAATATTTTTGCCAACTACTAAACTTCTAAATTTTGATATTACCACCGACATATCACTTAATTAGTTAAAACCCTATTTTTATTCTCTTTAAAATGATATATCACAATAATACTTTATATTTAGAAATAATGGTGATATCGCCATTATTTGATTTTTCCTCCATAATTTTCATAAAATAAAACAAAAGACACTCAAAACATATTTGGAATCATTGGGCTTTTAAAAAAAATTAGAAATTAAAAATTTTTTTAATTTTCAAGTAGGCCATGAAAAAAATTGTCTCATAAAGGATTTGTCAAAGTTTTGTTTTTGTTGTAATAATTTATCTTTGTGGTTAGTTCTGTACATTTGGGTTAAAAATGAAGAATTTTAACAACGAAGACAGATATAATCATATATGTCTTCGTTGTTAAAACTCTTCATTTTTAACCCAAATGTACAGGGTTATTGGTTATAAATGGAATCCCCTCTTAACTTCGTTATTTTCTGAGATAAGAACAAAATTTTAAACAAAAGTTTTAGGGCATTCTATGAATTTTCTTGCTACCATATTCGATAGTATACAGGGTGCCTCATAAAAACCGGACAAACCAAATTTATGTTTTTTTAAATGAAACACCCTGTATATTTTTGAATATTATGAAAATAATCGTTTTCCTGATTTCAAAAATGTATAATATGTTGACATTTACTGTGGCCATTTTCGATATACAACGGGTTCTATTTACATAAAAATCGAATGAAATACAGTATGCCATGATATTCAAAAACAAAAGGTTATAGAAAATGTATTGATGAAAATTGGGGACATGTTGAAAATATATTACAATAATTTTTTAATCTTTGGTATGTATAGAATCTTGTTGTTAATAAAAATTTGTTACTGTTTTTGTTTATTGCAAAACTGAAATATTGATTTAACCAATAATACTTATGCATAGATATAATAGTAAACGTCAATATATTATACATATTTGAAATCAGGAAAGCGAGGACTTTCATACTATGCAAAAATACACAGGGTGTTCCATTAAAAAAAACATAAGATTGCTTTGTCCCGATTTTATGAGGCACCCTGTATACTATTATATATAGTTGAAAAAAAATTCATAGAATACCCTAAATTTTAGTTTCAAAAATTTATTTTATCTCAAAAAATAACGAAGTTAAGAGGGGGTTCCATTTATAACCAATAACCCTGTACAGAATTAAATAAGAAATATACGAAATTCAAGAAATGCAGCAAACAAATATCTAAATCGCTTTCCAAAGCGTCCACAGCCACGCGAGATAAATTACATATTACAACAAAAACAACACTTTGACAGATATCTATTTGAATCAATTTTTTACACGGCCTACTTGAAAATTAAAAATATTCTTAGTTTCTTAGTTTTTTTAAAGGCTAATATTATTTGAAAGATAAGTAGGCACCTAATAAGTTTTTAATCAATAAATCAAAATATGTTTTGAGTGTTTTTTGTTTTATTTCATAAAAATTAGGGAGGAAAATAAAAAAATCAAATAATGGCGATAACTCCATTATATTTGAAAATACGCCATTGTTGTAATATATCATTTTAAAGATAATAAAAATTGGATTTTAACTAAACCATAGCCCGGCTATGACTTGTCTTGTATTTAAAAAATGAAAGTTGGTGTTAATATCTCAAAATCTAAAAGAGTTAGTATAGGTAAATATTATAATTTTTTTCAAAATCTGCATCAAAAAGTGCTCCAAGAAAGAAAAAACCGCATTAAAATATTTTCATAAATAAACGAGTTATAAAGGAAAAATTAAAATGACAAAAATCAGTTTTCTGCTTATGAAACAAAAACGAGTTGATTTTACTAATATATTATTGCTTTGATCAGCTCTACACATTTGGTGTAATTTAACCTCCTATACTATGTATCTTTTACCGTTTCCAAGATATCCTTAGTGAGCATGATAAGTGCGACACCCTGTAAAATTTAAACGGTTATTATTAAACCAATTTGTATGTAAGTTGATGTATCAAATTGCTTTACTGAAGGTCTATTCCTGTTAGAGTTGGAGAGAAAGTTCGGAGTTCGGACCAGTGACGGTTTCTTAATAAGACCTATAAGTTTTGTAGACACCGTTTTATTGTTTAAGGGCAATAGAGCCAGCTGTTTAAGAAAATCAAGTGTTAAAATATTACATTAAACTAAACTTCATAAAAAATGCAATAATAATATCTATGACGTGGCCTCCTAGATCACCGGATCTAAATCCTTTGGATTTAATTTTTACAACATTTATTATTGTTTCTTTTGTTATAAAAAAAGTTGAATTTAATCGATTTCTTTCTTTTTCAATAACTTAACGAAGTCTAACTGGAAGTTTTTTCCTCTTGATTCAATTTGTTTCAGCTCCCTAAATTAAATGCCAAAAATGCTTAATATTAAAAAATAACATAATAGATACTATAAAAGTCCTTATACCCTAGACGAAAAGACAGGTGCATACCGGAACATTTTAAATAATTATTAAATGAGAGAGTTAGCAAAAAAACTGATTATGATCCGCCTGTTTTGTGCTGATGACGGATAATAATCAGAAACCGGTTTATTGATGGTGTTTGTACCGTTCTTACAGCCACATTGGAGATTCATTATTATTTGGAGATTAAATTTTGGATTATTAACCTAATTAAAGGAACAAAAACGTAAAAAATAAATCGAATATATCGGAAACACCATCTCTGAAATTATGAAAAAAAAAAAAAGAGAAAGTAATAAAATTTAATACGAAATTAAGAATTGATACTAATTAATTAGGTAGGTACAAGGTGATCATTTATATTTTTACACCCCCCTTTGACTTTGTTATTTTTGGAAAAAGAAAAAAGTGTAATGACAAGTTATTATTTTTACGTATATTTTAAAATACGAATCAGAAAAACAATTGAGTAATGCCAAAAAAGTTATAATACAAACTTGTGCTTTTTGTTTGATATGTTTTTGTGGAATATGAAAGAGCATGAAAATAGCTTTTCAAAAAATTTTTAACACTGTATATTTATCTTTTGCGGTTTTTGAACTACTTACTTTTTCATACAGCGTGTTACTATAAAAAAACACAAGTTTGTATTATATTATAAGTGTTTTTAGCCTTACTCAATTGTTTTACTGATATCGTATTTAAAATCTACGCAAAGTAACTAAAACTTCTGTCTTTAGACTTTTTTTCTTTTTCCAAAAATAACAAAGTGTGTAAAAATATAAATGATCACCCTGTACATTTCAGTAAGTACTGAAACTAAATGACCTGCAAAATTTCGAATAAAAAAAACTATATGCAGTGACTGCGTAATTGTCTAAAAATTTCAATATTTGATTGATTTACAAGAATAAATGAACTATTTTCTCTATTATTAACTAAATTTTCTAAGAAATTCAGAATATCGACGAACCTTAATTACTAATAAATACACCATTTCATTTGTTATATTTACGAAAAAGTATATCAATAACGATAAAAGTACTTCCCCAGTGCTTTAATTAATTAGTAAAGATTTATTTCACAAAATTATCAATTAACTAATAAGCTAATCAGTAGAAAACATACAAAACACTTTCATTCAAGTAATTCAAGAAATTGATCTCGTAGAAAAGATACCGAAGCACCTGAAGGTTGGTCAGTTATATGAATTCTACTGAAAACCTTCCAAGATGTCTGATAGGGCTAGACTTACCAAATCTGTACAGATTCCACATCGAGTATAAAGAACGGGGAAGCCTATTTACTTTTTATGTAAAATACGGCCACTCACGTCAAACCTCACATAATAATTTTACGCATTAGGTCACGTATAGGAGAGGCTTTTAATGAAATAATAATTTCGATGCACCTCGGGCAAAGCGAGCGACTGATGAAGTCGAGGCGACTTGAGTCCGCGCACCCCCTCAAACTGCTATTGATTTTTCCATTGCCTAGGAGCCACTAGAAAATGACTTATATCAAATACTTTTACCCTAAAAATTATTTCAACTATTGGAAATATATAAATAAACCAAATATTTTATCGTTACATTTTGGGGCATATTTGAGAGGGTGGGGGGCAGTTCTAAATACTTGACACAGGTCGATTCAAACCTACAGCTACGAATTAAAGTAAACGCTGACAATGGATAATAAAACTAGTAATGTGTTTATTTAGGTACATATTAGGTATTTGTTTCTAATAATTAACAGTTCACAGTATGTGCAGCTTTAATCGATAATTAGTTTTTTTTAAGTGTACATGAAACAGCAATGTTGCTACAAAAGAAGGGATAATTAAATGACTATACGGGATTTCCATTTAGATTATCGTAATTCTAGTGGTGACCGTATGTCGTTAACCATACAAATACCGACAAACTAGAGTTCAGCGAAAGGGATGAATATATGCACCATTTTGCATTATATCAGTAACAAAATGGCGGTTTTAAACTGAAAACCTGTCCCATGCAAACACATAGAAATAATATACCTAATTGTATTCTCAAATTGTTTTTTTTTTTTGTTTATTGAGGTATTACAAGAATTCTCACCATTTTTCTACTATTTTAGACGAAAAACCGAAGAATCAAATGATGTAATAATATACAGAGTGCTACATAAGAAAAAACAAAGTCGAAAGCTATATCTCTGTCATGAGATGATCGATTGTTTCTTTGTATACAAATTTGAATTCCTGGCAAAAAAATTAGTGAGTAAAGCAATTTTTACTTTCCCGATAAATAAAAAGGCTACAAAGTTACAGTTGAATCCTCGGTTGAATCTAACATTTTCACGTGATGACCCTGTACAGGGTGTTTCCTATAAAACTATACCCCCCCTTATTTCGGTCAATTACCACCGATTTTAATATTTCAAAAACCGGTCCAACACAGAATATTCCGTAGATTTTGAATATGCTATTACTATTTTTCCTACTTCAACCGTATACGAGGAGCAGAAAAAAGTATGGTTTTTTTAAATGGAACACCCTATACAGGGTGTTAGGTACTGGTCATTACAAACTTTGAGGGATGAATCCCCATCAGAAATGAGGTCGAAAGAAAAAAAAAACTCATGGTCCTAAAATGCTTCCTTAAAAAGATACAGGGTTGAAGTTAACTTTTTTAAATCGTTTTTTCACCGTAACTTTTGAACCGTTGGACCGATTTTAATCAAATTTGAACCAAAGTTTAGTAAAATAAGTATTCATCGAACCATAATACCGCGAATCATCAAAAATTTTCAGGGGCGTAGATAATAGGAGGGTGTCCCATTTTTTCTACCCTATTTTTACCATCCTCTAATTATTTTTTTATTCATTGATATTTTCGGATTCTACGTTGAATTTAGAAGAAAAAGTTACTCTTGAAAAATTTTGATTAGAGGCTTCGTGTTCGAGATATTTAGGTTGTTGAAAGCTTGAAAACATGCCGAAACGCAGAATTCTTTCTAATTTAATTTTGTATCGAGGAGGCGTAGACAACTAGACAAGAAAGGATTGATTTATGACATCTGGATATCATTTTAGATTGCAGTTTGAAAATGTGCTAGTTCCATTTAATATCTGAAGATGTGCAGAAAATTTTTCAATTTTGAAATCATGAATTTTGCGTTTCGGCATGTTTTCAAAGCTTTCAACAACCTAAATATCTCGAACACGAAGCCTCTAATCAAAATTTTGCAAGAGTAACTTTTTCTTCTAAATTCAACGTAGA
This sequence comes from Rhagium mordax, assembly GCA_963680705.1. Classification (NCBI taxonomy): domain Eukaryota; kingdom Metazoa; phylum Arthropoda; class Insecta; order Coleoptera; family Cerambycidae; genus Rhagium; species Rhagium mordax. Next base: position 9,937,443 of record OY796660.1, on the reverse strand, counting down.
ATCCGAAAATATCAATGAATAAAAAAATAATTAAAGGATGGTAAAAATAGGGTAGAAAAAATGGGACACCCTCCTATTATCTACGCCCCTGAAAATTTTTGATGATTCGCGGTATTATGGTTCGATGAATACTTATTTTACTAAACTTTGGTTCAAATTTGATTAAAATCGGTCCAACGGTTCAAAAGTTACGGTGAAAAAACGATTTAAAAAAGTTAACTTATCTTTTTAAGGAAGCATTTTAGGACCATGAGTTTTTTTTCTTTCGACCTCATTTCTGATGGGGATTCATCCCTCAAAGTTTGTAATGACCAGTACCTAACACCCTGTATATTTTTACATATTTGGATTCGTCTCGTCCTTCTGATTACAAATATATATGACACTTATATATTTGCTATAAAAATGGTATAAATAATTGAATTTAAACTTAGGGCGTTTCCTTCAAAACTATACCCCCCTTATTTCGGTCAATTATTTACGGATCAAAATTTTCAAAACCTACACATACAATTTTTTGTAGATTTCATATATGCTATTACTTTTTTTCTCCCTTCAACGGTATACGAAGGGTGGAAAAAAGTATGGTTTTTTTTATGGAATGCCCTGTATTTTTTTACATATATAAGTATTATATATATTTATAATCAGAAAGGTCGTAGGGCATTTGAAATGCACCTCTGTAAAATCCATTTTTATTAACCGATTCGCAAATTATTTTTTTAAATACATACATAGAGCCTAGGGGTGTCTCACACTCTTAAAATGTGTACACCTATTACCTTTTTCGGAAATTATTTCCTAAAATTTCCGAAATTTCCGAAAAATTTCTCAAATTACCAAAATTCTTTAAAACATCTGTAATTTTGGAAAAAAAAATCGAAAATTCAAACATCGAAAATTAGATTGTAAAATTCAGGAATTATAAGACGACTTACTGAAAAAAACAACAAATTTTAAATTGTTTTAAAAAACATATTATTTGATGCCCCAGCGGTTTCTATGCCCAAATTATATTAGGGATCACGAAGTACAGCGGAGGAAAAAATTACCTAGCTAATTATTACTCTACCAATCTACTCTATATTAATTTCTGGAGAAAAGATTTTTTAAAGTGTGGGCATAGATCCTTCTTTGTAATACTTTGTATACAAATTTGAATTCCTGGCAAAAAAATTAGTGAGTAAAGCAATATACCCCCCGAAATAAGGGGGGTATAGTTTTGAAGGAAACCTTATATGTCCTAAAATACTTCGTTTCGGAGTTACAGGGCGTTTAACTTTCATGAAAAAAAAATATGATTGACCATATGTATCTTTTGAAATAATCTGCCGATTTTTTTCAAATTTTATATGAGAGGTGCTACTTTCAAGATCTATTAACTGTCAAAATTCCAGTTCAACCCCTTTAGTCCATGGCTTACAACGGTGGTTTTATAAAAAAAGTACGTCACTGATTCATTCTTGAAAATATGACAAAGGATTTCTATCCTTCTTTAAATAACACATAAAAAAGCTATCTTGTACATTTTTGATAAAATAATATTCCTCTCAATATTCCGAGCAATATTCCTTAATGGGCTCTTCCTCGAAATTTTGAAAATTATACCAGACATACTTAGTATTTTTTAAAATAGCTCTGACGTATTTTTTTACTAGTATTTTTCACAAAAATTTGTTTTTAAAAGTAATTAAATAGTCTACTTACGAGTCTACTTATTAAGTTTTTGTGGTGTCAAAAACGGATAGTCATTGGTATAGATTTTAAGATCATTTCGAGGATCATTTGCATCATATGATTCACCTCGTGATTCACATAACCTTAAATTTTTAGTTCTTGTAAATTTATTTTCAATTTTAATTTTAATTTTTGTAGTACTTGGTTGGACCCATTATAACATTTAGAAACTCTTGTAGACAGAAGATATATAAAGCTTTAATATTGTAGATTATTAAAATAAAAGGCCAATTATACTAGCTTGGATTTCCAACTAACAAAACCAATCTTATTTCATTATATCAAGGCAATGAAAACTTCATTAATGATCAAAATTTTCGTTGCTAGTATAGGAACCAAGCAGAAATTTTGATAAAAACGACATAATATTCGAAAATCGCGAGGAAAATCGTAAAAAATGCAATGCATATTTTTGAGGTTAACTGTGACCTTACACGTGCACAAATGAATTTGTTTGATGTTTAACCAATAGCAAGATCGTCCGTTTTTGACGTCATTTACAGAAAACTGGCGGGACTTTTGAAATTGATACAACTTAATTAATATTTAAAGCAACTATAACAACGATATATTATGGGAATTTATTGCATTATTATATTTAACATATATTTATCTTTGAGGTAAATCTATTAAAAACCTTTAATTTAAGGTGTAAGAACCCATTGTTTTTCTTTGATACCTATATATACATTCTAAATAAGTTCGAAACAAAAAAGATAGGTACAGTTAAAAAATACTTCATAAAGTGAAAGCAGCGGCCTCTACAGTTGAATTGAAAATGACCATAGCCATAATATTCTTCTTCAGTTGAAACTCATTTTAATAATGAAATTGAAAAAATAAAAATTGTAAATTTGAAGGCCTATAACTTTTAAATGAGACATTTTTATTTGCTTCCTAGAATCTAACATTGAACTATGTAACATTCGTTTCAGGACACCCTGTATAGTTTATGAAGCAGTAAAGTGAAAAATCCACAGTGAAAATGTAGAATGTTGTTCTGAAAATAAGTTCCAATTGCATTTGCATTAAAATTTAATTGTTTATAGAACTTAATTTTATGATTAAAAAAATTGGAAAGTATCGAGGATGTTTTCGGGCATTAATAACCGAAACTATTTTAGTTGTAAATTTCAACGAGTTTCAATTTTATATCCACCAATTTTATGGCGCCTGTTATTTTATATTTACATTAATGATGTACTAATAATATTTTACACGGTGTTAGCTCGTGCATAGAAGGAAGTTTACCATAAAATGTATATTACACTAGACTGTATAGTGCTACAGAAATATGTGCATGTTAAATAAATAATTAAAAACAGGATTAATAAACATTAAATCTGTAACATACATAAGCTTTTAACGAAAACAACTAAGCCTTTAAATATGCACTTTATAGATTAAAATTTAACATGTGAACCACTTAATCCAATTAATTTTCTAAAGTGTCTAAATTATGTACTACGATTAAGGGGTTATTCACATTTGTAATTAAGTTACACTTAATATTCCTCGTAATCTTTCTTTAAACTATTATAAGTAATTCATGTTAACAGTATTCCGAGCAGTATTCAGTATTCCTCAAATTTCAAAGATATGAGGTTACTGCTATTTAAAATAAAAAGTTTTTAAATAGATAAATATATCTGCTTTACATCTGGCATGTTAAAACAATTTTAAGTTAAACAAACACATTCTTATTTTGTTTAGATGGTTTCTGCGTTTTTGTTGATTAAATATGTTTGCTGCCCAATATTATTTTTCATCTGAATATAGCAAATGTTTTTATAAATATGTACAATCATTTTTATATAATTGTAGTTTGTAGTAGATTCAATGTATCCCTGACATGCCAAATGCACATAACGATAAATTGGTAAATAAATCTTAGTCCATTTAAACTTCTCTCTCTTAAATTCATTCTATACATAATATGTAATAAAGTTTTAAGACTTGAATTTGACAAAAAGAGAGTTACACTGAAATAAATGTTCATAATATGAACTTTCTGGTTTTGTATGTTAACTCATAATAACTAGTTTTATTCTCCTTATTTTAAGAGACTTACGGTCTCGCTTAAGGTAATATATTTAAAAAACCTTTAATAAAAATAATCCCAGAAATTTTTGGCTTTAGGTAGTCTTTAGTCTTACAAGTCTGACATGGTAGGCCATATATATGAATTTTTTATGGCTTTACAGTTTTTACACAAGTATATTACGGAGATTAATTTTAATATTTATTGCGCCCCAAGCTGGGAATAAGAGTTTGGTCCCCGAAAGGAAGGTGGTATTAATGTTGCATATTTCGTAGATCGAGGGAAGTGTTTTAATTATTACCTATAAAATAAAACTCAATTGTGGATTGTCCTCGGAATTGCCACAATGCTCTTACAGTTAACTGGTATATTATAGTGTTCTACGTGCCAGTTTGAACAAAAAATTGACTTTAACTAAAAATTTAATGAGGAAGCAACTGGAAGACTCATTGAAATTAGATTGATGGGATATTGACTATGTATAAAGCACAGACCGAGGCACGCAGAGACTAGGGATTAAATATAAAATAATGAGACATAAGAATCGTGATATGAAATTTGGAGTTGCTAATAAGTTTACATGCACAATAAGGTCATTTAAATATTTGATAATTATCACAGGCATTAATAAGGCATGAAAAACCAACGGTGAGTTGTGTGTGGACAATTTATTTAGAGAAAAAGCAAAAGAATAAAGCGTAATAATTTATACCAATTAAGTACCTATAATAATAATTCATGGTGTATACACTCCCACATTTGCAAATCTGTTCTGATTTTGTTACTAGAACTTAGTATATGAAATTAAAATGTACTCTACTTCACTTGACTTGACTTTGTAGCCACTTGTAGCTAAGCTAAGTATATCAAATAAATGTAGTACAATGTCTTATAAGACCCCAATATGACTAATCATTTAATAAACTAAAACTGTCCCTCTTGCTGTTTCCAGATTAATTGTTAAATATGGCATTAAAAACTCTCAAAAACAATCTTTCTCGATTCTTGAATACTAAAGAGGAAACTGAATTAATTATGATTCATGAATCATGTATAATTTAATATACGCACTGACTATGTAATATGTGAAATTATACTTTTATTAAACTAAATATAAGTAGGTGGTATATAAACATTTTTTATTTTAATTAAATATTAACAAAAAAGCAGGAATTATAGCTCGTCTGATTTTGCCTATAAGTTCTAAGTTCTAAAGAAGTTTAGCTATATTTTGATTACTTCTACGTTAATAAAATTTATAATTTAATGTTTAAATTGTAAAAGGACATTGGTATTTAGTTCTAATTGAGGTAATGTCACACCAGGCTAAGGATTTTACGCTTTTGAATAAATCTAAATGTGAATTTGAATATCAACATTTTAGCACATAAAATATTATCCACCTACTTTCTTTTAAAATAATGAATAAAACTGTAATTACCTTCTGTAGCCATGGCTTCGGGAAACTCGTAGGTATCCAAATTGCAACAAAACAACCGCACTGGGTATGTTCAATATAATTAAGGAGTAATTTTGCAAAATATTAAACTAATCACCGAACCAAATCTATCAATAAAACTACACAAACACTACTGTCACTGGCATTATGTCAAGTCAAATGAACTGGGCGAAATAGAACGAGTGAAGATAGGAACGGATTAAGCATTAATTTGTGAAAAAGTGAAAATCAAAAATCAACGTTTCCATTTTTGGTAGAAATGAAAAATCAAAAATAAAAACAATAATACGGTAATTTAGTAATAAAGTTATACGATTTTTGTAAAGAAATAATAATTTCTTTGCTATTTGTTAGTAAGTTTGGTGACAATGGAAACATTTTTCTTGGGTGGTGGTAGTGCTTAGGAGGAAGAAGAAGGCTAAGAGATACAAGTGCTTTTCGATAGCTTAACAAGGTAGTTGATACCGGATTTACATGTATAACCATGTGAAGTATGTGAATAAAATAGTCTTGCTATAAAATATTTAGAACATCTAAGTAAACCGTCTGACCTTGTTTTACTAAATTAATGTTTTTTATGCCATTTTAGCATGTAAATATCCAAAAAATTATTATCTATAGTTGATGGGCATGCAAGGAGCTGATATAGTTAATTGCCTTTTAGATTACAATTTACAAATACTCTTGGTGATATGAATAACGCACCATTTAAAAGGAAGACGCAATAGAAAGTTTACCAGTAGCAAATACGTTTATACTTAAATAGTTAGAAATGTAAAAATGTTTTATTGTTATCGAATTCTGAAAAACTTAGAAAATGTCTGGCAGTTATACTTCTTTATATAAGTATACTTACTTTTAAAAAATTTTTAACGAAATACGTGATTCAAGGTGATTTAATATTCTGTCGACAAAAATTTACAGTAACTAAAATAAATCACACAATGATACTTAACAGTATCAAATACCATTGGTGAAATTTTTCGCTCAGGTAGGTATTTCATAAAATTTGAATAAGAGTAAGCTATTGATTCGATTGTATTGAAATTTGGCATACCTACATTTTTTGACCATCCCAAGCAAAACAAATTTCATAACTTCAAATTCAAATAATTTTCTTCTAGATCTGTGACAAGTCAAAACTTCATGTTTTGAAATAATATTCCTAGTTCAAGAGATTTATAGATTATGGATTTGAGTATCTAGATATTATGATAAATCAAATAGAGTCTTGTAAAACTTGTATCAATACATTTTTGATAGGTACTTAGTTGTTGAATATACCGGTAAAGTTTGTAAGTGGAATTTTAAATAATTGATTGCTAAAAGTATAACTTTGTAGGTGGTATAACTTTGATCACTAGGTAATATTTTTGATATACACAATTTCAGTTATTAATTAATTCAAGCTTGGATATGGACATTGCGGCGTTCTTGTCTTGTGTTAATGAGGCAAGAATAGAAATAATGAAATGGGTATTATAACCAATCATTACAATTTGAATCAAAACAGTCTAAATTGAATAAATCTAACCAACCCAACATACCAACGTATGAAATGAAAATCCCTAAGGTTTGTTTACAAACTCCAATGAATAAATTTGAATTTAAAAGATTTATAGGTTATATTGATACATTTTAAATATTTCAAGTAGTTTCCGAGGTAGTTTCGTACTTCGTAGTGTCGTTATACGTTACGTGAGGTAGTGAGATTGTAGTAAGATACCGGTTTAAATTCTTCTAGAAAATGGAAAACTTAAGCTCCGCAATTCCTCTAGGAAATTTATCAAATAATTTATCACCTCAAGAATTTCAGAAAATGCTGAGCTCTTGGTTTGAAGAAAAGGGTGTTTTATCTGACTTAAGGTCTCAATTACGATTTAAAATGGTAAATGTTTTAAAGAATACAGTAATTGGAAGGAATATTGGTAAAAGAACCGTACAACGAATCAGCTTATCAAAGCAAGCAGTTAATTTAATTGTGGCTGAGTATTTAATGCAGAATAAGTGTCATTATTCGCTATCTATATTTAATACAGAAGCATCATTAACGAACATATTACCAGAATATCCAGTAATTTTTGATAATGTTCCTACGAAAGAAAACGAAAAGTATCATTTTGACAAAGAAAATATTTTAAATATAATGGAGTTAATTGGGATTGCCAAAACTAGTGTGTACTGTGAAGACTTACTCTCTTTGTATTTCAGCGACCAAGAAAATACTTCAATTCTATCGTGTTTACTTGATTTATTATGTAAACTTATATATAAATATGATAGAAAGTCATCTAATGAAGAATTGCAGACAGAATTAATTGGTAAGCATACCTACTTTGTATTATATTGTTGGTTATATCTATTTGATAATAAAATGCACTTTCACGATAAATTAATAAGGCCATAATATTGATATTAATAGAGACGTTAAACAAAATTTCTATCCTCGTTTCTAACTATGGTAAGCATTTTTTATTAGATTTTAATCTCAACCATAAGTACTTATTGGATTGGTAAGTGCAAATCTAAACAAAGTAGTGAAAAATAACTGTGACGTCTGACATATACTATACTGTTGAACTGACACATGCCTGATCAGGGAAATGTTTTGACTCCACTCGTGTGTATGCATGTACTTGATTCATTTTAGAGTTAGATATGCAATTGATGTGCCTATGATATTTTATCCACAAAATCTTTGTGATTATATATTTTTGCGGTAATAAAATTAAATTATACATGAATACTTGACAAACATCAAATACTATTACAATTAAAATTTCCTTATTTTGGTCTACGAATTTTTTAGATTTACAGAAAGAAGATGTATTCATAAAGGAAGTGGGAAATATTCTAATCCACTCAGATTTACCGACTAGGAACTTAAAAATTGCATTAGATAAAATTAAAAATTTTTACGAATTAGACAAACAAAATCTTGAGAAAGAACATGCCAGGTTAACAAGTGAGCTAAAAACTAAAATAGGAAATCAGGAATTGCAGATTAAAGTAATACAAAAACAAAATAAGGTGTTAGAAAATCATTTTGTGAAAATAAATAAGGAGTACAGAAAATTGAAGTTACATATGAAGAATTTGTTATCTCAAGAAAAGTTGTTAAGAGAAAATCACCTAAAACAGAATACAACTATTAAGGATTTTTCGAAAACTGTAAATAATAATTTGAAAGAAAATAAATTAGTGTCTGAAACAGCATTAAAGAACCAAAATATCATGATATGCCAACTACAACACTGCACTGAAATTTGCAAAGAAAATATAAAACGAATCGAGGAATTACGTAAAGAAAATAAAATTTTAAAAGAACAAAGTATTGAACAAAAAGAAAAAATAAAAAAGTTGTCGATTAAATGCAAAGAAGTAATAAGCGATTTCACTGACTGCCAAAGCAAAATAAATCTGTTAAATTCTAGAATAAACGAAGGAGGTACTAAAGAATTATTTGACAGTTTTTTGTATGACGAAGACATAATTTCACCAGGAGGTAATTCTAATTTTAATATAAATATATACAGGGTGTGCGATTTCAGACCGGAACACCCCATTATTTCGGAACGCGTTGACCAATTTTAATTTTTTTTTTTTTTGGGGACTAGTGGCTCGATGAGCTCTATTTGACCATGTGGAAAAATTTTAAATTTTCATTTTTCAAGGCCTGCTAAGACCCGCTAAATGGGTCGAAATTTAGAGATCGACCATTAGGCAATTTTTTTCGAAAAAATGGATAGCGCATTCGATTCAGACGTGCCTCAAATACTTTTATACAAAGTTTGAGCTTAATACATTATATAGGGTGTTTGTCACAGCATAGCGAATTTTCAAATTTTTCACTTTTCGACTGACCCTGTATAGTCTATTATGCGTACAAAAAAGGTAAAGTACCTATTCATTCGACTTAGAGTCATGTCAGATATCTAGGAACGAGGTTTTATCGCTGTAACTTCTACAGGTAGATGTCTGGATTTCAATAATTTTTTTTTTATTATAAATATAAATACACCACATGTAATTACGACCCCCTTTATCCCAGAAGGTTCTAGAAGAGCCTTGTGCAGGAGGGGGCTACACATTTAAAGACCAGGGCCACACATCCAATATCCGTGTAAAAATCCCTCTCACAGTATTTTCCATTGCCACGACCGGGATTCGAACCCGGGACTTTTGGGTGAGAGGCAGGTACGCTACCATCTCGACCATCAGTCATAATAAGTAGATACTTTATTATCAATTTTTATTACAAAGGACTGTCAATCAACATCTGATGAGGCCGAGGATGAGGCTTATCCTAATATAAACCAATAAAATTCATTATCACTATCAAAAACTTTCGTTTCCAAAATTTTACTATGAGGCTATAGTTTTTATTTTAGGTGAAATTTTTATTTTATTTATTTATTTTATTTATTTATTTATTTATTAAATTTTAAATATTTTTAGTCCGTTTACGAAAAAATATTGATGCCAGTGATGATAGTTCAGAAAGCGTAACAGAAGAAATTTTGCTTCAGGCACGTTTGAGGTTACAAAAACTAGAAGAAGAAACTAAGGAAATTGAGGATAAATTTAGAAAGTTTCGTCAAGGTGTAGATAACTTGGATTTTAAATGAGTTTTCTAATTTTACATTAAATTATAATTAGGTAACAATAAATTACATTTTTGCAAAAAAAAAATTAACATTATTTAAATACACACTTTTTATAATTTTGCAGCAGCGGCTAGTGAATTTTTGATGGTTGATATTTCTATTTAGAGACATAATGGAACCTACACCAAATTATAAGAGGTTTTATTTGGGATCGAAATGAGAAATATACATATTGGCAGGAAAAAATTTTTTAATGTATTTAAGTGTATCGAAGATTATTCCGATATTTAAAAAAAATTCATATAAAATTTCTGGACATTCCAGGGGGGCCCAGGTGATTTCGGGAATTTTTTTCGCTAATTATTTTTCACTATTTTTTTCCCGCCAAGTATACTCTTATTTCGATCCCAATTAAATGAAACCCTTATAACTATAATTTGGTATAGGTCCTATGTATCTAAATTAAAATATCGAACACCGAAAATTCATACCAACTGCCGCTGATTTTAATAATGATGATGAGATATATAGTGGAATAAAATTAATAAAAACATATCTTTGTGAAGATATTGATTAACAATATAAAGACGATATAACCAAGAATAATTTTAAAAATTTAATAGGTACTCATTTAAGTCAAATGTTTTAAACTTAATAAATTTTACAATTTTTCAAGCAACTTCGTCAGGGCCGTATCTAGAGATTTGGCCGCTGGTGTGCATAATGTAAAATGCTGCTCCATCTCAAAAGTAACAGCAATAACCAAAAACTTTGGTACGCCAACATAGAGACAGTGGCGGCTCGTGATATTGAGAATAGGTGAGACCCTGTGCACACGGGGCAAGAGCTGCATGGGTTACGGGGCGCCACAATCGAAAATTTTTCAGGATTTTCAAGGTCGTTTGTGTTTTACAAATACAATAATATAAAATTGCTCTGACCCTGCTAATCATATTAAAAGACGCATGGCCCGTTTATCCGGCCGCCCACCTGCTGCCACCCCCAAAAATAGATGGAGCTGTGCAGTGGTGCACTCGCACACCTGCTCTACAAGGCCTCGAACTTCTTTAACTGACGAAGTTTAATTCAATAAATCCGATTTTGCACATTGACTATTGACGTAAGCAACGCAGCTGCCCGATTAAAACTACAATAGACATTTGGATTATTATCGACAAATTCACCATTTAAAAACTGCAATCGCAATCATCAAACGTCAAAACGAGGACGACGTAGTGTTGCATATTACCGAAAACTCCTCCATCTACCAAATTAAGTCTACTTATGAGGTCATGAAATTGGATATATATTCATCTTCCATTAAGTGATGTAAATATACAGATAAGTCCAGGATGCTTCGAACACGACAGGGACTGGGACGTGGGACGAATATACGAGTGGCCGAGCCGACGATTCGCCTCAGTTCGAAATTTGTACATTAGAAGAAGGGCGTGGCAGTGCGCTGTGGTCCCTCACTGCAGTCAGCAGACTGTTGACACTGTTGTTAGTATCTCATTAACCGTGTTGGGATGTAGAACTCATGTCTGCAAGAAATTTGATTTACGTATTCTGGACCAACGGTTCGAAATTTTTCTAACTTCAAAATAATTCATCCTAGATAGGATTAATTATTGTAATTTTAAAAAAATCTCAAAACACATTTAAATATTTCCATTGTTTGTTTTTTCGCAACAAAAATGTGATTCTACAACATAAAATTAATTATCGCTGCACCTCGAGTATTGATGTAATAAAAATTATTATAAAAGAATCCAAACAAGGACCAGTAGATGCGAGAGCCATCGGCTATAGCGCGGAGATCCACGATTCCCACCACTGTGTCCGCTTTCTTTCCAAAATTTTACTATGAGGCTATAGTTTTTATTTTAGGTGAAATTTTTATTTTATTTATTTATTTTATTTATTTATTTATTTATTAAATTTTAAATATTTTTAGTCCGTTTACGAAAAAATATTGATGCCAGTGATGATAGTTCAGAAAGCGTAACAGAAGAAATTTTGCTTCAGGCACGTTTGAGGTTACAAAAACTAGAAGAAGAAACTAAGGAAATTGAGGATAAATTTAGAAAGTTTCGTCAAGGTGTAGATAACTTGGATTTTAAATGAGTTTTCTAATTTTACATTAAATTATAATTAGGTAACAATAAATTACATTTTTGCAAAAAAAAAATTAACATTATTTAAATACACACTTTTTATAATTTTGCAGCAGCGGCTAGTGAATTTTTGATGGTTGATATTTCTATTTAGAGACATAATGGAACCTACACCAAATTATAAGAGGTTTTATTTGGGATCGAAATGAGAAATATACATATTGGCAGGAAAAAATTTTTTAATGTATTTAAGTGTATCGAAGATTATTCCGATATTTAAAAAAAATTCATATAAAATTTCTGGACATTCCAGGGGGGCCCAGGTGATTTCGGGAATTTTTTTCGCTAATTATTTTTCACTATTTTTTTCCCGCCAAGTATACTCTTATTTCGATCCCAATTAAATGAAACCCTTATAACTATAATTTGGTATAGGTCCTATGTATCTAAATTAAAATATCGAACACCGAAAATTCATACCAACTGCCGCTGATTTTAATAATGATGATGAGATATATAGTGGAATAAAATTAATAAAAACATATCTTTGTGAAGATATTGATTAACAATATAAAGACGATATAACCAAGAATAATTTTAAAAATTTAATAGGTACTCATTTAAGTCAAATGTTTTAAACTTAATAAATTTTACAATTTTTCAAGCAACTTCGTCAGGGCCGTATCTAGAGATTTGGCCGCTGGTGTGCATAATGTAAAATGCTGCTCCATCTCAAAAGTAACAGCAATAACCAAAAACTTTGGTACGCCAACATAGAGACAGTGGCGGCTCGTGATATTGAGAATAGGTGAGACCCTGTGCACACGGGGCAAGAGCTGCATGGGTTACGGGGCGCCACAATCGAAAATTTTTCAGGATTTTCAAGGTCGTTTGTGTTTTACAAATACAATAATATAAAATTGCTCTGACCCTGCTAATCATATTAAAAGACGCATGGCCCGTTTATCCGGCCGCCCACCTGCTGCCACCCCCAAAAATAGATGGAGCTGTGCAGTGGTGCACTCGCACACCTGCTCTACAAGGCCTCGAACTTCTTTAACTGACGAAGTTTAATTCAATAAATCCGATTTTGCACATTGACTATTGACGTAAGCAACGCAGCTGCCCGATTAAAACTACAATAGACATTTGGATTATTATCGACAAATTCACCATTTAAAAACTGCAATCGCAATCATCAAACGTCAAAACGAGGACGACGTAGTGTTGCATATTACCGAAAACTCCTCCATCTACCAAATTAAGTCTACTTATGAGGTCATGAAATTGGATATATATTCATCTTCCATTAAGTGATGTAAATATACAGATAAGTCCAGGATGCTTCGAACACGACAGGGACTGGGACGTGGGACGAATATACGAGTGGCCGAGCCGACGATTCGCCTCAGTTCGAAATTTGTACATTAGAAGAAGGGCGTGGCAGTGCGCTGTGGTCCCTCACTGCAGTCAGCAGACTGTTGACACTGTTGTTAGTATCTCATTAACCGTGTTGGGATGTAGAACTCATGTCTGCAAGAAATTTGATTTACGTATTCTGGACCAACGGTTCGAAATTTTTCTAACTTCAAAATAATTCATCCTAGATAGGATTAATTATTGTAATTTTAAAAAAATCTCAAAACACATTTAAATATTTCCATTGTTTGTTTTTTCGCAACAAAAATGTGATTCTACAACATAAAATTAATTATCGCTGCACCTCGAGTATTGATGTAATAAAAATTATTATAAAAGAATCCAAACAAGGACCAGTAGATGCGAGAGCCATCGGCTATAGCGCGGAGATCCACGATTCCCACCACTGTGTCCGCTTGCCTACAACTGGCACAAGTAAATCGCGCAAACTAATACCATAGCCTTCTACAGTTCCAAGCCATGAACTTTGAGATCTGGCAACGCGACAGGTAGACCACTCTGGTCGTGTTGTTTACCAGCGGTGTTTGTTTAGTAATTACTTTTTAGACTTTGTACTGTTTGTACTTTAGTACTGTGTTATTAAGAATTATTATTAATAATTCATTAACTTCGCTTATTTGAAGTTTTTAAACTAGCCGAAGGTAAGAAAGCATTATATACGGTCATTTAGTGAAAACGTCATCTGTCAGATAATGGATGCAAACAATGTTTAAAGTTAGGAAAAGTAATAATTTAATTAAACAAAAATATTTAAGCACTAAAAAAGTATGTATATATGATTGACTTACCAGTATTTTATAACCTGGTATAAATATAACATAATATAATAATGATATAGACTTATAGAAAACAAAAATAAAATAGTATTGTACACCTTGCAAATTATTTATAAATGAATAGTTTATTTGACAAATGTTACAAAATTACACGTTTCTATCAGTGGATGTTATAAATTGTTTGCATCCAATTCTTTCACATTACATATGATCATGACGCGCACTAAATATGCGTTTATTTTTTATATTGTAGATGCCTCGACATTGCTGTATACTATGCAAGTACTTTAAAAACTGAATCCTCAAATAGTACACTTATCCTTCCCCAAAGGATCCAGTGCTGCAATAAATTGGCTTAGAGCTATACACACGGAGGACTACTACATTAGTAAAAATTCAGCTATTTGCAGTTTGCACTTTGAAGGCAGAGAAGTTACAACCATGGAGCTTTATAAAGATAGGTAATACGCACGAGGCTAACATATCTCAAGCGAATGTGGTAATAAATCCCAAAAAAGAAAAGGAAGAGAAATAACATATCCTCGTTTAAATGAGGATGCAGTTTTTCACATATTTTTCAATCAACCGAAGTATCTTTCTACAACTAAGCCAGTGTCTCGACGTAATCCTGAAGAAAGAAGACAAGATGCTAAAGGCAAAATAATGATATTGACCAGTTTCTTGCCGATGACATCATATATATCAAGCTTTGAATATTTTGTGCAGGCTGTGCCAAAAAATGATGCTTCATTAAGTGGAATTACAATGTCAATAAGTGTGTGTGAACAATGTTATTTTACATTTATTTTTATTTTTACATTTTAAATATTGACTACGACTGAAGAATCTGATACTGATAGTAGCGAAGTAAAAGTAGTTTCAAGTATTAGCGTAAATCAAAGTTTTAATGTTACCGTTTTTGTAAATAGTCATGAATTGCCATCAAGCAATTTAGAGTGGATTTTACCCTATTAAGTGTATATTCTAGAATTATATATTTGTAAATTATTCATTTTGGCGAAATAAATTTATAGCACAAGTTTTGGGATCTTTAATCTTTATTTCCTAAACAAAATCCTTAAATCAGTGAATGAAAGTAAGGGATGGCTGAATTACAAACAGGACTACCATTGACAGGAAATGCGATGTTGCCTTTGTTACTTCATGGCTTGGAACTGTAGATGGCTATATATGCTAATACCCATGTTCGAACCTCCTCGGTCTTTACAGTATAGTAAAAGAAATTCCCAGCTTCACTAGATTGGTGAAGTTTACCTATTCGATAAGTCACGAACATATAATGGCGGGTACAGACTTGAGATCACTGGAACAAAATCAAAACAAGAGCGCTCGTACCTATAGTACGTATATATTTAGTTTGAAGCATATTGTCACCACACACACGCTGACGACTGGCTCCAGTCCAGAAAAATATCTAGTTCAAAAATCAGTTCCAATTCTTAGTGCAGGCCGATTTTAGATTTTTTTCTAACTAGTGAAGGAGGGACTGGAGGGGTACTCTAACAGCGTTCAACGTGTCGGACCTAGTAAGTATGCTTTGAACCAATTCAGTTTCGTCTACTTATTCCTAGGAAAGGAGTGGTCCGCTGTCTTATTTTAGCCAAGAAAATTAATTTTTATTTTTATTTTGATTTGTTCGTTTTTCTTTACTATAAAAGTATATTATTTAATGGTTTGTTCAGTTTGACCAGTCCATATAAAGACAGAAAAGTTCACGTTAGCATCTATAAGCGGGCTCATTTCGGAAAAATTTTTTAATTCATATTCCGAAAGTACACCTTGTAGTAAATGTGCAAAATATTAAATTTTTTTTTCAACTGCTTCTCCCTCAAAATAAATAATGAAAATAGAGCGCTGTGACGTCACACCACTCGCAGCGAACGGCCGCTAGCTTGTTTCCTATAGTTTCATACCGGCGGCAGTTACTACACACACGGCGGAAGTGGTAATTTCGTTCATCTTTTAAGTGCTTCGTCCTTGGTACAGCGAAATCTAAATACCATATATTCGCATAACTCATAGAACCAGTGGAGTCGGGTGGTGTGACGTCATAGCCGTTTCAAATATGTTACGAATTTGAAATCAAATATTAGGGTTAATATTAACGCTAGCGATCTAATTTTTTCACTATATACTTAGAGGATGAAATACTTACGGAAAATGCTAAAATAAATTAAAAAGCAAATATCACGAAATGAGCCCATTGCCGACGCCGACAGGACTTTGCGAATCTTTGGTAAGACTCGGGCTGATACTCGTACCCATGCAGTTTAATAATTATTGATCAGCTCCATTAACTTAACAATAATCTACGAGACGTACCCATTAGAAAGTATTAGTGCCAGGACTACGTAGGCCATTCCTAGAACGCACACGTAATTTACAGGTCTCACGTGTTTTCAAATCTGTACACACCTTTAACCCAAGTTTGTAAAGCTCGTTTCACACCGTATTGGTGTCAGTCTGACGGATGACCTTGATCTTTCGACCATCTTGCTGATGTCTTCTTCTTCTCGTGGTCTCTTCTTCATTTTCGAAGTAAACTATACGTCACAATGATCGAGATGTGAAGATTTCAAAATATTCAACGTATTTAGATCTCCAAGAAGATGTTTATGATCCATTTGTCCGGCGGATTCCAGTTAAATCCACCCATGATCGAATCATGTGGAGAGCATTGGCATAAAAACACAAAGTGAGGCCCTTGGCAAATTTTTAGATTGGAGCCCTCAATGAATTAAGCTAATTAATTGTCTCAAATTGAGACACGAAAATTCCTGCTACGGTACGGACACACGGGGCCTCCTCGGGTCAGTCCTGCCACCGTATTGTTACGCCACTGGTGGACAGTTGGTTTGAAAGCTGCTTTCAAACTTGATGTTATTGTTACTCTAAAATGTCGTTCTACTAGTGATTTCAAAACTGAGCTTATTTTAAATTAAATAAATTTTCTTCTGGTTGAAAGAAATATAAACATTGATTTGTAGAGGTGATCAAATTGTCAATTTACCAATATTTTTCTGATAGAGTTATTAATAAAAGAAAATAATTCTTAACAAAAATAATTTGTGCTTTCTTTCATTACCAGGCACCACTCTTGGTTAATGTTAGCTCTAATAATGCATTTTGAGGCAAATTGATAGATGTCTATCACAAAAATCAAGGCCTACTTTACAAATATTTTGGAGCGAAAATTCGAGAGCGATTTTTTTACGTGAAAACTAAGTACGCCACTGTGTTCAGCGTCCCCTAAAATGGATCTGTACCAAATTTCATCCAAAAATATCGCATGTTGAAAATTATTATTACTTTTAGAAATTAGTTTATACCCGGAAATGCATTGTGAACATCAAGTAGGTAACTCATGAAATAAGTGAATAAAAGCAACTCATAAACAAATTATTTTATTGAGGCGATTATTTGAACATTCTGGGTATAAATTAATTTTTTAAAGTAATAATACCAATTTTTAACATGCGATATTTTTGGATGAAATTTGGTACAGATCCATTTTAGGGGACGCTGAACACAGTGGCGTACTTAGTTTTCAAG
Source organism: Rhagium mordax (assembly GCA_963680705.1). Lineage (NCBI taxonomy): Eukaryota > Metazoa > Arthropoda > Insecta > Coleoptera > Cerambycidae > Rhagium > Rhagium mordax. The sequence goes on along the minus strand of OY796660.1, from coordinate 9,919,693 downwards.
TAAAAAAATCGCTAATATGATTTCTCGAATTTTCGCTCCAAAAAAATTGCAAAGTAGGCCTTGATTATTGTGATAGACATCTATCAATTTACCACAAAACGCAGTTTTCCATGAGCAACAATCTAAAGAAAAAGTTGATCAAAATCGGACCAAAAATAGCCCGTTTTCAAATGGGTCACTCTGTATATGCTCGACTTTGAAATAAAATTTCTAGATATTGAGAGGCAAAAAATCATTTATTTTATATATTACTTTTTTCTGAACGTCTTCATATTCTTCTTATTTTTATCTGGCAGTTCCTGAACAGAATTATGAATATATGTGTATATTAATTTTAATACCAATCCAATTAGTAACAAATGAGTTTCAGTTGTGTTTCCGAAAAAAAAATTAAAACAAACAGACAATAATGAACACTATTTTATATTTTGGTACCTATATCAAATGTTGGGTGACGATTTTCTTTGTCACTTGTGAAAGCACACTTCATAAATTCGAAGAGCCGAACGAAAGAAAAAATAATTGCACCAATTTATGACCAATTTTTTGTGCTGATCATTATAAGGAGCCCATAAAGAAGGTTATGAATAAAAGTGATTGTTGCCTTGTCTGGCAAACGAAAATATAGTGCACCCTATATCAGCAGAATTGTCCTTATTCCAGAGTCGCGCATCCAACTACCCTCATCCTTGTATTGCCCAAAAGCGTCGCGACGCTCTGAGTCTAGTAGATTTCGGGACTGCAATACGAACAGAAAGGAAGAAGGAATTACAAGTCATGTGATATTTGTTTTTACGATTTGTTTAAGTGTTTCTAAATATACTACTGAGCTTTTAAGATGGAAAATTTAGTTCAAACCCGGGTTTACATTAGTTCAACGATGGATGTTAAGTCGCGCATTAGGAATTGGTGGAAAAGATTGAGATTAAAAACCGCGCTTCAGCATGTGGGACTTTTAGTTACTCTTATGGGGTATACGGTCGTCGGAGGATTGGTAAGTGCAATTTTTTGAGGATTTATTTATTTTTATGATGATACTGGTGATTATAGTACAATAATTATTGTCTATATACATTTTCAATTCGGGGAATTACATTTTATATAGCCGCTTAAAATAACTTTTTAAATTTTCGACAACTGGTGGAGTATTTATGTTAAATATAATGAAAAACATTCAACAGATTTTCTGGCTACCTACTTAAGAATTTACGGATTAATAATAATAATAATAATAATAATAATAAAATTCCGAAAATTGAAAAAAAAAGTTATAAAATAAAATAAAATTCATACCAAATTTGTATACGAGAAAATACTGTTTTTTATATTTAAAGATGTATATGTATGTATATGTACCTATATAAAATAGTAATTTAATATTTGGCGGATATTGTTTTTAGTTTATTTGTGATAGAAAAATATTGGTCATGCTTTTTTTTTGAGAATCACCTCAACTCGAGAACTGCGTCAAAATAGCAAAAAAATTCGTCCCAAATTATTGACGTCCCATTGTTTTGAATGTTTGCAATGTATGTATGAGAAATACTTAAAGTTGTTTGTTTTTTGGCGGTTGGGTAATGGAATGCATCGAATTATTAACTCCAAACGTCCCACGGCCTTAAACGAATAAAAACGTGTTTGAGATAGAGCCAAAATTTAAAAAAGGGTATGTTGACAAGACAACACCTGTAGGCATTCATTGTACCATAAAGTAATTATACAGGATGTTCGATAAATACGAGACACTAGAGTGAAAAAGTGAAAAGAGACATGCTTACATATATCACCCTGTATGGGGTGCGTATGAAGCAAATTTAAATATTTTCAAACTGTTGTTTAAAGCTAAAGAGATTAAAATTAAAACAATTGAAAAATATCTGCAATCCATAAATAAATAAAAAAGTTACAGCTTTGTAAATTTGGTCTATATATATTTAGGGTGGCTCAATTCAAATTCGGGTTAGTATATATTAAAAATGGTATATCATAGTATTTCACCATGAATGCGTTGTAAAATTTTAGAGGGTGCAATTTGGCAAAAAATGTTGGGGGTTGTTTCTTAAAGGTTGTAAAAAGCAAAACAGTCTCAAGGGGATAATCTACAGGCTCCTGGATTTCTTTCATAATTTTTATAGTTCATTTTTCTACCTTCTCAAATAACGGAAATATGGCTTGTAAACGAAATTGTGGAGCACCCTGTATTATTATATTGCTATTTTCAAACGTAAAACTAATGCTATTAATGTTTTAATCTGTTTCATTTTCTAGTTGATCATTTATCGGTTTGACGTTTTCATACTCTTAATCAGTTACCAGATTTTCATGGATATTGCTTTGCAGTTTCATGGCTTATCCACGTGTGGCTTTCCATATCCCTGGGGATAGAATGAACAACACATTTATCTGGCGCTCTTCTGTCAGTACCTACCTCTTCCGTGACATAATAAGGGATGCAATAACTAATAGGTCTGTCTTGCGTTTAAGTGTCAGTTTGCTGGTGCAATAACAGAGTTACAGCCAATTTAACCATAGATTCTAGACTTTTCAGGTAATAATTTACAAAATTATCTTTTCATTATTTCGAGTTTTGTTTATTACTGGATTAATGAAATCGTTTTGAATGCCCTTTCAATGTTTCATTCCAATTTCACAGAAGTGTGGCAAGTCATGATTTTAAATTTATTAACTATTCGTTTAAATACTTGTGTCGCAATTTCATCCTTCCTCCGCTTTCTGGTTTAAACTTACGAAACTTTCGTGATTTTGCGAAACTAGGCATAATATAAATTTTCCCGAATATACTAATAAAATACTTCCATGGTGTAAGCTGAGCAGTAATTTTATCGAAACAAAATTCCTGTCTGAGAATATATTCAGAAAATACAATTTAACTTTTTAGCTAACTCTGATTATTTTAAACTATAGCTATTATCTGGCGTGTGAAAATTTCCTGTTATAAACGGCAAAAGTTTTTGTTTTATTGCCCAGGCGATACGTCTGAAAATATTTCTAAAATATGTAAGGTTAAATAACGTAAGAGTATTCGATCATTTCTTTCTCTTACATTAATCGCGTGAAATATGGGATTCTGGATGAAAGCATTTTAATAAATGCGTGTATACTTTATTCGTAGCAAAGTGGCTACTCACTCAAGATTTATTTTATACGAATCTTGCTACTCGCCTGCTATTAGCAGAGTGGTAATAAATTCAGAGAGTGGTTCAAACAGTACCTAACAATCAAATTTTATTGTTAAGAAATTACTGTTACTGTTCAAGCAAGGATCTTTTAATGCTTTTGGGTATTTACTATTTGAGTAGGTGGAAAAATAATTTAAAGATATAGAAGACATTTATCTGCATATTTATAAATGTTTATAAACTATAATTTTTAGTTGATGAATTTTACTTCCAATAACTGTTGACTAAAACCGGGATGTGAGATTTTTAGTTATCATTTGGTCACTAGAGCAGAGACAGATAACGATGTCAAAACTTTGATCTTGATGCATAATTCAGTTGAAATAAAAAAAACTGATAAAAACTATTTGCTTTTTTTTCATCTTAATTATTTCAGACATGTTCATAAAAATTATACAAACTACAAACGCTGATCATTGATTTTCTCGCTATTTTGCCGGCCGGCGGTGTGGAAAACTGCAAAAAAATCAGTTACCGTTAATACCGTTAACATCGTAGTTTCTAAAATAGGAGATTTCGTACATAAGAATGTAAATATATACAGACACGTATACTTCAAAAGGACCTACTAAATCATATTTATATTTATATGTAAAACATCTCATTTATTTTTTATCCTTTCCACGCTACACTTCTTGCAATTACCAACAAGCCCAACTCCAGACAGAAAAATGATAGGTTTATTTTCATGTTTTAAAAGAACAAACATTTTGCCATATTTTTTAATTGGCTAATTCAATACGTGTTGGAAACTGGATAACCTAATTCTGAAGTGGAATGGGAAATGATTGATTGCCATTGCATTAGGATTCAAGTGGGTGGAGGAAAACAAATGACGTACAAATTTCACTGCTCAGTATGCAAATACATCCGATCAAATTATCGAAAGTCATTTATTATTCCATTAAAATAAAGCTTAGCGGCGGATAACATGACTCACCGGAGAAACGTATTTTCACACATTTGCATGAATGATCTTTCCGCGGCGCGGTGTGGTTGATTGTCGAGTTGCAAATTGCCTTTTACGGCTTATCTTGATGATGAGCGACAACGGTATCAAGAGCGTCGAGTTTCGAGAGAGGTGAGATAGGAAAATATTTACTATCTTTGGTCATGTTTTTCCTAATGGATAAATTACCAAAAAACCAAACTTAGATACATGGTGTTGAAGTTTCGGTAAAAAAAGCTTTATAATATAATATCTAAGGGAAAATAACTCATTTCCACACGACCATGAGAGAAGTAGAGCATACGGTGTGTGTCTCTTAAATAGTATCTCATTGGACCTAATCCACAACAAGAGAAAAATATACAAAGTTCAAAAAAATTGCTCTATCTGCAATCCATCCATCTCAATGTAATTCCGGCACTATCGAATCACTGAATTAACGGTGGCAGGTATTTGACATAGATTTTGCCGCATCTCATTACAAGCTCAATCCTTAAAACTAATTCATCTCTTGTGAACACTGAGATTCGAGTAGCATAAACCGTTTCTTTTAAATATCCCCTAACGCAAAAGTCTGTTGGATTGACATCTGGTGACCTGGGACACCTGGTCCAATATCACTAATCATTTCGTCGTTAATGATTAATTCCTAACCAACTGAGAATAATTTGTATCTAACCATTTTCTTACAACTGTTTCAAAATATGCTGGATCAGGATCACTATCCATTGGTATGCAGCTTTCGTATCGCGTGAAATTTTCAGGACAGAGGAACGTACGGTACTTTATAAATACTCTGCCGAACATGAATCTATTATACCTATTTTTTTCTTTCAGCATCTTAAACTTTCTAGATTACATCACTTGACTAAAAGATTTTTATTTAGCCGTATCAAATTATAATAAATATCATCTCCCAACTTGGTTGCCAAAAATACGTGTAGCGTAATTAAGCTCCTGAAGACTACCAGAGTTGGTATTGTTTCGAACTCTGTCAAATTCTAAATACGAAGATAATTCCACTTTCTTACTTGGAAATATAATATCTGTATGTCACGTAAAGATTATGTGGGTTGTGGGTTCCATAATAAACTAAAGTTTTAACGATTTCGGACATACAACTTTATCCTGCAGAACGTATAACATATCGGTTAGACTGTTAGACGATGAACTTATAAAACCTCATGACATAATGTGAGGCTCTGAAAGATGAAGTATTCTGTTAAAAAATCAATATTCGATATTTTAGCTCACCATGGCGGCCTAGCGTAATCTCTTTTTTTGAATTATATCATAAATAAGAAACTTGCATTAAACCTCATACCGAGCTTTGCAGATATAAGGATTAAAAGTTGATGACGTCATTAAAGTGAGACTTACATGATAGGCGAACTTCTTTAGTTTTTTACATGAAGTGACACCTCATTTGAAACTTCTCAACACAGTTTCGGCACATTAATACTTTGATTACCGATAGAAACGGAAGTGACGTACAGGGTGATCGTTTGAAAATTCTACTTTTTAAACCCTTTTATTTCGCTTAAAAATATAGCTAGAAAAAAATTAAAACATAAATCTGTAGCATATTTTACCAAGTTTTTGGATATGTTATGAGTCTGCATCTATGTTAGTGAATATACAGGGAGCGTCACATAGTCACATTTTTTTTAGTGGCACACCCTTTATATTTTCAGATATTTGGATAGCCCTCTTCATCCCCTTTATAAATATATATAATTGTTATATATTTCATCTTCAAATAACTTAGTTATTCAAATAAATAATATTCTTAAAAGTTTGGGATAGCTACAACTAAATTATTTTTTTAGACAAAATTACATAAAAACATAAACTTTTGTTAATAATGGTGGAATTTTTGAAAACATGTTATAATTTTTACTTATTTCGTATGTTGTTATTTTTATTTAAAAATTGACTAAAATGTAAACTTGCTTTTCTTGCATTTAGGTGTATTTATTTCAAATGATTTATTTGAGGATGAAATATATATCTAACAATTATATATATTTATAAAGGGGTATCCAAATATCTAAACATATATACTGGGTGTTCCGTTAAAAAAATGTGACTATGTGGTGCTCCCTGTATATTCATTATGATAGATGCAGACTCATAACATATACAAAAACTTGGTAAAATATGCTACAGATGAGTTTCTTATTTTTTTTTTAGCTATATTTTTAAGCAAAATAGAAGGGTTTAAAAAGTAGAATTTTCAAACGATCACCCTGTACATATTTCAACTGAAACATTAAAAATCACTCACATATACTATATTCTATACACTATTCAATTCAGGTCGAAATGTCAGTGGCTCCATTCTTCAGTAATCGACGTTAATTATTGTCGAAATCGTTGAGTGAAAGAATTATTAAGAGGCGAAATACGATATCATTGCTGATTGTGAGATATTGGTGGTGTATAGTGTCGTTTGAAACGTTGTGGAAAATAATAACTCTAAAGACGTAAAATTCAATCAAATTACTATACTATCAATAATGAGGAATCTGCTATTATGTATCTACTAAACTGCGTAACATAAACGTCGTGGTGTAAATTTTCTTTCAGTTTTAAAACGACTTTCCGCCTAATGGCACGACAATGTTCAGCTGCGAAAGATTTTCTTCGACCGCACAAACTTATAATAAATTCAAATTTATAAGTAATAGAGAATTTTAGCCCCATGGGTCCATTTGCCTCGGATCGTCATCCATACACCCAGTCCAATTCGCACTTGGGGTTTTCTACTCATCAAGAATTACAATTGGCGCATTTTTTGTGAATTTCATTCGCATTTGTTTTCAGCACTATTTTTTATATATAAGGTAGTGTTTACTTAAAACGTGGAAAAGCTGTATTTAGTACTGTACTGCTGGTCGAAATATTGAAAACGATATTTTTAACGCAGTATTTATCTAGAGTTTTCTACTAACCTATATGGTCAAGAGTATTAAGGAATCCTATATGTGCGCCCTTAGCCTATTATTCAAAAGGGCTACAATAAAATACTATCAGACAGCATAAATCTCTAGTGGATAAAGCTAAGATGTGGCTTACAAGGTAAATTCCATTAAATTTTCATTTGTTGGTCAGGTACCTGTAACAGATAAACAGCTTATTTCTGTATTGTATTATATACAAGTTTAGTCTTTAAGGATAAGCATTGATTAAGGAATGAATAAAATACGCGACTTCAATGGTAAAGTGCGAGGCCTTTTTTGGCAGCGAGAATCCGGTAAGTTGCGAGCATTCCTGTTATTCACGTAGTATGCTTTTGATAAACCTGTGTCGTGTCTGGTTTTATATAATTTATAATCTAGTGAAAACAAAAATTGAATGTTCAGATTGATTTTAGTTTAAAATTATATGACTGTTAAAAGTCAAACAATCGTTGAGATATAGCTCGCAGAGAGAACATACCACGTTAATAATTTTAAACTAAAATCAATCTGAACATTAAATTTTTATTACCACTAGATTATTAAAATGATATAAAACCAGCCACGACACAGGTTTGTCAAAAGCATACTACGTAAATCACAGGAATGCCCGCAACTTGCCGAGATCTCGCTGCCAAAAAGGCCTCGCATTTTACCATTGAAGTCGCGTATCTTGTTCATTCCTTAATCAATGGTATAAGTCATTTTAATTTTCCATAACTAACAGTAATAAAATTTTAGAAGTTACAATTTTATACTACCTGAAATAGGCTAATGAAACTATACCATACTGCAATGTCTATATAAAATATTTACACACTGTGTCCATAAATGTTTTTGATTTTTTAACATTGTCAGAGTTGAATGAAGTTTTTTTGAAAAGATCTGTCCAAAAATATTCTAAAAATGTCAATACTGGAACAAACTAGAACAACTTTTCACCAAAAAATGCAGCATTTTTTTACAAAATATTTATTTGGTCAAAAAAATATGGCTAAGAGTTCATCAAAGTGAGTTGTAATAGATTGGTTAGGTTAAAATTATTATTTCGAAAGTATTTCTGGTAACAGAAAAATATTTAAAAATATAGTTCAGAAATTATGCGTAAAAACGGTGAAAAATTTTATTTTTCGTATTGAGCAACTAAATTGGATATCTGGATGTAACTTTGCATTATGAACAACTTCTTCAAATAACATGTTTCGATATCTTCCAAAATAAGGGTAGTTTACTCTTGAGCCAATTTTAAATAATTGGATTTTCCGACCTAAGCACCCGGACTAACACAAACTTGTGTAGACACTTACTCGTTTGAGATCATGCATAAACCTTTATCAAGTATAACATTTTTCTGAAAGTCAATAACAAAATATTCAAAATAACGGATAACAATTTTAATATATTTGGTGTGCAACAGGTATTTAAATTTCCTATAAATATTGCTAATTGCTATTTTTATTGCATGGTATTCATTGGTTGTATTGGGGCAATTTACTGAGATACATTATACATTATGAAACAATTGGTGTTGCTGAAAATAAATTTCCTTTATGTAACTTCATAAAAATTGTATGCAATCGTACACAGAAGAATGTGCTGATTCCTAAAAAAAAAAACAAAGTTGATATTACCACAGCAATGAGGTTACAGATACAAAATTTTAGTCACCAGAATAAGTAAAATAATTAAGAGAATCACTTTTATTTGAAACATGTACAGATATTATTCCATACGTAATATGCTGGATCGAAGAACTTATGGAAACTTCCTAATTTTGCGTTATTTAAATATAATTCACTTTTATCGTTGCAAATAGGTATATTTTTATTCTTAATAGACTATTACTAATTAATTTTCCATTTTCATATGGAGTATTACTTGATTCATTAAAAGAATTGATTTCTATATAAACTTCAGTTTAAAAGATTAAGTAATTGTATGGGTATTGGGTAATAAATGAGAGAGCATTGGGTTTATAAATGAGGGTTAAAAAAGGTAAACTTGTGGGATTACTGGGCTTATTGCTTACTCTGCTTATAAGATTATTCAAGTCATGGTAATAGTAGTTTATGTCATAAGGACGAAAAATCTAGTTTTTCGGGCGACTACGAAATATTTTTTATTCGAATATGCCTATGGATATTAAAATGATTGGGAAAATTAAAATATTATGTTCTTAAGATTTACTTGCTACCCCTCAAAAGAAACAATTTTCAAGTTTTTTTGTAACAAACGGCTGTGAACTGTTTGATTGAAATTAGTATCGAATTCAATTTATATATCGAATTTAATCGAAAATATGCTACATTAAATAAATACAATAAAATGAATAGTGAAGAATTTGTTGCGGGGACATCCCCAGAAGTAAGAAACCTAGCTAATTTGGCTTCGATAGATTTAATTCCAGAAAAATCAAAAATTATTTTGTCTGTCACTTTTCCGGCCTAGGCCGGAAAAGTATTTTCAGGTCGTTTACTTGAAGTAGCTATAGAAAAGTTCTACCTTCCGTTTTTGTTTTCTGACCGAGAAACGTAATTTTTTGACACGTTCGAATAAAATAGTTATTTGTGTATCAAGGCCAAAAAGTTGATCTTTCTCGGCCGAATCTGAAGTTTACGGCCGAGGCGCAGCCGAGGCCAAGCAAACTTCGGATAAGGCCGAGAAAGATCATTTGGCCGAGGTGCACACAACATTTTTTAGGCAGCTGTCTTAAAAAGTAAAATATAGTAATTTTCGTCACAAGTCCGGAAGGTGACTTGTTACAGTCGAGTAGATATTATGGACGAGGCGACGTCAGGAGCCGAGTCTAGAATATCTAAACGAAGCTGGAACAACACCTTACGGACGTGTGTCGAATGATATTTTCTTTCATCTCGTCATTTCTTGTAGGTATATTAGTATATTTGTATAATTTGACACTTGGTTATTTTCTTATGTCATTTGACATTTGACACTATTTTTTAATTTACTGTTGATTTTTATATGTCAAACAACTGTCAAAAGGTATAATAACAGTTTGTGATTGGTTAGTAATAAGTTTCCGGTGGTTTCCGGTACTTTACCGGCTCTGATACCGTAATGTCTCATTTTCCGGCCGCATATGAATACTGTAATGTTGTACTTTCCGGACGGGATGAAATAAAAAATATTTTTAAAATTGTTTCGTACAAACTACTGCAGACATGGACAAAATTTTGCGAGAAGCCTAGTAGGCTGACATTTTTAATTCGTTTGACAAATGAAAACGTCACTGGATAGTTTATTGACAAGCCGTGCAGTTTCTGTCATTAGTAAAAATGAGTGATAGTGATGGCGATAATCCACCGGAAATTTATGAAGCTGCAAATGCAAGGTTGGAAATCTACATCTGTTTTAGTTTTTCTTTAAGCCTAAACCCATTTAAAATATTATTATTAATGATCAATTAATACATGAGATTCATGAGAACTTAAAGAAAATGCGGCCGTGAAGTAAAAGCGGCCGTGAAGTAAAAGCGGCCAAAAAAACATAAAATTGACAAATGTGTACAAAAAGATGACACTTTAGGAACGCTGTCAGATCCGGAAAACGTCACTTTTTGTGACAGCTGCCTAAAAAAATTATTATACACTACCTATATCACCGTAGTCAAGGTGTAAGAGAATGAGACTATTAAAATCCGTTTTGCTAAACTCCCAAAAAGTAATGAAATCATCTTTGCTTTTATAATACGAGACCTTTATATTATTACAGGTTTCGTGGTATTTTCTAAATAAATTTTAAGACTTAACTGATATGCAGTAATTCCTCAGTGTCCTTTTATAAAATTTAATATATTATAAAATAAGAATAATAAAATCCAGAATGGCGTATTACTGAATAAATAAATTGACTACATAAAATAAATGGATTACATTTTGTTTGTGTTATCTGATGTTTCGCTTACAAAAACATTAAACAAGTTAATGTAATTTTTAGATATAAAAAATGCATATATTTAACAAACATCAGTATCGCATGAGAAGTAGGTACATAAAGATATCTGTCATTGTTATATCGCATTATAAGAGGATATTTATGTTATTAACTAGTTCTATTATTTAGTTTTGTTTATCCGATGGTATTTATAGAATAGGTACGGTAATGAAAATCATATTATTGCATTTACTATAAACGTACTTTAATACTTCTCAGAGTAATGGCTTTCGAATTATCCCACATACTCTATTTTTATGTCTTTCGAAATGAAAGTTATGTTATACACAAGTTTATAAATCATTCACTAGGTACCTACTTCGCCACAGCACCTTGCGAGAAGAATGTTTTATCCAGTTTTGGTTTCAATTGTACAAATCTGACGCTGTTGTCTTCGATGTATCGCAATTCATCTTCCCTGATTTTGTAAAAATGGAAATATAAACTTGACACATGTATCTTCAATAACAATCGAAAAAACAAGAGGAAATAAGGGAAAGTATGTAATACAGAAACGTTTGAGTGTGATTTGTAGAGTATGGAAGTTGACAATGATTTATCGACCAATGCGGTTTCTTAAATTCGTTCATACTAGTCATTTTTTTGGTTATCCTTAATTCTCGCATCATAATATTTGCAGATTACAGCTTAGTAGTATAGGAAGCAGAAAAGCTAACAACAGGAATGGAATCAATATTCTTTCGTAAAGTGCCATTAATTCAAAAAGACACTATTATCAATGTGAAATAATTTTTCACGTTTTTCTTAATTTATACCAAATATATTGACATCCTCTTAAAGGAAAATAAAAATGAAAATGAGAATGAAAATTAATTATCTTCTCACCAGATTATCTAAAATAGTTTTTATTCATGCCTCCAAAATTGCCGGTAGTGCAAATTTCATTTAGATGAAATGTGTGTGTGAATAACAACTAACTATGTAGATGTGATTCGTCTGTGGTACCTATTCTTCTCTGTAAATTTTATTCTTGTACTCGTATATCACAATTGCACATCCTCGTTTGGCTATCAGAGTAAAGGAGTACCTGAAAGCTAATCATAATTTAGTTTTGTTATGACCTGTTTAGTCGCCCGATTTTAACCTTATACACCACACTGAAAAGAAGAGAAAAAGGAGTTTTTGTGAACTTTTCGAGATCGACTGTTAGGCATTTTTTTATTGGAAAATTGGATAGCGTAATCGATTCGCAGTTATCTCAAATAGACTTATGCAAAATTTTAGCTCATATAGGGTGTTTGTTACTCAATCGCCAAATTTTAAAATTTTTCACTTTTCGACTGAAATAGTGTCTTTAATAACATAAATAACATCGAATAATCACTACAACAGTCAGCACTACATTAGAAATAAATAACACAAACAAACAATGGGAGAAAATCGGAAGTCGGTTAACAATCGGATGGAATAAATAAAAATCTAACAAAATATTTCAAATTTTTATGTTCTCAATAGAACCGCCCTCACACCTTATGCATTTTTTATAACGCCGTTTCAAATTTTGACGAGTCTTCATTAAGTGGTGTTATTTCCCTGAACTCTCGTTCAATCCCCCAATTCGTCAAAATTTATTATCTCATGCGGTAAATTTTTTCTTTTAAATTTACCCACAAAAAAATCTAAAGGTGTTAGATCTGGCGAACGTGGAGGCCAATCCATCTGTTCGGAAAATTTTCATTAAGCCATCTACGTACAGCTTACCTTCCGACATAGGATAAAATCGACGATAAAGCTCTAATAATTATTATTACAAGGATTAGAAAAACAAAACGATTTAGAAGCTTATGATTTATTAACCAAATAAATATTAAACCTGAAGATATAAGAACAGGAAAAATCAAGGTTTCGATTCGATATGAGTACTTTTCTTTCTATACTGATTAAGTATCGAAAGAATGATTCGATACCAAAAGTAGTTGGTATCGAATCATGAGAAAAATAAAATAAGAAAAACATAAAATGTTATAATAATTAATTACATATTTAATTTTTGGATGATTATGTATTAACAATTACATTTCCGTGCAAAATATGTAAAAATATACAGAGAGTTTCATTTATTTTTTTCTTTTTGAGAATATATCGAAAACGTAACATTCATTGATTTATCTGTTTTCATCATCAATAAGAAGTTAGCAAGTAAATATATTTTGGACACAGTGTAGATATATATTTTTATTGAAAATTAATTGTATTAAACGAATTTATGCAGTAGTGAGGTCAACTACATCCAAATTCAACAAACCTCATTTAGATTTCCAACATAATGTCTGAAAATCACCTTTCGTTCATTCGTTAATGTCTGAAATAGCAGGTGTAGAAGTAGATGCAATCCCAAAAAGTTAACCATTGTTAAAGAGTCGACTCTTCTTTAATCTTTGCCATTATATTCGGCTAAGTAGACGAGAGAAGGCGAACGGAGGGTAACAATCCGCTCAGATTACACCTACTTAAATATAATTAATGTGACAAACTGAGGTAGAACACCAGTGGCGTGTGAATTATAGCAAATAATTACTAAAAGATGTAACACATTTAAATAGAACTATAATTTCTCCTCCACCTCTCGCATTTTCTCTTCTATTTTGCTGTTTTGCTGTCCATCTACAAGTTTTGAGTGAATGGTTTTAGGCCATACCTATATTGTAACAGCTCTTGTCTGCAGGTATCAAAAGTATCTTGTAAAACACGTCAATAACGTTGACGTTCGATATGATTTATGTCGACATTATTTTTTTAATGGTATTCAAGTTCCATCGTATGAAACAAGAATCGAGGCCATTTGGCAGTAAATTGTTTTTTAGACAATTTTAAGAGTATAACACGCCGATTACTCCGAGTGGGACTAAAGTAGAGCCAAAATGGTGGTTTTGCTTTATAAAAATTTAACTTAATTGGGTATTAAAAATGTTTTCAATAATTCGACTGGCCTCTTCAATACTCAATTTTGGTCTTAAATGAAGACAAAGCCTTTGTTTATCAAGTTTTGAAATCATAGGACTTTATGAAGCATTTATAGATTTGATGACCAAAGCTTTTGTAAAAAACTAATCAAGTTGAATTTTTATAAAACGAAACTTCTTTTTTGCACCTACTTTGAACGGTCTAAACTAGAACGTAAAACCAAGTGACGCATCAATACATCAATAGTCCAATTTTCCTTCGTATGATGGAAATACATAATTCAAAACAAAAATTCATCCGAGCTATTAGACCTAAGTACGACCTAAAAACCATTAAAAAAACATTCAGAGGTATGAAATTTCGTCCAAAGGGGATACTGTTGAAATTTACAATTTTGCACTGCTTTAAACATTACCCTGCAGAAACTTTATTTATAGTTTCTTAAGATAGGTTACTGACAGATGAAGCCAACAAACACTGAAAGCAAATTCGAAATTGTTCAAAGCAGTCAAAAGTTTTTTCCTTTTAAAACAGAATTAGACTTTCCACCACGTCGAATTGATTAATTAGTTTACAACAATTCTAATTTAAAGTATTTTAATTTACTGCGTAATTATACCAAACGGAGACAATATTTGTCATGTCTGGTTTCTGCGTTCAGCGAGGTATTTATATTGAAAAAAAAAAAACACTGCATCAATCGATAAGATATATATACAGGGTGTTTCATTGGGAGAGGGACATACGTTAACTGTGGATAAGGCTCACCGAGGTGGTTCCAAATAACCCATACTTAATGGATCTGTTGCCCTTTATAACACGAGATACAGGGTGTTTTATGAATTTTACCTATTTCTTTCTCCATTGATAACTAACAAACCACTGTGTATATTTTTTTGACATTTGGCACACGTATACTACATTACTTGATGAATCCACTAAGATATCAACAAAAAAGAAAATCCAGGTCCGGCTTCACAAAAAGTTTACAAAATCTTCCATCCACAAAACAACACCTTGTATATCTGAATTTTTAAAATTTGTTTCCATATTTTAAAAGAGTGTTGAAAACTGAATCCAATCATGTACTTTTTATTTTGCCACAGAAGATTTTACTACTAAAATTTTTAGTTAACATTTTATTTTATAAGCATTTTGGGGGTACACAATGAAATGAGACGGATTTTTATTAATTTTATTATGTTATATTAATGAGGATTACTTAATATGTATTTCTGAAACTTACATAGTTTGCATTTGTATGCCTCTAGACCACTAGAAAATGTATTTACAGGTCCGTATTAGGACTACAACAACCAATAGAGAACACTAATAACTAAAGAAAATAAATAAAAACCGAATTACTATGAAAAAACTACAACAATTGCTCAAAATGACGAAATGACCTACATCTTGCTCGATGCATTTTCTTGCCCTTTCTTTGATATGGTAAGATTGATAAGCAGATTTTCTAATCACATCCGGATTACGGATTACTTCTCATTTCTTAAGTTATTGCCTTAGAAGTAGGCTATGAGATTGACACATCAATGCTTTTCTACATCTTCTGTCAAACAGTATTTATTGTTCCTGAACTTTCTTCCGTGTTTTTATTAATTATCCCTTTTATCTGATAATTATTAATAATGCCTCGTCAATTTTCTAAGCGAGAATACTCAGATATACGTTTACGGTTTTTGTGATGGTAATGCTCGAGCCGCAAAAAGAGAATATGAAATAAGGTTTCCTGGTCGAAGATCACCAAATTACAAAACATTTTTCCGGGTCTTTAATTACATGAGTGAACATGGTAGGTTCCCATCAGTAAAAGTAAACGAGCATCATGAGAGACACCATTTAAATATGGAAGAAAATATTTTGAATATGGTTAATAATAATCCAAAAATTAGCACCAGAAGAATTGGTCATGCTCTAAATGTACCCCATGTTACTGTTTGGCGACGACTAAAAAAACATCGTCTTTATCCATTTCATGTGCAGGAAGTACAGCGGCTAGTGGCAGGGAATGAAATTACAAGAATGAATTTTAGTAGGTGGATCATCCGAAATGAGAGAATTATACGTAGATGTTTATTTACTGATGAGGCCCAGTTCACAAGAGACGGCGTTTACAATTTGAGGAACTGTCATATTTGGGCAGAAGAAAATCCATTTGCTATAAGGGAGGTCCATTTACAACACAAATTTTCATTAAACGTTTGGTGCGGTGTCTTTGACAATAAGTTAATCGGACCACATATTTTTCCTCATAGACTGACTGGAGAAGTCTATTTGGATTTTCTTCAGAATATTCTGCCGGTATTGTTAGACGATGCAGGTGTAAACGTAGCAGGATTACATTTTCAACATGATGGTGCTCCACCACATTATAGGCTAATTGTTAGACAATTTTTGAACGAGAATTTTCCAAACATGTGGATAGGCAGAGGTAGTCCTAATGAATGGCCTCCAAGATCTCCCGACTTCAATGCTGTGGATTATCACATTTGGGGATATCTAAAATCTAAAGTATATTCCACTGATATAAATAATAGGGTAGAACTTCTTCACAGGATAGAAGATGCATGTGAAGAAATGAGAAATAATCCAGATGTGATTAGAAAATCTATTAACCATCTTAAAAAAAGGACAAGAAAATGCATCGAACAAAATGGAGGTCATTTTGAGCAATTGTTGTAGTTTTTTCATAGTAATTCGGTTTTTATTTATTTTCTTTAGTTATTAGTGTTCTTTATTGGTTGTCGTTGTAGTCCTAAATACGGACCTGTAAATACATTTTCTAGTGGTCTAGAGGCATACAAATGCAAACTATGTAAGTTTTAGAAATACATATTAAGTAATCCTCATTAACATAACATAATAAAATTAATAAAAATCCGTCTCATTTCATTGTGTACCCCCAAAATGCTCATAAAATAAAATGTTAACTAAAAATTTTAGTAGTAAAATCTTCTGTGGCAAAATAAAAAGTACATGGTTGGATTCAGTTTTCAACACTCAGATATACAAGGTGTTGTTTTGAGGATGGAAGATTTTGTAAACTTTTTGTGAAGCCGGACCTGGATTTTCTTTTTTGTTGATGTCTTAGTGGATTCATCAAGTAATGTAGAATACGTGTGCCAAATGTCAAAAAAATATACACAGTGGTTTGTTAGTTATCAATGGAGAAAGAAATAGGTAAAATTCATAAAACACACTGTATCTCGGTTATAAAGGGCAACAGATCCATTAAGTATGGGTTATTTGGAACCACCTCGGTGAGCCTTATCCACAGTTAACGTATGTCCCTCTCCCAATGAAACACCCTGTTTATTAAAATGTGTAGTATCGGTAATGTCAAAATATACCTATATAAAACATGCTCTTCTTGTAGCACTAATAAATGTATCAATCTAATAACGAATATTTTAAAGATTTCTTAAATTAGCAAAATCAAATTCTTACAATTTGAAGAATTATTTATGTTTCCTCTCAGGTGCGCTCATAAATTTTGTTATAAAGCAATGTAATTGCTAGTGCTCTCGTAAACCGTGTAAATATGTGACAGATGAAGGCTTTGAATGTTAAAATAACATTAAAATTCTTACTATTATAGTTGAATGAAGAAGTAAATAAAAAATAGTTAATACAAATAAATATAGTATATTATTATGTCCATAGTAACTAATTATTTTTAAATCATTATTATAAATAAATGCAGAAAACCTCTGGATTTTATATAAGGTAATGTATATCCCTATTATATTCTCTAACCACTCACTATATTAGATGTGATAAGAAAGTTATCAAGGCTGATTACAAATCTTCCTTCCGCAAGATTTATGTTCCAAATTCTCTTATAATCAAGAGGTCCTTTGTATATTGATTTTTAATATTAGTATTTGGCTTTCGGTTAAAAAATTAACTTGCCATGTAGCTATAGGGTCAAATATTTTAATAAAATGAAAAGATAACAGGAATATGCAATGAAATAAAATTATACAAAATATTGAAAAAGAGCAAAATAATTGAACTTAGAAATTGAAATTTGATGCATTTTGGTGCAACCCATGAGTATTCTTTCCGCACCTTGATTGCCAACGAACATTCAGTCAATAATACGGGTACAATGTGGTTTTATGTTTTATCTACAAAGTTATTTCAGAATACCCGACACTCGGCAGAGTACAATTCAAACGAATTTGTGATTTGATGTCACTACTCTGTCTTTAAATCGTACATAACTATTTGCATTATGTCAAAGATCAATGGATATTTGATTATGTATTTAAACTTATTTAAAAACCAGGCGTTTCTCTCTGACAACCCAATT
This sequence comes from Rhagium mordax, assembly GCA_963680705.1. Classification (NCBI taxonomy): domain Eukaryota; kingdom Metazoa; phylum Arthropoda; class Insecta; order Coleoptera; family Cerambycidae; genus Rhagium; species Rhagium mordax. The sequence goes on along the minus strand of OY796660.1, from coordinate 9,901,372 downwards.
TATTACGTTCTAACAATGTTAAACTTAGGAATGGCTTTTTTTAAAGATAAAGTTTAATGTACTACACTTGTATAAATCAGTCAGTTCGTTATTGCTGACTTTGAGGTATAGCTTTCTTTTAATAAATTGTGAAGATAATGGTTTACGATATTTTTTGAAGTTTTCCTCTACATAATGAGTACGATTTTGGTGTACTTCATGTGTTAATTATCTTGACAGTTTCACCAAAAAACCATGCCTTTTTACTTTAACGATGTATTAATTGACTGTTTTCTTTTCAGGTCTTCCGGCGATTTGAATATCCCGCTGAGGTGTCTAGGATACAGTATTTTAATGCGACAGTTCTTCTCCAACGACAAATTTTGATAAAGAATATAGTTAATAGCACAGATGTATCAAATTTCGACTATCTTATTTCCATTGAGCTAAACAAATATGAGAGGATTCTGCAAGATTCTTTTATGGCTGGCATCCCTCGATTCCCACAAGGAGATCTGGTAAAGTGGACAACTCTTAAAGCTGTGTTTTTTTCTTCGACTGTGTTAACCACAATAGGTAAGTGAGTATTTTTTTAAAATGCTTTAAATATAAATGAATTTAAAAAAAGTTACAGATTATGGGACTGACAGATCTTCAGACTGACAGATGTTTTCTATTTTTCAAATTAAGTAGATTTAAAAACATAAAATCTCAATGTCGTTTCCTGCTTTTATGGCAACATATATTTTTATTCAAACACCTTATAAAAATCGGATCATGAAATATGCCTCATCCTGTGGAATAGCGTAACTGACGTATATTAGAAATAAGTACACGTGCTTAAGTATATCTCTTTCATTCGTATTCATTACGCAACGTGCACCTACGACATTTATTCCAATTATTTTGCTCTTAAGGAAGAAACAGACAAAGAGGAAAGGTAAACTTTGCATAGTAATAAAAATGATAACACTTTCTTTTAAAAGCTGGATAAAAAGTGGGATAAAGCATAATTTATTTAAATACGAACAAAAATACTTGGAGTTTAAAGTGTAAGTAAGAAGGAAGAAAGGCAGATATTTCATATCGCACTTTTTAGCCTACACTCACTGCTCTTGATTTACATTACTCTGTTTTCCTTCGATGAAGTTCGTGCATTTACTAAATATGTGTTTGATTAACCTCTTAACATTTTTTATCAAATGGGAGTTATAAAGTGCATACAAACAAAAAACCCTGTCCACAGAAACGTGTATATTTCAAGGCAAGCTTTGTTTAGTCCGGCCGAAATAGAAAAAAAAAACGGTATAGTAAGTTTCATATAAAAAAATTGATGGAGGAAAGATTTTGATTTTCTCTCCATCAAATTTTTTTGCATAGTATTTTTGTTTGATGTCTACACAAACTCTCACTTTGGTTCAAAAAATTTAGATTTGTTAAAAATGTATTGTTTTTTATTATTTAATTTTTCTTAATATGACTGATGGTCGAGATGGTAGTGTACCTGCCTCTCACCCAAAAGTCCCGGGTTCGATTCCCGGTCGTGGCAATGGAAAATACTGTGTTATTATTATTATCAAATAAAGTCATTTATAAACGCTTAAGAGCTCTTTAGGCCACAAAATTGCATGCATAAGTGCATATTATGCATGCATAGGGAACAACTATTAGAGTATTTAAAAATTCTTGGAAAAATTTTTATTGCGAAGTTGTCAAGTTCGCTGGTTACAAATTTGTTGTGAAAATTGGGAAATTCCAAGTCTAAAGTCTAAATGGCGCGAATTTCAAATACAGAAATTAGATTATTGATGTTATTTTCGATTTGAAACAAATAATAATAATAATAATAATAATATGTCTTTATTTTTCATGATAAATTACAGATTTAACAACAAATTTACAGAAGTGGCGGCGTTCAACATTGTTGCTCTACCACGCAACCACTTCATATACCCACATATTTAATAACAACTAGAATATTTACCCATACACACATGCATTATCCCCTAATTAGGTATATACAGGAAAAATTATTGTGTTTACAATTGGAAACAAAAAATCAAAAAATCAGATATAATTATTCGAGACAATTTAACACCACGGCAATCAAAGAAATTAATTTCTAGAAGATACTATATAGGATTTGACCTGCCTTCTGAACATGGTAATAGAGGGAACTGACTTAATTAAGAGAGGCAAACTATTAAAAATTTTTGTCGCATTATAAGTAAAAGATCTTTCAAACAGTGCAGAGTTATGTTTGGAAACCGTGTACAGCTCACGGGTACGCGTTGAGCGAGAATGCGTATCCGACCCCTTAACTAATTTATCAAACAAATATCTAGGTATCTGTGATTGATTTATTTTAAAAATAAGGCATGCCATACAAAGCCGAAATTTTTCTTCTAAGTTTAGCCAATTTGTTTCACCAAAACTGTCACTAATATGATCATATTTTCGTAAATTAAAACTGTACTTAATACATGAGATTTGTATCTTTTGCAATCTAACTTTATTCTTACTTAGGAGTGCTGGCCAGTACACTGTATTGCAATACACAACTCCTGACAGAATTATAGTGTCGCACAACTTTAACTTTAGTTCCGTACTCAAAACATCTTTGTGAATGTACAACATTTTTAGTTTCGCATAAGATTGTTTAATAACTTTTTTTACATGATCAGAGAATCTTAGATTTACATCCAAGTACAGTCCAAGATTTTTGCAGCTGGTAGAAGATGTCAAGGTAAGATCATTAAGAAAAATTTTAAAATCAGTATTCTCTAATATCGCCATCCTATTACGTCCAAATATTAACATTTCAGTTTTAGATTCATTCAAAACTAGACCGTGCAATTTTGATATTTCAGATATAATCTGAAGATCTGAATTTATTTTGTACATAGCAGAATCCAATTCATTCATATAAAAAGAAAAATAAATTTGCGTATCATCCGCGTATTGATGCATTTTACAATATTTTAAATTGCTGTCAAAATCTGCTGTATATACTGAAAAAAGTAACGGTCCTAATATGCTACCCTGTGGGACACCTTGTTCAATAGGCACGTGTTTTTCTTTTCATCACCCGCCCTGAATATGTCATCAGTCACATGAACAAGTGCAGTTGTAATGGCTATGATTACTATGGAAACCGGACTGCACCATTGACAAAATATTATTTTGAGTAAAAAAATCATTAAGTTGTTTAGCCACTATCTTTTCTATTATTTTGGAAATCGTCGGTAAAATACTTATTGGCCTAAATTGCGAAATGTCGATGGGGTTATTATTTTTTGGAACTGGAATTATGTTAGAGTTTTTCCAAGCATCGGGAAACACATTATTTTTTAAACAAGTATTGATTAAGAAAGTTAAATAGTCACTTAAGTGAGATATTACTATAACAAATTATCATAAAGCTGCCTGTTGGAATATTTTCCTATCCACAAATTATTTTGAACATCATTTTCTGTCTGGGGTATATTATTAACAAAAAAATCATTAAGAGTATTAGGATCAGAAAAATTATGTTCAACATTATTATTTTTACAAGTAATATTTAAATAGTTTAAGGCTTTCCAAAATTCTTTAGGGTTAGATTTCGATTTAAAATTCAGATATGCTTTCTTTTCAGATGTTACGGCCATATTTACAATATTTCTAATCTCTTAATAGTAATTCCAGGCAGTCTCCGATCGAGTTTTTTTATATTTAGTATATGCTTTATTTCAAGCTTTATCATTTCTTTAAGATTATAAGATAGCCAAGGGGCTGGTGGTTTGGAAATTCGTACCGTTCTAAATGGTGCATGACTATCAAAGTTATTAAATTACTATTCCAGAAATTAATCATGTCGTCAATATTATCATACGAGTATATTAGTGACCAATCAATGGTATACAAATCAGCTAAGAAATTGCGGTAATCAAATTTTGAAAAGTCTCTATATGTATGAAAGATTTGTTTTTGCCTGCTCTTATTAATTTTTAAGCAACAATCCACCAGTGAATGGTCAGAGATACCTTCCATTCTTATGACATTCGTATCATTTATTAAGTCACTATTTGAGGTTATTATTAAATCAATCAATGTACTTGAGTGTTCTGTGACACGGGTGGGTTGTGTAATTAATTGGTTTAAACCATACATGTGTAAAAAATTTGTTAACTGTTTACAGTTATAATTTTCATTTGAAAAATCAACATTTAAATCACCACCAAATAGAATAATGTCAAATTCAGTTTTAAAATTGCTTATAATATTTTCTAAACATTCAAGAGATTGATTGAAATTTGAGTTTGGTGATCTGTACACAGTTCCCAGACACAATCTCTTACCTGCAATTTTTGTGCTTATCCAGAGATGTTCTAATGGACAATGTTCTGTATTTGGAGTCTCTAAAATTTTAAATTTAATAGCTTTGCTAATATAAAAGGCGACACCCCCGCCTCTGCTTTCACGATCCTTTTTAATTAACTTGTAATCTGTCAATGCAAATATATTATCTTTAATGGTAGAATCCAACCAAGTTTCAGAGAGCCCTATCACGGAATAAGTCTCGTTTGTTATCACATCAGAAAACAGATCAAATCCTGTACAGATAGACCGAATATTAAAATGTGCAAACGTGAAGAAATCATTTTTAGGAATACTTCTTTATACAAACTCCAGTATTCCTTTAATTAATAATTTATAGTTCTAAGATATTAAAAAATAAATAAATAACTCTCAGTATAATATACTAATATCATTTTCCATTTCAAAAATATTGCTTATAGATTAATACACAAAAACAAGATAGTTTTTTTTAAGTAAAAAATAAAATAAGAAATAAAATAAACACACATTCATGGATCCACATTAATATAGTCCTACCACTTCAATCAAATATTAAAGTTCGGCTTCTGAATTTATTAATTGTTTTTTTTGATCACATAACACATATATTTTACCACCAGATGTCCAGGCATGCTGTTTTCCATATTTAGCCTTAGCCTTTCGTAAAAGCTCATAGCGTTGTTTGGTGAGGTCTTCATAGATAGCAATATCTGAGCCCTTTAACTTATTCTTCTTCGCAGCAGCTATTTCATTTTTTTTAACGTTCGTAGTAAAATTAACCAAAATGGATCTAGGTTTATCAGGATAAGACTGACCAACACGAAATGCACAATCAATGTTATCTATGGTACATGTTACTCTTAATTTACTTTTTATAAAAGATAATATTTTATCTATGATATTTTCTTGAGGTTCTTCTTCGAAACCATGAAATCGCAACGTATTTTTCTTATTTTGCTGCTCTAAATAATCTATTTTATTTTCTAATTTTTCAATAGACTTTTTATTAGAGTTCACTGTTTCCTTCATTTCATTAAAAGAGGAAGTAAGTTCTGTTAATTTCTTATCTATTTTGTCCAATTTTCCTTCTAACTGTTTAATAAAATTTGCACATACCTTATTTATTAACTGCTCTGTGTTATCATTGTTTGTGGTTGCATTACTTGTGGTTGAATTACTTCTGGTTTCCTTTCCCATGATTACTACTTTATTGCTCATGTAGAAGTGCTTTCGAATCCAGAAAAATTTCTAATTGTATTCCTTAATTACCAGCAATTTGGCAAAAAAAAAAATATATATCACTTTATTGGGTTATATCACACTCCACAATATAGAGAAGATAATTAATATCCAAGACTTTACCACTTAATTAACAAATTATACTGGAGCAATTGTAAAATGCTCTCACTCACGCATACGGTAAACACATCATATCCAAATGTATCACATGCTAAAATAATTCAGTTTTATATCAACTCACAAAACAAAACTTACCTTGTACCTTAAATTCTAGCTGTCTCTTTTGTGCGAATTAAAAAAATATTAAATTGCATCAGTTTATTTAAATAGTTTAAATTTTAAACCATAGGTACACTCACGCCCCTGGTTAAGAAATTAAAATTTTTATCTTAGAATTCGTTTGGCTTTATCAGAGTAAGAAAGTATACTAAATTTCGTAATTTTGTATTTAAGGGTTTCTGAAATGTTCGAAAAAAACAGTTATCAGCGGACCTCTTTGGAATATTTTGTTTCAAAATTACAAGTAAGTATTTTAATTTGTAACAACTAAAGCACAACACCCTGTATATCATTTTTAATAAACTATGTGTGTATAGTAAATGTACCTATCCAATTAAAATATTTTGCCAATTTATTTTCGCCCATACAGGAAGTAGGTGTCAACTTCGTTACTTTAACATCGATATTTATTTTATTATCGGTATTAATAGCTTATAATATTTTAAGGTCACTTCATATAATAAACCTTGTATTTAAACACTAGAGTTTTTGATGTACCGATTAATATTAATTAATATTTCTTGCAGCTAAAGTTAAATCTAAAAATATTATCAACAGCTGAAAAATTCAAAATAATTTCCTGAATTGTTGTGAGTACCCTCAGAAATACCCGCGTGTTTAGTTGTAGAAATATAAAAATATCATAAAATAAGAAAAAATTGGGGATTTCCTCTTAAACAATTAAAGATGGTTAACTTTTTAATATTTAACGTTTTGACCACTTTTGTACGCATCGTGTAATATTGTAGATTGTTCGCCAAAATTTATAAAGCTAACCAAGCTTATTTAATCATTGCAAACAACTGTGGTGCTCCTGAAAATGCATTCAAATACAAACACATTGATTTCGCCGTCGCGACGCCATACCACCAGCGTTATAGACCGACTTTCAGCTTTACCGATATTTAATAGTAGAATTTGAACTACTAAGAACGTAAACGTGACATTTTAGTAACACTGCAGGGTTTTAAGGCTTAATCTACATTATTTGTGCGCAATAAACTGCTTCCGAAACACAGATATAGATTACCTATGAATAGCTCTCGAAATAATAGAAAGATTGTACTGTTTCAGAGTTCTAAGTGAGCAAATCCTCTGTGAGCACGCGGAAAAATAAAATTTTTTAAAATCTATTCAGAAATTACAAAGCAAATAGTTAAAATTGCAGCGAAAATACGTTCAAATTAAAATCAGTATTACTCCAGTAGTAGATGAATGTTGTGTCGCGTACGGTGTCTTCGTTTCACCAGCTCCTCCGCCAGAAGTTTAATTGTCAGGATATGGGAGGAGTAGACAAAATAAAAACATCAAATGACAAAAGAAATAGATTACTTGTCTTGCATTATCAGGAATCTCAGTATATCTTTGTCATATTATATTATATACAGAATTTTTCGAAAGTTTGGAATCTGCGTTGCTTAGAAATATATCGAGGATAGGATACAATATTTTCGTTGGTGAAGAGTTTCAAAGTTATTTGAAAGTATTTAGTATTGTAATTGACCAAAAATTTAAAATGCTATCATATTCTGTATGTGGGTTATTTGAACATTAAAGGCCTAAAGTGAAAATAGTTAGGGATAGGGTGGACGAATAAATAACGTAATTATTATAAAAGATAGACTTCTGAAGTATGGATACCTAATAGGTCACTAAAGCCATAACCTGACATAAATGTGCCTGAAATACTACTTCCATGCAGTCAAACCGGAAGTGACACTAAAAAAAAAAAAAAGAAAACAGAAACCAGAAACACAAGTAGGCCCCTGCGGATTTCATAATTCAACACATAATTCATATCAAATGAAAGCTAAAATGCTATTTTTTGTAGTGAAAAAAAATATGTTCCTATTGGAAATTCGTCCATAAAATTTAATTATTAATCAATGAATTTTAAAAATGCAAAATCTGCGAGGAAAACTCGCTTCATTAATTTACAAGAACTTTGCGTACACAGAGTAACAAAAAACATGCTCGCATGCGTCAAATCCAACATCTACTTTCTACACAACTCAAAAACAAAATCCCGCAGGGGCCTACTACTTGTGGTTTTCAGTCTTTCACATTTTTGACGCCATTTTTTAAACAAATGAAGCTTGTGACATATCGTGACAAGTTTTTTTAGTTTTTCAATATTATTGAAAAAAGTTTTTTGCCACAAACATTTCATTTGTGTTCCATAGGGTTATGGTTACGTGAGTTAACTGATCGGACCATGCTATATGTATGTTTTTTCTCCAAACCATTGTTTTAATCCTCTGTGCCATCATACCTACACTATGTATGGACACATCAATAGAAGCAACCGTATGTTTGCCACTTCAAATGCTTTCTTCCGTTATCAAATGAAATTCATTCATTCGCATAAGTTTGTTGAAAAGCTACTATTATTATTATTTTTATATTAAAAATAAAACAAAATGGTCAGGCGAAGTAAAAGCTTCGTATCTTTCTAAGTTAAAGAGACACGACAGAAAATTAAACGTGATTTATGTTAATGGTTGTGAAAACAAAATTTGGACTGAAGAATGCCAAATAAACGTTAGTCAATAAAACACCTTGTATATACATAGAGTGTCCCACTTATCGTGCTCACCAATGGTTGTCTTGGAAACGGTAAGAGATACAAGGTAGGTTAAATGACACCAAAGTTAGAACTTATCAAGGCTTACTAGGTATGTGAAAAAAAAATATTTTAGTAAAAATCGACTCGTTTTTGTCATAAGAAAAAAACTGATTTTTGTCGTTTTAATTTTTTTATAACTCCTTATTTATGAAAATATTTTGATACGGTTTTTTCTTTCTTCGAGTACTTTTTGAAGAAGATTAAACAAGAATTATAATAATTTTTCCTAGGAGCGTGCGGAAAGTGTCACTTTTCCGCACGCATATTAGTTTCAAAAGTTGCACTTTTCCGCACAAGTGCGGATAAAAACGTTTTTTCGCACTAGTGCAGAAAAGTAGAATTATATATTTTTATTTGCATTTTTGGGTAATTTTATACAAATTTAATGAAATTAAATCATTTGTATTTATACTAACTCTTTTGAATAACTTTAAATATCAAAAAATCACGTAGCATATAGTCATGACTGTCTCAGTCACATAACAATTAACAAACGTCACGTCAAACAGTAGCATCTTTTTAAAGTAGAGTCTAGTTTCTTAATTAAGTAAAAAATGTATTTATCACGCTCCTAGGAAAAATATTGTTCCTAACACATGCGGAAACTGTCGTTTCCGCACTCGACTGCTTGACCGAACTCTGCGTGCGGAAAAGTACCACTTTTCGCACTTTTTAGGAAAATAACTATTGCTAACCCTTTTGAGATTTTAAGATTATAACACCAACTTTCATTTCTCAAATACAAGTATAGTTGGAGCAATGAATGTTTTCCATTACGTCATCAATTTATGTAAGATTATGTACGCTTCTACACGACAATCTGGGGTCGACGGATTTTCCATCATGTACCAATAGTCCCAAAAAGAAGGTACTCGTATCTTATTGGTAGCGGAAGATATGTTGATTTTCGTAAATTTTAAATTGATGATCTAATGGAAAACATTCATCGCTCCAACTATAGTAGCTGGTTATGGCTTGGTTAAAACCAATTTTTATTCTCTTTAAAACGATATATCACAACAATGGCTTATTTAAAAATATAATGGAGTTAGCCATTATTAGATTTTTTTTTATTTTTCGCCCTAATTTTTATGAAATAAAACAAAACGCCCTCAAAATATATTTGGATTTATTGATTAAAAACTTATTAGGTGCCTACGTATCATTCAAATAATATTAGACCTCGTATGGGTGAGGCGCACGTGACGTCATAACTAACCTAAGAAATATGCATTTATATAAAATTTTCGAATATTTCGTCAGTTTTGTCAATATTTCTGCTTGGATCCTGTACTATCAAACAAAATCTTGTTCGGTGCATTATTAATAAAGATTTAATTGCATTGGTCTAATAAAATAAGATGCTATTTGTTGGTTGGAATTCCAACCTATAATTAGCAGTCTATTTTTAATAATCTACAATATTGAAACTTTATAAATCTACTGTCTGAGAGAGATTTTAAATGTTATAAAGGATCCAAGCTAAAACTACAAAAATTAAAATTAAAACTAATAATAAATTTGCAAAAACTAAACATTTAAGGTTATTATAATTAAAGAAAAAATTATTCACTTTTTTAAATGTTTCAAAAAGTATTTATTAATCTCTACACGTGTTTCGGCTTTCTGGGCATTTCGTGTAGAGATTAATAAATACTTTTTGAAACATTTAAAAAAGTGAATAATTTTTTCTTTAATTATAATATTTAACAATGTTTCACATGATGCCAACCGCGGAATCAGTTCAATGTATTTAAGGTTATGTTAGTCATATTATTATGATGTGCATGATCAATTAGACTTAAAAAAAAACAGAAATTAAGGATTCTTTTAATTTTGAAGTAAGCCATAAATATTGTAATAAATTGTTTCAGATAGATCTGTCAAAGTCTTGTTTTTGTTGTAATAATTTATCTCGTTTGGCTGTGGACGCTTTGGAAAGCGATTTAGATATTTGTTTGCTGCATTATTGAATTTCATAAATTTCGTAAATAGCAGGCAACCATATCATATTATCTGTCCTCGTTATTAAAAATATTAATTATTACCCAAATAATGTACTAACCACAGAGATAAATTATTACAACAAAAACAAAACTTTTTTAACAGATATCTATTTAAAACAATTTTTTACATAGTGTTTTTGTTTTATTTCAAAAAAATTAGGGAGGAAAATAAAAAAAAATCAAATAATGGCGATAACTCCATTATTTCTAAAAATAAAGTATTGTTGTAATATATATCTAATTTCAAATAGAATAAATATTGGGGTTTAACTAAGCCAAATTATTATGCAGCTATGATGACTTGTGTTTGAAAAATGAAAGTTGGTGTTTTAATATCTCAAAACCTAAAAGAGTCAGCAAAAATATTATAACTTTTTCAAAAGCTCTAAGAATGAAAAAACCGCATTAAAATATTTTCATAAATAAAGAAGTTGTATTAGAAAAATGAAAATGAGAAAAATCTGTTTTTTGCCTATGAAACAATAGCGAGTGGATTTTATTGAAATATTTTTTAACGTAATGGTAAGCTTGACAAGCTCTACGTTTGTTGTAATTTAACCTTACCCTGTATCTCTTACCGTTTCCAAGATACCTATGATGAGCACGATAAGTGTGACACCCTGTATAAGTAAATACACAGAAACCACCCACATAAACAAAAAAAACATCAATTAAAATAACACAAAAAATAATTATATCATTCAGATTGAAAGTTTTGGACATTTGACTGATTTATAGCACTATTTTTCGGCGGTACACTTAAAAAGTTATTATTTCTAAGGATTCACAATTACGCATTTATTTCAGATAATTAGCTATTAGACATTTTTGACGACTACAAAGAACATGAACAAAACATATAATTTTACTACCCATTGTAGCACCAAAACATTTAGTAAATTCAACCCAAAAACAAGAAAACTAATCCAGTATTCACATTGCTCCTCGATAAAGGAACAATATATGTTATGGAATTTTGTCTTTACTCTGTGATCGGAATAGAAAGTATATCTATTTGCCGTAAGAAAAGAAAATTGATGCTGTTGCCAATACGGATTTCGAATGTACAAGTGAGGTGGAGAAAATCGTTTTATGTTTAAGATATTTTATAATTGGTTTAAAGTGAGTTGAAGGTAGATGACGATACTTGTATTTTCTTCTTCTAGAAGTCGGTAATGAAGAGTCTGAAAAAATGCATCAACTTCAAATATTCGTCAGTTACATCAGTAAACGGTGAAGTCTACGAGTATTTATTTAATTCCATTATTTAAAACAAGTCAATCCTGGTTTGGACGACATGACGCGACCAGATCAGATTTTTTTGCACATATCCCAAATCCAAAAATGTGCATATTTTCTTTTATACTCAAAAAAAGGGAAATACATTAGTCTGCATAATGTAAGGCAGCTATACGGTCTTTGAATTTTGTTAGTCTTGAAGTGTGGGTGTATCAGAAAAAATTAAAAAGACTATATAATCTAACACAAATATCTGTAAATACTTACGTATTAAATTATGGTTAACCAGAATAACTACTAGCATATATGAAAATAACCATCCTGTATGAATATTATCCCAATAAACGTATATGCTGTAAGAGACCTTATCTTTTGGGGAATTCAGTCAATACATTTTTTTGACATCCGATATTATGAATTTCCCGCTCGAAGTACTGCCCATTAACTCGATATATTACATTTAGGAAGAAGGAAGATAAACAAGTTAAACGATCCACCAGAGAGGGCATTAAAAGAATGTGCATTAGCTTTAATAACAAAAGGGAATTCACGACTGTTTTACGCTTAGCAAGTATCTTGAAATTCGCGTGGTGGCTGAAAATATATTCAATTTAGTTGTTTGAACGCTGACAAAATTTATTTACCACTTAGTTTTTGTTTTCGAGTGAAAGCTGTTATGACTTCTTGGTCGAGAGGCTGGCACATTTGGCTCTCATCCTTGAGTCGTGGGCTCGTTTTTCGGCCATGGCACTGCGTTTCTTTCTGAAGAGGAAGTAATCAGATATTGGTTATATGGCATTTGCCTCTAAATAGGTATGTACAAGGTTTCTTTAAGGATAAATAATAATAATAATAATAATAATAATAATAATAATTTATTTAACTACTTGTACATAATATAACAATGTTTGTAGCAAGTCATGTGTGCGTATATAAAAATATACTGAAAATAAAAAATGGGGTCGTACTACCTGTGGGCTACGGTGCTTAATTTTGAATTTTAAATATGCAAACCAATGGTGATGGTACACATACTTCTATTAAAGTTTATAAAATTCAAACAAAATGAATCGCTAATTATGAAACAAAACATAATTAGTATCGCAAAAAATATTAGAGATGGCAAGAAAATTCTAAAAAGAGATTTCTTACAGATTTTGTTAAAGGCAAGATATTGTTGTTTCCCTTAAATATGAACGAAGGATGGAAAGTTTTTCATTTCTTTAAATACATAAATGGTTTCGAGATATCAAGTGTTGAAATCCTACAATTCTATTCAAGATTATTTGGATTTTGACTAAAATTAAGAGAAAGTGAATGCAAACAAATGTTGATGCTCGATTTTTATTTTAGGAGCACTTTCTGATTACTTTAAAGGCCTGAGCAGTTTTGGAACTATTCATCAAAACCGTGTGGTGCATTAATTTTTAAAACAGCATTTTGCACCTGATAGCAAAATTCACGGTTTTTAATAAATGAGCATTTACATTTATCACGTTGATTTTGTTTTCCCTTACTTCTTGGGGTGACCATTCGTATCAAGCTATAAGAACGAAGGAAATATTTACCTAATATAAAGCTATAAATAAACCATTGCGTGTTGAGAAACTTGCTGTGACGGATAATATGGCCAAAATGATAAATGTGTTAAATTAGGGGATTTCACTTAATTCATGATGTTTTTAATTTAAAATCTTTTCACTGCGTACAATTTACTGCATTCATTATATAATGTTTGTTTTCTTAAAATGGTTTCCACCTTGAAGTACCAAATAATGTTCGTTACGTTAGATACAAATTAATTTTTAGTTCCTGTAACACTAATCTTTTCTAAAATTTTCTTTTTATGTATTGATCATTTGGAATACCGCTTGGTACAAGTAGGATTTCAATTTGAACAGTTAATTCATTAAATTGTTTTTAGTATTGTTCATTTCTTTAAATAAAAATGCATTATTGTATATCCATATATTCTCAAAAATTTTCTTACGTAACATTTCAAAATTTCTTACGTTCTGCATGTAAAAAATAATGCTCTATCAAACGTTAGTAGAACTCAGATATACCGGGTGGCCACGAGTCAATGTACGCCCCCAATTTTTTGGTTGTTTTTGAATTTAAAAATTCAGTTTTTGGTATACGTGAATAAAACAAAAGTGGGCTATATTTAGACTAACAGGAACGAGACTAACAGGAGCTTCCATTTTTCCTTTGTAATAATAAAAGTGTTTTTAAAAGGTTCATTAAAATTATTTCTTGTTTAATTTGTGCTTACCCTGTAAATACACTTTTATTATTACAAAAGATCTCGTTAAGAAATGATTATTGGCGAAAAAATTAAAGCTTATGAATCACTAAGTCCTATTAATAAAAAAAATAGTATGGTCCCATTTAAAAACTTTCCATAGAACCCCTACGCAAATGAAAATGAAAATTAAATTCCGATTTTTGAGAAAAACCTAAAAATAGTCGTATCTATCAGTAATTTAAATAACTATTTTATTCGTTACAGACAAGCTTACTACCTTGCTAATAATTTCCATAGCCTACTCAGTAATTTTCTTACATCGCATTCATCTGACGCGGCCATTTTATAAAAAATAAAAAATCGTTCGTATCTCAGTAATTTTTTGGAATTTTTGAAATTGGAAAAAACTGTTGCAGTTAGAATTTCATGTTTTATAAAACACCACAAAAAAAAACACGGTCATTCCATTTAAGAAAAAAAAATTGATGTCACTTCCGGTTCAACCGGAAGTGATATTTTCGTTCCTGTTAGTCTAAATATAGCCCACTTTTGTTTTATTCACGTATACCAAAAACGAAATTTTTAAATTCAAAAACAACCAAAAAATTGGGGGCGTACATTGACTCGTGGCCACCCGGTATACCACAATGTACACGCGAGAGGGGCCGATATTAATTTGGATTTCAAAAAGTAAAGATCCAAATTGATCGAAATAGAAATGAATATAGCGCTGTGGTATTACAATGTTTATAGTAATTACTAGGTTAGGCGGCGCCAGACCCTACGGGTCTGGCTTGCCTAACCTATCTCTGCGAGGCTGACCCTCTATATCAGTAGTTTTATCTCGGGGTTTTTAGTTGAAAGACGGTTTTTAAATTTCGGGAAAGAGTAGAGTCCGACATGGGGTCGCGGGGTCGGGAGTTGGAAAAAATTCAGGATTTTAGGATTAAAATTTGAGAAAAAAAATAAAAAGTTCAGAGCCCCTGCGGGGCTCTATTTAAGATATAGTAATGGACTGGCCCCTGCGGGGCCGTAGAAATAGTGAGTTCCAGACTAAAATTTTTAAACATTTCGATGACAGCTGCCAAATAAAGGTCAGTGACGTTTTTTTGGTAAAAAAAAAATTTTTTGGATTTTTTTTTTTTGGTGGGGGTTTCTAAAATGGGGGAAAATTTTTTCGAAACTTTTTTAATTTCGGCCCCCTTCGGAAAAATTTTTTGGGCGCCCAATTTCAATTTTTTTTTCGACCCCAATGGGGAAAAAATATGATGCCGTTCTTTAAAAAATATTAAAAAAATGGCTCCTGTGGGATCGTAGAAATAGTAGGTTCTAGACGGTCCAATATAGCAAAAATATTAATGACCGTACGCATCAAGTAGTTTTGGTAAAAAATTTGCAAAAAAAAAATGAGTCCGACATAGAAGTCTTGAATAAAAAAAAAGGTGAGAAGGTTATCGGAAATGAAGCGTATGGTGTATTTTCGTAGGCGTTCTCGATTAGTTAAAGGATTCGGGCGTTTTAGTTGGATTCGGCCGAAAAGCTTCGGGAAAGATGCAGAGCCCGACAGAGAATTTATAGATAAGGTGGAAATGAGGAGTTTCGTGTATTTTCGTGGGCGTCTTCGATTAGTTAAGGGATTCGAGTAATTTATTTGGATTCGGTGGAAGAGTCTCGGGAAAGATGTAAAGTCCGACAGAGATGCTACTTGAAAAGTAGAGGGTCATCGGAAATGAGGTGTTTCGCGTATTTTCGTAGGCGTGTTCGATTAGTTAAGGGATTCGGGCAATTTAGTTGGATTCGGTCGGAGAGTCTCGGGAAAGATGTAGAGTCCGACAGAGGTGCTACTTAAAAACTGAGAGGGCATCAGGAAAGAGACGTCTCGCGTATTTTCGTAGGCATTTTCGATTAGTTATGGGATTCGGGTACTTTAGTTGGATTCGGTCTAAGAGTCTCGGGATAGATGTGGAGTCCGACAGAGATGTTACTTAAAAAGTGAGAGGGCATCAGGAAAGAGGCGATTCGCGTATTTTCGTAGGCGTCTTCGATTAGTTAAGGGATCCGGATAATTTAGTTGGATTCAGTCTAAGAGTCTCGGGAAAGCTGCAGAGTCCGACAGAGATGCTACTTGAAAAGTGAGAGGGTCTTCAGAAATGAGGGGTGTCGCGTATTTTCGTAGGTGTTTCCGATTAGTTAAGGGATTCGGGCAACTTATTTGGATTCGGTCGGAGAGTCTCGGGAAAGATGTAGAGTCCGACAGAGGTGCTACTTAAAAAGTGAGAGGGCATCAGGAAAGAGACGTCTCGCGTATTTTCGTAGGAATTTTCGATTAGTTATGGGATTCGGGAAATTTAGTTGGATTTGGTTGAAGAGTCTCGGGGAAGATGTAGAGTCCGACAGAGATGCTACTTGAAAAGTGAGAGAGTATCAGGAAAGCAGCGTTTCGTTTATTTTCGTAGGAGTCTCCGATTAGTTAAGGGATCCGTGTAATTTAGTTGGATTCGATCTAAGAGTCTCGGGAAAGCTGCAGAGTCCTACAGAGATGCTACTTGAAAAGTGAGAGGGTCTTCAGAAATGAGGTGTGTCGCGTATTTTCGTAGGCGTATTCGATTAGTTAAGGGATTCGGGCAATTTAGTTGGATTCGGTCGAAGAGTTTCGGGAAAGATGTAGAGTCCGACAGAGATGCTTCTTAAAAAGTAAGAGGGAATCAGGAAATGAGGCGTATCGCGTATTTTCGTAGGCATCCTCGATTAGTTATGGGATTTGGGCAATTTAGTTGGATTCGGTGGAAGAGTCTCGGGAAAGATGTAGAGTCCGACAGAGATGTTACCTAAAAAGTGAGAGGGCATCAGGAAAGAGGCGTCTCGTGTATTTTCGGAGGAGTCTTCGATTAGTTAAGGGATTCCGGCAATTTAGTTGGATTCGGCCGAAGAGTCTAGGAAAAGATGTAGAGTCCGACAGAGATGCTACTTGAAAAGTAAGGCGGTCATCGGAAATGAGGCGTTTTGCGTATTTTCGTAGGCGTCTTCGATTAGTTATGGGATCCGGGTAATTTAGTTGGATTAGGTGGAAGAGCCTCGGGAAAGATGTAGAGTCCGACGCAGATGCTACTTGAAAAGTGACAGGGTCATCGGAAATGAGGTGTCTCGCGTATTTTCGTAGGCGTCTTCGATTAGTTAAGGGATCCGGGTAATTTAGTTGGATTTAGTCTAAGTGTCTCGGGAAAGCTGCAGAGTCCGACAGAGATGCTACTTGAAAAGTGAGAGGGTCTTCAGAAATGAGGGGTGTCGCGTATTTTCGTAGGTGTTTCCGATTAGTTAAGGGATTCGGGCAATTTATTTGGATTCGGTCGAAGAGTCTCGGGAAAGATGTAGAGTCCGACAGAGATGCTACTTGAAGAGTGAGAGGGTTATCAGAAAAGAGGCGTCTCGTGTATTTTCGTAGGAGTCTCCGATTAGTTAAGGGATCCGGGTAGTTTAGTTGGATTCGGTGGAAGAGCCTCGGGAAAGATGTAGAGTCCGACAGAGATGCTACGTGAAAAGTGGGAAGGGCATCAGAAAAGGGGCGTTTCGCGTATTTTCGTAGGCGTCTTCGATTAGTTATGGGATCCGGGTAATTTAGTTGGATTCGGTGGAAGAGCCTCGTGAAAGATGTAGAGTCCGACGGAGATGCTACTTGAAAAGTGAGAGGGTCATCGGAAATGAGGTGTCTCGAGTATTTTCGTAGGCGTCTTCGATTAGTTAAGGGATTCGGGCAATTTAGTTGGATTTAGTCTAAGAGTCTCGGGAAGCTGCAGAGTCTGACAGAGATGCTACTTGAAAAGTGAGAGTGTCTTCAGAAATGAGGGGTGTCGCGTATTTTCGTAGGTGTTTCCGATTAGTTAAGGGATTCGGGCAATTTATTTGGATTCGGTCGAAGAGTCTCGGGAAAGATGTAGAGTCCGACAGAGATGCTACTTGAAGAGTGAGAGGGTTATCAGAAAAGAGGCGTCTCGCATATTTTCGTTGGCGTTTTCGATTAGTTAAGTGATTCGGGCAATTTAGTTGGATTCGGTCGGAGGGTCTCGGGAAAGATGTAGAGTCCGACAGAGGTGCTACTTAAAAAGTGAGAGGGCATCAGGAAAGAGACGTCTCGCGTATTTTCGTAGGCATTTTCGATTAGTTATGGGACTCGGGAAATTTAGTTGGATTCGGTCTAAGAGTCTCGGGATAGATGTAGAGTCCGACAGAGATGTTACTTAAAAAGTGAGAGGGCATCAGGAAAGAGGCGATTCGCGTATTTTCGTAGGCGTCTTCGATTAGTTAAGGGATCCGGATAATTTAGTTGGATTCAATCTAAGAGTCTCGGGAAAGCTGCAGAGTCCGACAGAGATGCTACTTGAAAAGTGAGAGGGTCTTCAGAAATGAGGGGTGTCGCGTATTTTCGTAGGTGTTTCTGATTAGTTAAGGGATTCGGGCAACTTATTTGGATTTGGTCGAAGAGTCTCGGGAAAGATGTAGAGTCCGACAGAGATGCTACTTGAAGAGTGAGAGGGTTATCAGAAAAGAGGCGTCTCGCATATTTCGTAGGCGTTTTCGATTAGTTAAGTGATTCGGGCAATTTAGTTGGATTCGGTCGGAGAGTCTCGGGAAAGATGTAGAGTCCGACAGAGGTGCTACTTAAAAAGTAAGAGGGCATCAGGAAAGAGACGTCTCGCGTATTTTCGTAGGCATTTTCGATTAGTTATGGTATTCGGGAAATTTAGTTGGATTCGGTCGAAGAGTCTCATGGAAGATGTAGAGTCCGACAGAGATGCTACTTGAAAAGTGAGAGGGTATCAGGAAAGCGGCGTTTCGCTTATTTTCGTAGGAGTCCCCGATTAGTTAAGGGATCCGTGTAATTTAGTTGGATTCGGTCTAAGAGTCTCGGGAAAGCTGCAGAGTCCGACAGAGATGCTACTTGAAAAGTGAGAGGGTCTTCAGAAATGAGGTGTGTCGCGTATTTTCGTAGGCGTATTTGATTAGTTAAGGGATTCGGGCAATTTAGTTGGATTCGGTCGAAGAGTTTCGGGAAAGATGTAGAGTCCGACAGAGATGCTTCTTAAAAAGTAAGAGGGAATCAGGAAATGAGGCGTTTCGCGTATTTTCGTAGGCATCCTCGATTAGTTATGGGATTTGGGTAATTTAGTTGGATTCGGTGGAAGAGTCTCGGGAAAGATGTAGAGTCCGACAGAGATGTTACCTAAAAAGTGAGAGGGCATCAGGAAAGAGGCGTCCCGTGTATTTCCGTAGGAGTCTTCGATTAGTTAAGGGATTCGGGCAATTTAGTTGGATTCGGCCGAAGAGTCTAGGAAAAGATGTAGAGTCCGACAGAGATGCTACTTGAAAAGTGAGAGGGTCATCGGAAATGAGGTGTCTCGCGTATTTTCGTAGGCGTCTTCGATTAGTTAAGGGATCCGGATAATTTAGTTGGATTTAGTCTAAGAGTCTCGGGAAAGCTGCAGAATCCGACAGAGATGCTACTTGAAAAGTGAGAGGGTCTTCAGAAATGAGGGGTGTCGCGTATTTTCGTAGGTGTTTCCGATTAATTAAGGGATTCGGGCAATTTATTTGGATTCGGTCGAAGAGTCTCGGGAAGTTGTAGAGTCCGACAGAGATGCTACTTGAAGAGTGAGAGGGTTATCAGAAAAGAGGCGTCTCGTGTATTTTCGTAGGAGTCTCCGATTAGTTAAGGGATCCGGGTAATTTAGTTGGATTCGGTGGAAGAGCCTCGTGAAAGATGTAGAGTGCGACGGAGATGCTACTTGAAAAGTGAGAGGGTCATCGGAAATGAGGTGTCTCGCGTATTTTCGTAGGCGTCTTTGATTAGTTAAGGGATCCGGATAATTTAGTTGGATTAAGTCTAAGAGTCTCGGGAAAGCTGCAGAGTCCGACAGAGATGCTACTTGAAAAGTGAGAGGGTCTTCAGAAATGAGGGGTGTCGCGTATTTTCGTAGGTGTTTCCGATTACTTAAGGGATTCAGGCAATTTATTTGGATTCAGTCGAAGAGTCCCGGGAAAGATGTAGAGTACGATAGAGGTGCGACTTAAAAAGTGAGAGGTGAGACGTCTCGCGTATTTTCGTAGGCGTTTTCGATTAGTTAAGTGATTCGGGCCATTTAGTTGAATTCGGTCGGAGAGTCTCGGGAAAGATGTAGAGTCCGATAGAGGTGCTACTTAAAAAGTGAGAGTGCATCAGGAAAGAAACGTCTCGCGTATTTTAGTAGGCATCTTCGATTAGTTATGGGATTCGGGCAATTTAGTTGGATTCGGTGGAAGAATCTCGGGAAAGATGTAGAGTCCGACAGAGATGCTACTTAAAAAGTGAGAGGGCATCAGGAAAGAGGCGTTTCGTTTATTTTCGTAGGAGTCTCCGATTAGTTAAGGGATCCGTGTAATTTAGTTGGATTCGGTTTAAGAGTCTCGGGAAAGCTGCAGAGTCCGACAGATATGCTACTTGAAAAGTGAGACGGTCTTCAGAAATGAGGTGTGTCGCGTATTTTCGTAGGCGTATTTGATTAGTTAAGGGATTCGGGCAATTTAGTTGGATTCGGTCGAAGAGTTTCGGGAAAGATGTAGAGTCCGACAGAGATGCTTCTTAAAAAGTAAGAGGGAATCAGGAAATGAGGCGTTTCGCGGATTTTCGTAGGCATCTTCGATTAGTTAAGGGATTCGGGTAATTTAGTTGGATTCGGTGGAAGAGTCTCGGGAAAGATGTAGAGTATGATAGAGATGTTACTTCAAGAGTGGGAAGGTAATGAGAAATGAGGCATTTCGCGTATTTTCGTATAAGTTTTCGATTAGTTAAGGGATTAGGGTAATTTAGTTGAATTCGGTGGAAGAGTCTGGGGAAAGATGTAGAGTTCAACAGAGATGCTACTTGAATAGTGGGAAGGTCATCAGGCCAAGAGGCGTTTCGCGTATTTTCGTATTAGTCTTCCATTAGTGAAGGGATTCGGGTAATTTGGTTGGATTCGGTGGAAGTCTCGGGAAAGATGTAGGGCCCGACAGAGATGTTACTTGAAAAGTGAGATCATCGGAAATGAGGCGTTTTGCGTATTTTTGTAGGCGTTTTCGATTAGTTAAGTGATTTGGGTAAATTAGTTGGATCCGGTCCAAGAGTTAGTTAAGGGATTCGGGTAATTTAGTTAGTTGGATACGGTGGAAGAGTCTCGGGAAACATGTAGAGTCCGACAGAGATGCTACCTAAAGAGTGAGAGGGTCATTGGAAATGAAGCGTTTCGCGTATTTTCGTAGTCATCTTCGATTAGTTAAGGGATTCGGGTAATTTAGTTGGATTCGATGGAAGAGTCTCGGGAAACATGTAGAGTATGATAGAGTTGTTACTTGAAAAGTGGTAAGGTAATGATAAATGAGGCATTTCGCGTATTTTCGTATTAGTCTTCGATTAGTTAAGGGTAATTTATTTGAATTCGGTGGAAGAGTCTAGGGAAAGATGTAGAGTTCAGCAGAGATGCTACTTGAACAATGGGAAGGTCATCAGGAAAGAGGCGTGTCGTGTATTTTCGTATTAGTCTTCGATTTGTTAAGAGATTCGGGTAATTTAGCTGGATTCGGTGGAAGAGTCTCGGGAAGGGAAAGACGTAGAGTCTGACAGAGATGCTACCTGAAAAGTGGGAAGGTAATTAGAAATGAGGCGTTTCGCGTATTTTCGTATTAGTCTTCGATTAGTTAAGACATTCGGGTAATTTAGTTGGATTCGGCGGAAGATTCGGGAAAGATCTAGAGCCCGACAGAGATGCTACCTGAAAAGTGAGATCATCAGAAATGAGGCGTTTTGCGTATTTTTGTAGGCGTTTTCGATTAGTTAAGTGATTTGGATAAATTAGTTGAATCCGGTCTAAGAGTCTCGGGAAAGAAGTAGAGGTCTATAGAGAAGCCACTTGAAAAGTGATAAGGTAATGAGAAATGAGGCGTTTCGCATATTTTCGTAGGCATATTCGATTAGTTAAGGGATTAGGGTAATTTAGTGGGATTCGGTCGAAGAATCTCGGGAAAGAAGTAGAGTCCGACAGAGATGCTACTTGAAAAGTGGGAAGATCATCAAGAAAGAGGCGTTTCGTGTATTCTCGTAGGCGTCTTCGATTAGTTAAGTGATTTCTGTAAATTAGTTGGATCCGGTCTAAGAGTCTCGGGAAAGAGGAGGAGTTCAACAGAGATGCTATTTGAAAAGTGGGAAGGGCATCGGGAAAGAGGCGTTTTGCGTATTTTCGTAGGCGTCTTCGATTAGTTAAGTGATTCGGATAAATTAGTTGGATTCAGTCTAAGAGTCTCGGGAAAGAAGTAGAGTCTTACAGAGATGCTACTTGAAAAGTGGGAAGGGCATTAGGAAAGAGGCGTTTCGCGTATTTTCGTAGGAGTCATCGATTAGTTAAGGGATGCGGGTAATTTAGTTGGATTCGGTGGAAGTGTTTCGGGAAAGATGTAGGGTCCAACAGAGATGCCACTTGAAAAGTGAATAAGGTCATGAAAAAAGAGACGTTTTGTGTATTTTCGTGGGCATCTTGGATTAGTTAAGGGATTCGGGTAATTTAGTTGGATTCGGTAGAAGAGTCTCGGGAAACATGTAGAGTCCGACAGAGATGCTACCTAAAAAGTGAAAGGATCATCGGAAATGAGGCGTTTCGCGTATTTTCGTAGGCACCTTCGATTAGTTATGGGATTCGGGCAATTTAATTGGGTTCGGTGGAAGAGTCTCGGGAAAGATGTAGAGTATGATAGAGATGTTACTTCAAAAATGGGAAGGTAATGAGAAATGAGGTATTTCGTGTATTTGCGTATTAGTCTTCGATTGGTTAAGGGATTAGGGTAATTTATTTGAATTCGGTGGAAGAGTCTGGGGAAAGATGTAGAGTTCAACAGAGATGCTACTTGAATAGTGGGAAGGTCATCAGGAAAGAGGCGTTTCGTGTATTTTCGTATTAGTCTTCGATTAGTTAAGACTTTCGGGTAATTTAGTTGGATTCTGTGGAAGTCTCGGGAAAGATGTAGAGCCCGACAGAGATGCTACCTGAAAAGTGAGATTATCAGAAATGAGGCGTTTTATGTATTTTTGTAGGCGTTTTCGATTAGTTAAGTCATTTGAGTAAATTAGTTGGATCCGGTCTAATTTTCTCGGGAAAGAAGTAGGAGTCTATAGAGAAGCCACTTGATAAGGTAATGAGAAATAAGGCGTTTCGCGTATTTTCGTAGGCATATTCGATTAGTTAAGGGATTTGGGCAATTTAGTTGGATTCGGTGGAAGAATCTCGGGAAAGATGTAGAGTCCGACAGAGATGCTACTTGAAAAGTGGGAAGATCATCAAGAAAGAGGCGTTTCGTGTATTTTCGTAGGCGTCTTCGATTAGTTAAGTGATTTGGGTAAATTAGTTGGATCCGGTCTAAGAGTCTCGGGAAAGGTGTGAGTTCAACAGAGATGCTACTTGAAAAGTGGGAAGAGCATCGGGAAAGAGGCGTTTCGCGTATTTTCGTAGGAGTCATCGATTAGTTAAGGGATTCGGGTAATTTAGTTGGATTCGGTGGAGGAGTTTCGGGAAAGATGTAGGGTCCAACAGAGATGCCACTTGAAAAGTTATAAGGTCATGAAAAAAGAGACGTTTCGTGTATTTTCACTGGCTTGTCTGTTAAGTTAAGCGATGATTCGGGTTATTTAGTTGGATCCAGTTTAAAGATTTCGGGAAACATGCGTACAGTCCGACAGAATTGTTACATGAAAGGAAATAAGGTTCAGGGAAAAGGGGTCTATCGTATTTTCATTGCCTTCGCCGTTTCGTTAAACAATTCGTGTTATTTAGTTGTATCCGGTTTAAAGTTGTTTTTATCTTTTGCAGATGCCGCATTTTGCTTTTGTATTATACCAACAAACATTGCTCCTGTTTCATAGTAAAAGTGCAGCATGTACCTGTTTTCTTTTCTTGTATTTTTGTTTGCATTAGATTTTTGTTAAAAATATTCTTGTGATTTCATTATTATTAACCAAAAGCATTTTGTGTAAACCCAAATGGTTAATTTCCAATACGTACCATAAGCATCAAATACTATAAAGTAAATCGCTGTTTTCTCAATACTCTGTAATTAGATGCGCCACTCTTGCTTATGAGGGCAGAATACGAAAAATGTATGCGACTTTCGGCATGGGTATTTAATAAGGGTGTTCATGTTTGGTGACGTCACCGGCGAATTTTCGGCGTGTCTTGGTAATTTAAAATATCCACCGCTAGGCCGCCGGTGGAGATTAAGGAACGAAATTTTCAGGGACCCAAGAGGTAGGATGGATCTAGCTTTCCCGAAAGTCCGGTCGAAAAAATCCTCCGGTTAAAGAAGTTAGAGCCTGGGGAAAAGTAGCGTTTTTCTGCAAAATCGACCTTTTTTAAATATTCGTATCTCGGGTAATATCTCAGATGGACGAAAAAGAAAAAAAGGAGTTGTTCATTTGTCCTTCTTCTTGGCCGTCGTGCGTGTCGCGATCCTCTATATCCAAAGGGAATGGCTGTGACGCGTATCTAATGGGTAGGTGTCGGAAGAATCGTCGAAATCCGACAAAAACGCCGCTTTTCAAAAAATCATAACTTTCTTGGGAGGCAAAATCGAGGAAAACGATTTTCGACAGCGATTTTCTAAATTTCATCTAGTTTTCAAAAAAAAATACGCCGCTGGTCCGTCTCAAAGGAGTCGCGAGTTAATAAGCTCGGAAGGGGGACATGTTTTGGAAATTCGAAAAAATTGCGGAAACACGAACACTTCAAACGTTATTTCCAAACGAAAGATCGCCGCCGGACCGCCGTTTTTGCGCGAAAACCGAGTTAGAGGATGCAACTTAAAACTACATCGCGAATCGCGCGGCCTCCCGCCGGTTTTAGACTCAGTAGGAGCGAACTAAAAGGCCCTATTTTGACGTCTATCGTTCAGAAAACGTCGGCCATTTTTTTTCAAATTTCTCGCGTGTCGTATCTCTTTCTAATTTCTCAAATTTTACAAACCTCTTCGACACGGTGCTATCGAAACGTCAATAACTTTTAAAATACTTGGCGGATCGCCACGAAAGTCCGCTATTCGATGGTCCCGACACGAAAAGGTCCATAACGCACGGCGCTGCGCGGCCAAACGCGTTAAGAAAAAAGCCTTTAGCGCCGCAGAATGTGTGAAAAATCGGCGCCAAATTAGAGTGAGGAAGGGCTGTCAGATTTTAATAGATAGTTGTGTGAAAAATCGGCGCCAAATTAGAGTGAGGAAGGGCTGTCAGATTTTAATAGATAGTAATTAATGAAGTGAGTATTCGCGTAATTATAGTCCGTCGTGAAGTAGTGTTTACTGTTACTGGGTGTTTTAATGTACGGATCTAGATTTGTCAGATTTGCGAGAACAGCAAACACGTGGCAATATTACGATCATATATATGGCACGTAAACTTGTCTTCTGTAAGTCGTTTCCGTAAAATATTTGCGCAGATCCTCAAATTGGAAGATGGTGTTGGTACGTATATCTTAGTCCAGCTATCTATTTGTGTCCTTACTGTGGGATACTTCGAGCAATCTTGTTAATATAGCTTGCTATAACAAAGTGTTAGTCTACAAGCTGCCGGTAAACATATCATATCCCTAATCCTCTTGTTCTCTTTAGTCCTTTAAATTGGTTCATGCAAAATGCATAATACGGTGATATTATACTGCTTACTGGAATTCAGAATTTGAGGCAAGCAACAGTAAATTAGATCATGAATACTTCCAAGGGTGGTGGCCATTGTCCTTAGTGAACAGGATTACGTTACAAATTTAATTGTGATTTATGTGTGATGAGAGACAGTGGCTTTTAGCGCCATATGTATATATGTACCGGGTGGCCAAGAGAAACGGCTCAAGCTTATAGTTCTTTTGTTTATGAACTAATTGTTTTGAAATTTGGAACATGTATATACTTCTAAGGATGATAGAGGATCTCTTGACTATTCACGAATGGGTATACAAATTTGTCTGTTGCGCTTTGCGCTTAATTATTGAAATACAGAGTGATAAACTACTTATGGCCAATATTTCTTTAGGCCAGAACTTCCTTACTGTTTATCACAATTTGTTCAAATTTTATACAATTTGTGTACTTATCACAATTGATATAATGCTGTTTTTAATATTTAAAAATTCCAGGACCGGACTTTTTTAATTCAAGTTTTTTTATTTCTGTAGAAAAAGTCACCCCGTACAACATATTTTTTTCAAATTAAATGGGGAATTATAAAAGTTCATACATCAGTAAATAAAAGCATGTGAACAGATTTTTTGTCGCACCTTTATTGATTTCTTTACAAGCGATTGAATTTGGCGAAATGGAGAAATGAAAGATAATAGCTAGTAACACATCTAGGAATGTTATGACTATCATAACTGCCGCAGATGTCGGTTTGAAACCCGAGCTCGTAGAGCGAGGATTTTAAGACATCTAAGGCTGTTATGATTCATAACATCCGTGATTTGTTCAATAGTTTATCGGTTTCAGAAAATAAGGACATTATTAATAGATATTACCTTTTGATATTCTCTTATTAATAACGTTTTCATTTCATTAGTTGGTCAAGTCTGTATGGGTTGATTTGTCGCCATGGTTATAGTTATATTTTGTTTGTTTTTATTTGTTATCTTTTTTCATATTACATAAATGTTTACATTTTTAATGTCACAACGGCTACATAAAAATGGACCTTGGATTGCCTGAAAATACATTTCAGTTGGATTTCAGTATTTAATTATTATTGTTTGGAGTTTTCTGTCTGTTTGTATTAATAAATAGCCCTATAGTTTCATCATTTATTATTTCATCTGTTGACAGTTATTGATAGATCTGTATTGTAATATTACCGTACAAGCAATAAATATAACTGTACAACTTTAGTTATGACTTATTTACCAGCCTACTTTTGCATATGTAAACAAAGGATTAATATCCTGAAACTGATAAAAAATTATAATTTGCTTAACGAAAATTCGATCAACTGATCGAACGTTTTTGACTAGCGCCGTTGTCACATGTTTCATAGTTTCCTGTTTCTGCATGTCAACCAGTTGTCAAATTTGAATTTGTTTATCTTCGAGTTTGATTGTTACCGTTTTCCTTATTCCATTGATTTTTGCAAAACATCGGCATTTTGCCAAATTATATATATTAAAAACCTCGATAAGAATATAAAATTAGTTCAAATTTAGACAGGCGAGATCGTTAAATTATTCTGACATTTAACAGACAAATTGCAGGTTATGTTTTGTTTTGACGTTTAAGTTTGCTTACATCCGGGTGTCATTTCAACAAGCATGAATAGACTAACTCAGTACTGATTTGATTTACACGAATTATAATGATGACGTAACAGTCTTCTTTCGTGATTTGGACTATATGTTTGATTCAACTTTTGCCCCTGTATCCGAACTTGATTCAGACGAATTACTTTGCTCACGGTTTAATGAAAAAAAATCGGTTTTAATATATCCATAAAATTTTGTCAAATAAATGTAATAAAGATTTTTTGCTGCTCAGGTGAAAATGGTAATATTATGAGGGTGGTGTCATCCCTACCTGTCACGAAGTAAAAAAAGGTGTAATATTTATCAAATATTTGATGTGATATGCGTGTCAGGTTTATCTTATTTTAACAGCGGAGTTAAAGGAAAACGCTTAGAAGGGCCAAATGTGATAATATTTCGGTCCAAGAAAATAACGCATTATATAGAAATAAAACAAGGTCGTAATATCAAGATTTACTTTATCTACAGTCGTCATATTTATAATGACAGTAATATGACACTCATTTCAATGTAATAATGACGTTATTTATAACACTAGTGCGATATATATTTATCGCACGTATTTTATAAAAAACGCACTCAAACCAGCGGTTGCTATGGAGATATTAGCAAACAGCTATTGTTATTAACTTAGTTACTACTTACTTATAGATACTGTGTAGTTTTGATAATAAATATTAATTGATTAGTAGCTTTTTATGTATATCTTTTATAGTATAAAAGAATTAATAAGTAGAGCGTAGATAAAACCTTGTGTAATATACATGCCATATCTGAATTTTATAGCACTCGTCTGTTTACAAAACTCACCCTCGGTTCGTTTTGTAATCTTCAGACGCGAATATCTCATATGGCACTTGGCACTTATAATATAAATAACTATTAAATCACTGTTTTAGTTATTAATTTCTTACAGGTCCAAATAAGCTCTGGTATATAAGAAATTATCGACCAAACTTTTGTTGAAAATATAAGTAGGTATATAAGTATTAATATATCTGACCACTTTTCAATTTTTAAAACGTTAGTGAACTAATTTAATTTTCTTGTCCTAATCCAGTGATCTTCCTCTCAAAAAATAAATACATTTAAGGACACAGACATAGCCATTCATTCATTTTCATGGAGAAATAGAATTTTGTCCAAAAAAAATTTACGCAGTAAAAAACGGCCTCTTGTGTATTAATACCCGTTAAAATGTGGTGGTGTTCATGAGTTGGTTCAGGCTAACTTAGAGTTGAACAATATTCGTCAATAAATATCGAAGGTTGAAAAATATTTGTACGTAATTGCACCTTATTAATAATAACCAAAAAAAAAAAAAATTATTTCGGATTTGCCACGAACTCAGATGGATAGAGAATTTTCGAAGCCCCTAGATGTGGTTCGGACTCCACAATAAACTGTAGGGCCTCGTCTCTCTCTACCTAACACAAAATCCTAGGATTTTCCGGCGGTTACTTCGGTAACTTGAGAGGCGGTTAAGAAAACATTTTAAACATTTTAAAACATTACATGCAGTACCCCCTGTATCCATAAATTAACGTTGTGTAGAAGTGACTACACATTTAAAAAAATAGCCTCCATTATCCAGGTATAGAGGAAGTACACTCTCTCAAATAATTTCACTAAATATCCATCCACAATCTTTTTGGTAGGTGCCAAATGGGTTTCATCTTAACCATCAGTCATATGAATATAATTAAGTACAGGGAGCGGCAGAATAGACTTTACAATTTAAAATTGCTCTAAAATCAATATGCATTTTTTAAGCGTGTGATGTTTCGATCCATTAAATAAAGCATGCTTTGGAGTTTCTTTAACTGGTGGCAAAATGAATGACTGGCGTATAGACCAACGAATTTTTTGTATTGAAAATTTTATAAAAAATAATGTATTATTCAAGTGCAATGTGATTTTAGAAGAACTTTTTGCGTGAGAAATGTTCCGCTGCGTCCAACAATTATGTGTTGGGTCAAAAAATATTAAACTGGATGATCCGTTGTCAACTCTAAACATTCAGATCGTCCGCGATCAGAAAACACACAAAAAAATAAAAAGATGTAAGTTTAACTGCCTCTAGAGAACTTTTTCCTTTACGTCGAATCTCACGCCGTGGTGACATAAACTGGTCCGTCAGATCACCCGATTTGACTGCACCCGATTATTTTTTGTGGGGTTTTCTCAAAAGTCGGGTATTTCGACGAGAGCCACGAAATATCGAACAAATAAAGGAAGCGAATAGCGATGAAATTCATGGAATTCCTGGCGCGGTGTTACGAGCCGTAATGAGTAATTTCGTTCATCGGTTAGAAGAGTGTATAGTGATGGAAGGGGGGCCATTTAACCCACATATTTTTTCCTTAAAAAATAACTCACATTCTCTTTGTAAAATTCTTTGTTAAATCTTGATACTTCACAAATAAAATATTTATTTCCAGTTGAAATTATAAAGTAAATTCTGCCGATCCAATATTTTGACATCTGTCAAAAAAACTCCCAAGCATGCTTTATTTAATGGATAGAACCATTGCACGCTTAAAAAATGCATATTGATTTTAGAGGAATTTTAAATTGTAAAGTCTATTCTGCCGCTCCCTGTATATTAAATCTAAAAACCAGCTGAGCATGTTTCAAAATACTTTTGGTCTACGTATTGATTTGTCTCGTTCACAATTGTGCAATACTGGTCAATAAATATATTCTAAAATGTCAACACTAATAATACAATCATTTTGTTTCGTAAAATCAAAAATATCTTGTTACTATATTGATTTTATGCAATAAGGCATTACCGAAATCTTCAATATTTCCTTGCTGGTCAGCATGTCAATTTTTATATAACTCCTACAAGGAATTTCCACATTTGTTTGATCTTTTTGCAAAAAAAGTATATAAATTTCCCTGGAGCCTACACCTATATAATCTTCAAAGCTCGATTTTGTGAATATTTTTATATGATATGTCAATATATATTCTTTTGCAGGTTATGGAAATATTGTGCCCATGACCACGGAAGGTCGGGCATTTTGTATAGTATTTGCCCTTGTGGGAATACCTCTCACTCTTACCGTGATAGCGGACTGGGGACGGTTATTCGCATCCTCCGTTTCCACCTTCTTCCATCATATACCGCCGCTACCCGTTAAATTTAGGTAAGAAACATATTATGTTCTAAAACTTTTTTGCTTACATAGTTTGCTCCTATAATAGTGGAGTTGATAATTCTGAAAATAAAAATGTTTTATAATGAAAAACATACAGTGTAAGCCATTTTAACCGGATTTTTATTTAATAGTAGAGATAGAAGAACTGTATTTCTGGAGCAAAAAGCGCCACATTGCGTCAGTTTTTAGAAGAAAAATTTAAAAAATTCATACTTATTAGAGATTTTTTTAGAACTTGCAAAGGTTAGTATTTTGTAGATAAAGTATAGTATTCAACTCGTGGTAATACTAAATAACTTACTTGATGAATTACAGCACTCGCCTTCGGCTCGCGGTGCAAAAAAAATAAGTTTCTCTTCAGCTATTTCATTATTTTATATTTGAAGATCCTGTATATCGTATATCCAATGTCTCAATGGCAAAGTAATGTTTCCATACATTTGTATTTCCCATTCTAGAGCAATTACCCCAATTCTGAATGCGCCTAAATTAGCAGTTTAAGAAAGTTAAGTATCTCTTACAACAACCCTTATTTTAATAAGTTCCCTGTTTTTACCCATCAACTACAACAAGCATTTTATCTTTTGTAGTTTAAATTGGTTTAAACAAAAAATAAATACGTAGCATATTTAGGGTGGCTTAATTACCAAACAAACTATTCAGCATGAAAATCTCATTAATTTCGGTTGCTATTTTCATTTAACACTTCAATACTTCCCGTACCGTCAGTGACTTGATTATTAAAAGGTGTATTCAGGATATAATTCAACTGTTGTGGCATATCCATCTTTTCTGGTTTTGGAGAAGCTGACCTAGAGTTATAAGCAAAATGTGAACATTTCAATTTTTAAAATACAGAGTTGGGTTGAGTTTGATTTATTCTACATTCCGGAAGATTCTGAGTGAGCATAATAGAAAATTCAATATATTTCATGTAAATTCCTACTAATAAAACAAAAACTAAACATAAATCTCCACACTTCCATGATTTGCATGTATAAGTTCCCTATGATTCTATTAATGCCATTTTTTACTGTCAGCAGGAATGCTATGGTTGCTCGTAGGACCTCGTCCTACGCTTTATCCGCAATATGTTTCCTCTTCGTGTATCTAGCAGCTGGAGCCGGACTGTTCGTCATATGGGAAGAGGACTGGACTTTCTTTGAGGGATTCTATTTTTGTTTTATAACTATGACTACTATTGGATTTGGTGATCTTGTACCAAGTAAGTCTTGACATGTTAACTTGGGTATTTTAAGTACCTACTAAGTGATCCTAGATGTTCAATAATACGGACTAGCTACACAACGTTACGTTATACAGGGTGAATACCAATAACTCATTTTAATTTTAAGAGGGGGTTTCTGTTGATATTTATAACACAAATTACCAATAAAAAAATTTAAAAAAGAAAGTTGAAAAACTGACCTACCCTACGTAAAATTCTGGTAAACTTTTGAGTACCCCTTCGTCGCTTTACTGACCCACTTATGGGGTGAACAACATGCCTTGTATCCAAGTCACAGACTCCAAGTTCTAACTTAAAAAAACGTGACAAAAAACGTCTAATAAAGTTAAACCGCCGTTCGACGGTCTTTCATAAATTTGCGGTCGGAGACAAGTTAATTGACAGTGACAGCAAAAACTAGTGAATTTATGATTGCAAAAAACAAGGTGAATGCCAGAGGCAAAGACCTATCCTGATTTATTTTCTGTTGAGATAGGTCAGTTACGAAGTTTTTAAAGTGTTGACGTATTTTAATTTATTTTCTTTCTCGAAAACTACAGGGTATATATTTTTTATTTTTGGTATACGGCCTTACCATTAAGGGACCTACCATCCCTTAAAATTAAAATGAGTTATTGGTATTCACCCTGTATACAGTGAGTGCTTAAAATTTAAACAAATTCTGCTGACGATTTCAAACAACCAGAAACCGCCATAGATGGCGTTGGTGACTTTTATTAAAACTACATCGCTCTCTGCTTATTGCTCTCACTGCTATGTAATTATTGAAAATTAACACTGTGGCACGTTTATGTACTGATGTTATTACCGTTTGGATTAAAGATATATAGAGACTTATAACTATAGCGATGTATTACAATTTTCTTACGTTAAATATTTCTATATATATTTTGCAAGTACATATAATATAAATAAAAACAATCTCAAATAATTCTTGCTAAAATATAGTTACAGATAGGTATATGTAAATATTTTGATCGGTAAATAAATAGAATTTAAACTGAACTGTTTTAAAAATACACTATTAAGTATACATATTTGAGAGCTGTAATTTTATAGATTGCAAGTTTATTTAACGCATTTATCATCAAATCATAACGAGATTGCTCACCACAATCATAAAAGTGTAAAATTATTAAATATTTATTTAAGTCTCTTTATAAAACTTTTGAGAGGTCGCTCTTTGTCTTTATAATATTTGGCATAACTCAACCATTCAAATATAAATAAAGATTTCAGATTTATGTTATATTTACACGGCGATTGAACACTAATTTTTAACGTCTTTTTAAAGGACGGTGAGTGCTTAGTTTTACCTCGTTATATATATAATAAAATTATATAATGGAATGAAACCGCGAAGAAACAAAAAAATACAAATTTAAAAAAAAATCTAAATCAGAAATTGTTAGGTCAGGTGATCTTATATTATTGCAGATGTTGAGATAATAAAGATATTAATATTAAAAATTTTGTAGACATTTTCTATAATAAATAATTAAATTAAATAAAGTGATTTATTCACTATTTTGTGAAATATCAGAAATGTTTCCTCCTTTATGTCACTTCTCTTTCTTAATATCCACGATTACAGTATTTACCAAGTTTTCGTCCGAGCACCAAGACTTTTATTTTATTTATATAGATACTGTCTGCTATCCTAACTTCCTACAACTGATTTATATGTAGTATATTAGCCATCTTTCTATATGGCACGTATTTATAAATCTTTAGGTTTCATAAGCTTGCTGCGTGACTTGCCTTATAACTATTCACATTAATTTTTAGATGAAAAAAAAAAAAATAATCGTCGATATTGTTTTCCAATAAAGACAATTAAACCAAAACAAAAACAATAATAAATACTTCCTTTATACCAATGTGATATGTTAAAAAATAATTTATCTAACGCTACTATTAAAGCCTATTATCGACGCCACAAGATAAAATCAATAGGGCATGTGTAAATATTAGCACCCCTAATCTTGAAAGTTGGTATTATAATATGTGGGGATTTTTAACGTGCTCACATCGCAGACACAGGGAATCAATAATGTTGGATTTTGAACCATTTAACTGGATTGGTAGCGTACATTTAAAAAACAAATCAATTGTTTTAAATATTATTCAAAGGGCCACCGGTAAAGAGATTATAATTTTTCAATTCAACGTAGAGAATTTTATGCAAATTGTCATTTCTCTTGTCTCTTACAACGCCTTTGTCGCCAGCTACGCACGGTCGATGTAACAAGTATGCTTTAGTAATTGTGACTCTCCTATTTAAATATTTTAGGCTAGAGCGAACAGAGGGTTTCTGTAAATAATTTAAAATGTATTATTTTATTCATGCATGTGCTGTGTGTCCATAAACATAAATAACTAGAACGTAAATCTGTTACGTTATAGTGTTTAAATTTTTTTCTGAAACTGAGAAATTAAAAGTAATCTTGAAGCTGAAATTGGTTCAACAAACGCCAAAATACGCAACATTATATTCTACGTGAGTTATGCCTACTAAGCTGTCATCATCAGGATTCAGGATTAAGATCAAACTTGAACCGATCAGATCAGATCTAAAAATTTGCCGAAAGAACAACCCTGCAAAACTTTCTTCAAGCCTGTGAAGTAACGTTCCTTGAAATTAGGACACCCTATAGATTACTTTGTCAAAATATTGGTACAATCATCAATTTTGATTTTGCCCTTCAGGTTAATTGTGCATTGAGTAAATTCCCTGAAAAAACTCACGAATGTTTTATTGCCCATTCTAGACACACAGAGGATTGGATTTAGTGATTGAATGGTTATCGATATGAAGGGTGAGCTGAGAAAATGTAATCATTAGATCGAGCTAACGACAGTGCTACGATTTTACTTGATTGGATTTACCACCATTATGGTTTTATGGAGGCATTGTCGATTTGATGTGTTAACAAGCTTCAAAAAGTGTTATTACTTAACTATGAAATTATAAGTTTTAGAAAATAAATATTTTGACACGCCATTTTAGTAACATTGATAAAAAAATTATAAAATAATATTTTGTGAAAAGGGCTAATTCTTAACTTTCTTGTTGAATTATTTTATAAAGAAAGTATTGTGATTCTGACAAAAAGGAGAAAGAGGATGAGATTTTTATTTGGAATAGTTTGATAAATAATTAAAATCTTCAGATATTTTTATATAATCGATATATTTGTAGATTTGTTAAGTTTACAGTTGTGCGAGCATAGTCAATAGATTGTGTGCCAGGAATAGAGATTTTATGGTGTAAGCTTAAATTATTGATTTTCGCAAATATTCATTGCTTCGTTGCTATATGAAAATCTCCAAATTCTTTCAAAAATGGACAATGTTTTATATCACAATTTTAAATGAAGAAATGACGGAAGTAACTGGATAGCTTTTATTGAAATACACTGTATAAACATTGAATAAGGCAAATATTTGGGAAAACACATACCAAGATGACATATTCCTATCTAGAGTCCTTTGACGAAGGAAATTTTCTGGCAGTACCTTGGAAACATAAACAAAAGAGAGTTGTTATTGGGCAAGCAGAAGAAGCGTCCCCATGTCCACGTCGCTCCTAAAAAAGGAATGAAAATTTAAAGAAAATCGTGCAGAATATACAAAACAACAATTCAAAAGCCGAGGTATGTTCATACCATCTATATTGAACGAAATAACTTGTCGATATTCCCCGGATTGACTAAAACAGACGATGAAAACATCAGGTACCCACCTAGTTTGTAATGTGGAATGAGTGTCCACAGCTGGTTTATTTACATGTAGTATAATTGGAGACTATGTATAGAACAATCCACTTCCAGCCGCCATTTTAGTTTCAATGTCACTGAACTGATAAATTCAAACCGGTGCGAACACCGTTACAAAGCACGGAGTATACTAAAGTTAGAAACTCGTATTTATACAAATAACTAAAAATATTGTACTTTTATGTTTAATTAAAAGAATAACATCATTTGTGAAATAGGTTAAATATAGTCTAAAGTTATCGCAGGTTCTTAATTTATTTATTAATCGATTTAATTTGTCTTTGTCGATGATTCATTGAATAAAAGCTGTTCAGTTGAGAGAGCTCTATGTTTGATCGGTTGAAATTCAAGTTTTATGCATCGCTACCTTATCTAAAGCATTATTTCACTGACAAAGGTGACATCTGTGTTCTAAAGACCACAGGTGTATAGTTTATACAAAGTCAATTGAATCCAAGCGTCTATATCTTAAAAGTGCCGACAAAGTATCGACTACCTTTAAGGCGGTGCAGATCAAACATCGGAGTTTCAATTGACTTTGTATAAACTATACATGATCGCTGTTTTAACCGTTCAGGCAGTTATAATTACAGGCCGTTGCACAATCGACAGGACCTATATTTGAAAACAAACAAACATTAAAGTCAATGAACTCAATTTGAATTAAATAAATCTTTATTGAATCAAAATTAACAGAATATTGAGTAAGGTAAGTCTCCTCTACCAGAAGATCCCTGGAACGCCCTAAAAAGGAAAAGGATGGGTTTACAGCAAACCCTTCAGTAAGTCGTTCGCCTCAAAGTACACACGGTCGTTTATAGAAATAGCGGTTGGAGGTTACAGGGGCGAATAAATTCGTATACTGTAAATGTAATGTGGTTGGATAATTAAAGGTAATAAATAAAATAAAACAAGAAATATGATGCTAAAATTAACTCAAATTACAATATTTCTTAAATTAAATAATAATAATAATAATATTAATAAATATATACAAAATTAAATTAAAATTCCAATAATAAGCGTAAATATAATTTTTTACTTAAGAGAATAATTTAAATGCCCAATGTAAAAGGAATATGATGATGTTGATGAATGATGATTAATAGTGTTTAATGTATTATTTTAACCATTCTTTTTTATTTTTTACAAATTAAAAATGAACAATAATAATTATTATTATTATTATTTGTTTAAACATTTTAGCTTAGCAGCCTGTGAAAAATGCCGTTTGTCCTTATTACCTGATTATTTTATGACGATTTTCAGATTGAAGCTAGTACGTACACAAAAAACAAGTTAAGAGCACAAAAATAATTTAGTTAACACCTGATTATATAAGGTTTTCATTATTTTACTCATTGGAAACTGTACTAATGATACGAATGTATTAATATACTTGTTTTCCTTGACAAAGTCACCAAATAAATTTAGCAGAAGATAAGAAACTCGACTATACAGAGATTTGCAAAGGCTTTAAGAACAGCCTATTATTTAAAGATTTTTATTTCTAGGGTAAGTTTATTCCTTTCCCACACCGTTATCTAATCGCCCTTGCGTTACATTTAGCGTGAAATACGATTATCAGAATAATTCTGATATTCTGTGGAAACAGGGGGTCCGAAAGGGCAATCGGATGTTTACTGTGCCTTGTTAGAAAAAATATGATATAAAAATATACACGCCATTAAACTGGCGAAAGAACAAAAAGCAGAAGTGCGCGACATTTGTTCCACGTATTAAATTTTGCCTTGATCCGAAATGGTCACACTTCATTTTTATTTTTGTATTTTCTTATTGTTGTTTCGGGACATATGTTATAAAATATTTGAGTGGCAAGAGTTTTGTTGAGGATTTACCGATTTCGAACCATGGGGAAACCAATACAAATATATAGTCTATGTATAGGAGTGCTCGACGCTCGCTTGAAAAGTTTTGCGAGTTAATCTGAATTGTACATACAGAGAGAGGCAAATATAATAATAAATGCTGGTCAATCAGTCCTTTCCTGTATCCCATGCTGATTTTGAAAAGCAGGCACGTGCATGCCGGTAATCATAAATTAGCATCACAAACGCTGTACGCAAAATAAAATCATTAAATGCAGTAAGCCAACAGTGCAGAATCTGTTTTTATTTAAAGTAAATTTTGATTATAGGTATTTCGATATTTGTGTAACTTGAAAAAACAATTGAAATTAAACCATAAACTAAAAATTTATTTCCCTTTTTTCGTGCTCATCATTTTTGCTATACACTATTGTCCTGTATATGACCTTTCAATAAAACATTTGTTGAACATTTTGATATACCTTATACCCATCCTGTATTTCTTACCAGTGGAAAACGATATAAAACAGTTTATCGGTTTATGTTATGTTATGTTTGCTATAAAATTATTTTATGTTAGTTCTATTAAAGGAGAAAGTCTTATCGAAATGTTTTACTACCAGCCTACTTCATAAAACCATCATTTTAGGAGAATTGAATTTTTTACAAACAGCGTGAATAAACAAAAATCTCCAATTTTTCCGTTCAGTCTCTTGTAAACAAGCAAATATAGATAAACGCGACCCTAACGCTTTAATATTTATGCTTCCAAACCAGTATTTAGTAAACAGTAGACAGTATCGAATTCAGAAAAAGCACCCTCACATTTAGCAAGAGTTGGAAGTCTTTTAAAATAAACAATAGAAACGTGATTTATTAAATTTTAAAGTCGTTTACCTTGACTCATTGATGACCTTAGTTGAAATCAAAATAGTAGGTACGCAAAGTTACAAGTTGCGAGGTAATTAATATAAGGCTTCTTTATAGTTTGCCAGATAAAATTCTCCTGAACGTTCTAAAAACTAGAATAAAACCTACTTAAGCTAAAATGGAAAACCTTATGAAGTTTCTCAAGTGCTGATTTTTGAAACCATTTGATAATCAATTATCAAAAGCCTTATAATATTATCTGAGTCAAAAACAACTATGAAAACCTAATGATAAAGCTGTAATAAGGCTTAGAAGATACTTGTAATCCCAAAACAAACGCACCAAAGTTTTCTGGTGTAATGCTATAAAAAAGACATCAAAAGTTTAAGGGCCATAGAAATATGTTTAATTAGGTGATTAGGTTTTAATGTAATTATTTCGTTTGATATTTACAAGAAGTTAAACCACATTCTCCTCATTTTTTATCATATAAACAAGTAGGCACAATAATATAGTGGTTTATATTTTTATAACTACATTGTGTACAATGTGGCTTCCGTCTTTTTATAAAAATGACTGTAAGAATGAAAGTAATAATAAAACTGTTCGTTGAATTTTGAAAAACCATATTGCATTTATGGGTGTCTTAAGATCAGTTAGACTTATAGAGGGGGTATCAGTGGAGGGAAATTAGTCAATATAATTGATGAAAAATCGGGAAGTTGAATTTTTTTTGTTTTCTTTTTGTACATGCAAATGAGTCGAAAACGGAAAAAATTGGCAAAATCGGGCTGGGGCTTCGCAATAGCTGCACTATTTTTTAAATATTGGTGGTAGAAAAATTTTTAAAATACCAAAATACTCGTAAATGAATAGCCTATCAAACTGTTGGGGTATAGTTGCATTAAAAGTATATCCTAATCTCAAAAAATCCAAGTTGCTCAGTTTATTTTTCTTTTACTAATAAATAATAATGCAATAAATGGGGTAATCTGATCTTTATGAAAATTGGAGAAAATATGTATTTTCATGCTATAAATACGTGACTAAATTTAAAGACAAAAAAAAATTCAACTTCCCTATTACATCACTTTAAAATTCTAATTTCCCTCCACTATATTGACTACTAATGACAAAGTATTATTAAGAACAAATATGGTTGAAGGCAAATAGAATTTTTAAGTTAGTTTAATTTGGAAGGAATTCATAGAACTTTTTTAATAAAACTCTTTTGCCTTTAAGTAATATTTGCATTTGTTAGAAGAAAACTTTCATAAAACTTGGAACAACCATTTGGTAGTTAAAATGTTACTTGTGGTGAAGCTCCCCTGAGACTAAAAATGCACGAAGTAAATTTCAAGGGAGGTACAAAACTGTAAATTTAGTTTAAGAGTAAAGAATGTTTATTTTTATAATATCAAAATATCGAAAAATATCTCTTCCAATTACACGGGGTTATAAAATTACCGGAACAGCAGAATAACTTTGAATCCCAGAAAAAATTCCAAGTACTAGGTTATTAAGATTCTTCCCTGGCTATTTGATGTGACCTTGGATTTGACTTTGACAATGACCTTTAAGGTCGTTTCAAAAATGGGATTTCCAGAAATGTAAAGGGCGGGAAATTTTTCGTTCGACAGCCGATAAAGTGTATACTTCAAAGTTTTTATTTGTCTTTCTATCAGTGTCAAAAAGTTAATCAATTTGATACCTGAATTCTACCTCACGGAAAAAACGGTTTCTCTTAAAAATTTTTAGTTTTCATTGATTTAACAGGTCTTAATTTCATATCCAAGTTCTTACGAATTATTATCACATTCTTAGTTGACGAGGTTTGACCTTCATGTGATCTTCAGAGATCAAATTTGGCGGTGTTCAAGGTCATATCCGATCGTAACATTTCCCACTCTTTTCATTTCTGAGGTCGAAGTATGTGGTCCCATAAAAAAATAGACCTGACCTTGAAATAACTTTGACGGTCATTGTTAAGGTTAACTCCAAGGTCACCATCGGATATCTAGAGAAAAATCCTAACAACGTGGTTGGCATTTTCTCTAGGACTAAATTTTGCAAGTTATTCTGCTGTTTCGGTACTTTTATAACACCCTGTATTTGTATTTCTATTTTATATGAAATTGCACCAACTTATGACTAATTTTAATTTTTTTTAAATACTTAACTCTTTTCAGGATGAAATTTGCTTGGTCAACAGTCAATTAGCCACGTTATTTTTCTTCATTTCATTAAAAAATGTGAGAAGATTGCTAATAAATCAATAGTCCAAGAAAAATCGACATCCAACATGGAAGAAAACTATTGTAACGGGTTGAATTTTTGCATGCACCTTAGCATTAGGGTTCTTAATAATGTGTGAAAGTTCCTTATCGATTTGATCGCCGCGAGGTCAATTACGAGGGGCCAAAGGTCGCGAACACAGTATTTTTGCAAATATCATGAAAACGGTGAATTTCTCGAAAAAGAATGTAATGTACTAATTTGCAGCTGAGGTAATTTGCTACAAAAATGATGTCAACAGTTTTTTTTTTGTAGGACCGTTCACAAGATATAGCGCTCCAAAGAATTCACGTGGAAATTAAAAAAAAAAATGGTCGACGGTTTCTAATCGATAGACGTCAACATCGTCTCTTTTGGTTTGCATCTCTTGAATCGAAAACCGCAGTGGGACCGAGCGATTCAGGATGTAGTTCTAAGTTGGACCCTCTACCTTGGATATAATGCCAAAATGGCCCCCCGGCGGCGGTTTTTTGTTTGGAAATAGCGTTTGAAGTTTTCGTGTTTTCGCAATTTTATTAATTTTCTAAAACACGTCCCCCTTCCGAGCTTAATAACTTGTGGCTCCTTCGAGATGGACGGACGGGATATTTTTTTCTGAAAACTAGATGAAATTTAGAAAATTACTGGGCTAAATTGTTTCTCTCGATTTTGCTTCCTAAGAAAATTATGGTTTTTCTAGAAGAAGCAATTTTTCGGATTTCAGCGAATTTCCCGACCCCTACCCTTTAGAAATGTGTGTATGATTCACCGTTTTCAAAATAATTGCAAAACACTGTTTTCGCGACCTTTGCTCTCACACATTATTAAGAACCTTAATACTGAGGTGCATGCAAGAATTCAACCCGTTGCAATTTCTTTCTAACTTGTAATATTTTTTTGTCGATTTTCCTTGGACTACAAATTTCTTAACATCTTCCTAATTGTTAAAAATTGGTTACATAGTCGTCATTTCTCAAGGCATTGCATCTCGATATGATGCCGATCCCTTATTTTACACAGTCCATTTTCTATAAACGCTAAAAATTCGCCAAAGTTCTAACTCCGTTGACTCAAAACTGATTTTGATCATTTGTTTTTCAAATTTAAGAAAAAATGTATAGAAAAGTTACCCATAGGTGAGAAAGTGTACTTTTTATTTTATCAATTGTTATTAACAAATAAATACTTTTTTAATATACTTTTAATTAAAAAATTCATAACTCTTTTATTTATCGTAATCAGCGACCCCAAAAACCTCCAGATATCTAATAAAAATTAAAAAAAAACAAAATAAAAAATTGGGCGTTCGACGCCATTTTGTTTTTTTAGACTCATCTTGAGGCCAGAATCGTAATCTGCGATCCCAAAAACTTTATGTTATCAATTTTCAATAAATGAAAGAGTTATAAATTTATTAATTAAGAGTACAAACACTTATTGGTAATAACATTTGAGAAAATAAAAAGCACACCTTCTCACCTATGGGAAACTTTTCTATAAACTTTTTCCTAAATTCAATAAAAAAAGATGATAGATCGTTTTGAGTCAACGGGTTGAACTTTTTTTTTAGTAAATGGGCTAAACAGTGCAATCTGTTTTTTAGAACAACCATAAGTGAGTAGTGATATTTCTAAAGAGATTTGATTATTTCCAACTTAGTAGATGGAAATTTGCATTCGCATTTGCTGAATGATACATCATAGGGTGATTCTAGATTCTAGAAATAGTACAATTTTATTGCACCATCAACTTTTTAATATAGATTTACTTTTTTAGCCTTTTCTGATACGAGATGTATGATGTAACAATAACACCTTTGTACTTTCCTCGGGTTGTGCTCGGTCTCTTGCTGTATTATACTATACTTATCTTGACAACATTTTTTTCTTTGAGGCAAAATGCAAATTGTGCTGGAGTTGGCTCCGATAAGGATTTTGTGATATTTTTTCAGACCTTAATACTCCGCACAATATGCTAAAACTGCTTCACA
This sequence comes from Rhagium mordax, assembly GCA_963680705.1. NCBI lineage: Eukaryota > Metazoa > Arthropoda > Insecta > Coleoptera > Cerambycidae > Rhagium > Rhagium mordax. Next base: position 9,858,932 of record OY796660.1, on the reverse strand, counting down.
TCGGATAAAGAGTAAGCGATTACGACAAACAGTTTCGTAGGTTTTTGGTTTAAATAACATATCTACAAAAGAAAGATAACGAATAAGATAGGCAGTTAAGTATACCAAAAGAAGTTGAGGTTATTTTACAGTGTGGCAAATGTATTTTGATGTTAAAAAAACGATTTTCTGCAGACAATTGGCTTATTTTTCGTTACTACTAAATTAGAATAAAGCCGTTCCTATTGTACGAGGTGTAAATAAACAGGGTGTTTTTGAAATATTTAAATCGGCAAATATTTCCTAAAAATATTTTTGTTATTTCAATAGGTAGAAAATTTAATCGAAAGAAATACTTCGTAACACATAGGACTGGTCAAGTCAGTCATTTCTTCTACTCCCTATAAAGTTCACAACCTGGAAAACGCGGAACTAAAAAAAATCATTGAATGCAATAAACTAGCAGAAAAGGATTTTTTGTTAATTATAAGGAACTACCAATGGGTGGAGTAGGGTATTAAATTAATACCACCGATATGTTGCCAGGTCCGTACTTTGGTCCAAATTTGACGCACAACTGTCAGTGGATGGATCTGTTTCTAGTTTAATCCTGGGAAAACAATATTCTGGGATATTTTCTTTCTATTGTTATTTTTTATAGTATTTGATAGGCTTTGATTATCAAAGTTAATTATTTTGTGTATCATTAATCCTTTTGACATTTATGTCGCTACTCTCAAACATTGGATTTTTTTCCGAATATGCAATACATTATTTTGCTACTCTAAATAAAATTTACGACGACACGTAAACCCCTAATATTTCTTCCTAATTAGTATTTAGCTAATTTCTCACTTTTGTTGAATTATTATTTGCGCCAGAGAAAACAGGCAAAAGTGAGAAAACACTCATATAGCAACAGAGTACTAATTATAACAATAACAGTTATGTTAATTTTATTTCAGAGCAGCCGAAATATATGCTAGTCTGCACGTTGTACATTTTGGTGGGCTTGGCGTTAACATCTACAATAATTGAATTAGTCCGTCGACAGTATGCACATTCTTGGCGGCAGTTGCAAGCCCTCCGGGGACCCTTGGCGGAGAACTTTAGAAAATTTGCTGATAATGCACCAGGCCTTGATGTACTCGCTTTTCAGCAGGATCTAATGAAGGTCCTCACTGTGGTAAGATACCTACAAAAAACCAGCAGAATCCAATAATAATAATTAGTAGGTATACTTGAGATGCAAACTAGGAAACGAAATTCTCAATAAACGCATCAATTTAAGATTTGTAAATATTTCTTAATAATGATTAATTCATGAGCTCAATACATTTAAATTAAATTTCTCGAAATCGGTACACCTTATCGACTGTAACTAAGAGTACCTGATTTATATTTGTCTTTACTTTCAACTGAATTATGGGTAGGTAATAAATAGATAAGGAACCCACTAACTAAAGAGACGCCTTTGTTTATCTGACTATAATAAAAGTACAAAGTAAGATTATATTTTGCTAGAAAAATTCTCTCTAAACTAATTTTTTTGATGATTAAAAATTGAAACATTCTGCGTAGTGTAGTTTGATTGGAAAACCATATCTATCTTATCTATAATGAAACTAATCTGCAGAATATGCTACTTCTAAAAAGTTTTGTTTCTTATTTCCTTCTTTTCTTTGACTAGAAAATATATCGATCTGAATTTGTGCCTAATAAATCTAAAACCGTAATCAGAAATCTGGAATGTTTGTTGCAGTGACACATTTTTATGTTACCATTAAATATGTAACCTTACGACATCAAGTGAACAATTATAAGTATTGATATTGAATTCATTGAACTCTGCATATTACTTAATTCTATAAATGACTCAACCTGTTTTTAATTATATATTTTACATTACAATTTCTAACCGGAGAAACTAAATTTAAAACTTTATCTTTAAGCACACAAAAATTTAATAATTTAAACGATATTTTCAAATTATTTGTCTTTTAACGTAAAATAAGAACAACATTGTTTATTGTTATCAATTGTTGTGTATTCAGAAGGAAACATGTTAAAACGACTAATTTGAAAGGAAGACGTAAAAAACCTGGAAACGTCGGTTTTATTTTAAGAATGTGCATATTTTGTTGCTGGCGGATATGATAATGACATGGAAGGAATAACATAATAAGCGAAATTTTTAAATAGAGCAATCACCTCTTTTAAATTCTCCTTAAGATGAATTTAATTAAAAAGAATAATTATTTTATTGGAAATTGAAAACCGAATGTTTTCTAATGAATTTTTAATATTACGAAGGATGATCTCACCCTGCCTTGGTACAGCTGTTTCTTAACAAACAAGATTCCAATGTTCCTCATGAACAACTATGGGTTCCTGTACGGTGAAGCATAACCTCATTTTAAAATTAACATTCGAGAATATTTAAAACGCAGTTTTATCAGCCTCTGGATTGATGGAGAAGGTTGGATGATTGACCATCAAAGTTACAAGACTTTATCGCTGTTCTGTTAGATTACTTCATATGGAGTACCTTGATATATATGGATGGAAATTTAAAAAATTAATAAATATTCTGTTGGTCACTTCAGCGAATGATTTTTTTCCTGGTGATATGTATAGCAATACCTTGTATAATCCAGGTAGTCACTTATGCCGATATTCCGAAACAAAAAATGATGTTTGGGTCCAAAGAAAAAAAAACTCTCTCTGTTTTTCAATAAATAAAACACGATTCATAAATTCAAATGTCTTTATTAGAATTAATTTTAAAAAATGCATGTTTATCGTAAATAATTTTTTATATTCTAAAAATTGCAATATGGGTGTCTCCACATTTTTCTTTCTTGCCTTTTCTCTTCATACATTTCTTTGTGGCAAAAAATTGCATTGTTTATCTTTCGGCGAATTGTGGCTACGATCAACTTCCATAATATGCTTTGACAACCATTTCGATAATCTTATCGTATCGTATCGCATAACCGCACAAAAGAAGGCTTGGCTGTATAAATGGAAAAAAAAACGATAATTTATATACAGGGTGGTCTGGCTTCCATGGCGGAGGTCTGGCTTCCATGGCGGAAACTTCAGGAAACGATAGAACATCGAAAAATACTATGAGTTTGCTTTATAAACATTGCCTCCAAAACGTGCGTTTTTGAAGTTTTTATTTTTTAAATATCTCTCAAACGACAATATTAAACAAATTTTTGGTGATGTAAAATACCTCAGGAAGCACTAATATTTCCCTATTACAAAAGTTTCCGAACATCACCAGTGGCGTCAAATTGGGGGGGGGGGGGGCACCACTGGTCTTAGCCACACATTTTTCTTTAGATTCTATAATATTTTTTGTACAAAAAGCCTCTCTTGTAATTTTTTCATAGGATGCACTGTTTTCGAGTAAATTGCTAAAAACCATCGACATGTGCCTGGAAATTTTTTTGAGATTCATTTTTAAAAATATATCAAAATTGTGGTTGTAATGAAAAACAATAAAACTTCATCCAATTTCTACTTCCACTTAATGTAAAGTGGATTTTAGGTGTTGTTTCAATACGATAATTTTTTTCTTCATCAATTTATTAATCAAAAACGAAACTCTTAAATGCTAAAAAATAGTGGCGTCAATAGAGGCTGAAAATATGCATTATTTCGGAATAATTAGCTTAAAATAGAAAGTTATAAACATATAATAATTAGTTATTAATTATTTAAACAAAACATTAAAAAAAAAAAAAACAAAAATTATTGCAAGTTGAGAAATTTTAAGGCAATTTAATTCAAATTGATATATTAGGGGTTTTTGAGGTCGCTGAAACAGATTATGATGTCAAAAAAAGGTTATTCAAATGGCTGATCCAATATGGCCGACTTTTCCATAAAAATTTCATTAAAATTATGTAACTCGACAAGTTTTAAACAAATTGCGCTCGGATCAACATATTCAATATGGTATTGGTGAGATCTCAAAAAAATTATATATCTCGATATAAAAAGTAAAAATGGTTTACAAAGATTTTTATTAAACAAAATACATTCAAATTATATTGAACGATATAAATTCATTTTTAAATCAGACCCAGATCAAGAGTACTGTGCCAAGAGCGTGCGGACTACTTGCCGCACAGGTGCTCCTTTGCTTTCTCTCTCTTTCTGTTATTAGGGCATAATTTGATTCATGGCCCTGTACCACGTGAATATTTTGAATATGTTTTCGGTATTTTAAACAGGATAAAAATTTTAGAAACATCAATATAGAGTCGATTTAGCGAAAAAACTTGATATTTTCAATATTTCGTGAAATGAAAAGTGTAGGTTGTACTGGGTGGGCATTTAAGTTGAGGCAGAAGTTCCATCATTTCAAAAGCTGGATCTAATGTCTAAAATGGTCATTTGAAATGAAAGTCAACTTAATATTTTTTAATATAAACCTCTATTTTTCATTGCTTAATTAGTCAAAATGAGTTCCACTAGAAAAATGGTAAAAACAAATGTTGTCTATTTTTAGCGCAAAATATGAATCTGAAAAAAAAAAAGTTGACCTTAAAATGGCCTTGAAGTATTTCACCAAATGAAAAAAAATTATAATTAGATCACTTCTGTTTGAACCATTTTTCTCTAAATAAATACATTATTTTTAAGTTATTCGCAATTGTTAACTTAAATGCCCCACCCAGTGTATAGTATTTCAAAATTTATTTTTACACCAGATTTACTTATTTTGAGGCCCTACTATAAATATATGCGGGCTAGGTATCCTAAATAAATTTTTTATGAAAGTTATTAACGTTTATTTTACCCCTAATTTCACGAATTTTATACCAAAAAAAATTGTTTTTTTTTATTTTCGTAAAATAAAGAGGGTTAATTTAATTTCTAAGGTAAATCCCCTTGAAGCATCTCAAAGTACACATTTCAAGCTTTAAAAGTTGCACCTACAGAAATCTAATATCGCGATTTAAACCAGAGTAGTAGGTGGTTAAAGTTAGTTATACATATCAAATTTTATCACTTTCTCAAAATTTTCAAATTTTGGAAGTGTACATCTTCTAAAATAAATTTTTGGGATTTTTTTCCCTCATCGCATCTTTTTATACTTTACTTCAAAAGTAATATGTGAAAGTTCCAGGTTTCTATCTTAAAAATTGTACAAATGGTAGAGCTTTTACGGATTTCATCGGAAATCTCTTTATGTTCCGACTTCATAATATGTATTATTCCTACATATATTCATTTTTATATTTGAAAATATAATAATCCAATAGCCATATGTTTCTTCTTTCATTTAAGCTTTGTTGAACTCAATTTCATTAATTAGTTTAAAAGTTACAAGTTTAGTGTAGCGACCGTTCCATTTTTGTCCGTTAAACAAGCCAATCTGGAGCCTACATTTTTGATCATACAAAAAAACTTTATGCTATACATTTTTTATGTGAAATTTCCCGTAGATACTTTCTAATTAGTTTTTTTTAAGAAAAAATTATTTTAAGAGATATTTGACAAAAACTGGTATTTTGCAACTAATTTGTTTAATAACAAATGATGCTCAAGGACTATTCTTGGAAACTTTTGGTATATTGTTCCTGACATGTTCAGAGATGTAGGTATTCTCATTGACCCCACTAAAAGTAGAATAACTACTAATAACAAGTTTTGTCATAATTTTGATGCATTTTATGTACGGCTATTGGGATTTTTAAAAATTTATCTCAAACTAATTTTCAAGCATACCCGATGGTTTTTAATAATTTACTCCTATGAAAAAATTACAAGAGAGGCTTTTTGTACAAAAAAATATAGAATCTAAAAATGAATCAAAATTTGTGTTTAGGACCAGTGGCGTAGAACTTCTATCGGAAATTTTTGTAATAGAGAAATATTAGTGCTTTACCAGATATTTTACATCACCAAATATTTGTTTAATATTATCGTTCGTTTGAGACTCAAAAAAAATTCTAAAAATAAAAATTTCAATATCTCAAAAATGGTGCGTTTTAGAGGTGATGTTTATAAAGCAAACTCATATTATTTTTCGTTCTATTGTTCCCTGAAGTTTATGTACCACCCTGTATAAAAAAATAAATTTGTGTGTATTACCTTTTGAGAATTTATTTATATTTTGCTTAATTAATATTTAATTCATTTTGAAATTTTCAAACCGGATTATAGAGAATCCGGATTCATCGAAGTCGGATTATGCGAGGTATATTATGATAATTACAACCGACATATCAAATTAAATTTGTTTGCATAACCCACTAAATAATATTATTCAGAGAGGTCATAGGATTATGCTATGTGTACAAATCTTATAACTGTTATTTATCTCTATGTCTGTCATATCTTATGATTTGTTGAAATAGAAAATATGTTTAAAATTTATGCAAAAAAGCAGTGCCATAACCTATAAAACAGAAATAGTATATTTTAACACGAAAGATAAAAATACTGTTTTTTTCGTGAGATGAGAATTTGCCCACGAGCGAAGCGAGCTATAAAAAAATAATGTTTATCTATCAACTTAAAAATAGAGTATACCTATACCTGTAAAATGAAATTATTTTTCAGGTCACTATGCCAAGGAGGTCGGGAAACAAAAAAGAAAAGAAAGTCAAACAGAAAGAGTGGGAGGATGCCATTGAAGCTGTGATAAGGGATATAACGTCTAATGCTACTTCCGAACCGAGACCGCAACAAATGCTTCAGATTGTTATTTATGAAAGTTCAGTGTAGGTCACATATGGGTCAAACTGAACAGAGGAGAATATCCGGTTTTCAAAGCACTGATTTATTGAACTTCCATTTTTAAGACTACTTTGTCCTTTAATGTAAATATGCATTTCTCAATGTGTCGATTAATACATAGAAATAAATATATCACTATGTTCAGTTCTTTATTATTTATTTTTAAGTATATATTTGCCTAATCAGGAAATAAAAAGACAACCCGTGCATATAGGCTGTGCAACGTTTTCTCCCCGTCCATTCTATCCTTAACACTCACGCATCATGACTTAAAGGCATTAGTTTGTTTAGCAATGTTAAAAAGAAAATGAAAACGAAACAGAGGAAGAAGAAGAAAAGGAGGAAGAAGAAGAAAAGGATGAAAGGTATTTTTGCTTTGAAAGGTCGACGCATCTTATACAGCAAAAGGTAGAAAATTGAGAAAATGCTTAATAAGCGTGATCTATTCAATTATCATGTGTTTTAGTTATTTTGTTTATTTATGTTATTTACTTATATCGTAAGTTATGCCCATCCATAAAAATGGGGTTTTAACGGTGAAATAAATCGACATGTAAGAAAAAAAGGTTTTCAGTTTCGCCTTAGTTGCTGAGTTACTTTTTTGTGGCAATATGAGATGGTTCTGTTGTTTTAATTGACAAGAGAAAAGCGACTTGATCCTTCAATGAAAGCCTAAACCCCATTATTGGCTAAAGTTGGTGTATCAAGATACATATAAATTGTTATTTACAGAAACTGGATGAGATCTATACCTCTCGATATAACATCAATAATGAATGTCATTTGACATAAAAATTGATTATATTATTTGCTTGCTAGACAAAAAACGATGCCATTTTAGGCACAAACGCCTTTCTGCTTTCTGGAATGATTTCTGCCTCTTAATATCGGCGCCTAAATCAATCATTTGTAGACACATCGACGGATACAGCTTCCGTGGGAATTAATATTGCTTAACCTCTCGTGTGATATGATAAATACATTTTCCCCTGATAGTTTAGGTATAAATAATTAATTTAGTATTTTAATTCATTTAGTATTCAATATTAGGATATTACTTCATCATAAGCTATGTTTATTGGCAGTTGAAAAACGAAGTAAAGTGACTGTTTAGTTTTAAATTTGGTGATCTGTATTAATATTCTTTGTGCTACGAGTATTTACTTTTTCTCATTCTTCATCTTCAACGACTTTGAATTTGCTTTTTGTCGTAAATAAATCTAATACTCTAAATTCTTCTACGATGTGGGTTACGCTATAAAATTTATTTTAACAAATCGTATGTTACCCGGATCTCTTCACAGACGATTGAAGCACATGAATTTTGTGTACTTATGGCAACCTGCAAAGAGATAAGAAGAAAGTAAACAGGATAAAAATTAAATAACAAATGATAACAATAAATAAAAGACGATAAAGTCACATCCAAAGTATGTTGCACAACGTGGTCACTTATGTTAAACAAATATTGTTTTGTAATATAAAAATCAACAGACAACTGTTGTCAGTAGCGTCTACTAGATGTTCCCACAAATTTAATATGTACAGGATGTCTGTTTAATGCATTAAAATTTCCGAGTTGGGAATTCTTGAGTGCAAATTATGACAAAATAATTTGGTATCCCAGAAGAGTTATAGCCCGTCAAGTTACAAAAGAAAAACAAAGAATGAGGAATTAAATCAAAACGTGTCAAGTCAGAGCGACTAAATTTGGAAGAAAGTCTTAGATCTCGTCTACATGAAAAATAGATATAAATTGGAAGGCTTCTTTAAGGAGGGTGGGCTGCATTACTACCTCCCGCATTTTTGTTTCTTAGAAAAAAACAAGGAGTCGTTTCCGAGATAAATAGTAAAGAAAAGAGAATTGTATTTAATTATCCATTTTTGTGGGATAATTATTATGAAACTCCAAAATCCTAAGTTGGCAGTTTTTAAATCAATTAATTATTGTTTTGCCTTTAACATTGTCAATTGTAATAAGGTGGCTACGCAAAAATTAACTGTAAAATTTTGCATAAAAATGTCTTATAACCAATATAGTCCTCATGAATTAGCTGACCTGGTTTATGGTGAATGCAGAATGCCATAGTAATTGTCTTGAATTTGCAAGATGGTATGTGGAAAAATTTCCCAATCGGCAAATCGGTTTTACGGTTTTTGCAGAATGAATGAAAGTTTTATGTTATGTATTGTATATTATGCATGTCTATGGAAATTATTTCCTTGTATTATTAGTCAGACCTTAAAACGGAAGGGTCAAAATCCTTCTTATCTTTAAGATAAATTAGATTATTTTTTTATCAGCTAGCACCTAGCACTTATTTGGTACAGGGGAGCCAGTGAAGATTGAGGAACTCAAAATTCTGACTTTTTATTTAGAAGAACCATTGGCGTACAAGTTGTGACAAAAAAGAAGAAAAGTTTTAAAAATCATGGAACTATATCAAAAGTAAAGAAACGAGCAAGTATTATATCAGAAGAGAAGGAAAATAATATTTTACAAATGTTCCATAAAAATTCAAGACTTTCATTAAGGGAAAATGTTCAGACCGACTCAATATCACAATATACCGAATTAGAAAAATATTAGAAAATCACGATTATAGGCCATATAAAATTAAACCTGTTAAGGCCTTAGTCGAAAACGATCCTGAGAGAAGATTGACGTTTTGCAGATGGTATGTTGACCAAATTAATAATGTGCGATCAAAATAAATATTCTTAGGACCGATGAGATTAATTTTGGAAACACAAAGAAATTTAACAGGAAAATCACAGTTTATAGTATTACTAACGAACACCGCCATAAGCTTTGTAAATGAACAAGACGTTTTTCCACAAATCGAAAATGTATCTGTATCTTGAAAACGGAAAAAGATACGCCCATGGTTTATAGGAACAAATTGTAATATTTTTTGAAATTCTATCGGCCCCTGAATTTATGCTAGTGTTTTTCAGAACACCCTGTATATCAGTGAAACAACAACTTAGAGTTAGGGTTTCCAATCCCGGGACGGGATTAGGCTTTCGGTATTTTTCGGGATTAGAAAATCAAATCCCGGGATTTTCCGGGATCCCGGGATCTAAATACATTTGTCGAATATCAACATAAAATTAAAGAAGAAACGATTTATTGAGCAAGAATAATAATAATACATAAAAAAATATATAATAAAACTCTAAAAAAATTTAAAAATTAACAATCTATTGCTACTTTAATCTATTGATTATCTATTCTATAAAAATGAATGCCTAAAATTTACTTTGAAAAAATTACCTGAGAATGGCCAGTGTGTCTAGGGTGTCGTTCCCTAATCTGGACCGAATCTTTGTACACAGAATACACGTGAGATAAAAAGTAATATATATTTTATGTAATATGCTCATATTATTAATACTCGGGATTGATTTTTGAAATCCCGGGATTTCCGGGAGTGAAAACCTGCCCGGGATCCCGGGATCCCGGGATTGGGGATCCCGGGATTGGAAACCCTACTTAGAGTCACACTTTTGAATTTACATACATATTAACATATTATTAATGACTCCGGTGGTCTAGCTCGGGGAAGGGGTGGATTTGCAACTCATTCTATTATATCCAAATATTATTGTATCTAAAATATCAACTATGAATTTATAATAAAGCAACATAACTCCAGAATTTTATTTTTGTGGTATCTCCACAGGGAGCTTCGAAACCTCGGGGTCTCGTTCGAGGAATTGGAATTTTTTCAGTAGGATATCCTCGATTACCGATTACATGGGTATTATTATTACTATTATCTGTATTTATTACATTTAATCTTATTTCAACGAACTGTAATTTTATGTAAAAAGGAGCAAAATTTTAAATTGCAAATGTACCAAAATTTGATTTCTTTCAAATAAATTATTATTTTAAATTTTCCAAATCAAATCAAATCAAATCAAATCAAATCAAATCAAATCAAATCAAATCAAATCAAATCAAATCAAATCAAATCAAATCAAATCAAATCAAATCAAATCAAATCAAATCAAATCAAATCAAATCAAATCAAATCAAATCAAATCAAATCAAATCAAATCAAATCAAATCAAATCAAATCAAATCAAATCAAATCAAATCAAATCAAATCAAATCAAATCAAATCAAATCAAATCAAATCAAATCAAATCAATTTATCGGTGTTATCAACATAATTATGTTTTACACAGATCAGCATGTACAGGGTGTTCAACGTAACTTGCTACCCCCCATAATATCCTTATTTTATAAGGTAATAAAAAAATAGAAAATTTCATCTTATTGCATTTTTCACGTACTTTTTAAATATGTTATCGAATCATATCCATGTCAGAAAATATACAGTGGGTGCGAAAAAATGTGTTTTTCTTCAATGGAACACCCTATATATTTTTACATATTCGGATTTGCCTACATTTTCTGATTTCAAAAAGGTATAATACTTGTATATTTCGATTAATATTAAGGAAGTTATTAATAAAAAACCGTTTGCAATAACGTAGATAAATTACATTTATTTTATCTTTATAACAATCATTATTTTGAAGAAGACGAGATATGATCTGATAACATATTTAAAAAGTATGTGAAAAATGCAATAAGATGAAATTTTTAATTTTTTTATTACCTTATAAATAAGGAAATTATGGGGATAGCAAGGTAGTCAATGTAACTTGCTACCCCCATAACTTCCTTATTTATAAGATAATAAAAAAATTAAAAATTTTATCTTATTGCATTTTTCACATACTTTTTAAATATGTTATCAGATCATATCTCGTCTTCTTCAAATAATGATTGTTGTAAAGATAAAATAAATATAATTTATCTGAGTTATTGCAAACGGTTTTTTATTAATAACTTCCTTAATATTGCTCGAAATATACAAGTATTATATATTTTTGAAATCAGAAAAAGTAGGCAAATCCAAATATGTAAAAATATATAGGGTGTTCCATTAAAGAAAAACACATTTTTTCGCACCCACTGTATATTTTCTGACATGGATATGATTCGATAACATATTTAAAAAGTACGTGAAAAATGCAATAAGATGAAATTTTCAATTTTTTTATTACCTTATAAAATAAGGAAATTATGGGGGGTAGCAAGTTACGTTGAACACCCTGTACATCATATGATAATCTTACAGTCAAAAATTTAAATAAATACAATTTAAAATAACTAATTAAGTACTTAAAGAAGAATTACTGTCACAAAAACATTAAAGTTTAAAAGTTACAGACTGTAGAACGATAAATCAGGGAAATCAAATAATTGCAAGCTGTGATTCGACAAAAAAATTTATTAGAGATTAAACTTGGACGTTGATTTCAAATATAATTTCGAAATTCATTTTTTCTTCAAATAATTTTTTTTAAATCGGTTTTTTATTTTTCTAAAATTGTTAGACGTTCATTTGTTCTTTCGACGAAATTCGAAAATGTAGCTCCCATAATAAAGATATTTTTCCCTTTACACTTTTCCGCTAAAACAATTCATTTAAAAGTTACAAAATGTAGAACGATAAATTAATCAAACAGGGAAATCACATAGGAAATCGAATAATTGCGAATATTCAAGCAAGCTGTGGTTTGACAAAAAAAAAATTATTAGCAAATTGAGATTAAATTTGAGCGCTAAATTCATTTTTTCTTTGAATTATTTCTTTCAACTAGGTTTTCTTATTTTTCTAAAATTGTTAGACGTTCATTTGTTCTTTTGAAAATACGTAAATGTAGCCCACATAATATAGACATTTTTTTCCCTTTACACTTTTCCGCTAAAACGATTCGTTGAAAAGTTAGAATGATAAATCAAACACCCTGTATATGTAAGTTATTTGTTAACATTAACTATTGACAACATACCAATGACGACAAGAAAACATTTCGTGAGTGTAGCTATTATTAATTTATCTATAATGCAAATTATTCTTTTTTTGAAACGTATTGTGTACAACTTTATTTAGAGATTTTTGCAAATTACAGTTTCATACTTAATACAATAATGAAATAGCCATTTTCACATATTTATATTGATGTTCTACTACTAAACATACAGATATAACAAATATAACACAATTGTTGTCGATTCCGTTAAAGAAACAACTAGGTACTCTTCATAGTCACATGTTAAAATTTTTTTAATTAAATAACAAAATTCACGGAATTAAATTATGTGTACAATGTTCATAATATTTTTGTTTTTATAATGACGCATTAGTCGCAATATGTATATTTAGTTGTTATTTGCGACTTCTTTTGACCATGACCATTTTACGTCTTTACAATGTATCACAAGAAACAAATAAGTAAGAATATAAATCGCCTATTTAATAATTTAAACACATTTCATAAATTGTGACTGAAAATATCGTGCTAGGTTTTTCAAGTAAACTGAAATATTGTCTTACGTTATTTTTTCATTGGTGCATTGGGTACTTATATACCGTATGTTTCAGTTTTTAACATCGGTACCTACTGTACAATTTATCCTAGAAATTGCTTTGTATAGTTTTGGTTATCCATCCAATGACATTTGCCATGTAAAAACTGAAATATTTATAAAAAAAGTTACAAAAAAAATTGCGAAATAAAAAACTCGTTTTTTGCCCACACTGTATATATAATACATAATGATAATGTCACATCATTTTCTATGTATTGCATGCAGTTGTACCGGTAAGCATTATTGCTATTCCTACCTACTACCTATTAAAAGACAACGACCGAATATACACAATATTAGGCAACTTTTCCCAATATCACCTCTTTCGCCTCCGCCAATGACTGAATACAGTTATTAATAACCTCATAGTGTATGCCAGTGTATATTCTCAAATGGGATTAATGAATTGACAATTGGGGGACTTTGGACTCGGATCGGCCGGTACAGTTGAATCATGCCTGGCGTGATACACTTCTGATAAAACACACAGTACATAGTACAGAATACAGAACGTCCACGTAGCGTCAAGTCTAATAACACGTCGCGTCGTAGTAAAACTCGATTTCTATAAATACACCGGTCGACGTGAGTAAACGCATTCCCGCAAGAAATTCATAAAACGAAACCTATTTTCGAAGTGTCGTGGAAAGTTTGTTTATCTATCGGTATCGTTAATTTTATTCGTTTGTTCGTTTGTGAAGTTTAAAGGTAAGTGTCACAGTTTCCTATATTATAAATTCGGTTTTTTGCATAATTTTATTACTTTTTTTGCTGACATGCAACTTTGCACCATTGTTTCTTTAATTCAATTAGATTTATTTAATAATCATGAATTAGTAACGGACTAATATTGGTGTGAACCATTTTTCGATTTATATTTTAATTCAAAAATATTTGTTTTTTTAAATGCATCAATCTCCAAACATTATCAATTATTTTTTGACAAAATCTCTTCTCATTTATAAAGGAACAAAGAACCTAAATATATAACTGAAGACTAAGATTTGGAGAAACTATAGGTATATTTATCAAAGTTAATGAAAATTTAATAGCACCTACATACATACGCAACATGTGATTTGTAATTGGCAATTGTCAATTACCTACTATACATATTATATATATTTTTTTAACACAATTTTTGACCTACTTGTTGAGACAATCTTTGTCGTTATTTTATTTAGAAAGAGACTCACAGACTCACCCATAACCCACCCCCATTCCGTAACCCGCATGCAACATCGGTAGCTTAAGTAGCTTTAAAATATGAATGAGTTGTTCTTGTGTATGATCTCCTGGTTTTAGTTTTTTTCACGTTATTTTTTAGTTGACTAACCTAACCAAACCATTTATTATTCAATCCAAAATGCACTGTTTAAAATATCTCGTAAATCATCCCTTAAGATTTAGTGAACAGAAACGGTTCTAGGGCTGGAAATTTAGAAACGAAACAAACCTTATGTTATTTTTTTTATCTTTAGACATTTAACATTTTATGGAAAGACGTTTTCGAAAAAAGAATATAATCTATGTTTTAATTTAGATCCTTCATATATTTTTTTTCTCTCTCCTTGACGTTGGAAATTTCCATTTAGCCACACGTTTAATATCCTCGTAACATAAAAATCATAAAATGCATGTAGTAAGTATGAGAGTAATTTACTTAAATTCTAAGAAAAGTCAATTATAGGAGGTATTGCAACAGAGTAATAATAATTATATATAATTTAACTAATAACAATTTGCAGCCTATAGTCATAAAACAATCAAAACTGATAGTAAAACATAGTAAAGTAAGAGTGATAGGACTGTTCTCTTATATAAATTGATATGACACATTTGTCATTGGTAATAGCGCAGTAGGTACAGCGAAAAGTACTAACAGTACAAACACTAAACAACAATAATTAATAAATCGTATACGCAAATGGAATCATATGTGCAATACAATAACAATTCGTTTATCAACCACTCAGTTCAGTGAAGGCAATAATGGTGTTATATGAGTACTTACCTAACATTAGTAAACATCATTAATAGTTAGTTTTAAATTATGTAAACAAGAATGTCACATTAAAAGTATCATTATTCATTACTCATTTTTTTCCAAACTTGAGCACCTGTGAAATTGATTATCTTTTGCCAAATTTTTGGTCAATATTTTTTATCATTTGATATCTGAAATAGGGTCACAAATAACTCGCCCAGCGATGCCGAGTTTATTCGAGGTTTCTGATTGAATTAGTTTTTATTTATCATAAATTAGTTTTTATTTATTAAAACGTTATAATCTGCATGCTGAATCTCCGAGTTAATTGCTACAAACTGCAACTATCATAATAAATCGAGTCTGGAGTCCGAGGAACTACACTACAACTAATTTTGAACCGAAAAAGTAATCAAACATGAAGAATTATAAACAATACCATAAAAAACTCAACATTCGATTGTTTTGTGGAACTTAAAAAATGTTAAAACCCATTACAAACCATATTCGTTGTATTGGTCGTATTACGGGCGAAGAGGGTTAGCACTTTTGATATGGCTGTTTCTGAAGTAGTTTCTAACAAATATACACAAAATTTATAAAAGTTTCTATGATCTACAGCCCCACAAAAAAAAAGGTTCTGATTCTGGAACTCCACTTGGTATTCCTGTGTATTTTGTGACGCTGAATCCTAATTCGATATTGAAAAAATGGTATACCCCCAAATTATTGCGCTACAGCTAAAAACAACCCCGAAAATGAGGTAAAACCATGTGTATCAGGATTCAATTAATGGATGTAAATGAATGGTGAAAAACGTGGGAAGGGCCGGAAGGGGAAATGTTTTAAATTCAGCAATCACCTCCCTGAATAGTGGCTGGAAAACTACGCTTATAATGGGCCGAAAATTACCCGATACAAGCATTGAGTCTAAAAATGTCAATAAATGGCGAGAAATGTTAAAGTTTTTATACCCCACTTACTCGTGATCCAGAATCTCTTCTATGAAGAGTGGAAACCGCCCTTATATAAGAACAAATTGCATGAGTACCAATAAATTGTGGGGAATGTTGGAGTTTTTTTTGTTTTAACTCCAGAATAGATTCTTGAGTGACCTTGATCCACCATTCTCACTAAAATTGACTGATTGGTGGAAAGTAAACCATTAACCAATACAACTTTCCGGCACGCTATTACAGGTCCGATCAACAAAGGAAGTAAAAATAACAAACCACTAACAGTATAACAGAGGAAATGACAGTATAGGCCGTTGGAATTAATAAAAAAAGGTGATTTTCAAGAAGTTTTATCTCCAAAAGATTTTATTGCATAGAATGCATCTTTTATAGGTATAAAAATTTGAAAAATCATAGTCCGTACATCACATAAAATATATACTACAAAGCAAATAAAAAAATGAATTTACGTCTTCTTTTAACTAAATTTTCAATTTTAATTTTTTTTTGCCCCCCTCCTATGTCTTATTTTTTAACGCGCTGTCATTTAATAAAAAACTGATAAATAGAAGAATGCTTTGGTAATATATTGGTAATGTTGAATAAAATAAATTAATACTTGATTTTTAATGTGATTTCCTTTGTAATTAACTTTTTTGTATGGCTGAAAAATTTTAAAAATAGTAAAGAAAATTTTTTGTTTTAAATTAAAATTTATTTAATTTACATATTTATTTACAATTTATATAATACTTTATACTTTCAGTCTACAAAACAAAAAATACAATATTAAAATATTAAAAAGGAAAATAATGTACTTTTAAAATTGAATTTCGCGCTATTATCAGTCAGACATTTTCAATTTTCCGATTTTCTCTTCAAATTCGTAATTAGTGACCTCGAAAACCCCCGAGTATAAAATTTGGACGATATTTTATTAATTTTAGAGCAATTATTAAAATTTTTTTAAACGGATGCAAATTATGCACTTTTGGATGCGTTTAATGGCTGCAATCGGCCCATAAAGGATCTTAAATGACCCAATATGTTACTTAAGGCTTGTATAATACTAAAACAAACCATTTTTCTCAAATTTTTATGAATCTTAAATTAAACAGTATTATATCGATAAAATCCCTGAAACAGTTTTATCGCGATAAATTAACTCCTATATGAAAAAGTCTATTTGACAGTCACGTTTTGTCACTTTGACAGCGATAAAAAAGGTGCATCGTTTTTTATCACCGATAAAAATGCCTGCTCCTCAAAATCAGTGTACATCTAGTAGTCGCACGTCACTTTAAAATCAGTACACCAAACCAAACCATTTATAACAATTGTATTTTTAATAACTGTTCCTTCAAATAATTGTATAAATAAAAATAATTATTGTTGCTGTTCGTTCACATATTCTGTCGTTAATTTATCTTGCCAAAAAACACTCGAGCTTTTCCTTTATGGATAAATTTCTTTGTAACTCAACATTTTGCCAATGAGTAATTTTGCTCGAAAAACTGACATTTGACAAAATCGCTCGACCTACGGTCTCGCGATTTTTTCATGTCAGTTTCTCTCTTAAAATTACTATTTGGCAAAATTGTTTCGTTACGAAGAGAAATTTATCCGATAAAAAAAAAGCTCTTGTGTTTTTACTGTTGATAAAATCATTCTTTATGTCAACTGTCACTTAATACGTTACTTTGACATTTCGTCGTTAAAGATATGTTTTTGTATTTAAATAATTTATTCGTGAAATATTCTCCGCAAATACCATTCATGCTTGAAAATTTTACCTATAAATTTTTTCTCGAGCAATATTGCCAACCGTAATATTACTCGTGTAAATTGGTCACTTTATTATCAAAAATTAAATCCCTCGCGCTAAAGCGCTCGTGATTTAATTAGATAATAAAGTGGCCAATTTACACTCTTAATATTACTAGGCAATATCGCTCTCGAAAAAAATGTATCGATAAAATTTTAAGCACTTATGATATTACATACGATAAAACTTCTTGAAAATCACCTTTTTTTTATTAAATTTGGGTAACAAGTCAGAGATGTAGATCAGGAGCGGTCAAGATCTTCACATGATGGCGGACTACTGTTGATCCATAAAAAGGGACACACACGAAGAACACAATAGGGAGCCAGTGAGATGATCATTTGGAAATAAAAAAAAAACGTATTCTAGAAAAAATATATTAAAGAAATGTTCATATTCTTTAGTCAAGCTGCTGCATTAATCTTTTCGTGTAATTTACATTTTATTATGTAGGAGTAGTTTTTTGGTGATGATTTCCGGTGAAATGTATGTTTTTCCACACGATTTATTGGTGTTCATGCTTAAATAAGGGTATTTTCCACAATTTATAGATAATATAAGATAAAGAATCAGTGTAGGTTTTATGAAAAAAATACTATTTTAAAATAAATTCCGTTACAAACAAAGAATACTCGATTGGCAATTATTAATGTGTTTGTTAATTTAAGGAAATTTTGTCTTTTAGTTTCACATTTGTAATAGAATTTTAATTACGCGTTAATATTCCCGTAAATTGTAAAAAGATACAGTGCACATTTCACCACTGTTAAAAATTAAATATTTTGTAAGCCATTCAAATACATTTGGAAAATAGCCTTTTGCTGAATTGCTTGACAAAATTTGACAAAATTTGCTCTTCAAATCGAGTGGAAAGTAATTTTTCCGCACGCTACTGAAAATTGATAATAGGCGACTTTTATTTTTTATCTAAATGATAATCAAGTCTTGCTCAACATTGATCAATTTTGCAACAAAACCGTACCTGACATAGATATAAAAATTAAGCTGATAAATATCACACTTAATAAAAATAGTAAAATAGTTTCCGGATTCTCTTTTGTGTTGATAATTTCGATTTCCTGACATTTTGGCAATCTGCTTGACGTGACCTTCTAATCTAAAGGAAAGTGGAGAATTTATCGTAAAATTTCACTTTTAGTCAATACGGTACCCTCACCTTAAAACATGTTTGTATGCTAAATTTGAATTTATCTTGTACTCAGTCCAGAAGATAAGAGATACCGACTGTCGAGTAATAAGTTCTATTTCTGTTTCGTTAGAATTACCTTCTTTCCAATTGTAAAATTTTGAAATTTTAAGATATCATGCGGTATTACTGTTAATTTTCATAATTATTTTCGCTTAAAACCTAAATAAATATTTCTGACAAAACTAACAAATATTCAGCAGTTCAAGCGTTTTACATAAAAAAATTCGAAACGAAATAATAAACGTTTGCCTCACTGTAGCAAAGGATACTAAGCAGAAATATTTCAGTCACCTTGTAGAACCATTAAATTGTCTAAAATAAAACTACTTGAACTTGGAGATGTGCTCGTTCGTAGCTTGCTCAATGTCATAGCAATTGATAAAAAGTGATACTCTGTCCGTCTTATCTTGTTTTTGTTATTTTAATCTGATTAAAAGTAGTCAGAAACAACGTATAAACCAACCATTTCAGTTCGAGAAGTTGCTGTGTTCCCGTGTGTTAATTTTTAAACAAAGGTAATATTAAAATAGCCCGTTGAAATGTTCACGATTTAGTAATTATTTGTTTATTAAATAACGTGTATGCATTTGTTTGGATTTTTGCGAAAGATGATGGAAAAAAAATTAGATAAATCGTATAACTATTACATTTTACAATTTTCTTCTACTATTTTCACTGAAATAATACTTCTGTAGTTTCGTACTTTTGATAATGACATTTTTTGTTAACCGAAAACACAATTGCTGCATTCATAACAGTTTTATCTGCAATATGAGAAAAGATAAATAAATTGGGTATTAAGAAAAAAAACCGGTATTTTATTTTGAACGCAAACTACAATGTACTGAAAATGAGCAAAATTTGTAATTACATATTTGCAAATTTTAAAAATTTGAAGTTTCAAAAAATTGGTAACAGTAAACTTCCTTTATTTTTGAAGTTGCAAAAAATTTACACCATGGAAAGTTTAAAAAAAATGTTATTTAAAACAAAATGTCTAATTTGCAATTTGCAGAAAATTAGTCTAGATTTTTTTTTAAATCCATACTGTTGGATCGAGCAACTTGTTTATTTAAATAAGTAAATCGAAAGTTAAATTTCTGTGTTCAACATTTGTGAAGCCTCAGGTTACCTTTTTAAAAAAACATTCTCTCCTAAATGAGAACGAAATTGCTGTTGAAATCAAGAATCTATGGGGCCGATTTTATGAAAATTGATTCTCAACAACTTTTCAGAATAGCAATTTTTCTCAATTTACACCCACTTATTTTTTGAAATTTACTTCTAAAACGAACTGCGTTTTTACTATAAAATCATCTCTTGTTCTGTAAAAGTCAGACCCTGTGGTCAGACCAGAAACAAAGTATAACAACCTTTTATGCAGGAAAGTATGTTTACATTTACATTTTTTTTTTTCAGATTCAAATATGAGTTCCGAACAAGCTAGCATCGCAGGATCAACTGTCACAGTCCCATCTCCAACTTGCATGGAGTCTGTAAATAGAATATCGAAGCTCCCAGTCGTCGAATCCACAATACAAACTGCAACGAATATTTATGAAAAAGTCAAAGTAAGTTGACCGAAAAACTTGAATATTGTCGTATCAGTAAAGTCAATTTTGTTACGTTGATTTAAATATTTATTGTCATACTTTTTGGAGATATAATTCTTTTCTATTTTTTCAATTGTCTTCAAATAAAATATGCTATGAATAAGAGGGTTATTTAAATATTTTTAATAACATAAGCTTTTTTGAAAAAGTGGTCATAGACATCCTAGAAAATATGCTAAGATGTTGCGATGCAGTCATACTTTAGCATCAGTATAAATTATTAACTGAATTAATAAAGTCTCAAAAATTTATATCCTTAAAAACGAAAGGGATGAGGATTAATTTAAAAATGGTATATCAACATCTGATATGAAGATACCTGATATATAAATTACAATAAAAAAAAAAGAGTTGCTGTTCTTCTTGCTTTTCAACAAAAATAAAATAGTAAAAATGGGAGAATATATTTTATAAATATTTTAGTTGACATACTAAAATATTAAACATCAATTACCAATAACAAATAGCAACCTTTTTATTAGCAAGAAGTTATATTCCTTGAAATTTATATTTTTGTTTCTTTGCAACACTTTTTCTTAGTGTAAATTGGTTTTAATACAATATTTTTTGCAGGATTACAACAGTGTCACTAACTGGACCCTATCAACTGCCGAAAACACTGTTAACAAAGCCGTTGAAGTAGGAAAACCCATTGCAACGCCTGTTATCCGCAATTTGGAGGGCCCAATAAAAAAAGTCGATGATGTCCTTTGCAGTGGTTTAGATTACGTCGAAAGCAAACTTCCTGCCGTGAAACTACCTCCTGGTGAAGTGAGTTATACTTTGTAGTAGTAGTACTTCATATCTGCTTCTTTCATTTCAATATTTTATTGTCTCATATATTGTGCAATATTTTTTTATTTGTTATCAGCACTGTCACTTGATATAATCCATTGTACTAGACAATAAAATTAGACTCCGTATTATTAGTATCTAATCTATATTTTATTTATTGTGTTCATACGGAAAAAAATGCGTTATATTTCAAAAGTACATATTTTCATAATATTCTCAAAAGTATTACACCTTCAGATGAAAACAATGATTTTTTTGTGTGGATAATCATTACTTGAGAAACAGTTAGATATCATTATCATGACAAAATTCAACTTACTAATTGATCTATATTCACATTGTCTTCTTATTTTTTCTTCTTCCAATCGTAGATAATAAATTATTAGAACATTTTACTGATGATAGCTTTCCACTTATTGTTTCATTTTTAAATGCATTGAAATTTAGTTTTTTACTACATAATAATAATACGTTAAGAATATTTGTTATAAATCATGCGCGCTCTTCTAATAAACTAACTACATATTTTGGAAAACATTCTGAATGACCTGAATTAGTAGGTATACCACCATTATTTTCACTACAGCTCACTTGAGAATAATTTTAAACTCATCTAAAATATATTGCACTTCTTGGAACTATCAGTTACTTGTACTTGTTTATACATCACCGCTCTCATTGATCATCGCAAAATAAATAACCACCTTACCAGTTACTTCTTCAGATTTACACCTCCACGAAGGAATACGTCACTAACACTGTGACCCCGGCCGTTGAGTCTGCCTATGCATATGCAGAACCTACAGTCAAGACCGCCAGAGAATTTGTAGACCCTGCTGTCCAGTCTGCAAAGCATATTATGGAACCCGCCATAGAAAAGGCTATGAACATTGTGGAGCCCATGGTTCAACCCGCAATGGAAACGGCAAACGCTATCAAGGAAAATGTTATGCATAGGGTGGATGAGTTTTTACATCCGGACCATCACCACGATGGTAGGTAATGATAATTGTATTGCTAAATAATTTTTTTTGTTTCCGTTACCATTTTCCTGGGAAATGTTTGGAAGAAATTTGCTTATATAGAATCTAAAAAATTGTCAATCTGATTACGGATAATAAAATATGTGAATACGTTAGGTAGAGTTGTGAGATTTTTCTCTTCTTCGCTTTAATTTGTACTCTGGTAAATGCATTTAGTTGTTGATACTGTTATAACCAATAATGGATTACGTTAAATATATACGTATTTTTATTATCATCGCTATTAGATTGTTTTTGCTACTGAATTAAATTTGTTTTGACCCAAATTTGAAAAGGTGAAATATATAAAACGTTTATCATAAATAAAAACAAATTTTGTACAGATAACGTTATTTTTAAACTAATCCTGAAATAAATAAAATTAAGTATTAGCTATTTATTGTGTAAAATATTATCATGCCCGACGTCTGCTATATTTTATAAGTCTTGCATTGATAAAATTGTTTCATGAACTTTTTACTAAAAAAATCAAATTATAATTTTTTTTGCCAAATTCAATCGATTGTAAAGAAATCTATAAAGGTGCTTCAAAAAATCTGTTCACATGCTTTTGTTTACTGATGTATGGACTTTTATAATTTCCCATATAATTTGAAAAAATATACAGGGTGATTTTCTCTACAGAAATAAAAAAATTTGAATTAAAAAAATCCGGTCCTGGAATTTTTAAATATTAAAAATTAAAAAATTAAAAATAAATATTTTATATCACCCCGTATCTCAGTAATTAAACACAACAGATAATTTTCTATACCCATTTGTGAATAGTCGAGGGATCCTCTATCATCCTTAGAAGTATGTACAGTTCGTTATGAAACACCCTGTATAAGATTTTTTTCAATAACTAACTCTTAGTAGGTACTTGAGTTAGTATTACATTTTGAAATTCAGGGGTGGTTTTCACCGTCTGAGGGATAAAAGCACATTCCTTTTTAATATTTGTTGATGGCGCTGAGCTAATGATTTTTATCAAAATCAAAGCCAAAATGTAATTACTACTACTAATATTTGTTGATACTCTAAAATTTAAGAACCTGCAAAAGAGAATTACTTTACTTCTGCTTATTGGATAGAATTTGTGTTCTGTTGTAACACCCAGGAAAATAGTTAATCAAGTATTTACCTTCACACTTTAATAATTGCTTATTTTTTGCAGATGATTCTATCGAATGTGAAGAGTGTCAGAATCTTAAGAAACCAGGAACGTCGGAGCAACATCAATAAATGTGATTCTTGTTACGATTATTATATTCTGTTTTTTTGTTATTTATAAATAATACGTGTACGTTTGATGATAATGTGGGCATCCATGCCCTTTTACTTAAGACTGTAATTTCTACTATCTATTGTTAGTTTATAAACATAGAGCTCATGCATATCTACATTTTTTATAGTCTTAGAAATGATATATTTTTAATATAAATTGTATATTTTTAGTCATGTATTTTACAAGTTTTATTGTTTTACATATCAAGAATATCCAATCTGTTGTGGGTATTTGGTCCTTAACCGGCAGTTCTTTCCTCAAAACTTATCAGGATAACCAAATAGGTAATGCATGTTCCAAAAATCTAAAAAATATTTTTTTAGTAAGCCATTTAAAATCTATTTTAAAAGTAGTATTTAAGATTATATTTTTAATTTATTAAATTGAGTTAGAAAACAATTGTGTGCTTTTTTTAAATCCTGTGTAATCATTCTAGTGACCAGTGCACATAATTATGTTTACATGTGTATCAGTCAGGGTTGACAAAAATAGAAGAAAAGAAAATTGGGTATTTTTGAGGAATCTGCTTTGTCGGAAAATTAACACTGGGGAACAAAATTTGACTTTTTTTTTATAGACTTGAAAAAACACATCCAACAACTAATTCAGTTTAATAGTTCCTTGTCTTTGAAACATAATTAATCACGTTTGACAAAGAAAAAAATTTAAAAAATTGCAAATCATATTTTCAAAATGTACTCTTCTACTTCCCAAGCCATGGCCTGTTTACAACGACAAAACAAATCGTGATTATTTTAGTACTTCGAGTGTTTATATTTGTTTTAATTTTTGAGCAGGGACGGATGGGCCGGCTGGAAGGACGGGAGAAATCCCGAAAGACCGGTCGCTTTGGAGCCGGTCCGACCCTGGTGTAACTGCCTTGGTCCGCTCTACCTATGTTAAGTTTCCAGTTTTTTAATTGGTTAAGTTAGTTTTTTAGTCAAATATGCTTACTCTTAGTTTATGGCTTGAACTGAAGCTATTTTTAAGCGGTTGTTTAAATTTTAATTTTTTATTATTTTAAATAGAAATATATTTTTGTTTTACATGTGATTTTTTATATTTAAATATTTAAAATAATTTTGGTATATCTTCAGTTTGTAACGTAGTGATCATTCAGTCAAGTTGTTTCTGTTGTTAAAAACTTAACACACCCTGTAGCCACTGGCGGATCCAAGGGGGGGCATGCCCTCCTTGAAAGAATTAGTTTTATTATTATGTAATTATTAAAATAAAAAATATTTTATAGTTTATGTTGTTTACCCCCCCGAGGGGCCTTCTGGATCCGCTTATGCCTGATGTAGCCTCTGTTAGTATTTAAGTTTAATTCCACGCGCCGTAAATAAGTGGGAAAAGAATTGGTTATAAATTCACCGGGAGCAAACAATTCGCCCTGAGTCTCAGTTGTCCGAGTTGCTCTTGCTCACTTCTCACTTCTTCAGTTCCGTAGTTTATCATCTGTTAAATTTTAAATCTGTTTTCCGTCAACTTGCGAACCGAATCCTATCCGTCTAAACCGCTTAACCAGTACCAGACCGTTTTGCAGTCAAGCTACATCGCCGTTGATGAAATTATTATTTGAGTAATAAATGAACTGATCTATCAAATCAAAATAAAGCTGACATACTTAATCATACTTAGCTTATCATACACCTGTAGGTATCAAAGCTTCTGACCAGGAGTTGGTATTTCATTTGGGGTCTCGTAATTTCGTTGTACAGTGACACTTCAAGACTTCTGATCAGAGGTTGGGGTCTCACTGAACCGTCTAGTAATAAAAATAAGGGAAGTAAACCCTGCTGTAACCCAGCTCTATTTTGAGGCAATAGATCCCCGAAAAACTGTTTATGAACTTTGCTATAAATAACCTCTGCTATCTTTGGCTGTCCGAAAGAGGGAATTAAAATAATAGAAACCCCTCAGCCTACCTGTATATCGCGTTTCACCATCAGCGACCGCTGTAAAAGCAAAACATCCGCGTGTTACACATGTAGAACTTCTCCTGTTTCCTGTTTGTTAGCTAGCGATATATTTAATAATATAGCATTGTAGCACCTATTTTAACTTGCATTTCATTAATTGTACATTTGGTTCAATAAATGCTTTGTATTTTACGTTGGAAATTTGTATTATTTCAAGTGTGAGAAAAACTAATTAGACCCGTATGAGAAATTGTCCAGACCGTTAAAATTGGCAATTCAGCTCAAAAGACCCCTGTATCAATCCGTGTCTCCACTGCAGTTCTATCCAGGACTTTCCTGGAAACCACAAGGAGAGAAAGTGATGTTTAATGTTTAAAAACCGAGAAAACAGGATTCATCATCCAAACTTCTTGGGTGTTGAATTTCTGAATAATGAATAAAATATAATACCTACTTGTGACATGGCTAATTTTTTGCAAACATTTTTCGCGTCAGACGGAATACCAATAAGTATTCAATTCTAACAGTTGTTATTTTCCGTTTATATTAAATAATTGCATAAAGACAATGAAAATTGATTTAATTACGCATTTAAAACATTAGGTGTTTGTCGTATCATTTCATGGTCAGGTCATGGTGATTTGAAAATATAAATTAGAAGGTGACTTTTATTATTGTAAACTTTTTGGTTCCTTAATCCCCAGTATATTATGTCAAAATAGGTAGCTTGAGGTGATTTTCGTGTTTGAGACCATAATAGCTGAAAATTCAAGTTCATCCAGGATTTTTCTAAATTACGTCAAAAAACTTGGGTTGGGTATAAAGTGGGTGCTAATCTTCTTTCGAAATTTATTTATAATTTCATTATTATTCGTCCACTTTTCCTAGTCCGCATAGACTTGCAAGTTATAGGTGTCCTAAGGATACTATAAATGAACGTCGTAGATGAATTAATAGAAAATTTGGAAATACATTGACCATGGCAGCGAAATATATTCTCGGTCTTTGTTTGCTCTTATATCCTTTAATTCAACATTTGTTTCCAAGTTAAATTTTCAGCCCCAAAATATTCCATAACATACATTCCTGCAATATCCTTTATTTTCTCTGGATATACGATAGATTGTACTAATGTATTCCATATCGTTCTGCTGCCTCTGCTGCTCCCTTTGGACCATTTGGTTTTTGATTGGCCCTTAACGGTGACTGGGATGCCTCACTGCTGATATAAGATCATCTACTACTCTTAACTTGTGCTTCAATTACCTTAACTTTCCAAGTAATCCACGATTTTTAAAGTTTTCTTTGTACTTATCAGGAAGTATTATGGAGCAAGTAATAACTATAGTAACTTCTTTAGATTTTAGCATTTCCTTCTCTTCTAAGAAGGTTTCAAATAGAAACACGTGTGGTAACGAATAGTAGGTATACAGTTTTAAGTACGACTTTAGTATCGATAAAAAATGATCATATTAACTTAATATATTTAATAACTTAATATTAATTAATGCACTTACATTTAAAATCAGAGAAGGATCAATATCAAACAAAACTCCATTGCGATGTTCTCTGTTGTCCAAAAAATGTATGTAAGTTTTACAAACCTGGAACATTTAGTCTATGAGAAACAATTCCCAATCGCGAAATCCAAAAATTATTTTTTTATTGCTATTTCATAATACATTTTCCAAAGAATAAAATTATTAAAACCTTATATGAGAAGATTTACCAAATTATTTTTGTGTTTTGTAATGACATAAAAGAAATTTGTAGCAACCTGAAAATCGTCATAATAATCGGGTAATATGGATTAAACAGCAGTTTTAATAAATAACTTTGAAAATAATATATTTTTGAACAAATCATTAAATATAATAATTAAAATTGTTTTTCTATTAAATATTAAAGAAAAAATATTTAATAAAAAACTATACCTGAGTAGTATTTAGAAATAATTTTCGGAAAAACATTAATAAAATCTGTATCTTCTTTTAGATCATAAAGTTTAGACTTTAAAAAACACCCTGTATATAATGCAATATAATTTTTACTTACCAAGTTTCTGTATTTTCGTCTTTCAGTGTCCCCCATTTTAATAAATACTCCAGAAACATTATATTTAAAATATTTTATTTTCTTCTTTACTTTTTCGTAAGCAAAAATTAAGACGCTTAAATGGAAGATATGGAGCAAAGTCCAAGTCCATGATAGTATTAGAGACATGGTAATATTTTTTGTAGGAAACTTATAGAAATCGAAAATGTGAATAACTATAAATTTATATATATTATACGTAATCCATATGAAGCTGTTTGCACTTAAATTCAGGAAAAACCAACGATTTATGTTACTAAAATTGTTTAGTATAATATTCAGCGTTAAAAAGTTTTGAGAAATAGCTTTGGAGTGAGTCAAAAAGTTTGTTTTAATCTCCTCGTTTAAATAGCTAATAACTGTTGCTATTAAAAGCAATACATCCAATTTTTGAAATATCGATACAAGAATAAATAATTCTGGTAAAGTGTAAATCACAGAATCCTCCAAACGATTCTTTATAACATCTTGACTTATTAAAATTATTGAAACCAATGACATAGTCAGTACTTGGTAAACATAAAATGTACGTTTAAAAAATACGTCCGGAAAGTTGCCCTTGCTGCCAATACCTTTCCAAATTTTCAAAATAATATTCAACATTTTTACGAGTTCCTTTTTGTGCCTGATCTGAGTGTAATAATTGATTAATATAATCATTTGTACAGATATAGATGATAGCATAAATACCGATCTGATTATATTTATTTCCATAACAAATGGTGCAAGCCTGGGTATTATTGATACTATAAAAATACACTCATAACACAAAATTCTCAGTAAAAACAATACATTACGATTTGGCAGACAAAAATGGACGTCGTTTTGCTCAATTTTTAAGTTATATGGAATTACACCAATGGAGTTACTGACGTAGTAAGCAACTCTGCAGAAAATAGTATAGTTGAACAGCTTCATTATCTAAAAGTTTTTAGTTAGTGAGTTTAGTTTTAGCGGAAACTTGTCAGTGTACTACTTACATTAAATCTTCTAAAGCTCTTAGCTTCAGAACAGCCTTTTATTAAATAGTGATTGACTATTAAATAATTAATTAATTTAATTTAGTAAGTGCTGAACCCGCCTATATATGATTTATTGTTTGCATAGTAAATAATAAATTAGTCAAATTGATTTTCCAGAGGCATTGACGATTATCAGAATGTATGTCTGAGGTATTTAAATCATATATACCCAGTGAATCAGGAAATGTGTTTACCCAGATGTTTCATAAAATATTTGCAAAACAAAATGAATGGCCTTTTTTGAAGTAGTGTTAATTTGTTATTGGACATTTTTATGTTGTCCAATTTTGTTCTTGTAATAGTACCATCTTTTTCAGTATCAAAATTTTCAAGAAAACATTTTTTAACTATATCGTCAAACTGGGATTGGTTGTATTTTTTAATATTTTCTCGTAGAAATTCAAATAATAATTCCGTTATTTCGTCATCTGAAAATATATCTTCTAAAGATGTAACTGCATCCATATATTGGATATTTATGGCGGGCACATCGCAAGCTCATCGCTCTTACTTTCCATTTGAATGTGTTGAAGTCTTTTATAGATCTCTTCAATGCCAACAGTAGAGAAGTCGTTGAGAAACTGAAGAAGGAAGCAGGCAAAGAATTGGATGGCCCCGATTACATGTCCGAAGCCATAGTAGAAATCCTCTTGGAAACCGCTATGGGGGTAAGCAAGAAGAGAAGACACAAGACCAAAGTGGTTACGATTACGCTATGGCAGTTATGAAGGTGTGACATTCTTCACCTTCGTCACTCCAAAGTCTGGCTTAGACCAGATATTATTTTCAACATGACCAGTTATGCCAAAGCACAAGAAAAACTTATTAATACTATTCACAGCTTAACTCGTAAGGTAATTAAGCGCAAGCGAGCAGATTTTGACAAAGGCATAAGAGGACCTACAGCAGAAGTACCTGAAGATCTTCAAACTAAAAACTTTGAAATAAAGTTAGCTATAAAACAGTAGTAGAAGGTTTATCTTATGGACAATCCGCTGGGTTTAAAGACGATTTAGATGTAGATGATGATGTTGGAGAGAAGAGAATGGCTTTCCTGGATCTTACAGATGAGGCTTCTCAAAATGAAGTCGTAATCAATGATGAAGAAATAAAGGAATAAGTTTCTGGTGAATCATTTTTTCTTTGTACAGTTCTTGGAGCTCTAACTTTAATATTTGCTTCAATTGTTTTAATAGTCTCGGTGATTTTTAAACAACAGTAGTAGAGTTGTTATTTGTCTTTTTACTGAATATAGGTTTTGGTCACCTCCTTGCAAAAACATTAGTAAAACTAGTGGAATTGCTGAATATACAGCCATTATGAAAAGGCAAACCAAAAACGTAGAATTGGTGCACGTATTGTATAACTGAAAAGCTTTTCGTTTGGTCTTTGCGTTTCCTCTGTTCATCTGATCCGATTACTACTTACTAATACAGTGCTAATAGAATGGGGATCGAGGATACAATCCGCGTATGGCAATAATTCTTTAATGCGTTGCATTCAAAATAGTTGTCTAGCAACGTACGATTGAACTAGATTAAAAAAAACATTGAAAAAGGTTGAACTTTATTGTTCATTTATTGCAACACTAAATAATATAATACAAGAACCTATCTACTGTATAAATAATGATAATCACTGATTTAATTAATTATTATATTAAAACATTGTTTAAGCCTTTACTAATCGTTTTCTTGGCTCAAGTCTGACCTTAAATCCTTCTGCTCGTTTCAAGATAATATCTGCTTGAAGTTGAAACTCTTCTTCTTTAATATTTGACTTAACACGATAATTCCTCAAAATGGTGGAAAGGAGGATTTTCAGTTTAAGCATGGCGTATTTGCGACCTAAAATGGAAACAAATGTTTAATCTCCATGTTTATAATTAGAATTCTACTTCACATAATAAAAATTCCAGTACGCAATATTTTAACTGAAGTTACTCTTACCCACACAACTTCGTGGACCTGCGCTGAAAGGAATAAATGCATAGTAATGTCGGTTAGCTGTGCGTTCTGGAAGGAAGTTGTCAGGATCAAATTTCTCTGGGTTGGGATAGACATCAGGAAGACGATGGATTTTGAATGTACCAATTACAATAGTTGCACCAGCTGGTAAAGTGTAATCTCCAGAAACTAAAACATAATAAGGTGATATTTATTTTAAAGATAAAGTATAAACTAAAAAGACTCACCTAATTTTACATCTTGTTTGAGTTGACGTGCAATGATTGGTACTGGGGGGAATAAGCGAAGAGTTTCCATAAGGCAGCGTTCCAAATATTTCATTTCTAAAGTATCAGCAAACGTGGCTGGCCTATCGGTATCACCAAAGATTTCGTCGAGTTCTTGAACAACTTTGTCCTGGATGTCTTGGTGGATGCCCATTAATGATAGGAAGAAGCTACTACCAGCGGCAGTAGTATCATGACCTTCGAACATAATAGTATCTACTTGTTCCTTGATTTCTTCATCGTTGATTACGACGCCATTTTGCGAAGCCTCAATCATAAGATCCAGGAAAGCCATTCTCTTCTTCTCTCCAACATCGTCATCTACATCTAAATCGTCTTTAAGCCCAGCGGATTGACCATAAGATAAACCTTCAACTACTGTTTTAGAGCTAACTTTATTTTCAAAGTTTTTAGTTTGAAGTTCTTCAGGTACTTCTGCTGTAGATCCTCTTATGCCTTTGTCAAAATCTGCCCGCTTCTGCTTAATAACCTTGCGAGTTAAGCTGTGAATAGTATTAATAAGTTTTTCTTGAGCTTTGGCATAACTGGTCATGTTGAAAATAATATCTGGTCTAAGCCAGACTTTGGTGTGACGAAGGTGAAGAATGTCACACATCTTCATAACGGCCATAGCGTAATCGTAACCACTCTGGTCTTGTGTCTTCTTGCTTACCCCCATAGCGGTCTCCAAGAGGATTTCTACTGTGGCTTCGGACATGTAATCGTGGCAATCAAATTCTTTGCCTGCTTCCTTCTTCAGTTTCTCAACGACTTCTCTACTGTTGGCATTGAAGAGATCGATGAACGACTTCAACACATTCAAATGGAAAGTGGGAGCGATGAGCTTGCGATGCGCCCTCCATTTCTGACCAGTTGAAATAAGTAGACCGTCTCCTAGCCACGGCTTGAAGAACCGATATTCGCTAGCTTTGTCGATGTGAACGTGGCTACTGAGAATAATTTCGACGTCACGAGGATCAACCAAGAAGATGATGAGTTTTGGGCCGACCCACATCTTTACTACGCTACCGTATTCATAAGATTTTTCGTATACTCTCCTGAATATATCTGCAAAAAATACCAGGATGAATATTAAATATAAGGAAATAGTATCTAGCAGTGATTTTGTAATCGAAACAGTAGAAATTGAGATTTTAATAATTATATCACAGTCTGTAGAGCAAATAAGGGGAGTATTTAGTACTTTGTAATAATTCTGGAATGAATTTTTTTCATGTTATATAATCGGTTCCAACGCTTTTGCCCCAAAAATATCGATGTCGCTAAAGCCGCCATCTTGGAAAAATGACAGTCAAAGCAGGATTTTCTCGATTATCCCCTCTCCTCTAAGTTCTACCATCAGATTATTTATTACTATTACTATTACTATTATTGTTGGGCATAAAGAAACGCCTTTCTATCGTTAATACTTTACGAATTACGGGAATATCTTTTACAATTCGAGCTGATGTGGAAGAAAATTATTTTAACAAAACTTGTTGAAATTTTATAATTTTCAATGATTGCAACAAAAATATTTATCTTTCAAACTACTGTAAATTGATAAATATTAATAGACAAAAAGAAAAGAGGAGGCATTCACAGAAAAAGTTCTTCCTTTTCTAGCAGCAATGGTGTTTTTGGGAAATGCGTAAATTAATGACAATATGAAACAAAAGAAAATTGCCCAGAGTTACGATACTGTAAAATTATAGCTTTAAACAATCCGTATGCCTGTCTATCTGTCTCTTATAATAACTTGAAAACGTCTCGACAAATTTTGAAGATGAATATATGGCGGAGGCGCCCTTTCTATATTTCGTCAATATGTATCATTCAACCAATTAATTATGACTTTAAGGGATATTTTAATTAACAGGTATCTAATAAGGAAAAACGAATGTGTTGTTATAATATATAGCTAGTATACTAACAGAAATAGAAACTGTAATATAATACAATAAATAATTTTAATTCATAATTTTACGTTTTAAATAAATAAAATATTTGTTCTCTTTATAAAAACCTTGCACAGAAACAAACATGTGTGACCTTATTTCAAGTTTTTAAGTTTATTACAATTCAGTTCGCATTTTATTGTGCAATAAGCGTACACAGAGTAGTTAGCCTTAGTTGAATTAGATGGAACAATAAAGTTGAAAAAAACAAATGAAAACTGGTTAAATTTTGCGATCATAAACATTATAAATTTCGGTAAAACCAGACGGAAATTTCTGCAGGTTATTAAAATTGCAACGAAATCTCTTTCATAACAACAATATATGTTGAAAATTTAATTGCGAAGATGTAAAATGCAGATTTCCTTGATTGTAGAATCGCTTACGGAAAACACAACAAAAAACAAAAAAAATTACTTTATTTTCACTAATGCTATTTAAGATGAATTTTCCGGATTTTCTTGCATGTCTTTACTATTTATGGAGACACATTGATTTCTTTAAATATTTATCTCATTTAAATGCTTTTATCATCTCCAAATGAGATTTATTTTATTATTAATAAAATTTAAAAAAATTAGAATTCCTTTAAATTATTAATCAAACTACATTGGTTTATAGAAAATGTGACTTATTTAATTCCAGAAATTATCTTTCATATATATACCAGCCACAAAGTCCTGTTATTCTTACCTGGAGATGATCCTATAAATTCCAAAGCATTTCCTAATATGGGTAACGCTGAAGGTCCTGGAATCTTTTCTGCAAGATCAAGCATGTGTTTTCTGGATATTTTCCAATATGCATACCACAGTACTAGGGCAGGTATAAGTAAGAAGTAAAATATGTTGGTGGCTGATAATGCCCCTGCCGAATTGGCCAGATCCGGACTCGCCGTAGCCGTAGACATGATGAGTTCTAAACAATATTTTAAATTAATTTTATTAGGTTATACTATACATTTACCTTAATTTTCTAGTTTTACTAGGTATATTAATATGTTTGGAATTTGAAGGAACTGTTGCCAAATGCCACCTCACACAGTCGGATTTAAAAATGCAAAAAAGTGTGTCTCCGCTAAACTAAAAACAGTATTTTAGTTTAATTATTTCACATTAAATTAGTTTTTGCCTTTTGTATGACACTCGTAACAGGAAGATATTTTTTTTATCTGTAATGAAATTTAGTATCTAATCAATTTCCAAGTTAAATTAACGACATGTTTTGCAACATTATATTTCCGGTAACAACAAAATGAATAAAAGTAAATACAAAATTAACATCATGAATATCAATATCCAATTGTTTTTCACAATCCATACGAAGAATGCCTATAAAGGTATTCTCGACAGTGGGATTTTTAACGGGTGAAATCATTGATATGCAATGTTAACGAAAAACCTTCTTGTGACAGGGTCTCAAAATTTGAAATACATATGCCTTTATTATAAAACATTGGAGCAATTTGGAAATAAATAGACTAATATCATCGAGACTATCCTGTATATGCGTGCACATATGAAATAATAAAAAAAAAATATTTATAAGGAATTCATTTTCAAAAATATTAAATTCGAATATAATTATCCGTTGTGCTGATTTAAAAACAATAGTAACAAATTAAACTTTAATTTTGAAAAAATTGGAGGACTCCCATTTTAAAATTTTTAATAGGCAAATATTAGAATCAAGAATGTTAATATTTGTACTTACAATAAATATATTTTAGCGATTTTCCTCGCGATAAATTTTTTCGACCTTAATTCTCAAAAACTGATAATCCTAGATGTATTAGTTTCTAATACTTAACAAAGAAAAATATATTCCTTATACAGTTAATTAATTAGATTATGTAAAAGAATTGCAAATCGATTTTCAAAGCAATGAAAATTTTTCAGCATTCCGTAATATGATCCATATACAGTTGTAGTTGTTAATCACTTTCACAAAAAAAAGTCTAGAAACAGTAGAAACACTAATTTATTCCACTCTCATACCTTCAAAACAAACCAATGAACTAAAACTGTGACATTGGTGATCCTACCAATCTTTTATATCTACCTCTTCAAAATTTTGACGTCAGCGGTGCATGTAGTACGCCGTCCGGCGCGGCGGCCGGGGTCTTTTTCGGTATTAACATAAACATTAATATACACAATGATGAGGGCCATGGGTCATCACCATCACTACCGTTTATAATTGTAGATTTTTTAATTTACTGAATTGTTGCTACTTTTAAAAACTATTGTAGATATTTGCAAGGTTAATATCAAGGAACGCAAAAAATTGTATTATATTTCAATATACATACTTACCTATACAGTAAAAATTTTTTATTTTGTTTTTAATTTTATAAAAATTCTTATGCAGTATGTTCATTCATTGCCAAAAATTGAGGAGTAGTTAAATTACTTATTTTTTTAATGATTTCCAATAAACTGCTAATATTCTCTGTTTTTTCTTAATCTTTGTTTCGAACAACTGAATTCAGCATATAACTGGGGCACTTTCGGAAAATGTTTGTAATATTATTAGCAGTGTATTCTATTTGTTTCCAAGACAAGCATAACAATCTGCGATTTATGTAGGTATAAGCGCCATTTTAAGATTTTATTTTTTTTCCTCATAAAATTTGTATAATATTTAATATATTTATAATACAGTCACTTGGTGTCAAAAAGTACCCAAACTCCGAACTAATTCTATAGCTGCTTGTAATTTTTTTTTGCGGATTCTTAAACTTTATGGTCTCAACTTAAATTATTAAATATTAAAAGCAATACATGTGCTTTTACCCCTAAGAGGGTGAAACCCACCCCTGAAGTTCGAAATTTAATACTGACTCAAATATTAAAGTTATTTATTAGAAAAATTCATGTATAGGTCGCTGATTACAAATCTCAAGTCAGAATTTTAGAATTCGCGATTATACCCCTAACATGGCCGATATAATAGGGGTACAATGGAAAAATATAATTTTGTCCGTTTTGAGCAAGTAGAACTTTTTCCTTGTAAATTCTTATATTTTAGGACATAAAACTTACTTACTAAGATAAATTATTGCCCTTGAGGGTAAAAACCACCCCTAAAATCAAAAAATCAATAATTAACGAAGTACTGAGAAAAAATTATTGAAACATATTATTTATGTTTTTGGAGTCACTGATCACGAATGTAAAGTCAGAAATTAAATTTTTATATTGCACTCTCAATATGGCCGATATAAAAGAATGATATTAATCACTTTTTTTTATTTTGAGAAATTGGTACATTCTTAGCAGATTGTTACATTTTGAGACATAAAACTCATCCCCTAATAAGAAAAATAATTGATCCCACCCCTAAGAGGTAAAAAGGCAATAATAAACGAAGTTCTGAGACTAAATTACCGCCAAACGAGCAATATCGTAATTTGCTAAAATGAGGCGCGCTTCTTATTTCGGTCATATTTCCTTTGCAATTAACGCTAAAAATTATCCAAAAAAGCATTTTGAAGGTCTTTTAATCCTCTTTAAGGTCACGTAGGTCAAAACAGTACAAAGGTTGTCGGTTTTCTTATATTCATCTTAAATGGGTCAATAAAAAAAAAACGTTAAGAGTTAACTTCAAACACTTCTAAGATATTAGGTATCTTTACCAAAAAAATAGTAGCATTTTTCTTAGTTTATTGCCATCATTTTTTGTGTCTGGTAACATTCAGCTAAGATTCTTCCCTGCTAAGTTATTTAACCTCAAAGCCAATAAAATTAATTATTTAAAAAATTTTCAAAATGCTTTAAGTGTAAAATCTATTAGATAATGGTCAAAAAAAATTGAGCGTATACATAATATTAATGACCACAATTTGGAAATTTTCTTCCAATTTCAAA
Source organism: Rhagium mordax (assembly GCA_963680705.1). Taxonomy (NCBI): domain Eukaryota; kingdom Metazoa; phylum Arthropoda; class Insecta; order Coleoptera; family Cerambycidae; genus Rhagium; species Rhagium mordax. The sequence continues at coordinate 9,821,940 of OY796660.1, read as the reverse complement.
TTTACTGAAACAAAAAAAGGGCACTTTTTTTGTAAAAAATTAAAATGGTTTTCTGGGATAGAATTCGACGATCTACACGTTCCATAGTCATTCTTCTTTTGGAAACCCCAGAGTTGGGGTGAAACTCACCCCCAACGAAAAAGCACCCTTATTCCTTTTTAATATTTTATATTTGACCCATTTTGAATCAAACTATCCAAAAATATTTGATTTTAAAACAGACGGACGAACATTTCGAAAGTTGTTCAGAATTCGACATAAAAGTGTAATTTTTGCTCTACAACTGATATTAACGATTTTCATAATTCGGTGGGAAATAATCCACAATTCCTCTGTGAAGAGCATAAGAAACTTGGGGTGAGAATTTACTTACAAAAAAAATACATGTTCAGATCTCAAAAACCTAGTCATTCACCAATATCAATGTAAACTCTAAACGATCAAAAAATCAAATTTGCAAGAATTATTTTAAGGTTGGATTGGAATTTCATGGATTAAGCGTTAATTTTCGGTTTATTAAAAATATTTACTAAAGACCAAAACAACAAAACAAGACATGATATTTAAAATGATTTTAGCTATTAGTCTAACGATTAGGTGTAATATTAATTTGTAGTTGTTAATTTTGTTTTAACTGATTGCAGTAATCTGACCATGAAAATACCCACTAATTTTCATCCACACCGAACGCCTTGTGTGGTAATTTTAAAAAGTTTCCGCACTAGTAGAAAATACAGGAAATTTTTACATTCTAAGTTTTCAATTTTTTTTGTTGGTAGCCGTGGAATTATTTATTTAAATTTAGGAGTGATTTTCCATAAGTGAATTCATGTTTTCTGTTGATCGTGTTTATTAATGAACGGAAAACTTCGAAAACCAATTCAGCGCGGAATAAACACCATTTTACTATTTATTAGAATCTCATTAATACAAGGTTAGTATATCTCTAACCTGGCCAAAAATTATTAGTTGTAAATACGAAACAAAGTTTTCTTATTCGTTAGTAACATGGTCTTTGATAAGAGGTCAAAATTTGACGTTATCAAAAATCTCGGTGGGAATAATATTAGTTTTATATTATAAACCGTACAAACCTTTGTTTCCTAATTTATGCCATTTATTAACATGTTACGTCAAAGTACGTATCAATAATTCAGGTGATGATTTATCGAGTTATTTGAAAAGATGAGGAAATTTAGAAAAAGGCCAAGGTAAAACATTTTCTTTCATTTCTTCAAATAAAATAGTGATTTTTGGAAATCACCAGTATTCACGAGTTTTTCGATCTCAGCCAACAGGTACCTCAAGGGCTTCTTTTGAGCAATGATGAAGGAACCAGACATTTTCACTAATCTTCATATACGTTCGATGAATGATTTTTTGGAAATAATCGATTTTTAATATTTTCGCAAAATTCGAAGGGCAGTAACTTTTTTGTTTCTTTGAATTTCGAACCCGGATGACCACGAATGAAAAACGAAAGGCGCGATGCGATGTAGGTTTCCTGCAAGTTTCATTCTTTAATTTCTACATGGAATGGATCTATAATTTATTTTTAATGATCGGTTTTACAGATGTCTTGGAAAACCGGACTATTGGGAAAACAGCTTTTTTCCAGAATTTTACGATTAGATACCGAAAAAATCTTAAAAAACTTAAATGCATAAAATTCAAAAACATCGGTAAACCCAGGTAAGTATATTTCTCGTATAACTGCATATACACAGCGCGCAGCAGTTTAGGGTCACTAGACTACGCGCACAACAGATGAAAATACGTTGCCCAAATATCACATCTCGTATTTGTGTCATGGTACAAATCATACTTAATCGACAACTATACCTGAATAAAAATGTTCTCATTTCCATAATTTTTTTTATGAAAAATTGGCATCAACATGGACTAGAATTTCAAAATTTTCTTACGGTCACTCAACTATGTCCTCCCAACTTTTCCATTTACTAGGGCTGAACTCGAACCAAGTAGCATGCTAGATACTAATAGGACGCGTTATTACATAACGAGCTCTTACCGACTGTTATTTCACATGCAAATAAACAAATTTAATACTTTTTTTTATTGAAATATCTTCCCTTATTTACACCGTAATATCAACGTGTTATTACTGCTACTGATAATAATTATCATGCCACTATTGACTGCTTCATTAGGTTAATAAATAGGTAACAATCGGGTAGGTATAGTATATATGTTTGATATAATTAGGCTTATCTCTCTACTCGTCCTTTTCCTTTATATTTAAACCAATTATGATAACACACTGACGGTTAATATTACTAAATGCATTTTATTTTTACCCGTTATTGTTGTGCAGTTCGTCAAATTGTTGAATATGGTGTTCATTATATCCATACTTTTTACAATTTGTACTCTAATAGTTTTCGTTATTTATAGGAACCATGCTTATTTAAATAACATTCCCATGCCCCCAGCCAGTATATTTTTAGGACACGTATTGGATTTTAAGGACTCAACAAGTAAGGTTTTATCAAGCTTTAATTTAAGGTGTTACTATAGACTCGTTAATATACAAAATCCTCATCAACTATATTTTTATTCAGGAGTATTGAAAATAGTGACAAATTATACAATCAAATTTGGTGGAATATTGAGGATGTATATACCTCCACAGAGACCTTCCTTAGTGATAACAGATTACAAAATTATACAGTACATACTAAATTCAGACAAAGTTTTGGAAAAATCAAACGCTTACTACTTCATGCATGTATGGTTAGGCACAGGACTAATTACAGCTGGAGGTAAAGAAACCATCAATACAAAATATAGGTATATTATTAACCGTTTTAATATTTTAGTAGCTAAATGGAAAAGTCGCCGAAAATTGGTAACGCCTTGCTTAGGGCGGCTAACATTTTTGAAACATTTTGTCCGGATTGTTCATTCCCTTGAGGACATCCTTATTGAAAAATTAAATAAAGTAGTAGATAGTGAGAGCATTGACTTGTTTCCTTTCATGAAACTGTTTACTTTGGACGCGGTATGTGGTGAGCATTTTATTTGATGGTAGTCTTAAAATAGTGGTAAGATACATCTAGTGCTTAGTAAATAATATTCTCCGCTGTAACAGGTTAATCATGATTTTAATTTAAGTAAAAAAATTCGCAAAGATGCAACCGGAGAAGACATTGGAAATGACGAAGTAGAATAAGATTTCGGATGTGATAAAAATGAAAATTTGTTGCAAAGTAGTAAATAGTTATTTCATTAACAAAAAACATTTTCAAAAAGTAAAATCGTATTTTCAGTATTTTTATTTAGAAATTTAAATAAAAAGGTATTTTATTAACAAAAACATTTTCACAGGGGTGTGTCGGAGCCGCCTACTTGAAAAACCGTGGAATGAGCTAGGTTTTATACATACATAATAAAAATTGTCAATTGAACCACGAGAAAATTTCAAAAAATAAGTATTATTAAATATTCATTTATAGAGAAATATCCATTTTTTACTTTTTTATTAATTTTTTTTTACCAATTTTACGTTTGTTTCCTTCATTTTCTGCTTGTTTACCTGTGAGTATATTCTGCAAAATGAAAAAGTACATGATCATTGTACAAGTGCGGATTTTCGAGTAGTTTAAAATTTTATATTATATCTATTGAATGAAACATACTTTGTATCTAAAGAACATCGGAATCGATAGCATCTAAATCTGCAATATTGATTTTGCTGTTGGCACAAAAAGTGATGTCATAGGATATTTTAAAACCCCGCATCTTCCAAACGAATGATGCAAACATATAACATATGTGTATATATCGTTGCAATCAGAAAAATATGTAGATTTCAAAAAACTGAAAATATATAGGGTGTTCTATTTAAAAATATGCAAATTTGCTATCTGCCGCTTTTATGGAACACCTTATATATTCAAAGAGCCCATAAGAAAATTAATAAAATTCCAGACAACTTTTATTTGAAACAGTTTTTTTAACTTGAAAAATTAAAAAGTTATAGGTGGGGGTCAATTCTCGCGTGATACACCTGCACATAAAATATATCTACCTCACATAAACAAAAATAATCTGTTGGTTTCCAATTATCTCTTCTCATTTTGATAAACCATTCTTTTCTCCTTGCTGGGTCTCTGGGGAAGCGTCATTAAAAAGCCCTTTTTTGCAGGGTTACTGCAATTTACTGCTGCACAACCAGGCATTTCGCCCCTACTGGCCCTACTCTAAAAATCAATAAAATTCATTTACATGGCATTTCTCACAAATGCATTAGGTACGATAAGTAACAAAAAATGGCTAGTTTTCAAATAGATTTAAAATGAACATATTTAAATTATTGAATCTAATTTTTTTTGTATGCTCTCTTGTAATTAGTATATATTATTGTTTTATATCGTTTCTATTTGAAAATTATCCGTGAACACACTGTATATGGTATAATAAACAATAATTATTGTAAACTTAATTAGCTAAGTCATTTTTAATAGAGTATAATAATGAGTTTGAAACCTGTTCAATTTTTCTTATTTCTATATGAAAATAGAGATATACTGGTCATTCACACTAATTAAGTTTAGGCAAATATGATACAAATAATAATAAGAAGTAGGTATGTACAACTCGGCACAATAAAAGACATGAAAAAAAATTAAAATATCTAGTATTCCCGATGGCTACGGTATATGTAATAATATTAAACGTTTTTATATTGCTTGACGTTATAAACTGTTCGCTGAATGACCTAATACTTACAAAATATTAATTCAAACATAATATAAGTATTAATAATGGGGGTGCTAGGAAATTTGCAGTTTATTAATCCAAGCAAAAATATACAATAAGAGTACCCAGACACAACCTTGGCTGACGTGGATTTCGTAAATCAAATCAATAAACATCTGCCGGTGTAAGATTAGCATTATTAATTGATATCATAAAGGATATTGGGCTTGTATGGTACAACATACTATCGCCAAAAAATTGTGCACAGGATTAATTGCTGCAGACAAATCATTAATATGTGAACGAGAAACGGAGTGGGCGATAACATATGGATCCTTGCGGAACGCCAGAGTTGGTACTGCTACTTGACACATTTTTTGCATCACTGTGTTAGTTATCAAACTCTAAATAATTTTCACAATGTCGGTCCATCACGTTTACTTAAGACTTAAGTACAGAAAAAATAATTGTAATGAAACTCGGATTGTAGGGAAGTTTTAGGATGGATCTTATTGTTTTTGAAAAATTCTAAAGGTAAAACGAAACAAAAAAAAAATGAAACTGCGAGTTATAGTGACGATCTTAAAAGGGTACCTAAATAATAGGTTAATTTTACATAGAATTCTAAAGTAGGTACGTTTTTACAATTATGTCGGAATCATCGGGAGATAATGTACCTACCTACCTAGATTTTTCTAAAAAGAAAATTGAAGTGAAACAAATGCGTAAGTAGGTAGGTAGGTATCTACTTCCTTGCGTAATTATTTTTAAGAAATAAAGTAAGTCTTCACAATCGGCAACAACTGAAGTAACAGCTTTACTGACTTACTACTTAATGTCTTTAATATTTCATATTAATGGACCTTTTTGACTTATACCTATAATAAAAAAAAACAACAAAAAATGTGTGTAGGGAAGCTCTATACTACGCAATTGCAACTGACTTGCATAATGTATAGCCTTCCAACTATGCCAAACAATGAAACACAGAATGGTGTTGACATTTTGTACATCAAGATAGCCAAAATAAGAGATCATGATTTCCTGACAATTTTCTTTATGTACCTATTTGGATTTCCTTGAATTTAAAATACCTATCATTTTATTTTTTTAAAGTCATTATTTACCAACATATTTAAAACCATGCATTTGTAATATAAAATAATAAAGTTACCCATATATATCTTATCTAACTGACATTATTATAGCAGACTGCAGACTTATAAAATGACTAATGCACTCGGTAACTTTACACGAACACAATTAAAGTGCATGACGTGTAATCATGATAATACTCATGCACCTGATATATGTACAGGGTGAGTCAAATTCGATGCTCACCATTGGGATCTCGGAACAGGTAAGAGATAGAGAGTTGGTTATTGGTTCAATGGGAGCGAAGTTGCGCAATTTTATACCCAATAGTATGCCGTGATGAAATCAAGAATATTTTGTTTGGTTTTTGAGATATTTGAAGAAAAACAAAATTTTGAGTTTTCTTTTTTGTTTTTTTTGTAGCTTTGTTTGAAGAGATATAAAAAAACTGGAAGAACTTCTTCATTGCGATTTTTTCAGCTCTACAATATAAAGTTAAAATATTTTGAATAGAACGACATATAGTGTTAAAACTGGCTAAATTAATATTCACAAATAAATTTTATTGTAATTTTTCAATGATCCATGTATCAAAAGGTACCTAAAATAAAATTCTTTATTTTAGTAACAATTCGGTATATTTTTTCCCAATAAAAGCGCTAAGACATTTCTAAAAAAAATTTGCTCTGCCCCCCTTTGGAGGCGAGGCCCTTGCGATAGTGAAAAATTTCATGAGAGCGAGTTGAAGAACAAAATGGTAAATTAGATTTTATTCTCAAACGTGACGAAAAAAAAATTGGGTGGACTTAAAGGGGCCAATTAAAACCGCAAAAAATTTCAAATATTAATAACGCTATTTCATAGGTAATGGTAAAAGTATTATTTGTTAAATTTGAATTAATTATCCCTAAAAATGTCAAGAAAAATTTAAAAAACTAAAAAAAAAATTAATTTAAACACCCTGTATCTCGAAAACCTAAACGTTTAGGACACACGTTTATATGAACTTTGTCTTAAAATCATACAAGGAATCACCCCTTAAAAGTTTGCGTCTACGTACTTAAATAAACACCCTGTATAAAACGTTTTTAAATGCATATTTATTAATGGATTTTGAATTTATGTATTTTAAAAACAACACTATTTAGACCCAAACCATATATTATAGATCCTGTGCAAAGAAATATTATTTAACACTGAAAAAGACTTATTAAAAATGACAATTATAATAGTAATTGTTTCAACAAAAAAGGAAATACAGATTTTTTTTTTAATAATTCGATTTTTTCTATTAATTTATTAAATGTCGGCATTTTAATCAATTTATCAACAAAAAACTAATGTTCTCAAAAACAAACACGGAAATTTTAAAATAAAAAATAAAGAAATTATATTCCTTATAATACAAAACAAGATATAAATTTTTCCATAAAAATAGTTCTCCGAACAATTTTATGAAACACACGAATTACACATTACTATCTATTGTTCTTTTGTAGAAACCTCAATGGGGGTGTCGATAAATGCCCAGGAAAAAGCAGATGGACAATATGTTAAAAGCGTAGAAGAAGTATGTAAGATTATATTAAATCGTATGACAACACCATACAAGAGGTTTGATTTTCTTTTCCGTTACACTGAAGATTACAGAAAGCAATCGGAAGCATTGAAAGTCATCAACACATTCTTTGATGAAATAATGGAGAATAAAAGAAAAACACTTTTAAAAACTGTAGAAGTGGCTGACAATGAGAAATTTCATCCTGCGGTTTTAGATTTATTGATGTCATGTAACGCAGACAACAAACTTACAATAAGCGATCTTCGAGAAGAAATTAACACTATACTGTTTGGAGTAAGTACTTTTAAGGCATGAAATTTCATGGGAGAAGTAGCACAAGCATATATTATTATTGAGTCCTGGCGGAATTTATTAGTATATATATATTATAGGTAGTTATTCTAATACTCAACCAGGACGACACGCAACACAAGCAATCCCTTGGACAACGCCACTTAGCATTAGCTGAGACACAAATTTCACAACTCGTCTCAGATGTAGGCTTTATGTAATTTCAACTAAATTTTTATCAAGATTATGCAAGTTTCGGGTAATTTAAAGTTTATATTGTTTCCTTATTGGTACAGATAATAGCAATTTTATATGTTTTTAGCCAACTAAGTTTTTAAAATGTCTAGTTTTCAAGTAAATAATTAGTTACTAAAAATTGGGATATTTAAAAAGAATTATTTTAGGGCCATGACACCTCTGCTGTTGGAATAGCATTTACGTTATACGCTCTAGCATACAATCAGGACATTCAGGTAAGAGTGACATTACCACAAACGTTGCCTATTCATAATAATATTAAATGAATATACTTCTATTCATTACATTCTGCAGATAATATACTTCGAAGGCATTTTAACTTTGCCTCCTGATTTTTCTTCAATTTAATCATTGGTGTACGCATGTATGGCTCTTATTATATTTTGTGTTTAAATATATTTTAGGAAAAGGTCATAGGAGAACAGAAAAGTATATTGAATAGTTTTAAAAATGACCCCTCGTATAACGACCTGCAAGAAATGAAATATTTGGAACTAGTCATCAATGAAGCATTAAGACTGTATCCACCAGTACCAGCTATTGGACGAACGCTTACATGTGATATTAAGTTAGGTAAGTATCGGGGATATAATTATAAAAATTCTGACAAAAAGGGTTAAACTACAACTCTGAAGATACTTACGTAATTTTTAAAATCGTGGAAGTAATTAGGTATCTCACAAATATAATTTCTAAATACCGGGTCTCTGTTAATTAATTATAAAGTTCTGTTAGCAGAAAATTAATATTCATTTTTCAGACAATGGTATCGTCTTACCTAAGGATCTTAGTATATGCTTGTTTATATATGGATGTCATCATAATCCGAAATATTTTCCAGACCCTGAAAAGTTTATGCCTGAAAGATTTGAAAATCATGATAATGAATCAGTTGCATTTTTGCCATTTAGTGCAGGAGCACGAAACTGTGTAGGTAGGTACGTAAGAGATAAAAGTGCAAATTAGCACATAAAATATAAAAGTAAATATTAAACAGATACATTTAATGAAACCTACGAAATCAAACAGTATAGGATAGACAGGCTAAATTGAAAACCATCCCCTTTTGGAAAAATCGATTAAAAATTACGAAATATGTTTCTATAAAGCTTTTACACAAATACATAAATCATTCATAGTAGAAGTTTTAAGACAAAAACAGTTCCTCCTATATTTCAGGTAGAAAAATGGCAATGTTAGAAATGAAAAGTTGTATTTCAAAAGTTGTAAGGAATTTTAAAATCTATCCTGCAAAACCGGAATACCAATTACAGTTGGTTCCAGATATAACATTACAATCAAGAAATGGGATTCGGGTATCGCTACAGAAAAGGATAATGGATTAGTATCAAGAGTTCGTTTTCCGAAGCTAAGTAATAATAGACAAGAAAAAACAGCATTTAAAATCATAATTTTATTAAATAATTATTATATGTATTATAAAATAATAAATTGATTAGCCTAGCCAAAATTTATATATAAGAGTACATGTTCGATTATCTTGATGGCTCTGGCTAATGGCAGAAGGAGATTGGTGTACATCCGGCCACGGTCCTACTTTATTTCTACTTATAACGCTATATCATTCTTATGTATAACCTTTTGCTGGGCTAACCAGTATATATTTTTATTTCGTTAAATTCTAATAAAATGATTTATTTTTAAAATATATAAGATATTATTTAGGCAATAGGCAGGCATTAGTGTTCTTTGAGGCAGCCACTAGATATGTTTTTATCATAATATTACTTCGACATTAATCACAAGCACAACTTATGGTTTTATACTGTAATTCCTGCGCGAGTTTTAGAATTATTGTCATTCAATTTTTTAGTTGATATAACAGACACATTCGACCCACTTCTTTTTATACTTGCAATATATTCCACCTAAAAAAATACATTGGAAATTATCAAACTAAATTTAGAAAAATATATGCACTAACCTGTTTGTCGATGGCTCTGAATTGCCACGACCAATTTGCTCTATAGAGGAAAGGCCGTAGATCAAATCTATTATCATCTGGGCTGTAAGATTCCGCATGATAAGATGGAGTCAAAACCGTCATTTTATGCCGATTGATGGCATAGCATCTGCAAAAAGATTTAATGTTATTGGATAGAGAATGTAAAATTATTAAATTATACTTAAAATAGTGAAGTCAAGGGTACTACGAGATAAATCAGAATAGAAAATTTTTGGTATATGCCACACTCTTGTCTTTTTATGCCTTGTTTACTTCCAAAAAGTTAAAATTTTTATGTGGCATAATCAAGAAATGGTAGGCTATGATCTATTCTTCGTGGCCACCCAGTATAAATAATTTTTTTTAAATTAATACCTGAAAAAGTGTTTCACTTTCTCTGCCACTTCTTTAGGTGTAGAGGAGTTCGACCAAGTATGTACTAACTTACAGTACATCGAGTATGGCCCACAGTTATGTATCTTTCTGAGTCTTCCAAATTGGCTTAATTCCTCGTAAGTCATACCCATATCTTCCTCATCAGTCTGTGCAAGCTTTCCTTCTTTTAAAGGCTCCAATTCAGCTGTAGGAGTTGCATTGATTATATCGCCAATAATGGGTAATTTAAATTTGTCCTTAGCAAAGACCATAAATCTATTCAAAACGAGACATATTTATTAAATTAAATATCAAATAATTAAAATTTGAGGATATAATTTTTTATTCTTGTTCATATCAACATACCTGCGAAGATCGGTCTTTGAAATTCCGCCAATGGGATTGATATCAGCGCTGGAGCAATCATATTTAGTCATGTAGCCTCTAAGTGCTTCATCAACATTGGCCGATCCTAAAACAAGCAAACCCCCTGGCCGACCTCTAGCCCAAAGCATTAACTGGGCAAATAAATACGATAAAACCATTCGTAACCGTGCTTGTATGTTTTGCAGAGCAAGGTTCTGTCTTGGACATCCTCCGTTTGCAGCAAATTTTGGAAACAGTCCGGTAACTGTGCTGAATATTTCTAGGACTGCACTTATAGCCTTATCTATTACGATATTCATGTGGTAACTAAAACAAAAAGACAAAAACAAATAGAAATTAAATATTTTCTTTATTTGACACATACCAATATATTTTAAATTTAATTTATTCATCAACAGTGGACTTTAACTTAGCTTCAAAAGTTGAGAGGTGTGGCTTAGAAAGACGTAGTCTATAAATATATATATAGGTAACAACAAACCTTCCGATAGCTGCTGCCAAAGAAGAAGCTCTTTGTTTAGTTTCTTTGGAGGAGTTTTCAGTCCCCATATAACATGTGACTAAGAACCTGTTACACAGTTCAGAAGCACTTTTTGGTAAATATTCCGAGTCACCTGTTATTCTTCTTAAATCTGCTAACACTCTCTGATCTATAAAAATAATATTAAGTGATTAAGTGACAACATAAGAATTAAATATCGAATCAAAATTCAAGTAATCGCATTTAACAAATGTATAAGTAAAAAATAAAAAAAATAGATAGAAACTTTTAATAACATCTGAAATATGCTGTAGTACATAAATAATTAGTGAATGGTAAAAATTTCCCCATCAACCCAATCTATATTGTGAATATACACCTACATTAATAGCGCTTATTTATCACAAATTCTATTTTAAAATAATTAAAAGATGTTCATGCAAAAGAATATTACCTACATTAATAGCGCTTATTTATCACAAATTCTATTTTAAAATAATTAAAAGATGTTCATGCAAAAGAATATTAGTTATGTACCATACCCCCTCCTTGTTGTATGGAATCCATAATTAATTTACACATTGAATAAACAATTAAAGCTGTGCTTGAGGAGTCAATACCACCACTAAGAGGTAAAAAGAATCCTCCTTGACCAGATCGTCTAAGATAGTCCCACAACCAACAAGCAGGGCCCTACAAGTGATAAAAAAGTATCCTAATTACCAACCAAATAATAGCAATAACGTTTATCTAAATACTATATGCGCAACGCCTTTTGTAGAGGTTATTGGTTAGATAGACATCACATTGACGATGCTGGCAATATACTATTTCTTGTATGACTCCTTTAATTATGATATTTGCTGTTTGACAGTTATAGACAGTAATTAATTTCTGTAACCCAAAAACCCAAACACAAATATATTTTCCAAAAATAAAGAAGTTTGTTTCTTCTTGAAGTTGTAGCTTTATTAGAAAAGATGTTTGGACGTGCTCCTCTTACACACACTTACATTTTATTTGATACTTAACACGTAGAGTGCCATGGGGGGTATAAGCGACCCACTAAAACCGTAGAAGAAAATTTTCTCTAAAGGCCGTGGTGGGCAGACCTGAACCACCAGACCTCAATTTTCTTGTGGCCGTGGTGTGTCATATTAACCCACCGCTGCGATATGAAATGCATGGCAAGGCATTTCCAATTGTTTTAGCAAAATACTACCGGTGCTGGCCTTTGATTTGGTGGGTTTATGTAACCCACCACGGATCAGGAAGAAAAATGTTGTAGGTATTTATTTTATATTATATTTATTAGAACTAAAACACAATCAGAAACGAACACAAACAAAAAATAAGCTTCAAACATTCAAATTAGCATTATGTGACTAAAAAAACACATCAAACACAAATATTATCCGGTGGGGGTATTTGACCCCCCCCCCCCTGTTTTTAATGGCTTTTCCATGTGATATTGTGATTAGAGCCGCGGTGGATGAACGTAACCCACCAAGAACAAAATACGTTTTTTGGCCTCAAATTCAATATTTGGCCAAATGGAAGTTTAATGTTCACACACTTACTGTTATTCGGTCAGAAAAAGAAAATAATTACATTCGGCCAGTAGGGCCCACTTCATATTACTTACATGGTGGCACTCTACGTGTTAAATCTTAAATAATGTTTAAGTAATGTGTTAAAATTTTACTTGCCTGAGCTATTTCCTCCTCGGCACTCAAGAACATCCAATCAAGTGGCTGGGCTGACGGAAGAGTTGTATCGTATTCTGGCGAAAGGGAATAATCAGCCAAAATTCTTGGATAGCTGGGACTACCGGATGCTACGTTTGTATTAGAACGAGTCATATTTCTATAGGTTCTAATATCTTCCAAGTCAATTGTAGCTGCAATTACTTCCTGAAATATTGAAAAACCAGGGTGAATATGAAATAATAAAATCCTATAACAAATTGTACCAATTATTTGATTTCATGACTAAATTTACGTGAAAATTTAAATCAATTAGGAAAAACTGACAATATAAGTTGCACAAATGTATAATTGGTTGCATACACACTACGTATGTATTTATAAAAGATACTACAGATAATAGGTAACGAAACGAATATCAATGGTCTTCATTTAGCATTTTAGAAAATTGAATCAAGAACTTTCTATCTGTGAACTATACTGCTACACACAAACGTACACATTTTAATATATGTCAAAACAGAAATTTTTTCAATAGAATATTCAATATAGCAAGGGAGCATACCAGCAATTATTGGTTAGCAGTTACTTACGACTTCCTCTAATGCGAATTGCTTTGCTCTGCTCAATATATGACCGTTTAAAGTTATAGAAGAAACTCCATCGAAATAAACTCGTTGGCCATCACAACCTCGCAAATTGCTAAAAACATAGCAACCTCCACATTTCATAGTTGCATTTTTTACTAAATCTACAATAACATATCCTTTTCTTAATTCAGTGTAGCTCCCAGAACCATTGCAAATTATTTCGACACCATCCATTGCTAGAGATACATGAGTACTTTCTGCACACCACAATTCTTCACAGATTTCAAATCCTAAAACATTAATATAACATGTTAATTTGTAACTATAAGTTGGATATTATAGGTTTTCTTAATGGTACCAACATCAATAAAAACTACCTAAATACTGTTGAATAATAGCATTATATTCTCTTATAATAATGAATATGGATTAAATAGTGGTTTTAAGAGACAGATAGTTACTGCATATTCTATCGAGGTGAAATTTTAGCACTGGTAATTTCAGTGCCACAGAAATTGAAATGTACGTAAAAGAAACAAAAAATATTTTTTTCCCCGTTTTATTCTTATTCTCTTAACTGACGCTAAAATATTTAATAAATAATAAATTCTACGGAAAAGTTTAATTTTTTTACATTAATGCAGAAAGACATGAAAAATGGAGCAGAGTTTTAAATATCTTACCTATACAGGTATCCAATGTGGATATTACTGCATCTCCAATGGGCACCAATTTTTGTGCCGTAATGTTAGAAATCATCCTTGGCAAATGAAAATCTTCAGTTTGTCTATCCTACAATAGCAACACGAATGTAATTTTATGCTACGTAATAATTATGTAAGTCATAAAAATTGAGCAGCACCGTAACATATCAACAAATGAAATATGAACGTCTTACGGACTTCATACAAACCTTTTTCCAGCTAGTGAACCATCGCGGTTCTCTGTAATTTCCGTTGTCACAAAGTTTTTTCTTGGGCCTTATAAGAAGGATTTTTTTATTTAAAAATATTACTCTGCAATTATAGGAGACATTTTTATGCATGACTGGCATTCCCACATCTATTAAAATATCCTTACATAATGGGGCCGTAAGTAATTCGGCCAGAACCTCCCACGAATGTAGAAATGTGTCACTTTCATAAAAGTGATCCTCGCAACTGTAACCACTGAAAGAATACAAGAATACATGATAACACTGGTTTCGTATATAATTTTATATACCTAAGTAGGTACTTAGCATTCATTTCTATAAAATGGGACTATCGCCCATACAAATAAAACTAAGAAAAATACTTCCTGAGTAAATAATAAAAACATAAATGGATTTATTCACCCCTTCCTTCAACATTAACTTTTTTAAAAACAAATTAAAATTGAATCACTTTCGGTGAGTGGAAGAATTATAAAATATGCAAGACCGTAACACTATGTGGCGCCTCCGCAGCATTTATGATCAAGTGTCTTTAAGAAAATTCAATAAATGCGTGAGGTGTTAAAGCAAAACCCCTTATTTTCAAAAAAAGAAATGAATATTTTCTTTAATTAATACCTATATTAATCACAATAAAAAAAACTTCTCAATTTTTACAACGAACGAAAGTTTATCGCACATTTTTTTGAAGATATACCTCTCTCATATGGTAATGACTAAGTATCAGATCGAAATTGTAAGAAATAGTTTGAAAATATCGACAAAAATAATTTAGAAATACCATAACCATCAAATATTTGGGGGAAACACCAATTTTCTTTCAAATCATGCCCCCTTGTGGTCAATGTAGAAACTTCCAGAGATTTCTGTTGGTCATTATTTAAAAAGAAAAAACCAAATCCTCAATCAGCAGATACCCTCTACAAATATTTAAACTCACCATATTTCTAGTTCAGGGCCTGTTCGAAAGGTTGCACCTAATTCTTTCGCTTCTAAAATAGACTGCAATATTCTGTCCCTGTTTCCTTCAAAATCTAAAGCCCATTGATTTAATGTAGAGGCCGCAATTGTGACTTTTCTTCCCATTGTTGTTGAGTCACTGGCCCTCTTAAAATGATGATACTTTCGAGCACAAACAATAATTACTCTGTGTAGGCACCTAAGATAAAATAATTCTTTAAACATTAAATAAACACCATTATAAGATATTACGTAAAGATAAAAATTGATTTAACATTTTTAACAGTTATCTTATTTAACCTCACTCTATAAATTGCAAGAATTCATTGGATTAGGTACCTAATCGATTTACAGAGACTGAATTAAAAACTACCACTGTCTTTCATCTTTATCTCTAGAAAAATATTTATCTAATTAATTAAAATCCAAAACTCGAAAATTCAAAACAAAACATATCACCTATCCCCACCACCTAACTAACCCAGCGTTGCCAGGCCAGATAATTTTTTTTATTCCCTAGATTTTTTGCCGAAATTTCCCTAGATTTCCCTAACAACCTGACAACCATATTTACCCACGTCTGTGTATTTACCCTAGAAATTTATCTATAAAAATAGCAGAAAAACCTCTCGAGGCAATATAATATACTTCCAAGGCAATATAATATAGGTACTTCAGCCCAGGTATTTCCCCCGAGTTATTCCCCGTCTCCGTAAAATACCATCACTGTAGTCACTGACGGGGAATCACATGAACACTGTTTAGTGATTCCCCGAATGTTATGATTTCTGAGCGTATTTTGATTGTAAAATTTATTAAACAGATTTATACAGTGAGTAGATTCTAATCGAGCTTTTGAATTTTGATTTTAATTTTACTTGGATATCTTCAATGTCGTTTGTACATTTTTATACATTTGAATCATATTTTGTGATTCCCTGATATCCAACATTAATAAAACCCTGTCAATTTGTGTTTAATGTGAAATATAATTCTTTGTGCCTGATCAATATTTCCCACATATGTATATAGCCGGGAGATATTTTAAAAGTAAAATATTTGTTTTTCAGTTAGTTAAATCTATCTCTTGTTCATTTTCAATTTTTTTGCCATTTTTGCTTAAAATTGTTTTTCAGATATTAAGAATTCCGTGAATAAAAATCCCTTTTTCCATAGGCTGGCTCTAAATACCCTAGGTATAAGGAAATTTCCCTAGGTCTGGCAACCCTATTTTAACCACAGAAATCATTTATTCTGTGACAGAATACAGAACATCTAAAATCCAGATTACAGAATAGTTGCTTTCAGTTCGTGTCAACGATCCGAATGTGATCGTGAACTGATCAGATTCATTTCAGTTTCCAGCAATTCTTGCGGTGTTTTAACCATTTAACCTTATTTATTTATATAGCTCACGTTTCTTATTGAATAGAAAGTACGAAAAGGAAGCACAATTATTTTGTTCACCTGCTAATATTTTAAGATCCCTGATCACTTATTACATTTTGCAGTTACCCCACTAGAATTATTTTTTCTTTGTCTATGGCCTATATTACGCCAACTGCTAACAACAGGACCACAGAAAACGTAGAAGCACCGTCGTTTCGTTATTGACCAGTGAAATTGTTAAATCAATATCAATTAAAACTATTGTTTGTTAACATTTGTATGACGTGTGATACTTAAAAATGATTAGAATCCTTGAAGAAAATCGATGAAAATAAAAATAGCTTTAAGTCGACCTCAACCATGTATCTTGTGATTATTATCCAACGATTTTATACAGGGTTAGTAAAAAGTATGGAGACACCTATATCTCATCTCCCTCCCATATACCTATCTCCGTCAGTTTTTATTGTAATGAAATTTGTTACCTGCAGGCAGGTAGAACGTACATTATTCGGAGGACTGGGAGGAGTAGAAAAGACGTAGGTATCGCCAAGTAAACTTTGGTATCGCTTTGCATTGCCTTCCGGTTTAGTCGGAAATGACATATAACGTTTCCTTCAAGTGAGATTTGGATATCCCAAAAATTGTGGACAGTAGTAGTGTAGCGTGTAGCAAGACAAAAGACACAATGCTATGTATGTCGCCCTAACCTGACCAAAGTTACATAATACAATTATACCATTGGTTGTATAAAAGATGTGTCAAGGTTTCGAGATTTTAGTATCGTATTTTTTCGCCAATAGCTTCAGGATTATCATGTTTAGTGCTGCGGGAAGGTATTTGTAATTCGGCTGCATAGCCCTAAATATTTTAGATAATTCTGTAGTTATTGGCAAAAAAATACAACGCTAAAATCTCGAAACCTTGACAGTTGCGCCTTGCGCCTCTTTAGTCTTTATTATTATTTACTCACTCAGTGATTATACTCTGCTTTCCTATTATATTATAAATTGACCTTCTTATGTCTTTATTGTTAGGCCACCCACCTTACCCTATTATGCATCGGTGGTTGCCACCTATTTAACTTATTTAATTTAAATGTAGACAACAAAAAGTCATTTGGTTTTTGCATACTTTTTAAATACTTATATGAAAAGCTAAATCAAATAGTTGGGAAGGTTTTTTCTAAGCAAAATTGATACCATACATAGCCGCAAAGTAGAGTTCTAAATGCTTCCAGAAGTCCAGAACCCTCTGGTTTAAAGGATAACATTATTATTATTGTTATAGTGCCAGGTCTGTTAGGTATAAGTGGTTTGTAAAATGTGGAAGCACTCAAAGTGTTTCATTTCAGTAGATTCTTCATATTAGTTTAGTGATTTCTATTTCTATAATATTGAACGTAGGTAGGTAATGGAAGAAAAAAACAATTTTTTAACTAGAATTACTAAAATGTAAAGAACTAATTGACATGTTTACTAAAATTAAAATTAAAAATTATCGTTCGTTGCAAATATTGCTACAGAATATTTAGTATAGTTTATCCAATGTCAATTGAAACACTGTTTCTCTCCTAAAATGGATTCTCATTGGAATTGACTTACCAAATATGTATTTTGACCTAAAATATTGCAATGCATACTTACATATTTAAATTTTAGGTATTCTCCGTTGATGGGTAATTGAAAAAACTAGCGTTTAAAATTTAAGCTATAGGACTATTAATACTAGCTCCCACTTTCTTATTTTCATTCTTCTTGAATAAGATATACGTCAAGTTATGTCAAATCTATAGTGACGCAATGGCTTATGAGTTGGGTTATTTCCATAACTCAGTATTCAATTTCTTTGGATATTTTTATATGGTAAATGATATGAAAATCTCGGAAAACATACTAATACGCTCGCTAATACGTGTATCACATTCGTTGTTTTATTTATTTATTTAACTTAGCAAATCTTATAAAACTTAAAATTAAAAAATGATATAAAACGCATTTTTATTGGTTGATGATACAGTGACGTCACTTATCAGTACAGGCGGTAGTTGCTGGGCGTCGGAGATTGACTGATTGACAGTGATTGATTTGGTTGTCTTATATTTTATTCTGTTGACGATGAGCGCGAAGTAAAAAGACTATATTTGCGTTAAAATAAAGTGCATCAAAATGACTTCACAAGGATTTGTGGAAGCTTTTTCGAATAATTTGTCAACTGTAAATATTTTTATGGTTATAGAAATTTACTTTCAATGAACACCTAAAATTTTCTTACAAAAGTAATTATTTAATAAGTAAGTATACATAGGTATACCGGGTGGCCACGAGTCAATGTATGCCCCCAATTTTTTGGTTGTTTTTGAATTTAAAAATTTCGTTTTTGGTTTACGTGAATAAGACAAAAGTGGGCTATTTTAAATTATTTCTTGTTTAATTTGTGCTTACCTTTTATATACACTTTTATTATTACAAAGGATCTCGTTAAGAAATGATTATTGGCGAAAAAATTAAAGCTTATGAATCATTATGTTCGAATAATAACAAAAAATAGTACGGTTCCATTTAAAAATTTTCCATAGGACCCCTACTGGAAATGAAAATGAAAATTAAATTCCGTTTTTTGAGAAAAACCTAAAAATAGTCGTACCTATCTATCAGTAATTTAAATAGCTATTTTATTGTTTACAGACAAGCTTACTACCTTGCTAATAATTTCCATAGCCTACTTAGTAATTTTCTTACATCGCATTCATCTGACGCGGCCATTTTGTACAAAATTAAAAATCGTTCGTATCTCACTTATTTTTTGGAATTTTTGAAATTCGAAAAAACCGCTGCAGTTAGAATTTCATGTTTTATAAAACACCACAAAAAAAACATGGTCATTCCATTTAAGAAAAAAAAGTTGATGTCACTTCCGGTTCAACCGGAAGTGATATTTTCGTTCCTGTTAGTCTAAAAATAGTCCACTTTTGTCTTATTCACGTATACCAAAAACGAAATTTTTAAATTCAAAAACAACCAAAAAATTGGGGGCGTACATTGAAATGATCTTCACAACTGAAGAAACCACTTACAGATTTAGGCATATCTACAGGGTGTCTTCTAAAAAACGGCCAAAGCCATAACTCAGTGAAAATATAATTATGTTATTTTTTAGCTGGGGAATATATATTGGCCCACGAAACGCTCTTTTCAGCATATAAAATATGGAGGTACTACTTCCGGTTTTACCGGAAGTGACTTCATTGTCATTTTTTTAAATAGCACCCTATACATTTTTTTCGAAATCTCTACTAAGCGTATGATTTCCTTTCCTATGATGTGTAACAAGTCAATATTTTCCCACCAATAACCTCCTATTAACTTAATTCTTCCCGAGGTAAGGCAAGTTGCTATTAAATTATCAGTTGTGCCATGGAAAGAGATTTTATTGTTATAACATCATAAAACAAAACAAAGGGCAAAAAAACTGTGACACTAATGTTAAATGTCGATTTTTTTGACATTTGTGTTTGTTTTTGTTCTTCACGGCACAATTGATAATTTAATAGCAATTTGTCTTCCCTCGAGAAGAATTAAGTTGTTAGGGGGTTATTGGTGGGAAAATATTGAAATATTGACTTGTGACACATCATCGGAAAGGAAATTTTACGCTTAGTAGAGATTTCGAAAAAAATGTATAGGGTGCTATTTAAAAAAATGACAATGAAGTCACTTCCGGTAAAACCAGTAGTACCTCCATATTTTATATGCTGAAAAGAGCGTCTCGTGGGCCAATGTATATTCCCCAATAAAGAAAAATAATAATAAAATTTTCACTGAGTTATGGCTTTGGCCGTTTTTTAGAAGACAGCCTGTATACAGGGTGAGTTCACTTTAAATGGGGAAACTTCGAGAATCGATTCTTTATTGAAAAATAAGTGTAGTTTGTTCTATAAACATTTTTCATATGGGACTTGGTTTTCGACATACAGGACGTTGAACTTTTTTTTTTTTAAGTTTTCGACGAACTTTAAAGTGGTTAGACCGATTTTTATAAAATTTGGGTTTTGTTTATGTTAGATTAAAGTTTATCAAATGGTCTAAAAGATTTGAAAATATCGCCCCCGCAGGCGTAGATATGGGGACCACGGACCCCTTTTTAAAAAAGAACTTCTACGACTGTGGTCGTCTCAAAAAATGGATATGAGTTTTTTATTCTCCGATATTTTCTGAACATAAAATGCTCGATAAAATGTCTCTAGTAAATTTTCGCAATTTTTGATAGTTTTCCGGTTAATTGAGGTTAAATGATTTATTGTATTGCTGTCTAATGTTTATTTTATTTGCCAATGAGCCGGTGTCTGCTAACAGAAATGAAAAAAAATATATTAATAAATGTCTCTATTGCCTCTCAATTGCTTTATTTTTCCTGTCTCAATTTTTAAAATCGTGTTAAACGATTTAGACTGAAAACGACCAAAGATGATAAAGACCCTTTGAAACGACTTCACGTAATAGCAGACACCGGCTCAATGGCAAATAAAATAAACATTAGGGAGCATTACAATAAAACATTTGACCTCAATTAACCGGAAACTATCAAACATTGCAAAAATTTACTAGATACATTTTATGTTCAGAAAATATCGGAGAATAAAAAAATTATATCCATTTTTTGAGACGACCATAGGCGTAGAAGTTCTTTTTTAAATTCAGTCGTTGAGTATGAGTATAATTGTTTCTGTGGTGATTTTTCTATTGGCAACCCTAATAATGCATAAGCTACTAGCAGAAAAAATAAGAAAACAATAAAGGGTGGACTAAGTAAGCAACATGATGGATCTCACTGGAGGGGCTCCTGTGAAAACGGCAAAAACGGATGTTCGTTAAGGCACTAATGGGCGAACTCGGGTTATACTTCTGGTATTATTTGGAATGTTTTGTTTTGATTGCCATCTGACCTTAACACATTCAAATATGGAAAATTAAAAGTTACTCGTAGCTCAACAGCGTCAGTCTGGTGACTACACTCCACTTCTTAATAATGAATTTTAAAACGATATCAATTACCAACTGAAATCTAGAACTAGACCTGGATTGAGCCCTGCTGCCCCTGCTTATAGATATGTCAATCTATTGGTGTAATCCATCAGGTTCTTTAACACAAAAACACCGCATTAGCCACATGTATGTAGTGCAAAACCAGATCATACGACTTGCTTATTCGGAATGCTGGGTGAATGAATCTTATACCTACCCAACTTTTTCATTCAATGCTCCATACTCCCAACAAGACTCCCAATTAATAGATACTTCTATTTATATCAGTAATTTCGTAAATCAATCAGCTGTCTTTCATCAGATAAACTATGCTTGCTACTCGAAACAAACAATGTAAATTTCTAGGAATAATTATAGCAGAATATCTGCAAAACGAAAGGAGGCGATTTACATTTTCGATGCCAATTTCATCCAAAAAAAAGTACAATAGAAAAAATCAAATCAGTGGCGTTTCTATCACTCATTAAATATGGGATACCTATATTATTGTAATCGATTTTTGATCAATTAGCTGTTTATTCAAAAATTTTGTTTTGCCAATTGAATTTCTTACGTCAATAATTATATCAATTTGGACAATAAATCATTGATGAGTGGAACTACATTTACTTTTTCTAGGAAAAAAATGAGCAAAAATCATCTACATAGATAAAAAAAATGATGCTAAGAAATCGGTTTAATTTTTTATTCTTGCCTTTGCTGCAATTAACATCACTTGCTACGCATCGTTGAGACCACCATTTTCCAAATTTGACAATGAATAGTCTTTTTCTACTTCACTTAAAATAAAACAAGCTAGGGCATAATTTAATAGTATAATAAATATTACAAGTGTAACATACTAAATAATTCACGCCGATGAATTTTGCAGTACGAGCCGAAGGCGAGAGCTGTAATTCGTCATGTGAGTTATTTAATATTACCACGAGTTGAATACTATATAACAACAAATACTAACCTTTGCAAGTCCGAATTCATCATTTTGGCACAATTATTACCTACTTGACTTAATTAAACGTCAAAACTATTCAAATGTCAAATCAGTTTAATTAATAGTATCCATAAACAAATAGCTTTAAGTTATAGTCGTAAAAAGTCACCAATCTTTGTTTACGCCAATCTCCTTTAACTTCATGCCTATAGCCTGTCCAATAGAAATTCTTTTCCGATACGGTGAAATAGAATGGTCCATTATTATTGAGGGGAGGAAAGTGATTTGACATTTGAATAGTTTTGACGTTTAATTAAGTTTAGTAATAATTATGCCAAAAATGATGAAATTGGACTTGTAAAGGTTAGTATTTGTTGTTATCATCGTAGATAATGTATAGTATTCAACTAGTGGTAATATTAAATAACTCACTTGATGAATTACAGCTATCGCCTTCGGCTCGCCCTGCAAAATTCATCGGTGTGAGTTATTTAGTATGTTACCACTTATAGAATAATATACTATTATGTAATACGAAATTGACATTGTCAATAAGAAAAAATACAAAAACCAGTCGATTACTTTTTTCTGGTCGCACATTTGATTCACTTGTATCTTTTTGGAACCAATGAAATTTTGCAAAATTAGAAGGGCTGAACTGTACATTTTGTCTTCAATGCCTACAGATAAAATTTGTGAGTATATCTCAAAAACTGTATTATTATTTTGCAACCCACCAGCGATGCAACTTTCTTATCTTTGCTGTCATCGACTATCCCAGCTAGGTGCACTTTGCAACTATATCTTCACTTGGGCACTAAATAAATTTGGTATAGCTACGCTACTGATTTCATAACAGAGAAACAAACAGCACTAAATTAAGACTGTTAAATCATGGAAAACAATAATAAATCTTGTGTCACGTCCTCTTCTGGATAGTTATTGTATTCAAAAATCTGAACACTTGCTAAAACACTGATGATTATTAGTTGGTTAGATTCCAACAAACTGTTAGTGTTTGCCAAGTTTTGAAATTTATGGATTTTCCTAAAAGTTTTATTCATTTTGAATTTTAATTTGAAACTGTGCAGTAGTGTTGCTACCTGTTGCTTTCTGTGTTTATTTACTCAGGTACTTGTGTTGTTTTGTTTTGAAATTGATGAAATAGTTACAATTGCGCTATGTACCAATAGGCAACTATGTCATTTTGTAAGTATTTTTTGCAATTATATGCATTTTATATGTAGACTAAGAAGATAGATCCAAGAACTGCAAGCTTTTAGTAATAAAAATTAACTTTACTCTGTTGTTTTTAGGAAAAAATTATTTTAGATTTTATTATGCAGCTAAAAATAATTTCTTTGTAAACTCGTTTATGATGTTTAGGCAATAATTGCCAGATGAAATTAAAACAACTACAAAGAGCTGCTCTAAATGTAGGTACTTCCCGACATAACAATAAAAAATCTTGTACAGGTACATTTCAACTTGATTGCAATTAATGCTCCAAGTTTGCTATTAGTAAAAACGTATAATAAACACAATGTAATTCCTGTACATGCAGTTTGCATTTGAGGACACCCAAATGGTACTTGGCACTTTCTGCATATGAAAATTTGCCAACCATTTGTTGTGTGTGTGACGAAATACGAATTAAATATTCTCTTGTTTCTTAGCATCTCATAAATTTTAGACTAGGTGAATAAATTTTCAAGAACATTTAAAAATAAACTTGCATCTTAGAAAACTTGACAACATTTCAACTAGTCATAGAAACTATACAATTTGAGAACTAAAATGTGTATAATTTCGAAACGTGTAGTAAACAATGTTCATAAACATCTCACAAATGCTGCATAATATTGATTAATAGAGAAAAGAGGATGAGAAAGAAAAATCAGAAATTGTATATTCTGTAAGATATGTACGGGGTGATTCCTATAACGTTCTCACCCCAATTTTTTGGTTTTGTCTTTGGAAATAAAATAAAAATATTTAATGTAATTTATAATATTTTTTCCAAGGATTTCGAAAATTTCAACAAAAAACAATTGAAAGTTAAATAAAAGTGGGAAAAACAAAGCAATGTTTTTTTAAATGGAATAGGATATTTTTACAATTTTCACTTACAAATTTCATGGAATTTTTTTAAAATTTTCAAAAAAGATTTAAATTCTCTTTCCAAAAATATAACATAACATAATACATATTTACCTTTACCCTTTTTTTATACTTAGTAAAATACGTTGCTTTGTTTTTTCTCTTTCATTTGATTTTCAATTGTTTTTTTGTTGAAATTTTCGAAATCCTGGGAAAAAATACTATAAGTTACGTTAAATATTTTTATTTTATTTCCAAAGACAAACCAAAAAATTGGGGTGAGAACGTTATAGGAATCATCCTGTACAGAATCCAAATTCTTCTACAGAAGAAAATAAATAACCTTACCGTATCTTACCTTAAATGACCCTACCTTATGTTAAAAAAAAAAAAATAAGTTAAGCGCTTTTTCTGCATATGTAATCGCAGGGTAGGTATATCCAGATCACGTTAGAAAACGATTCACACCCTCAAAGACAAAATCGGGACAAATTTTAATCTGTTAGTAATACATACTGTTAAAATATACGGATGCAATGAGAGCGCATTAAGACAAAATCTATTTATTTATAAGAAACCGGATGATGATCTAGTGATCTAGTGGCTCTAAACAACTTCTCACGGTTTCAAAAGTGGTTTTAAGCGCAGTAGGTACCTACAGTTATAATTATTATCAAGTTGGGTGAAACTACTGAAAATCACCAATTTTGATTTTTTTTTCAAAATTATGAATATTTGAAGTTTTCTATTTATTTTTATTTTATATTACAATACTTTTGCAAATGTTACTAAAACACGTTAGCATTGTCGTATAATAAAAAAAATCAACAGTTTTCATTATATGAAACACCCATTCTGATCTGACAATAATTTTTATTAAGAAAGTTCCTGCAGTTTATTATTTTTGAAACTTATTTTAAACTATAACTATCGCCTTAAAACAAATACAGTTGGCACCAATTAAACTAATTATTTTCAACATCTAGGAAAAAAATTAGTTAAATGAGGTATATAGTCAAACATTTCCTTGTTTATAAAAGTTTTCCATTTTAAATCGTTTTAATTTAACGTTCGGTACTGGGCGTAATTGATAGCTTAGATTGCTTAGGAACTGCGAGAGATGCCAAACAGATGGTGAAAATAAATCAAAAACATACACTTATAAAAAGATTAGGCAAATTAAAATTTAAATAATGTGTATTTTTGCTTTTTGATAGTTATAATAGGCGAAATAAGCATATGATGTGTCAGGTTAAAATTAATATCAAGAATGTAGGCCTGAATCATGGCGAGTAAAATATTTTATTGGTTTCAGGATATAATCCTTTGTTTACATATACAAAAGTATGCTCAGTGGTAAGTAAGTCATCACTAAAGTTGTACAGTAATATTTATTGCCATGCCAACAGCTTGTACGGTAATATTACAATACAGATCTGTCAACAGATGAAATAATAAATAATGAAACTATAGTTCTATTTATTAATACAAACAGACAGAAAATTCCAAACATTAATAATGAAATACTGAAATGTATCACTACTGCTCCTGCTTCTTATAATATCTATTAATAATGTCTTTATTTTCTGAAACCGATAAACTATTGAACAAATCACGGATGTTATGAATCACAACAGCCATAGATGTCAAACCGACATCTGCGGCAGTTATGATACTCATAACATTCCTAGATATGTTAATAGCTATAATCCATAAACATTTTCCAATATTCCCAGGGTATACTTATGCGTTTTATTTATCAATACTGTTAGTAATGAAAATATAAATCACATCGGCTGGTGTTTAATGTTTATAAACATTTGGGAACTAAGTCGCGGAGCCGCCGCCAGTCAGCGATTCATGGCATCATTCCGATGTTGAAGGCTGCCTGGGCAACTTGGCCGCTAAAGCTTAATAATTGTTATTTCTTAAATATTAATTCCACCTGTAATATAGAAGGTGTTCTAGTAAATGCAGTAAATATACATCTATCTAAACAATCATGATAAATGTGTGTTAATAAAAACTAAATTAGGTGATAATTAAGTGTCGTTGTTCTAAATCATAATAAGAACTGAATTATTACCGTTTTGACGTTTTGAGTAAACTAAAACTAACATCAGAAGTGGGATAGTGCTCAGTTCCTTCACAGCAGTGTGTATCCTGATTATACTGGTGAGAAAATGGAGCAGTTGGTGTCCGAGCTCGTGAAGGCTTTGAAGGCTAACAAACCAACCCCCGATCAAGTGGATCTCCCAATCTTTCACCCGGAGACGGATGAAGCAGCGAAATGGATAGAGCAAGTAGAGAAGATTAAAACTGAATTGTCTTGGTCCGATGTGGAAATATTAGTACGGCTGGGCCGGTTTATGATTCAAAATGCACGAAATGGTATGACGAATGGAAGCCTGAGGTAAGAGATTGGGGTACTTTTAAAAGAGAATTTACTGACGCTTTTCCGCCGCGCCGCAATTTGGGTCGTCTGTTAACTGAGGCAGCTAATTTTGATAGTAGTCAATGTAATACGTATGATGCTTATGTTCATAAAAAGTCATCTTTATTAAAGAATTTGCGAGTGTCTTGGCAAGAACAAGATCTTGTAGAAATAATTGTTCATGGCATAAGAGAGTCGCATGTCCGTGACGCCACAATGTCAAGGGACTGTAAAACGATTTCAGAATTGCTCACATATTTAACCGCTTATACAAAAAGGGCGCGGGACGATATTGACACTAGCTTCGAAATGAGTTCATTTAAGAAACGAAAGTTTTCTGATTCATTAGGTAACAACCGTAAAAATATCAAATGTCATGCATGCGGTAAATTAGGGCATATCAGAAGCCAATGTCACAAGAAAAATCAGAAACAGATTAGAGGCTCAGTTAGGGATGAAACTGTTGCGGGACCAAGTACCAGTAATCAAATCACGTGTTCCTTTTGTGCTAAGGCGGGCCATTATGAGAAAGATTGTTTTACTAAAAGAGCAATTGAAGAAAGACGCAAAGTAAATTTCTGTTCAGTAGGCAAAACAGTCCTACCCACCAGTGTATATTTAGACGGTATCGAATTTCAAGGTCTTATTGATACAGGGTCAGATGTGTCACTAATCGCTGAAAAATATCGCTCTATGTTTTTAAACAAAATCGAAATGTGTTCCTCTACTGTGCGTGGAATATTACCCGGTACTATAAAAGTGAAAGAGCAATTTAAAACCTATGTAGAAATTACCGGAGTAAAAACAGAGTTAGTATTTTTGATTGTTCCGGATAACATTTTAGATTTCGATGTGCTAGTCGGCTGTAACTTGTACCAGGATCCCGAATTAGTTGCTATTACTGATGTAACAGGAACAGTTATAAAGCGAAAACAAATCCCCGGTATCCGCCGAGTATTGGAAGACACTCATCTCAGAGAACAATCGCCCGATTGTGACGCGCCTCAAAAATATGTAGAACAAATAGAGTCTGTGTTAGAACAGTTTAGCGATTTAATAACAACCGGCTATAACGTTCCGGCAATCAATACAGCAGAATTAAGCATTCGACTTATTGATAATCACATTGTCAACAGACCGCCGCCTCGATTATCGTTAACAGAAAGATCCGCTGTTAGGGAAATTATTCACGAGTTACTTAGTAACAAAATTATTAGAGAGAGCGAGTCACCATATGCTAGTCCAATGCTTTTAGTACGGAAGAAAGAAGGCAGTTACCGTTTGTGTGTAGATTACCGTGAGTTAAATTCCCACACTGTAAAAGATCGTTTTCCTCTGCCTGTAATTCAAGATCAAATAGATCGTTTGGGAAAAGGAAAATATTTCACGTCACTAGATTTGGCGTCTGGGTTTCACCAGATACCTATAAGTACTGAGTCAATCGAAAAAACATCTTTCGTAACACCTGACGGTCATTACGATTATTTACGTATGCCTTTTGGCTTAGCGAATGCGCCGGCGGTATTTCAGAGAGCATTAATGAAAGCATTAGGTCACCTTAAGGACACTATAGCCCTAGTGTACTTAGATGATATTTTAATACCTTCGGAAACACCTGAAGAAGGACTACAGTCTCTAAAATTAGTTCTTGCTGCTTTACAAAAAGCCGGATTTTCTTTAAATGCTTCCAAGTGTAGATATTTACAAAGCAGCGTAATATATTTAGGGCGTCAAATTTCTGCCGAAGGTATACGTCCAGATCCAAAGAAAGTTCAAGCTTTATTGCATTCACCCATACCTAAAACCGTTAAACAAGTCCGACAGTTTATGGGACTTGCGGGCTATTTTCGAAGGTACATTCCAAATTTTGCTTCGGTTACATCTTGCATTACAAAATTAACAAAGCAAAACGAACCATTTTCTTGGTCGAAAGAGCAGCAAGAAGCTCGTGACTACGTAATTAAACATTTGATATCAGAACCCTTATTAGTTGTTTTTGACCCTGACTTACCAACTGAATTACACACTGACGCGAGTTCGCTTGGTTACGGAGGGATTTTATTGCAAAAAAGGGATGGTCAAGCCGGTGTTGTTGGTTACTTTAGTAAACGAACAACCTCAACAGAGGAAAAGTACCATTCATACGAGCTAGAGACGTTGGCCATAGTCAATTCCCTGAAGCATTTCCGTGTCTATCTTTTAGGTATTCACTTCACGATTGTCACCGATTGTAATGCTGTAAAGTCAACTGCGAATAAAAAGTCACTGATACCTCGCGTAGCCCGATGGTGGTCTTTTATGCAGGACTTTGATTTTGCCCTAGTGTATCGTAAAGGAAGTTCATTACCACATGTAGATTTTCTAAGTAGAAACCCTCCAGTAAATGTGCGTCGAGTCGCTCATAATGATTGGTTGCGCATTGCACAAAGAGGTAACGCTGAAACCCAAAACATGTTAACTTTATTAAGGGAAGGAAAATTAGATCCCAAGCAATACGTAGAAAAGAACGGGATGCTCTTGCATCAAGAAATTCTGTCAGACGGGACTAAAATATTAAGATGGTTTGCACCAAGGCAAAATCGTTTAGGGTTATTACGAATTTTCCACGACGAGCAGTGTCATATTGGCCCTGAGAAAACTTTAGAAAGCATAAAGCAACATTTTTGGTTTCCTAGAATTCGAAATTTTGTTAATAATTACATTAAACATTGTTTGGTGTGCGCAGTAAAGAAAACACGTACGGGTCCTTTGCAAGGTTACGTTGAGCCCTTGCCCAAACCCGACGAACCTTTACATACCATACATGCCGATTGTTTAGGTCCACTAAACGTCTCTACAGACGGTTATAAACACGTTCTAGTACTAATTGATGCATTTACCAAGTACTGTTTATTGTTGCCACTAAAGACTATGACATCTGAAGAAACTAAAAGTCAGTTGCAAAATTTCTTTTCGCTATTTGGAGCACCCAAATTAATAGTTGCCGATGCAGGGCGAAATTTTCAAAATTTAGAGATCGCACGATATCTTGATTCGTGGGGAGTAAGTTATCACTATGTAACTCCTGACGTTCATCGCGGTAACGGACAAGTTGAAAGGTATATGCGAACAATTATGAATCTATTACGTATCGAGACAGATATTAGGTCAGAATGGTCGAACAGCCTTTGGAAAATTCAACTTGTATTAAACGCCACTTTTCAAAAATCAATAAAAATGACTCCGATACAGGCCTTAATAGGCATAAAAGCTGCAACTCCTCTGATTCAATCTGTAGTTCAAAATTTAGCAGACGATATCCGACCCGTGCGAAATATTAATGCGGATAGGGAAAAGGTAAGAAAAGCGTTAGGAAGTAATACTCCAAATCTCGAGAAACTCAATGCCAAACGACGAGACAATCGCCAGTTTGAAATAGGCGATATTGTATTAGTGCACAGAGATTCCACCATGCACAAAAGTAAACTAGGTTATGAACATATGGGACCGTATGAAATCGTTGGAATTACACAAGGAGGGCGATATGAAATTCGACGATTGGGGAAAAATAAAATCACGAAGGCCGCCAAAGAGCAGTTGCGTAAATGGCCCTCGGAATGGTCGACCGAGACCGACATGGAGTATTTGCTTTCTTTAATGGAAGCTGGTGAAACCATGGCAGAGTGATTGTAAGTACTCATTTATGATTAATTATGACCGTAGTAAAAAAAAAGGGGTTAATAAAAATCCATTCACATCAGCGTCGCAGAACCTGATGGAATAGCAGACAATGAGTAATTACGTCAGAGTCATTGAACCTGACGGAAGTATGAATTTTGAATCACGTCAGCGTCGCAGAACCTGATGGAACATCGATTGTAAATAGTAATCACGTCAGCGTCATTGAACCTGACGGAAGTATAAATTTTGAATCACGTCAGCGTCGCAGAACCTGATGGAACATCGATAGTAAATAGTGATCACGTCAGTGTCGCAGAACCTGATGGAAGAATAATTCTTATCACGTCAGAATTAAAGAATCTGACGGAACAACAAACCCGCACATAGTCACCGAATTTAATAGAGCAGCTTTTGACATGCACTAGCTCTTGTATCAAATCACGTCAGCGACGCAGATCCTGACGGAACAGCAGAACAGTTACATAGATGAGAAACCGTGTGTAATAAAGTGTATTTTGTCCACGTCGGTTTAATTTCCAACGGAAAACTAAAATTCTAGTTGCAATTTAAATTAGATTTGTTGCTTAATACTGAATACCTTGTGGTAGGTCAAACACATCAATGAATGGAATGAATGACCTGTGTTTTATCTTGACAAAAATTAAACAAACGTTGAGCTGGTAAAAAGTCACGTACGTATGTATGGAGCAAGCCTGAAAACCGAAACCGTAGTTCAATTTTCAGCAATCTCTTGAATAATGTTTTGATGCATTTTGATCACCGAACATGTACTTGAGTGAGAACTGTGAATGTTGAGAGTATAGAAATCGAAACATTGCCAAATTGAAGTAATTGCTGTGTTTGTTTATAATTTACAGATAGTTCCACCCGAATAACTTCGAGAGCGAAGTTCCTGTCAGGAAGGCCGTGTTAGTAATGAAAATATAAATCACATCGGCTGGTGTTTAATGTTTATAAACATTTGGGAACTAAGTCGCGGAGCCGCCGCCAGTCAGCGATTCATGGCATCATTCCGATGTTGAAGGCTGCCTGGGCAACTTGGCCGCTAAAGCTTAATAATTGTTATTTCTTAAATATTAATTCCACCTGTAATATAGAAGGTGTTCTAGTAAATGCAGTAAATATACATCTATCTAAACAATCATGATAAATGTGTGTTAATAAAAACTAAATTAGGTGATAATTAAGTGTCGTTGTTCTAAATCATAATAAGAACTGAATTATTACCGTTTTGACGTTTTGAGTAAACTAAAACTAACAATACAATATATTCATGATTAGGTATATTATTTGTTTTATGTTTGGATAATTCAATCAAAATGGGCTCTTACACCTCAATTGAATTAAAGGTTTCTAATAGATCTACATCAAACTTGAATACATATTAAATATAATAATGCAATAAATTTCAATAATATATCATTCTTACAGTTGCTTTAAATATTAATAAGTTGTATCAATTTCAAAAGTCCCGCCAGTGTTCCGTTAATGACGTCATAAACGAACGGTCTTACACTATTGGTTAAACTCGTTTGTGCACGTGGAGTCACAATATTAACCTCAGAAATATGCATTTTTACGATTTTCGAATATTATGTCGCTTTTATCAAAATTTCTGCTTGTTTTCTGTACTATCAACAAAAATCTTGTTCAGTGCGTTATTAATGAAGTTTTAATTGCCTTGATGTATTAAAATAAGGTTATTTTTGTTGAATGGAAATCCAACCTATAATTAACCGTCTATTTTTAATAATCTACAATATTAAAACTTTATATATCTTCTGTCCGCGAAAGTTTCTAAATGTTATAATGGATCCATGTTAAAACTACAAAAATTAAAATCAAATTTACAAAAACAAAAAATTTGAGGTTATGTGAGGCATATGATGTACACGACATATAGCAATGACTATCCGTTTTTGACGTTACAAAAATTTAATAATTACTACGTTTTGAAATATTTTCTTTGGCCTTAAATGAAAAATACTAGCAAAAAGGAAAAATACGTCAGAGCTATTTTAAAAAACACTATAGTCTGGTGTAATTTGCAAAATTTTGAGGAAGAGTCCATAGTAATGTCTGTAATTTGGGTTACACTTCAGAAGAAATGGGGTGATACGAAATAACTGTATTCAAATTCCTATTTTTAATGACAACACATTTTTTCTCATGAATTTATTCGAGATAAAAAACCAACAAGTAATTTTTCATAAATGAGGAATAGAAAAAAATTAATCAAAAATCATAACTTTTCGATTAGGTGCCAATTTTTTAGGTTTAGCAGGTATTCCCCCTCAAGTCCAAAGACGAATACATTATAAAGGCCTTTATTTCACAGTATACAAGCAGTATAAAGATTCTTTTTCTACGCTCGTTATATAATGACAGTAATATGACACTCAATACAATGGAATAATGACGTTGTTTATAGCACTAGTGCGATATATATTTATCGCACGCATTTTATAAAAAAAAGCACGCAAAACACCCGTTGCTAAGGAGATGTCAACAAACAGTTATTGTTATTAACTTAGTTATTACTTACTTGATAAATATTGTGTGGTGTTGACAATAAATAATATTAATTAATTAGTAGTTTTTATGTATAAAAAAATTGAAAGTCGAGCGTAGATAAAATTTTGTATATTATACGTGCCATATCTGTATTTTGTAGCACTCGTCTGTTTACAAAACTCACCTTTGGTTCGTTTTGTAAACATCAGACGCGGGCTATAAAATACCTCATATGACACTTATAACATAAATAACTATTATCCACGACTACTAAATAATGTAGGTATGCATTATGCATGTACTTCCTCAAGCATAATGCTATCCGTTATTCCCTGCAATGAATAATGATTTCATTATTCACTGCAGTGTATAATGAACAAGGTTTCTATGCCAACGTATCGGATATTTGTTAAAAATTTCATTAAAGTGGCCATGACATGTGAGTCGAAGCACGAATTTAATTGTAAACAACGTTGACGTTTAAATTTAATTTATGACAGGCCGTTCTATTGACACAACGGCTCATAAAAAATGTTAAAAATAAATAGTACTTATAAACTTCTTCAGTAAAAAATTTGTCAAAAATATATAATAGTCGTGGATAAAATAGGGTACTCCACTAGCATATAATGACTATTATTCGCTCGGGTGATTTACGACACTCGCCTTCGGCTCGTGCCGTAAACTTTCACCCTCGTAAATAATATAGGCCATTATATGCTTGGGGAATAGAATACTATTATTTTAATTCAGGGTCGTTTGTAAACTTTTTGAAACCTTGAGGTAATACCTCTCTGTAAAATATTTGTTAAAAGTGTAATTATATAAATTATTTTTATACAGGGGTGCTCATTAATGCGTCAAAGTTCCATACCAATCTTTATAAGATTTTGAAGAACTATTTTCATATGAGTGGTGTAATGTCAAAATGCAGTTTGAAAATATTTTGATAGATTGACTTTCTGCAACGAGGTGCCCTCACAGTAAATTTAACGAAACACCTTATAAATTTTTATATTTTTATATTTAAAGTAAAATTATATTTTATGACCTCCGGATTTTTTATTGTTGATGTAGCATTGTCGAATTATTTGAAATAATAATGTTAAAATTTGGGTCGCCACAAAGTTTAGTAAATAAATTAGCTGCGTGAGTAATAAGATTAATTGAAAAAGAAATGTTACAGTTATGTAGGTAAGCACCAAATATTGATTGTATGATACAGGTTGGTTTTACACAGGCGCCAATTTCGTGTATTTCAAAAAGCATTTTCTTAAATTTTTAAAATCGAAAGCCTTTGTATTTTATTTTATTTTTGAATTGGCACGTTAATCTATAACTTTTATATAGGATGTCCTAGATCTAAAATCGATATTTTCGGAGATATAGGTATTTATTTTTTCAGTACAAGTTGATCCAAATTTTACTCCGTTAACCACAACCACAGATTCTTTGGGAGAAAATAAGGCCACTTTTATGGTGTGATTTTTTATTTTGGCACGCAGATTTCCTTATACAGGGTGTTAAAGTTTAAATTTTGAAAATATTATTATTATTTTTGTTATTTTATAAGATTTTTTTACCTGTAATTTTGCACAGACTTTTATCTTATACAGATACACTTTTTGTGCAATTTTGGTGAAAAAAGTCAAAGCGCAAACGGAGAAATGGAGGGAAGTGGTACTCTCCCAACTTTTTCATGCGTACGCCTATGGTGTCTAGATATTTATTTTTACTTTTCTTACTCCTATAAAATTTTAATTTAAGACTTGGTCAACGAGATATTCCATTAAATTCAGTTGTGTGATATTAATTCGAGGGGTTTTCACTACCAACAGTCGCTGTACAAATTTTTGCTATGAATTTCACAAAAGCGGATTTGGAATGGTTTCATTTGAAATAATTATTAATTATGTTTCTGCATAACGTATCATCTCTAAATTAGTACTAGAATTCAGGTTAAGAAAAATATTTTTAATTTTTAATTTCTGGGCAATGTGCAACAAATACGAGATCGAATTGCAGAAGGTGCAAGGCAATTTAGGCAAAAATATTTTCTTTAAATTAGTATTTTTTATTTGCTTCTTTTACCTACGCCAGTGGCATAGTTAAATGAGAATTATTCAAAGTTTTATATGGAAAATGTTTACACGACTGGTTTTTTATAATTTTCATTTTATCGAACTATTCATAACAAAAAGGTCTCTAGCATTCTTTGCCTAAATGTAATCAACTTACAGAAAACCAATGGTTACTAAATCTGAAAATAAATATCTAGAGACCATAGGCGTACGCAAGAAACAGTTGAGGGGTTAATGGATACCACGTCTTCTTCATTCTTGTATCGCATTTCAAAACGTTCCATCATTGGCTTATTTTGGTCCAGAGTGTCCTCCTTAATGTCGACATTAGCGCAGAACTGGCTCCGACAGTTTCCACACATCGTTGATCATCGCAATTTCTTCTTTCGGTTCCGGCAGTTTTGTATCTTTTGTACTTTTACAAGAGATTGTCGTTAAAGTTCTTGTGGACTATTGTGGAGCAGCGTCTTTCATGCTGTAATAGACACCAGGCCATTCGAGAAGCTTTTCCAACCCCATTCTTGCGGATGTTTTCTTATGTTTCTTCTATGTCCACACCATTCATAAATCTGAAGGTAAATTCTCAAGGAATATTTCTATAGGAGCCAAGGCTGCGAGATTGTAAGCGGTCTTAGACATGGATTTCGCAAAAAGTTGAGAGTTATAGATATACTAGGTGCGTACTGGACCACTTTCAAGGCCACTCGCTCCGGATGGACATAGGTCCATCAGCAGAGACAACGGATGGGGGTTATAAGTCGCCGCTACACTCCGGGGATTGGCTTAAGAGGCTCTTCAGCTCTTCAGACTCCAGGATCCCAGGTCTTCAGGTTTGGGGGGTGCAGTCTTAAGAAAAATCGTCAATGACCAGAAGGGTAGTTCTAAATTTGGCCGCCGCATTTTTCCCTAGGCAGCCAAGTTTAGAACTAACCTTGTGGTCATTTACTATGTCCAGGTTATTTGCCATAATAAATTGTAAAAGTGACTCACCTCTTGCGTTGGTGTTGGTACTTCCCCAGACTGTGTGGTGTGCATTGGCATCACAGCCAATGATCAGCTGTGATCCGTCTCCACTGCAGACCCTCACTAGCTCCTCCACAGCCTTGGTGGGTGGTGGTTCAGGATCGTCATAGGGGAGGTACGCTGAGCCCAGGATAATCTCCCTCAGTCCCTCCTTACTGTCCGTCCTGATCTTGATTGCCACCAGGTCCCTAGAACATAAGTTGGTTAGTGGCAGTATCTTTATACCTTTTTTGATATATATGCAGGCCCGGGGGGATTCCATGGATCTGCAATAAATTAGTTCTCCATCCCCTCCCCCTAGACCTCTTACCTGTCCTTTGTTGATCCAGGGTTCTTGGATGAGGGCCACATCACAATCCCTCATCGTCTTTTTTAGAACCGCTGTAGCGGCTCTACTGTGATGAAGATTGATCTGCACCACCCTCATTGGTTTTGTGTGCTCCTTTCTTTAGGTTCTTGAAGGTCACCTTTCCAAGGCACCAAAATGCCTTGAACTGGGCCCGTTCAAGCGACCTAAAGGATTTTTCATCGATCGAGTAGGCCAGGGTTTGGCCCTTCTCATCGATCTTCCGGCTAAGTAATAGCCAGTCTCTCGTAGCCAAGTCTGGGTTTTGTTTCCTGATGCGAGTCCTGACTATCGTTTCTTCACCTGTCTCTGGGATCCAGACAAGGACTTTTGGCCTCTTGGGTAGGTCTGAAGCCTCAACGACAGTCAAGGCAGCTCCCTCCCAGAGTTGATCGTTTTCCTGTATGATCTCCAGAAGCCAGTTTTTCGTTTCGAGGTTTGCGCAGGTCATCCATAAGATTCCGGCCTCGAATTTGCTGTGATGGAACTGCGGCGACCTCTCCCCTTCAGGGATCGCGTCTATTGCAGCTATCACCTTGGCCTGAATCAGGTCTGCCTGTTCCTGGTTCAGTGTGGTATCAGGATGTCTCTGTTGGATAATGGCCATTCTGAAGCTAGTAGCAGCATCTCTGTAAGACACAGTCTGTACATTAGTACTTCTGTGCCTCTTTGGAGCCTGCTTGGTTTGAGGGGGAGTGCTTGAGTCAGAGTGCGGCCGTTTCTTGCCTCCACTCGGTTCATTCCTCTCCTGGTTCTTGCAGGGTCCACGTGGTCTTTCTTTAGTCCACGTACCCGCTGCTAACCTAACCTAACCTTGTGGTCATTGACGATTTTTCTTAAGATTACACTCCCCAGACCTGGGATCCTGGAGTCTGAAGACCTGAAGAGCCACTTAAGCTAACCTTCCAAGTGTAGCGGCGACATATAACCCACATCCGTGGCCTTTGCTGATGGACCTGTGTCCATCCGGAGCGAGTGGCCTTAAAAGTGGTCCCGTACGCACCTAGTATATCTACTGTTGAGATCTACTGTCATTCAATGTATATCGTCGTAGGTCATCCTATAGAGCTTTGATAAAATATATTCCCGCCGCCCCGTGATCAAATCTGGAGAAGTATTCGAATATTTTTACCATTTTGCGCAATTCGAGTTTCTCCCCAGCAGGTATATAAACTTTTGTTCTGAGCAAAAAATGTATGTAACCTTTTTATCTCTAAGTTTGTATACCACTATTTGGAGCGTAAGATTGCTGGAAAACGAGTTATTGTACAAAAACCCGATTTTGGTACCTAATTTGCATAATTAAAGACAATTCCGTTTCTCTACAGTTTTTACATTTTTTATATGTTTTTCCTTACCTCGACCCAAAGCTAGTCAAAAAAAAAAACACTGCTGCTTCAATTTGTCAAAAAAGGAAATTTTTTCGCCCTGCCGACTATCTATTAGCTATATTATTCACAATGCTATTTAATTTAATTTGCTAAAAATTGTCACGAGCAAATTTTTCACATTATTTTAAATATTTATTAAAAAATGTAAAAATTTAACAAGAATTACTATATGGATGCTTCGCTTCCCTAAGTTTTAGAATTTCTTCTAATAAGGCCAATATTAGCCCTTGACGCAGTTAGAGTACACATATTATAACTGAATAATACTGAATATCCTTGTTTCTGATCACCTTGTTATAATCTTTATTTAAATCGCCTAAAAATGATCACAAAATAAATGATATGAAAGTGTAAAATTAGCAGGAAATTTAAACACTTGTGCAGTT
This sequence comes from Rhagium mordax, assembly GCA_963680705.1. Classification (NCBI taxonomy): domain Eukaryota; kingdom Metazoa; phylum Arthropoda; class Insecta; order Coleoptera; family Cerambycidae; genus Rhagium; species Rhagium mordax. The sequence goes on along the minus strand of OY796660.1, from coordinate 9,783,293 downwards.
TTTGGAATCCTGTTGGTGACTAGAATGTGTGAATTGTAAAAAAAATTGTTTTGGGACTGTAATACGTTTTCGTTTATTATGTAATAAATGTTGGTGCTGAAAATGCATCGAAGTTCAAAAGAGAGGTTAGACGATTCATTGCGATCATGATTTATTAGTTTTTTCACCTCGTATAGATTTTTTCGAGGCAGAATGTTATCAAATATATAGTAATATATGCGTTCTCATACAGCAGATATTGATTAGCAGTATATTAGTGCAATAAATGATTTGGTATTAAAGTACACAGGTACTTTGCCTAGAGTGTGACTAATCATTTGATAATGGTCTAGTCGGGTTCAAAAATAAAAATATTAACTAGACGAACCAAGTAAGTCAGGTTTTTAACTAAATAAATCCTTGTTTGCCAACAGATTAACGTCTGCTAATTTTGTCTTTTATTTTTGTATCATGCTAGGAGCTAATAAATTGTGTTTCAGGCGGATTTGCATAAACTTGCAAGCAAAAGGGAAAGGCTATAATAGATAAACGTTTTTACTGGTTTTGCTATTATCGATTACTATTCCCATGGAAATATGGTTTGGTTGTTGTCGGAAACAAAAATAGGGACTGTCAAGTGAGTGTGACTTGTGTACAGACGTTAGTGCAGTTGCCAGAATATTGTAGAAATAAAACCATGGAATGCAGATGCAGATAACATATTTCCTGAACTGCGAAAAAAATACGATGGAATCGGAAAATGAAAGTAATGCGAAAGGTTAGTGAACTGTCTTATTGTAGGTCGCTTTGGGGATACATTTTAATCAAAATAGTAAATGGTGAAATTGTTTCAAACTCTTTAATAAGTTAAAGTGGAGGAAATAAAATCATGTCCGGGTTTTTTTCTTTTTTTCAACTTAAGCTTAACTATATATAACTATACTCGGGCCAAAAAGAGTAGTCAGTAGAGCCAGGGGCGTACGGATTTACGAATTTCATAAATTCCATAATTCGAACAAATGAAAGCGGATTGTGTTAATTATGCATGAGTATGAGTTACCATGTCTTAAATTTTAAATAATATGCTTACATCTGGCAACATTATCTCCACGAATTAGGTATAGCAACGCAGTTGAACAATGCACATCCGTTGCGTTGCAGCATATGTGACGCCACTGAATGCGCTACGATAGACTTGCTCGACGACCTTCCTAGTAGTCGAACAAATTATTGGGTAGAAGGCGCCACGTTCAAACATGTACTCTATTTGGTTGACTATAGCAATTACACATAATGACCTAGTTGTGGTTTTCGTCTCTGGTAGGCGGATAAAACTTGATATATTTCTTTGAATTATATGGGATTATATGGTAAAACGAGCTGCCGCTTCTGTATTCCATAACAGCTAAATGCTTTGAAGAATTGCCGATAACTTTTTGCTCTACTGACTACTCTTTTTGGCCCGAGTTATAAAAAGAAAGAATCTAAGAATGGAGTTACTCAAATTCCAGGAATACCATTTAGACCACAATTATACAGAGCAACTACTACAGTGCAAAATTTCCGTAAATATTTTACTTACACTGCTTTTTCCAGTCAATTTAGAAACAAATTCTTGTACTTTGCAAATATTTGATTAGCGGTTCTAAAGTCTTGTCATTTAACTGTGTATGAGTTTATTTTCCGTAATTAGATGACAGAAAAATTTTCATATTTGATTTCAACAGCATATTTGATCACTTGCAGTGAGATATTTTTTAAATGTAGCCGCGTGAAAAGCAAAATGGAAGTTTCTAAAGACTATTGATTAATGAAATTCAGTAATGTTGCCCATTCCACACATCACACAGCACGTTTTACTTAGGTCAGTGTAAATTCACGAGATGAGCCATTGTAAAATTTGTTCGTTAAGCTCAAACAAGCTGTTTTCACTTCGTTGATGTCCCTATGTAGACCTTATTTTTCTCCTTTATATCATGTGGAAAACAGGTAATTTAAAGGTTTTTGAGGTAAGCAAAAAACTTTGAGCCAACGAATGGAGGTCTAGGAATGATAAATGGAAAATCAGAGAAACTTGAACCTACAGAGCATTTGTAAAAAGGAACGTTGAAAAATAGAGCAAATGCAAGCAAGCAATATTTTAGTGTCCAGGCGAAACTGAAAGGACTTACATCCACAATCATGAATTAAACAATACGATTCCAGAAACTTCAAAGGCGAAAGAATTTTTTCATACTTTTGAGTATACAATAAGTATTCGTAACTATTCGACAAAAGCAAATAATGCAGAGTGAGAGACATGGGAGAAACTAGAAAAGCAAGTAAAAGATGGTCCTTAGCAGTGTACCTACTCATTAGTAATAAGGAAACGGAATTGTTCAATAAAGCTAAAGAAATAGATGACGATGATTTCAAAAACATTGCAGATCTTCAACCGACAGTGGAGATGTTTGTAGAGTCTACTGAAGAATCATCATTGAAAAGCAATAGAAGGGAGATTATTTCAAAATCAAGAGCTGTATGAGCAAAAATTGAACAACCCAAAAATAAACATGTTGGTGTGGTGACTGGCTGAAGAAAAATAAAAGTACACGGATTGGGAAGACAAAGGATACCCTTAAGAATGTCCTAACAGCTGAAGCATCTAAGACAAGGTGTTATATCTATTCTATGCTATCTTTACGAAATGACCATTAAGCAAGATCATGGAGGTATGAGAGTTTGATATACAGATCATCACCATCATCATCGGAATCTGTGGTTTATGTATCTTCGTCATACGCAATTAAGTCTGCTTCTAAAATACTCAGTTTTGTCTCAGATTGCTAGTGGTATGGTCGGTATGGAAAAAGATAATTTTAAAATAATTTTTGCACATATTACAAAAGTTTATATCAAATACTTATCTCATGGACCATGGTTAAGTGTATTTTTGATTTGCATATATTTAAAAATTATGGAGATTTTCGTACATCTCAGGAATAAAAATTATTATTATTATTATTATTACTACTACGTTATTTCAATTTTTATCGTTCTATGTCCTATGTGTCCTGATTTAAATTTTAATTGCAGAATTGGAATCGAGCGTAAAATCTCTTCAGGCTGCTTTATTTCCACCACAACTGACCACTTCTGGTAGCTATTTTACAAATTTTTTAGTAAAAAGTCAGTGTGAAGATGATGACGATTACAAGTACAGAATCAGAGAGTCTTCTTCTAAGGATTGGTTTGCTATTAATAGGGAGGTGGCTTTTACTTTGCAAGCATCAAGGTGGCCAACAGAATGTCAGGTAAGAAAAATATTCTTAGGTAGCTAATATTTTGTAAATAAATACAGTAATATTTATAACACGTTAAAATCTAAGACGACAGTCAGTCAGTAACATTGGAATGTTTCCAACAAGTCACGCTGATAGTGATTTATTTTTTTATGGCAGGCCAAAAGACAGACAGGTTCAATCACCAGTCAGGGCTGGTGGGTAGGTTTGTGGATTTCTAACATTAAATTGTGATAGATTTTTTGATTAACTAAGTAACAAGCATCTGGTAATACTGTGTGAGGATTTAAATCGGATTACGATGGTTTTAACAAGAAATCGTGCTTTTAAAGCACGCAACTATATTAAGATTCATAAATGTAGGCAGAACAATAGTTATTTTTCTGCAATCATTAATCATCACATGATCTTTGCTTTTTGGTACGAGAGAATTTTGTATTTCTTCACTCAGCGTCTATATTTTGCAAAAACAAAAGTAAATCTGTTGGTCAGAGTTTTGTTGGCGCTATTTATACTTTTATGAGTAGGCGTGTCGTTTCGATGACGCTGCGGGGCGGATCACGCATGCGAGTCGTTGGTAGGCGGAGGCGTGTCTCGGTTCCACCAATGGCGCGTGATCGGTCATACGCCGTCACTGAGAGGCGTGGACATGAAAATCAATAAGCTTATATTTTTATATCCAGTGATATCTGTGGCCGATTAACAAAAAAGTTACAAACAAAATAGAATTTTTTTTGCCCATACTAGGTATATCTGATGACTATCTAATATAATATAAATATACTGAAAAGACACTTTAAAATAATTCACAAGTTTGGCCCACGAATCAAAATGTCTTTTGGAATATTTTTACTAGCAACTATTGAGTAAAAAATAATAAAGAAGCGCAACTGTCAAGGTTTCGAGATTTTAGAGTTGTATTTTTTTACCAATAGCCTCATGAATGTCTTCAATTTTAAGGGCACATTACAAATAAAATTTTTGTTGTGTTTTGTTGGCGTTATTTATACTTTTAACAGTAGGCGTGTCGTTTCGATGACGATGCGGGGCGGATCACGCATGCAAGTCGTTGATAGGCGTGGGCGTGTCTCAGTTCCTCCAATCTCGCGTGGTCAGTCATGCACCGTCACATAGACGCGCGGCTTCGTTCTTGTGCTGTCGCGTGGTTAGACATGAAATTCAGTAAGCTTAAATTTTCATATCCAGTGACATCAGTGGCCGATTAAGAAAGTTACTAACAAGCAAAATAGAAACTTCCTAGTTTTTTTTTTGCCCAAACTATATGGTTGATTGCATCTATTATAATAGAATGTATCTTCGTCATACACAAGACACTTCGATCAATTTTTGAACTAGAAAGTTTTAAACATCAATCAAAATGCCTTTTGGAGTTTTTTCGACATCCACAACTCAAGGCACTTTTTAGGAATGTAGTTCTTCTTTGCTCACAAGTTTGGAATAATGTAACGATTTGTATGCTATATTCCCTAAAGAGTAATATATCTCATTAAAAATAATTAAGTTATCAATCGGGATTTATAAGTTTATTCTCTTCCCCACAAAAAGTAAATACCAAAAAAACTTTGAGAACGGAATGAGTTAATCAGATTGCCGCAATTCGAGATAATATTTCTTGATTTTTGAGACGAATGCAGTTTTGTGGATACAGAAATTGTCATGACCAGCCGTTTATATAAATTCCTAGCATATTTTTTAAACCAGTTGTAATTCATTTTTGTTGCCAAATTAAAATGAGTCACTTGAAATCAGTCATTATTTCTGGCTGGCTCGTCCTGTCACCGTGATGGTCCCAAATATTTTCCTAAATTAAATGGTGTGTTTATATAAATTGTGGGAAGATGGAAGGTGATATATATTGCAGTCAGGGGCGGGGCTGCAAGGTGGCCAAGAAGTTGTTTTCGTGCTAAAGAAACGTGTGCAAATGTTTTTTTAAACTTAAGACATAAATCTCATAGTATAGTACTTATTTTTAGCGGAATAAGGATGGATAATGTAATTGTTCTAGAGGAGGTTGCCAATACCAAGGAAACTTCCCATATCGTATTTTTATTTGTTTAATAATAAAGCTCAGTAATATTTTGGGGTGGTTTTCATAGAATTTTTATTTTGGTTCTAAAGCTGTTTTGATGTTTCGTGTTTGTGATTACTTTGGTGTCATTAAACATTTTCCTTGAATTAGTATCTTTTAAAATGTTCACTTAACTTTTTTAATTATGGTCGTGTCGCATTAATTCAGAGGTGCAGAGTGACGACGCCTAAAATAACATTAGCAAGAACGTAACTTGAATAATTGGAGGTCCGTTGATAATTTCGGCATGCATGTTCAGCACTGCTAGTTTCGTGTTAATATAAATAAGTTAGGCCAAATACGTTTAGAGTGACAGACGAATGATGTATTTATAGCTTAATACGGTTAAAGAAAAATAAACAAACTCTTTCGAATTTCTAATATATTTCGAGTCGATTTTAAAAAATAGCAAAACGAACTCTTAAAAGCCTTAATTACTATAGCACTCTTCATCTTATACTTAAATACAGTATCATAAAATTACCTGACATTCTGGAAAGCTTTTGGAGGTGATGTACAAAAAGGTTGATAAATTCTGTTTTCCACCCTAGGACTTAATTTTACTTTTTGAAATTATTTTTCGTAAAACTGCGTCCATCTAATTTTGATAATTATATCTTAAGTATTCTAGGCTCCTGTGCCTGCTGTGGTCCAATAGTAAGGTATATTCGAAACGTACATTTATTTAATCGACTGCTACGGGACTGCAAAAATTACGTTGGGATTATTCAAGATCAAAATAAATATTGTTTTAAAATTGTAGCAAAATAAACAGTATTCAGTTTTTTGTCAATTTTATGAAGTATCTTCGAACTGATTCTTGTAATAAATTTAAGATTTTCGGGGTGTTCGATTAAGAATTTATAGCACATTTAAATGTTTTCCTAGGTTTTAGAAGAGAGAGTAAAGCACATAAGTTACGTGCCTCCGTCATTTGAGCCATATTACGTAGCAAGTGGGAACGAATGCCAACCCAGGCCCACTGCAGACGAATGTGGAATCATAGTGTATCAGTACACCCCAATAAGCGCAGTGAATTATGTAAGTTTCCTAAATTTTTTTAAATGATTTTTTTGATGATAAACGAAAATATGACGCATTATAAGTTTCAGTTAAGTTTAATATCTATCATTTTATAAAGCCTTACCTCTTAAATATAAGACACCTTGTACATCTAATACAATCTCTTCAAATTCTGCCGCCACTCATGGCAGTCCAGCAGAATAGAAGATCATTAAAAATATAATCTGATAACTAAAAATATTTCAATTATTGCTTACTTCCCTTGATTGTCAATGGAAGTGATGAAGTTCGACCAAGATCATCGAAGAACAGTTATTATAGTTTACTGCATTTTGCATTTAACATTCCAGTTTAGTAGATCCAGCATCGGGGGCAGCAGCTATATACTCACGTCGGATTTGTGCCCTGGAGATGATACACTCAAGTTTGAGTCGAGATTTGAGTCTGGAAACTTGGCAAGGGCGGTCATGATAACACCTAACTATTATGAGTTGCACCTCAGATCGGATATGTACACCAACAGGCATATGCAATGGTTTTATTTTAGAGTTGCTAATACCAAGAAGGGTTTTTTGTACAGGTAAGCGACAAAGTTCATTAATGTAAAAATTATGCTCGTGTATCTTATTACCAATCCTCTTAATATCAAGTTATCAAAAAGGAAGAGCTTCACTTTTTTAAAATTTACTTTTACCACAAGCAAATTTCAAGGATCTTAAAGTCCGTATTTTTTTTTTAGATTTTCGGTTACAAATTGTTCAAAGCAAAACAGTCTTTATAATGAAGGGATGAAACCCTTAATGTACTCGACAAAAGATTCCTTGTTACACTCTGTTGGATGGAGGAGGTGTGGTCAAAATATAACCTATTACTGTAACGATAATGTGTAAGTATGGTTAATTCTTGTTAAAATAAGTATTTGAGATATATTGAAAATAACGTGAGATATATCAAAACTAGAATAACTGCATATACAGGGTGTTTCGGGAGGAAAGGGAACTATTTTAAGGACGTATTCTAGAGGCCAAAATTTAAGTTTTTATAAAGAAGATCCCTAAAATGCTTCTTTTTTCGAAATACTGGGGTGTGTAGATATTAAATTGAGCTTTGGTATGCACTATACTGGCATGGAAAAACTTCATTTTGATTCAACGAGGTTTCTTAATCGGCAGCCAATTCTAAAAAGAAAAGGCCTCCTTGACTTTTTCTGGTAGGACAAATCGTTTTCCAGTAATAACTAAAAACAATTTTTCTGCGTCACTATCATTTATTTCTAATTTCAAACCGTTTGCAAAGTAATTGATTTTTAAAGTGTCGGTGTTTTTATCTACAGGGTGATTTTCCAGGATCTTACGTTTATGTTAAATTTCTGACTTTATTTATTTGCTTGCAGAAAAACATTTTTTTTTTGATACCCGGTATCTCGAAAAGGAAGCATTTTCAGACTTTTATTTATAGGAGCTTTTTCTTATTTTGACTTCTAGAATACGTCCTTAAAATAGTTGCCTTTCCTCCTGATACACCCTGTTTACAATTTTATAGAGCGTTAAATTTTCGGAGAAGAAACACACGGGTAGTGGTTACCGTGCTTTTGACGGATGCGCTGGTGTAAGGACAACGAATTACAGTTGTAACTAATATGCATTTTTACTTTCTGTAAGCATTTTATAAAAAAAATATTGGCAAAAATGTTTTTGTGCTTATAATATAAACTTCTGCCCCTGCCAGTTTACTTATATGTTTTAAAATCAAATTTTTAACTATCATAGAATAGAACTCGAAATAGCAAAATCGTCCGGAATTTTCAGTAGTAATACCACAAGAGATTGAATTTTCGCGATAAGTCTGTCGATTTATTTCTAACGAAACTGAGTTGCTTGGAAACACCACGAGTTCGTAGGACGAGTGGTGTTTTCAAGCAACTCAGTTGAGTTTAGTATAAAAGACAGACTTATAAGATAAATTCAATCACGAGTGGTATTTTATTAGACTATTTCACGAACAAATATTTTGGTTGATAACTTCACTTCACTTCACTTCACCAAAGCGACTCATTTTGACGTCTGTCTCTATAATTAATTTTTATTAAACTGTCAAACTTTGCTTTGCCATCCGTATCCATGGTTACGGCCATCCGTATCCATGGTTACGTCGTTGAAAACACCACGCTGATAGACCAATTAGAATTGAAAGACAGTCGGTGTTTTCGCTGTAATACAAGCTGTCTTTGGTTTGTGATTGGTCAGATTATGTGATAATTTTAAAGTGAGTGAAATAGTCAATAGTCTGAATTATCAAATATTTTCAAGGAGATCATGAGACATTTATGAATGCCGGGAACGAACATTTTGATGTCCAGGGGCCATTTACTCATATACTTCCCAAATACACCTTCGCACTAAACCGTTTTCCAAATCTCTTATATTTTCTTTTAGAACAGCAGAAGATCCTGATCAACAGATGACGTACACATTATCATTTACTGTAACGTTTCCTCACGATGACGACGAAGTGTATCTCGCCCATTGTTACCCTTATACGTATGCAGACTTACAGGATTATTTGTCCGAACTCACTTTACATCCCGTAAAATCTACGTATAGTACGGTGAGATTACTCTGTAAGAGTTTAGCTGGCAATAATATTTATTATGTGACAATCACCTCACCGGCTATTACTGGCGAAAATAAGGTAAATAGAAATAACAAATAACAAAACGTGCTTTTCGTAAAAAAATTTTAAGCATTTTTTCAGTCCACAGCTAAGTTTAAACCCTGTTTAGATAATTGAAAAATAAATAGTTCGGTCGTGTCCTTGTGTCTGGTATCGTGGGACTCCGGTAATATATTGATGTATCGATATGAACATGCAGGACCGGTTTTAAAATTTAAATTATTTCCTAATGTGAATATCTTCCTTATTATGGGACTTTCATTAGGACTATTCTCAGGTAAACAGTTTAGTATGAAAAGTACTATTTAGAGTTACAATAATTTACAGCATTTACAATATTGTAAATTGGAAGAATGTTTAGGGGTAAATAAAAATTAAGAATCTAAATTTAGTTTACAAAAAAATATTTTTGGATTTGCAGGGCTTTTAATACACCGATGCTGATGCACAGTCTTCTGTAAAAATAGGCGTCAAAAATCTACCACCACACCAAATTTTGATAAAAATTAACAAAATTTGGTACATTAAAGGATTTGGATACACTGAATTTTTTTAAACAGCTTAATTGTTAAATTAATGAAATTTCTCTTCTTAAAAACTGCATTTTATCCTCGATTTTATCTATCATACTGAATTATCTTACTGTCAGTTTTAGTCATGTACTTACAGGGTTATTCATTATAAATTACCCACCCCTTATACTGTAAACCATTTTGATAATTTCATTGTCATTTATCAAACATAACGGTTGTCATTTTCATAGTTCACTTTAGCAATATTAACTTTTCCATATTTACAGTAACTAGTTTAACTAAGATATTCGACATTTAATAACTCAAAAACGGTATATGGTGGGGGTAACATGGTATATTTTTGAAATCAGGAAAAAAGGATCATTCTAAAAATGTGATAATATACAGGGTATCCCATTTAAAAAAATTTATTATTTTTTTGTATCCCCTGAAATATGCACGCCACTGTACTTTTGATAGCATTTTAACGAAATTCAGTCATAACCACACAACTTTTATTTAAAATTTTTTTTTCTATAGGCAATAATAACGCTGATAAGGGGTGGGTAATTTATAAGGAATAACCCCGTACCTAGTAGATTAATAATTTAAATTTTACATAATTCTCTTCATTGTGCTACAGGGAGAAATGCATTTTTCTCGAAAACGGTACATTTCACCGACATAAAATCAGTATTCCTTTTTTACGTAGAATTTAATGCAGCGTTAAAAACAAATATTACTTTTTTAAAAAGTTGATGTTCAAAAAATTAATGACCAAAACAAAAGAAAACATTAGGCGTTAGCAGCGCCCTCTACGTTATTCGCATCAATTGTTAACACGATTTTTTTCGGCCCAAAAAATCCCTATATACCAAATTTGAATGAAATCACGTTAATAGCAATAGAAACATAACAAAAAATTTAAATAAACAAATTGCTCTTGATGGTCCATAACATTTTAAGGAAGCAAAATGGTAGGTACTAAGGTATAGTCGATTTTTTTTTTATTACTTTTTTCACACTAGATAAATTCTTGTCAAAATAATAATCTAATGTCAAAATATTGTTGTCAATATTGTATATTTTTAAAATGTTACATTTTTAAATTAAAAACAATATACAAAACAATAGTCCGGAAGATTAAATATTCTTGCACAGTAGGTACCTTAATAATTTTTATTGAATTTAAGCATTTTGAATTTGAACTCAGTGAAAATAAAATTTGAAATTCCAACCTATAAAATTTATAGACCTTCCAACAGTAAATACCGAAATTTCCTACGGTTTAAGTACCATTTCTACCAACTTTGTAATACTTTGACAAGTATTATAGAAAAAAAAACCGACCTCATGTTCAGCTAAAATGATTTATTTTTACTCAAGGAACCTATATATGCCATTTACACTTTATTTAAATTAGAGTAGGCTTTGAAAAATCTGAATTCTGTTGGTATGAATGTTTAATTATTGAGGTTATGTTAAAAAGTCAAAAATATAACCACAAATTCAAATTGGTTCTACATAGTTGCCAGAGTGAGACCCTAAAGAAAGCACAGCAATGTTATCAATAAAAAATTTGGCTATTATGAGCCAAAACTAGATGACAGTGACAATCAATTAAATCTGACACTTCAATTTTTGTCAATAATAGATAACCCTGAGACAACCTAAGAGAAACATCATAGCCTACCCTTTTATGTAAATAAAATGTGAATGGCATATACTATTACAGTTTAGCCCATTATTTAATGAACGCTCTGTATAAGTAATTTTAGTAGATATTTTCTAAATTTAAAATAGCAAATCCAAGATGGTGCCCAATATGGCCAAAGGGCCAAAAATCACTCTGTGAACTTTTGTGCTATTGCCGTCCCCCAATTCGATTCTAATGGTTTAAATTGACGATTTTGACAGATGAGAGCTGCCAACCAGCTGTTACTAAGTCAACATTAACAATTAAAAAACTTGAAATAATCTATAATAATGATCTTGGAAAATGATGTTACATTTCTCTGATTGTTGTATTGAAATCTGACGCCAGATTAAGAATATTTACAATAAATGACAGCTGTCAAAATCGTTAACCTTACTTTAAATTTGACTTCAACGACCTCAAAACCATAAAGTTATTTTAAGTTGTCAATAATTAATGATAATTTGACACTGTTTTGACAGCTGTCAACAGCAAAAATTCTTAATCTGCCGTCAGATTTAAATACAGCAACCAGAAAAATATAACATCATTTTTCAAGATCATTATTATAAATTATTTCAGGTTCTTTGAATTGTTAATGTTAACTTGACAGCGGGTTGGCAGCTGTCAACTGTAAAAAATCCGTCAATTTACCATTAAATTAGAATTGAGAAATTTCAAAAACATACAGGGTGGCCCATCTGTCATCGCTCGGACCATAGCTAGTAGGCTAATGAAGATTAAGAAAAAAATCTAATTGTAAGTTATTGGACCGTAAATGTGCTACCTATTAAAATTATTTTTGAGTATACAGGGTGTACCATAAATCCGGGACAACCAAGTCGGCTTATTTTTAAATGCAACACTCTGTATATTTTTTTATTTTTAGAATCTGTCTTTTATGGACTTTACAAAAATATTTTATTTTGTGTATCAGATGCAACGTTGCCAAGTTATTCACGTTTTAATAAAATTTAATGAAAAATCATCGACACGTGGAGAAAATCATCAGCAACCCTGTATATACGAACTCCTTCACATATTTAAAAAAAATTAACGCAATAGAACAAAAAACAGTTCTCAAAGTGATTTTTGATCCTTTGGCCACATTGGGCACCATATTGGATTTGCTATTTAAAATTTAGAAAATATCTCCACTAAAATTACTTTATACTTATCAATGTTTGCTGAATTCTTCACTTAGCAAATATTTTATTGAATTATTCACCTATTTTCCTTATTCTAACCAAAATTCTGTAGCTGCCATTTTGAAAAACAAAATTTAAGCAGCAAAACTAAATTCAGCGAACCTAAATCCTTTAGTGTACAAAATTTCGTTGATTTTCATCACAAATTAGCGTGGTGGTGATGATAGATTTTTGACCTATTTTTACAAAAGGCACCATTGCGCGATGTAGATCTTAATATTATTACTATATTTACATTTCTTCTTTAAAGAATATAATGTGGAGTTCCACAAAGTGTAATTCTAGCACCTGTACTTTTTCAACCAACATACATTTTATTGTCCAATATTCAATTTTTCCATTAGCAGAATCTGGAATTGTCATTAAAATTTATTTGTCCAATTCGTGGTCTAAGTCCCATCGAGCCTCGTATTCGTCGACCAATAGTGAACATAGATCGTCGGTCTATGGTGTATTTCTAACAACAATGATGGACCAGCAGCCCTTACTCATAAATAGGTCTCAATGGTGTTCCCTTTCGTTTTTTGTTTCTGACAACTATTGAGCAAGCATCTGATGATGGTCATCTTGTTCTATTTACCAACAGGGAACAACATATTTTGATTTGATTTACACATATTTTTAATAATCCACATAAAGTTACAAGTTGTAAATATTTATTAATAAATATTTCAGAAAAAGCGAGCTGTAGTGATAACAGCTCGAGTTCATCCTGGAGAAACACCATCTTCTTGGATCATGAAGGGGATTATGGATTTTCTCACAAGTGACTCCGGTCCTGCCAAAGAACTACGTGATAAATTCATCTTCAAAATAGTGCCAATGTTAAATCCGGACGGCGTAATAGTTGGTAATAATCGATGTTCGCTTTCAGCCAAAGACTTAAATCGCCAATATAGAACAGTGATTAGAGATGCTTATCCTTCCATTTGGTATACCAAGTTAATGGTTAGAAGGTTTGGTATAGTTGTTTTACATTTAAGCTATATTGTATTCAGTGAATTTATTTTGTCGCAATATCATATACCATGTGTCTCCCAGATCACCCAGGAGCTTATGGCTCTACCAATTAGATAATTTTGGGGTATAGTTTAGAACGATTTTTACCAAACGCATGTGTCAGACAGAAACACCAATTCAATGGGGCACTTTAGACTAAGCATCGGGTATTCGAGGAAATAAACCTCAGATTATTGTTCAGAAATAAGTGCTCAAGTTAAAGCAATTAAAATATTTTATAGAGGATATATTTCCAAATTGGTACAGTTCTTGCACTCTTCCATTTGGACATGTTCTAAAAGATTTTTCTAATCGCAAAATTTTCAAAAAATATTTGATCAAAATTTTTCCCAAGTAACATATTTCTGCTGATTTTTTCCAATATACATTCCATACATTTCACTAAGTGCCTTACTGTTATCTCTATTTTCCATTTCCATTTGTTGAAATAATAATAATAATAATAATAATAATAATAATAATAATATTTAACCAAGTTGGCATCATTAGAAGATAGGTGGCGAAACTAATTCAGACGTAATTACTTCTATCATGATGCCTTGTTTAGAAAGTCAAACGACAAACTATTCTTAACTGTTAATGCACTAACATTTTACCAAAAGCATATAATCAAATATATTCCAGTATCCTATTTCTTATTATTGCTACCTCATGCATTTTGTTTTAGGCTTCTAGAAGAATGTGGTGTGGCACTCTATTGTGATTTACATGCTCATTCAAGAAAACATAATATTTTTATGTATGGTTGCGAAAATCGGCGCGGGACTGACAAAAGATTGCAGGAGCAAGTTTTTCCTCTTATGTTGCATAAAAATACTGCTGATAAGGTAGGTATGATGATAGTCTTTTATAAGTTCCTAACCAAGTTTGTTTTGCGGTAAAACTATACGATCTACGACCAAACAAAGAGATACGGTTTTGTTCGACGCGTAATGAACAAAAAACCATAATAACTGATTGTTTTCTTTTGGATATGAAGAGATTTCTGATGCAATGCCTGCATATTTTCGTCACTTTGGTATCTTATGTTTTGCTTGTTAATAGATCCAGAAAGTGCGCTTCATCAAGAGGACGTGACGGTAGAAAATTTAGATGGTCAGAAATCAAATCTGAAAATTGCTCAAAAACCTTCTTCTACCAGATTCCTAAAAGAATTTGAGCAATCTATATCTTATATGGATAGATATTTTCTTGTAGATTATTGAAGATTTTGAATAACTGCCATTTCAGCTGCACTAACTTCAGAAATGCCAATAATTTTGACAGAACCGCAGATATTCTAATTATTCCAGCAGCTGGAATGATTATGCCAACATTTTTATATAATCTTCGACAAATACATTGATTCTGAATAACATTTTTTTCTTAATACACCGCTTCCATTAACTCTTTTATCTTTACAGTAATCGGTAACGAAAATCTGTATTGAATATAAAGTAAAATGAAATCATGACTTAGATCGTCTGTATTTTTTCAGTTCTCATTTGAAAGTTGTAAATTTAGAATACAAAAAGCGAAGGAAGGAACAGGTCGAATTGTGATGTGGATGATGGGCATTGCGAATAGTTATACCATGGAGGCCTCGTTCTCTGGATCCACGCTCGGGAACAGGACGGACACACACTTTAATACTCAAGATTACGAACAAATGGGACGATCCTTTTGTCAGACACTGTTGGACTTTTACGATGACGATCCTCGAAAGGTACAACGCCAAATAACATATTTCTGGTGTGCGCTATCAGTCATTCTGGTTATTTTTTGCCTAATTGTACAATTCTTATACTTTTGATCAATATAATTTTCTGTAACTGATATTGTGGTTTTCTTAGGAAAAACTGAGGATGAAAATAATCGAAAGATTAGCTAAGGAGGGTTCAAATGCTGATGAACCAACGAACATAAGGCTTAGTGATTATTCTAGGTAGGTAATTATTTAGTTTAAAAAGTTTTAATGTCGAGCTGTTTTAGGTTGAGACTTTTTTTGCTTCATGTTACCTATTTAAGTGGTCGGATAGTTATCACTTGGTCTTTTCCAGATTTGATTCAGATTCAGATTCAGATAAAGTCAAACAGTAATTATTACTTTTAATTTAGTTAGAAATTATTAATTCAAGTGTTTACACTATATAAAAAGAAAATGGAAAAGTAAGTGATATTTAATACTTTATTGGATATATTTTTAACTTGGTATTTAATAAAATTATAAAGGGTACTTTTAAAAGGTGTGTCGATTTCATAACTTAATATTCTGGAGGCAAAATAAAGTGGAAACATAATATAGAAAACACCAGAGAAGTGACCCACGTCATCACTAGTTTCGTATGGTCCAATCAAACTACTAACGTATAGTGAAGTTGTAGTGAAATATAGTATACATTTATGGTAACAAAAAATGACAAAAAAGTTTCCAACCTAAATAATTTAATTCATACATTATTCTATATTTATTGAAATAACTTATTTTTGCTCTTCGGATTGGGAAACATTTTTGACCACAACTGTTTATTACAACAAAATCACTAATGGGATATATTACCACTGTATATCAAGAAAAATTACATTTTTGATGCCAAGGTATGGTATTTCTGTTTGAGGTTAGAATTTATAACAATTTCATATTTATGCAACCGACGAAACAAACAGTTGAATTCAAAAGGAAGTGGCAGCGACAAATTATCTCAGTAATTTTGTTAAAATATTCAAACTATTAAAAAATATAACTCGCTCAAATTCATCTGGATCTATTATATGTAGGTAGGTACCCGAAAACGTTATGTTTAATGATTAATATATTGGAAAGAAAAACTGTTCATTTGTAGAAGAGGATTCGGGTTTTGATATTTTGGATTCTTGACCATCTTGTAGTTTTCTTCTGAAGTGTATGCGTACTATTAAGATCCACGTCATTGATGGGCGTGGTTTATTTCCACCAATGTCTCATGGCCAGTTATACGCCATCAGATTCTCCATGATCGAGAGGCGCGGCTTCGTTCCGACGCAGTAACGTTAGACATGCGTATTATTGGTTCGTTCAACGCTTGGTGGAACCAAGCCTACCAATAACGTGATGTTAATAAATTATTAAACTGCTGTGCAAAATTCAAGATACACCTGAAAATTTGGTCACAATTTCTCGCTGTATATCTTCGGTTAGAGTTGAAAATTCATTGGAAATTTATACAGGGGTTGGCGATTGTTATGTCATTTGTACCCTACAGGGCGATTTTCAGACCCCTTGCATTTTTCTAAAAATTTAGCAACCTATCGATTCCTTCCAAATTTTGTAGGAATTTTTTTAACCACTCAGTTTTAATCCTTGGACTAATACCCCGAAACGGTTTTGCCATTTTTGGTCTAACTCCGTTCTTTATGGAGATGTGATTTTTTTTCGAAGAACCTAACGTGATTTTTCTTAAACAGCGTTAGGTTTAGGGCATACCAATAGCCAAATCAGCGAATGAGTGCTGTCGTACCAAATACCATCGCTGTAGTCCAAAGGCTTTGCGAGATGAAAAATAAAAACCGCACATTTTGAAGGTTTCCTTCAAAGGGTTTTAACTCTCTTATGAAGCATTTACGGACCCATGATCATAGGATATTTTGTCACAGAAAATCAGTTCAAGAGTGTACGATTTAATATAAAATTTTATACGCATAATAATTATAAATCAAGAACATTCAGTTAAATTAACTATTGAATTAGATGATTAGATTAGATTTTCTAAAATTTCATGGAAATACTATTAGGAACAACCAAAAAGTAGGGAAGAGAATATTTATTATTAAGTGGAGCACAGTATATAAGATTATATTTTCGGTTCAGTATAAGTGTGATGGCCCTAGTTTAAAATCCAGGCCACAAAGTATAGCGAATGAGTAGACCTTCTTGAGGCATTATATTTTGAAAAGAACATAAAACTGTGGGTTTGGTATATCTGACTTGTGACTACACTAAAGCTCCCTTTCCCTTATGGTCGTCACGGATTAACGGAGATAGGCAGAATGTTTTTGCTGCTATTTTGCTAATTTATTTACATTCATATTTAGATCATAATATTGTAAATGAAATTGTACTTTACTATTTGGTGTAAATAAATTATTATTATTATTATTATTATTATTTGCATCTATTAGTGCACTTTATCTTTTTTCAGTGACGAAGGAGACACGTCAAGTAGCAGCGACGAAGTAGGAAGAGACGACGAAACAGTTATTCCATCTGGACCACCTCCCTCTCCTGCGATCGAGATTAAGAAAGTAAAACCAAAATCATCCCCAACCCTGAAGACGAAGGTCCATGCGAAGAGCCCTTCTATCAAAAGAAAACCGTTGCCCGTAAATAACTGACATTTTTTGTATTGCACTTTTATGTTATTTGTAGAAGTTGGCCGTCTTTAGTTTTAGTTCGTAAATATTTGTGAGTCCTGTGCTACGTACTAATTTGAAGACTGCAAGCAGACGATAAAAACATTTTAGAAGTTGCAGGAATGTTTTTTAATTTCGACTGTTTACTTCTTCAGCTTCAGGGTTAGAAATATCCATCACCATAGCCTACTTTGATTCGGAATCGTGTTATATATTTTTCACAAAAATAGCAAAATGAACTTATAAGGACTATATAAATTTTGATCTTTTGTTGACAAATATATGATATGATTGAATGAAGGCAATATATTATTAATTTAATAACTATCTCTGATCGTATCTTCCAATATCAATGTTAATTAAAATGTGTGTTCAGAAATATATATTTATATTTACTGTTTTTATTTGTTCCACCTTGTTTAGATATTCAATATGGACAATTAACATCGATAGTTTATTAAACTGTTTTTTAGATTTGTAAAGCTACATTAAAATTGTCCTTATCAGAAAAAGAGAGTATAGATTCCAGTTCTTCAGATAGTGAAATTGAAACTGAACCAGTTAGAATTTTAAGTAGGAGGCGAAAGAAAAAATCTTCTAAATCAACTAAGGTGTGTATAAGGAGTAAATTACGTACAAATTACCTATTTGACTTTTATACAGGGTGGTCCGGTTCCCATTTTTTTATTTGAAAATTCACCATAGAA
Organism: Rhagium mordax; assembly: GCA_963680705.1. Lineage (NCBI taxonomy): Eukaryota > Metazoa > Arthropoda > Insecta > Coleoptera > Cerambycidae > Rhagium > Rhagium mordax. The sequence continues at coordinate 9,764,737 of OY796660.1, read as the reverse complement.
AAAATAGATGACGTGTTTTTCTTTATTTTTTTGTCAGAATATTTTTAATTATTTCCTGATTTTATCCTCTAAAAAGCTCCACCTCCCAAACCCACACTTTTCTAGCAGTTTTCATTGTTGCCTGGTCTGGAAGGTGTCTAAATGACCGTTTTTGTGTTTCAGCAAATTCAAGAATATTCCGAATATTCCGAATATTCCGAAATGCAATTCTGCAAGTCGCAGAGCAGCATATCGGTTTTCGATTTAATGCCATCAGATTCATTGGGGTCACAACTGTATACCAGGAGATCAAAAACACCACAGCCAAGGTAGTATTACAAGTTATTAATTCAACAACCCAGAGTACTACTGCATTAGTTTACAGGTCTCTTATTGAGAAGAAATGTTCCATTACAAAGCAGCTTACGGAGGTCCAAGCTAAACTCAGCACGCTGAAAAATAAATTATGGTTCGGCATGGGAAATGGTGACGCTCCTATATCATGGGGTAATGGAAATATCTTATTTTCAAATGGTCGTTCAGAATCCCCTCAAAAGTAAGTTTTATATTATTGTTTACTTTTGCATTGAGTAAAATGTTTTAGGAAAAGGCAAACGACAAAAAAACACAAAAAACAAGATAAATCTGAAAAGAAGAATAATAATAATAATAAGGAGGCAAAGCCGAAGCAAGAGCAAAAAGAAAAGACTACAAAGAATCAGAATGGGTATAATATTATCTCTTTAAAAATCCCCTCTATCACTCAAGTTAGTTTAAAATATTTTGTTTTCAATCCTTTATTGTCAGCTGTCTTCTATTTTATTTTGTTTCGAATTGGCAAAGCGTGTGTGGCTTTTTGAAACCTTTTAATTGAATATCTAGACTAGAGTTAACATCAATATTTACTTTTTTAGATTAAGACGGCAAGTTGCGGTTGATTGGACCCAAGGTGAAAGAGTAAAGGTTAGAAAATCTAAAAGTCTCCCAGACACCTCAAGTTCTGATCTAATACGAGATAAAACTATTATTGCGGTTAGTGGAGATGAGGAGAAGCGAGACCGAAAGAAAAAGAAAAAACGTGGGAAGTTTGTAAAAAAGATAAAAATTGTCAGTAACGCTAAAACATTTACTAGGAAAGACTGAATATTTCTAGAAACATATCACGTTTATTGATTTTTCGTTTTATTATGTACTAGATTTAAAGAAAAAAATCAACTGTACTGCCGTAGATGTGATAACATAATATAAACCGTTGATCCACGAAGTATTTGTTTGATTGTTGCTTTCTGCCTACTTTCTCAAATTTATTTACTTTTTTACCTAATTTCTCATTTATTTAATCAGATCAGCAACATGATTGACTCGGGCTCACTCTTCGTGGCTCCCTTTGGAGAAAAAAATTATTCCATTTCCGAAAAGAAATTGATGGAGCTTGCTTTTGAATTGAATGGCTATCTTGGGCCTAGATCCGGACAGAAATAGCTTATGGACAGGTTTAAAGCTTGCGGAATTTAAAGTTTATAGAATATCTGAAAACCTGTTTTCATTTTTTTAGGATGATTACTTTTATAGAGGTATAGAGTACCTATTTTCGAAGATACCTATTTCTTTAAAAGTGAATTTTTGCAGCATATGTGCGGAAAAGAATATTAATATTTAAAAAATTTTGACGCTGCGGCAAGCTCCCTTGCCTGCGCCGCTGCACTAATAATGAAAAACATTTACTACGAAAATAGTGAATTAAGTCGACTACAAACCAGACTAAATTAAACAAGCCATTAATATTGAACGAATTGAAGGCGAGCATCTACTAAGGTGACACCTCCAGTTCCGAGAATGTAGGTTTATATCACCCACACGTTCATGTAATTTAACTTATTTATAACATCCACCCACAAAATACTCAACAAAAAGTCATTTACGAGCGTCTGAATTAGGCTCGATAATTACATTAAATACATATCATGAATATATGTATATTTTTATTAAAGTGGTACCATTTTGCCATTCAAGTAAATTCCTGATCCTTGAATGTATAATGGATATCTAAAAAAGGCACTACCTACCTAATAAACTGAAAAAAATGTTGCTCTTAACAAAGGCATGTAATTCGTCACAATGCTGAAATGTTTGAATGTTATTATCGAGGTTATTATGGAATATTCGAGCACAAAATGTTATAAAACATACCAATTCAAGACTTTTATTATCGAATTTTCTGCTTTCTAGCAGCTTGCAACATATTAAAAACAAGCAACTTACATTATATTCTAGCAGAGGATCAATATCCACAGCTACATCCACGTCCTCCACCCACTCATGACTTCTCGGCCAACTCCACACCTGTTAGCAGAAAAAAATCATTACAATTTTTCTTTCTTTTTCTATATTTCGACCTCGATTTCGACATTTTAAAAAATGTGAAAATAAACTAGTAGGTATAATGTGGTAAAATATTCATGTACCTACCTAACGATTTTTGTTCATCAAAATTGGAGGTGATTTATTATTTTGTGGGGGCCCTCATCATATATTTTGCGGGGGCCTGAGATTTTCAGCTACGCCACTAATCTCCACACCTGTTAGCAGAAAAAAATCATTACAATTTTATCCACTTTGAATGTAGTAGGTATGTAGTAATCACAATCAATTAAATCATCACAGAATATCAGTCCCGATAGTTTAAAATCATTACAATTTTATCCACTTTGAATGTAGTAGGTATGTAGTAATCACAATCAATTAAATCATCACATAATATCAGTCCCGATAGTTTAAACAATGAAATTTATAATAATCTATCAAAAACAAGTAAGTGTAGATATTTGTTCATATGTAATATAATTTATGTATTTTCTTTCGAATTTCAAAATACGAAGTGTCTGAAATTAAATGATCAGTACTTATAGTTGAATGCAAGCTGAATGTACCAAATTCGAATACAAAAATATTCATAATATAGCCTGTAGCCCCAAAGACGCTGCAACCAACAATTCATCCATCTTGCTGTAATGCTTCAATTTAAATAGTAACAGCCGGTGAAGTTGATGTTCCATAGGAACTTAATATTGGAGTATGGGGTACATAACATACTTTTACAAATCTTTAAGAAATAGCAACATTTACATATACCTAAACATTGGGGTGCCATTTGCTAAAACTCGATTTTTTTTCTTTAATATCATACCTATTTTATCGTTAGTGGACTTCAGTGATTATGGAGCTTACGTTAAACTCCTCCACGACATTAATATAAATAAAGAAAAAAATGTATTTTTTGCTGACACTACTGGTTTTTAGAAATTCTGACAATGACTTGTAATAAAGTTGTTGATATACACTTGCTCACGAACCTTCTGTAACTGGAATTTCCGAGGAATTTGATTCAAACCAAAGTTTTAAACAGAATCTAGCATTTAAGAGAATCAGTCCAATTGGAAATAAAAAAATTATGGAGAATATTGAGCCTTAAAATGAAGTAGACTATAATTAAAGACAGCGGACAACATGGATATAATAATAATAATAATAATAATAATAATAATAATAATAATTTATTTACACACAAAACAAAATAAGGAAGAAAATTACATAAATCAAATTTACAGTAAACTTGAGTCAAAGTTAAATATTGCACAAAAAATGTTGTGTGGAGGAATTCTACAATTCTCAGAGCATAGAGGGAAAATGTGAATTAATTACCTAATTATTCATAATGATACGATTGACCAAAAATGTCCAAAATTTTGTTCGTGAAGAATTACAGCACGTCAAAGTTGCAAAAAAAACAAAAAATGCGGAATTAAATCAGGCGTGTTAAGTTAAAGTATACATATATTGAGTGTTCTTTATTCAATGGTTAAGGTATAACTAAATTTGGTAGGAATATTTGGACCTAGTGTAGTATTAATTTAAAATAAAAGGACAAAAAAAATAAAAATGTATGGTACCTACCTTTAAAACATGATTATCTTATTAGTCTTGTAGATCTGTTTTTGAGAGAAAATAATAAAGAAAAGATAATTGTATTTATGCCTTCTAAATTCAAAATTCTTTTAAAATTAACATCACCTCGCGTCTTGTATTTCTGAAGTGGTTCATTTGTCAGTTTTGATGATGGGCCATTATAGGCGGAAGGGTTATGAAAAAAATTCACGTTGTGCATATTCAAAACTGACAAAATAATCAATACAGAGACAAAATGCATGTGGTAACAAAAATGTAACGGAATTTTGAAGTCATAATTCGAATGTGATTTTATTTTCTTCTTCCTTAGAGACTCATGAAAGAGGGGAGTTTAGGGGCCCACCACTCTTAAAGTTCCTTTTTTCATCACATTAATGTTGGACTAAATCTAAATATCTCTACCAAATTGAGTTATTTTTCTTTTGCAACTTTGCCATGCTGTAACTCTACATAGAAGTATTATTGTACATTTTTGAACAATCGTCAATAATTCACAACTCACTTAATTTGAAACACTAAACTAAACAGGCACCCTGTATAATATATCTTATAACTCATTTCCTGTGACAATATAGAAACATTTGGTAACAATTACAACACAACAAGAAAGCGAATAGTAGATAACGCCACCATCAAGAGTTGAGTTATTTCTGAAATTAGTCTTAAATGGAGTTATGCACTGCATTTGTTAAAAAACTTTAAAGTTTAAAGACTGAAAAGGTAAAATGGTTGATTCCTCTTTAGCCGTACTGTACTAAGAGACGCAAAAGATGTCGAGAGACGTGAATTAAAAAATTGCAGAACGTCAATAGGCGCAACTAGCATCTAATTTTTTTTGGGGGGGGGGGGCTAAGGTTCAAAATTGTATTACAATAAAAGAAAAAAAATATCCAAACAGGAACGGTTTTCTAGTTTATTTGATAATTTACAGAATGAAAATGATGTTAATTTGGGGGTGTTATTTTTGATTTTGGAGGTGTTTAGCACCCCCCAGCACTCCCCTAGTTGCGCCTATGACAGGGTTCATTTATTTTCCATTACTAACAGCATATAGGTATTTCTTGAGGATTACATTGCCCCAGCCAAACAAATTTGGCAAAGTATATATCTAAAAAGATATATTCGATATTTAGCTATCACTGTGCATTTCTTACACTTTTACCAACAACAGACAATTGTTTCGACCTGTTAGGTCTCATCAGTGTTGTACAGGTTTGGTACGGGTATATCAGAGATATCCCAAGTGAAGACAATTCCAGTGTAGTAAATATCGAATGTATCTCAGTTTGGATCCGATGAGAATCGGACACTTGTAACTTGCGCCATCTAAAAGATGAGTAAGGAAGTCATATATTCCAGCATTTTTACGGTGAGAGCACTGTTACATGCAAACTCTCCAACTGCATAGCAGAAAAAAGCTTAAGGTATATGCAACCCGTTACGCATAGCTACAAGACGTTGCCTAACCATATAGGTATTTCTTGAGGATTACATTGCCCCAGCCAAACAAATTTGGCAAAGTATATATCTAAAAAGATATATTCGATATTTAGCTATCACTGTGCATTTCTTACACTTTTACTGATGAGACCTAACAGGTCGAAACAATTGTCTGTTGTTGGTAAAAGTGTAAGAAATGCACAGTGATAGCTAAATATCGAATATATCTTTTTAGATATATACTTTGCCAAATTTGTTTGGCTGGGGCAATGTAATCCTCAAGAAATACCTATATGGTTAGGCAACGTCTTGTAGCTATGCGTAACGGGTTGCATATACCTTAAGCTTTTTTCTGCTATGCAGTTGGAGAGTTTGCATGTAACAGTGCTCTCACCGTAAAAATGCTGGAATATATGACTTCCTTACTCATCTTTTAGATGGCGCAAGTTACAAGTGTCCGATTCTCATCGGATCCAAACTGAGATACATTCGATATTTACTACACTGGAATTGTCTTCACTTGGGATATCTCTGATATACCCGTACCAAACCTGTACAACACTGATGAGACCTAACAGGTCGAAACAATTGTCTGTTGTTGGTAAAAGTGTAAGAAATGCACAGTGATAGCTAAATATCGAATATATCTTTTTAGATATATTACTAACAGCTGCTTTCTGCAATATACTTTTTGAAATACTGCTGGCCATCTTTTAAGTAGGTGACGTAGTAATGATACAAAAGTTTAAAGACTTAGAGAAATATTGTTGTAATCAGGGGCGGACTGGCTACAATTTAGCGGCGTTGGATTTTCAGACTTGCAGGCCATTAATTTTCAACATCAAATTTTTCGAAAAGTAATTGAATGAATTTTTTCAAGATGTAATTAAATATTTTTCCAAAAAATAAAAATCCACCAGCGCAGACCACCGGGACAGCCCGCCCCTGCAATAGACGTTAGAAACTCTATAGCTGGTCACTACCAGGGAGCGACACTAAATGTTCATTCTTGTTTCCTTAATATTTATATGTACAGTGTGTCCCCGGATCGACGCATGAATAAGTGAACAGTCTGAAAATTTTTTGGTTGAATTTTCATCTTCATGGGTTCAGCCCTGCTTGGATGTAAACTAATTTGTGCCATAATTTTAGTTTCTTAAAATCAAGTATACCTTGGAAATTTACAAAATGGTATATTTTAATTACAACAGATGAAAATACTGTTTTTTTCGTAAGATGAGAATTTGCCTACGAGCGAAGCGAGTTGGCAAATTCTCACGAACAAAAAAAACGTATTTCATCTCAAGTAGGAAACGCTATTCTTTCTATTGCAATAAAATATTGGATTAAAATTTACAGAATTTTATTTATTTTTAAGTCACTTGAAAAATTCATATAATATGCTATTAAATTATAAACAAACTGTCACAATGTAAATTATCAATTGTTTGTTGCCATGGTAGGTAGCATAAATATGGCACTTTCATTTTTACTTCTAGAGACGAAAATAACTTTCTAAAAAATGCCACTTTCGTATAGAGTAGGTAGGCAGTGGAAAAATTGCTATTTTCATATGTATGACTTGTATGAGTGGAAAAAAGTTATTTTCCACACTAATGAAGTGCCATTTCTGTGGAAGACACGACAAAATGTTATTAAGAGAAGTTGTTTAGAAAGTAAAATTGAGTATAGTGTGAAAAATAACTTTTTTGTAAATTTCCAAGGTATACTTGATTTTTAGAAACTAAAATTATGGCATAAATTAGTTTCTATCCAAGTAGGGCTGAACCCCAGAAGACGAAAATTCAACAAAAACATTTTCAGACTTTTTCACATGCGTCGATCCGGGGACACACTGTATATCATTAAAAAAATACATAGTAATCTGTATAGTTATTCCAACAAATATATTAAATACCTTATATTTTTATAATTTATGTCACTGATATTACCTTATTCGAGGATAAAATATACAGGGTGGTCCAAAGTTTACCTGACAAACTTCGGCAGGTGATAAAGGGACTTAAAATAAGTAGAAAAGTTCCTGTCAACTTATCTCCTTAGGTGATTGTTAACAAAGATACAGGATGTTAAAGTTCTGTGAAAAACCATTTTTTTAATAACTCTAAAATTGTGGAAGGTATTGACTTGAAGTTTTAGGGGCGGTGAAGCTTTTTAAGCCCTACTGTTTTACGGAATCTTGATCTAAAATTTTTCAAATAAGTTTATTTCAAAGATATTTGTAACATAAAAAATTTGTAATTAAAGAAGCCGCCTTTGATTCACAAACAAACCACCTTTTTTATGATTGCTCTTTGAAATGAAGTTTTCTGCCTAATCATTATTTAGGTGCTGAGGGAAGTACGTCTATGCTTCATTTAATACATAACAATTAGTAATTATTACAATTTGTGACATATCATTCATTACTATTTTTTATTATTAATAGACCTACCGGGTTCATCTATAAAGAAACCTTTGGAGTGACAGAATAAATTCTACATTATTAAATATCATCACTGCTCCAAAAATAGATATAATTAAACTAATTAAAGATGATGAGAGTTCATGAAGAATTTACACACGTTATATTTTTTGCATACAATACAATACGGCGAATTTATTTTTAATTTTTAGTAGTATTTTTGTACACATACATACGCATACGATTCACAATATTTATGCCATACATACATAAGTACATACTGTTGTAGACTGTGTGATACTATCTAATTTAGTAATTTTATAATTTCAAATGGCGTTTGTAACACAAAGGCGTACCAAGAATAATTTAAACGTAATACCTAAGTTTATTTTTATTGAATTTTATTTTTCTGCTAGCTTTATATAATAAATACTTTAATGTTGTTCGTATCGTGCCATAAAATCAGATGACAAAAAGAATTATTAAATTTTACAATGTGTCCTTAAATAATACACTCGGTATTGCTGTGGGCAAGATCGCAGTTATGACGGAATAGTTAGAGCCTAAAAATAGGCAACCAGGTTTACATATTGTTTTTCTGCACGTATACAAATGTGTATATGGTTGCCTAATTCTGTAATCAGGTGGTTTACAATTACTTATGAACACTCTTTATTACAGCGTTTTTACCGTATTTGTCTTTAGATTGTAAGAAATTGAGAAAATTGCAAAAACACGAAAACTTCAAACACTATTTCCAAACGAAAAAACGCCGCCGGGGGTCCGTTTTGGTAAGAAATCTAGGTAGAGGGTCCAACTTGGAACTACATCCGACCCTGTCAAAAAAGCAAAGTGCAGAGGTTCCAATAAATCCTATCAAAAAAGTTTCATGTCTGATTCTAGCCACCACCCAGCTCGCTTTCAAGGGAAAGGGAAGTTACCACTTTTCAAATTAAGTTTCAACAGTCTATAAATATGATTTTACCTACAAACGTACGAGATAGCAACTTCATTAGAACTAAATATTTGCAAAAAATCAACATCAGAAGTTTGACATTGGAAGATGGCTCCACGCAATTCCCACGGTAACAAAAAGTATCCAGGCCTAAGCTATATGTAAGATGTGTTAAAGCATTAGTAAAAAATTTATATATGGTAATTAAAATACTCAGGAGGGTGATAACAGTTATTTTTTCCCATGGTGATATAAGTAAGGAACATGATTTTCGTTAATAATAAATTGATAATCGACCTATTTTCATACAAATTAGCTCTTATCTTCACTAATTGGCTAGTGAATTTTTAAATTAATGCCATTTACTTACAATTAACATCCTGTATATGCATTTAACCCGACCGGCGACCGTTAGACCAAATTATTTTGGAATTAAAATTTTTCTGACTAATTTCGATTATAAAACGTGTTTTTATAGTTACAAGAATGTTATCAATATCCGTGTTCCAGATATATTGCCTATGATTTATTTGTGGCATGGCATTTCCTGAGTTTCGTATTCTTTAATTGGATATTAATGCTCACAGTAGGACACTGCAATCATCCGTTGGCGATATATGAAATTATGAATAACTAAACTTGGGGTGCGTGTATGTAGAATATGTAGATATATATAATATTTACCAGGTGGGTACTCAATTTTAATTCTATTGTATAGGGTGATTCCTATAAACATTCTCACCCCAATTTTTTGGTTTGTCCTTTGGAAATAAAATAAAAATATTTAACGTAACTTCCCAGCAAACACCAATGATTGGCCCATTGTTAATAAACTGCATACATGCCTTTACTGCATCATTGGCAGAGTACTGGCAAGAAATGCAAAATTAATGAATAAAGTGAAACACCGGCCAGCGCTCGGCCACGGAACACTTTGCCAATGATGGCTGTGCAGTGCTTTTTTTACACTTATTCTTTACACGACATGAATGAAAAGTACGATTGTTTTGCCATTACAATATATGCAGTGGGGACCATTGTTGGCACTGTATCGAATATTTAACATTTATGTGATGAGAAAGTGAATACTATCAATGGTTTGCCATTACAATATATGCAGTTGTGGCTACTGGAATTAGAGAGACCTCCACCCATGCTGTTCCCTAATACGGAAATAGCAAATATAATTAAGGCTGACATTTATTTACATTACACCATCGTAATTAATGAAAAACTGCTCATAATTTTATTAAGATACCATGGATGGTTTATCATTGATTACCATAAATTGAAATTTTAATGCTATTTTCTCTTTCAAGTAAATGTCAACCTCAGTTATATCTACAATTCCTGTATTTTGGGACAGTACGTGCAGGTGCAAGGCCTCTCAAACTCCGATAGTCACTATACTGCATATACATACCTACCTTTTTTTAACCAAAGGACTGTTGTGACAATAACGTGCAAAAGTTTTGGAAGATTTTTTTATCGTCAAAGAAATACCAATAAATTTTAAACAGCAATGATTGGGCGCCTAAAGAGACACTACATACTATGGAACCCAACGGACCCTTAGCAGTAGTCTTATTGTTTTTTTTTCTGTTTAATTGAGATAAATTAGCTAATTTGATTTGATAGTTGTACAGTATTTCAGTAGGGATAAGTAAATAAATAAAAATCCCCAAAACTTTTGCAACATACGTAATTTTCATACCTACCTTGAAACAGTGCTTGTTTTTCTGTAACGACTTGACAGCTGATCTTCTATCATTCTATACAGGCTACTTCTTATTAATGCTCATCACCACCAAACGTAGGTAGTATTAATAAAGGATAAAGGATACATCTTTTAGTAAAAATTAATGGTTACCTATTATTATTTTTTTTCAACTTTCATAAAAGAAAGAATAATTACAGTCAGTCTTCATAATAGAAAGTTATTTTTTCAAAACATTGACGGTTTTTTTATTTTCATAATTTGTTTTAATAGTATATTATTTTAATTCTTCAAGTGAAAGGTATAATGTACTTATTAAAATATTTTTCAAAAAGTCTATACAAACAAAATTGAAGAAAAGCATAATATAGGTATTTAACATATATATAAACCTATTAGGTGATGACTAATGAATAACGCTAAATTGTCGGTATATTAAACTCATATAGGTACTGAAAGATAAAATATATATATATTTTTTATTAACAACAGAAGTATAACTGCCAATAGACTTACTTATTATTAAATAAATAGTAATGAAACCATAAATTAATTCTAATTATCCATCTCGTCTTCTTAAATTAGTGGTCCTATTTGTACATCCTCCTTCGCGGTCCATTGAACCCCGTAACCACGTTTTTATAATATCTTTAATATTTTTTTTTGGATGAATCTTTACACAACGGATTTATTCTTACGGAATCTAAAAAAAAATAAATTATGTGACAGTTAAGGTGGTGCATATAGGCTTCAAATCACAATGAAAGAAGGTCTATACCTTCACATAACACCCAACAGGCAACAATCATTCTCTAATAGAACGCGAAAGACAAAAAAAATCAAGATTTTAATATACCTAAGAATTTCTCAAAGAAAAGTATTACAAGGTATTATATTATCTCAAAATAAAAACGTAAAAATATGGGCTTATTAGGTAAACATTCCTAATGTTTTATAAATAAACTAGTTAAACGAATGTTTTTTTTAATTGGTATGTTAAATATTATGACACAAAGAAATGAAGAATCCATATTATTTTTGTGTTTGATGAATTATCTTAATAAAATATAAGGCGACTTTTATATACCTACCTATATGCCATTTTTTTTTGAGTAGAAGATGGCATCCTTCGACATGTAAAACTTTTCTTTTCAATTACATCTGCACTATTCCACAAAACACAAACGCACAATAAATGAGGAATTCAAACTGGAACTAAAATAACCACAAAACTTATATGATTTATATGAATATTATAAGAAATCAACCATAAATTATTTAAGCGTGCCTTCACCTTCTCGGTTCTCGTCTAGCTGTCAAATGTCAAAAGACTCAAAAGTTTCGCTGTTCTCATCGCGGGAATTTTAAAAGTAAGGTTACAACACGTTTTGTAAATTGTAATGCACTTATAATTCGCTTTTTTTGTATTAACAAAATATTACAATTACATTCGCAAGAATAGAATAATGGCCCATTGATACATTTACTGTATATTGGTTACTATGTATCCGGCCAACAATGAATTATTGATGGCAAATAACGATATAATAAACGATTTTTTACATCACTTAAAAAACGTTGGTTTGTCACAGACAAAAAAGTGCTTTAACTTGTTTAATGTACCAGCAACGTTAAAGTGATTCCAACTACCCAGTAACAGGAAGGGCATATTTAACACACAAAACCATCAATTCACCATTACAACACGGAGGTTATAATGGTTAGACTGTACTCTATATTCACTTTCCAAGTATTGGCAAAAATTGCCATCACTCTACCAGCAATAACTGTAATGGCCCATTGTTTTGCCAGACATTTTGTGTTTGCTGGGTTATAGTGCTTTTTCTAAGGATTTCCAAATTTGCAACAAAAAAACAATTGAAAGTCGAACAAAAGTGGGAAGAAACAAAGCAATGTTTTTTTAAATGCAACGCCCGGTATAATTTAATTCAAGATTGTAAAAATATACAGGGCATTTCATTTAAAAAAAAACATTGCTTTGTTTTTTCTCACTTTTATTTGACTTTCAATTGTTTTTTGTTGATATTTTCGAAATCCCTGGAAAAAATACACCAAGTTACGTTAAATATGTTTATTTTATTTCCAAACACAAACCAAAAAATTGGGGTGAGAACGTTATAGGAATCACCACGTAAAGGATGGTCATTGACACCCCTTAACTTTGTTATTTTCGGAAAAAGAAAGAAAAGTGTAAATACAGAGGTTTTATTTATTTTTGCGTAGATTTTAAATACGATCAGAAAAACAATTGAGTACCTAACGCTAAAAACACTTATAATACAAACTTGTGTTTTTTATATAGTAACACGCTGTATGAAAAAGTAAATAGATAAATATACAGTGTTATACAAGGTGTTTCCAAATTGACTACCATAAATTTAAGAGCTTGTAGAGAACGTTAAAATAAACCTAAAACCTTTATACAGTTGATCCTTTTTTTCTGATTTCAAAAATATACCATATGTTACCCCTACCATATACCGTTTTTGAGTTATTAAACGTCGAATATCTTAGTTAAACTAGTTACTGTAAATATGGACAAGAAAACATTGTTAAAGTGAGCTATGAAAATGACAACTGTTATGTTTGATAAATGACATTTCTTTAATGAAATTATCAGAATGGTTTACAGTGTCATTTTCATAGCTCACATTAATAATGTTAACTTTTTCATATTTACAGTTACTAGTTTCACTAAGATATTCGACGTTTAATAACTCAAAAACGGTATATAATAGGGGTAACATGCATATGGCATTTTTTTGAAATCAGGAAAAAAGGATCATTCCAAAAATGTAATAATATACAATACAGGGTATCCCATTTTAAAAAATGTATTATTTTTTTGTATCCCCTGAAATCTGCACGCCACTGTACTTTTGATGGCATTTTAACAAAATTCAGTCATAACCACACAATTTTTATTTAAAACTTTTTTTTCTATAGGCAATAATAACGCCGATAAGGGGTGGGTAATTTATAATGAATAACCTTGTATACAAAATAAAAAAGTTAGATTAAAAAAACACAATTGCAGTGTTAAGGTTGGCTTCTTTTTTAAATTTAAAATTCGTGACAATTATTGAAGTCAACTGCTTGAGTAGATTTCAAACAATTTAAAGCTGTTGATTTATCCAGTTTCTTAAATTTTCTTCTGTATATAGGTATCCGTATATTACTCACTTATGATCTATCTACTATTTTATTGTTAATCAATATTGTACCGCGTAAGCAAAGACCTAAGGATTACAGAGAACTGCATGTAGTTCCACAATAGATGACCTGACTGCACGATTGGACGATAGATGGTGTCATTGCCTAAGTATTTTCTGAATATTCTTGATTGTTCAAGAAACATACAGACTGATATTAGTTTATTCGTTTATTCCTGGTGGCGGTCGGGTGAGAGGAGCCAGTTTTAATTTGAAATTTATGAAAATTGGAATACGAAGTAAAGTCACTATATTAATTTAGTTACTTGAGCACTAGCAGTGGTGTATTTTGTAGAGATTACTACTTAATTAATGTCACTGTAATCAGTTTGTGAGGGTAAGGTCTTTAGTACTGCTTAGTGTTGCCAGGGGTTTGACCTTACGAATTATAAAGAGGCGTAACATTGCTGGTTGTGAGATATAGATGGCGCTTTCACAGCATTGGTTAAGAGACTCAGTATAGTTAAAACTGTCACACAGATTTTCCACAATGACACAATCACACAGTACACTGTTGTTCGTACGATTTGGTAAATGTAATTTTCATCACGTTTTCTTTTGTGTAATATATATTCTTTTGTCTGATTGGTTGAATTTTTAAATATATTTCTGGCCAAACGTTTTCCTAATAATCTATCTCCAGGTTAACGATCCTGCCTTGCGTTCTCCTGTTCTACTGATGAAGTCTAACATCTAGATGGTAAAAATTCATCTAGTCTTCCCAATAAAATGACGTTTAAGAATGAGTCTTTTGAAGATCCCACCTATAATTATTATTAACAAGTTTGCTGATTTTTTCTTACGCCGCATCTTCAAATACAAATACGTCGTTATATAATGATTGTCATGATATTCCTCATTTGCTAATAAACCAAATTTCAGAAGACGGTGTCTTAAAAGCTCTAAAAAAATTTAATTCCAAACGTACTGCCAAATTTGGTGGTATCTAATTTTTTCTGGTAAAGGACTGCACAACAATATTTGCAATACCATTAACAATTATTTTTAAATCTATCGTTATCCACTAAAACATTTCCTGACCTGACATGGAATCAATTAAGATTATGACACATTTTCAACAGACATGAGATTGAAAATTATAGACTTAACAATTTTTGTAAAGCTTTTGAAATTTAATTTTTTACTCATGTTAGGTCATTTACGTAAATCAGCATGGATCTGGTAGATTTACTACCACCCACCAGCAATTTATTGTACATTCCACAATACTTAGTAGAAGGCATTGATATTGGAGATGAGATTGGTGTTGTTGTATATCCGGATTTCTCGAAAGCCTTTGACCATCTAGATCTAGATCATGGTTACTACTTAACAAGCTAAGTTAATTCAGTTTTGTTGATTCCCTCATGTTTTTTTGCTATTTACACGATACAAAACCGTATGTAGTGTAGCATGGTTACAAGTCTGGAGAAATATTTGCCAAGTCTGGTGTTCCCCAAGGCTCAAATCTTGGACCCTTATGATTGTTCACAATATTTATTAACGATACATGTCTCTCTTGTATGCAGACGACTGAGAAATATATAAATTCATAAATATAAATACAATAGATGATTATCTGCTAACAAAATGATTTGCTTAGACTAGAATTATGGTGTTAAAAAAACAAACTGTCTCCGCGTATTGGAAAATGTAATATCATGTCTTATATTAAAAAAAGTGTTCTGATAATTCAATGGTCACAACGTCAAGCGATATGAACAATTCAAACACCTTGGTGTAATATTTGCAAGCAATTTAACTTTTGTGATCTTCCCCTATTATCAGTGCGGTTTATAAAAATTTAGGTTTCCTCAGAACACACAAAAGATTTTAGAGATGATACTACTTTATTTCTCCTCTTTAATACATTTGTACGCTCAAAATTAGTATATTCTAATAGATGGAATCCTGAATTTGAGTTCATATTAGTAATATTAGAAATATTCAAAGCAAATTCCTAAAGTACTGGGTCTATAAAAATGATGGAATATATCTTGAAATAGGGTCTTCCCATAATGGTTTGCTTCAAGTAGGTAATATTGATACATTTTTGGAATACGAGAAGTTCTACGTTCTACATGAATAAGTTCCTCTGCTGGTGGCTGATTCCAATCCTTCCATATTTATTATTCTTTAATTATTCAAACCCTTGCTTATTGGTTTTCGATGTTATTATTTATGGTCCATACTGATATTAAAGAAAAATAATTAAACAAACTGCTATTTCCCCTATACGCTTACAAATTTATGGTAATTAAATTAAATAGGTTACTCTCCCAAACTAAAGTAGAGAAACGACAAATCCTTAAAAATGGCGACGTCTAGCACAAGACAGACAGGCTTTCAGGATGTTATTTACTCAGAGAGAAATAGTTCAACTTCCGTGGTCAAAATTTTATCGTCTCGCACTTCCTGGGTTAACGCCTCAGAAGCGGTCGACCTATATTTCTACATAAAAGTAATCTAGTATTAAATTAATATCATTAAACCTTATCCAAAACATCAATAAACACTTTTGTTGTAACCAGTTATATTTCCAGCATTCCAGCTAACATTAACGTTATCGCCGTGCGTGTATCTCTCTGTTACCGGGTAAAAAATAATACGCGTAAAAACCTCGTCGTTCGTTATACATCCACTCTATAAAAGGAAAGATTAAAGTCGAGATAAAAGATTGTGCAAGGACGGCCGTGGCAACGATGGGATGAGACGTGATAACTCAAGTGGGAGAGAAACTAATTGGTAAAAGAACCGGAAATGATAGAAAAAACATCTTAAGCTTCACGCATTTAAAGTGATGATGGCCGTCAGAGACGTGCGGAGCGACCAGGCGAATTCCAGCAGCCGCGAGGCGAGTACTTCCGGAGGAGGGGCAGCGGCGTGGGAACGACACTACGGGACCCGTATCCTGTTTGCCTGTGCTTGATATTACCCTGTTGCCAACTAATGAGAAATTTACTGTGCCGTAAGGAAATACTATCTTGAAGCAGCAGTAGCAGCGAGAATTCACATTGCCATAAGTGACAGCATAGGGATTTTAGACAGCCAATAGGAAGCGACAATCAAAATAAACTACGCCCTCGCCTTTACCGCGATATTTAAATTAGATAAGATAAATATCAAAGTTTAATATATATTATACCAAAATATCAAATTAAAAAATCATTAATTATCATTTATGATTATATTGATATAAACATTAATAACAAATATATATTATTTTTCACTATCAATGTGCTAAATGAAATGACTATAAATGGTTAGAGCAAACACTCGACACATACTTATATTATTGAATTCAGGAATACGTCAGGAAGAAACGTAGATTCCAAAAATTTAAACAAATATTTCAATTTGCGTGTTCAATTCAAAAATAATAAATATAGCTTGCCGTTTTTTTTTTTCAGAACACCTTGTGTAAAGATATAATAATATATTAAAATGTTATAATTGAATTTTTTAAGTCAGTAAGTACTTACAACTTTTGTACTTGAATTTTTTTCTAACTGGGAAATACATTTAAAGTAAATCCATTATTAATATTAATACATAATATATTAATTATTTCATCAAATTTTATGGCAAAGGAAATTAAAAATTTGTTATGAATAAGTACCTATATATTTGGTATTAAAGTAATGGGGGATTTAAACAAATAATACATAAAATTGTAAATAATAATACAAACTAATTTTAATAGAATTTATTTTTATCAAAACAAAATTAAAATCAATTTCAAGTAAATAAATTAAAATGGTATTTATAATGCTACTTAACATCACCTAATAAAAGAGAAAATAAATAAGATAAATAAAAATATTCTTTTTTAATGATTCGAGATCTTATGTGGCTTTTTTTTTCTTAAATTATTTTCCAATGACTTTCGTGGCCGCCCACCCACGTGACTACTTCGTCCTGACAGGTGGGTTTTTCGCCGGCTAACAGCTGTTGGCTGAATAAGGATCTTAGCTCTTCTATTCTTTCGACGATACTCTGAAATTTAGGAAGGAATTGATAGTTGGATTATTAATGATATGAAACAATATTTTTACCCAATGCAAAATTTGAAATGGACGACAAAAATGCTGCAGTAGTACGAAGCTTCTCTGTGTTTTTGCACATTTTTTCTAATGCATCAGCTATATCGCTAGTTGGATTTTTTTCCAAAAAATTTGTAAAAATTGTTTTCATTGTCTCAATTGCAAATTGTCCTCTTTTCACGCAATCTTCAGGCAATTCCTGTTGAATCTCAACGCTTGAGGGACTGTGACTAGTACTTGAAAAACAATGAATGACTTGACTACTTGTTGAACTTTCATTTTGATTCCACAATGGTAGAAGCCAGTTACTTGGTGGATCACTGCCAGTTGCAATAATATAAAATATTTTTCTTTTGTGAATGTTATCTATATCCAAATTATATTTTTCAGAGTATAATAACATACAGGCCCAATCTATATGTTTACAAATATTTCCAGTATTACCTTGAAAACATGAGCACATAAGTGCATCCATATTTACAATGTAATGAAGCTTTTCTTTTGTTGCGCTTGGTACAATAACTACACTGTTACTTAAAATCTGAATTTGTTCTAATAATCCGTTTGGAGGCACTTTTATGGTTTCAGAAAATATATTTTTACGCTGACGATTATTTGCAGCGTCCAAGAGTCTTATCTCATAATACTGCATAAATTTTGTTAAAATAAAGTCGACCATCTGAACAACATTGAATGCTTTAACTCTGTTGAATATTTTATCTTTAATCAGTCTCATTACAGCTTCAGACAGATTATTTGTATTATTTCCTTTTGTTTTTAAATTATTTCTGTAAGCTAATGCCCATTGTTCCTTTCTCTGCCAGTAGGAATCCAAGTAATTTGCATAGTTCTGATGGTTAACAGCATGGTTCTTAGCAATTTCGTATTGTCGAAGGGAGTCATCGGCAGTTTTGGCATACAGTATTGATTTGAATTCTTCAAAATAGAGATGTTGTTGATTTTGAGGTATTTTGTTTTTTCCTTTAACTAGCCATCTCCAAACTGATTGGAGTACATGGAATATACATAAAAGACATTTTGATTTAGTCCATGTTTGAGTTATGGCAGCTTGCTCGGCAAGGGAATCATCAGTAATGAATATTTTGGGTCCGTCAGGATTTCCTCCAAATATTGCATCTCCCAAAATGTCCTTTAACAGTTGAAACCCCATTTTTATCACATCACAACTTTCAGAAGAAGTGATAATGACTGCGAGAGGCAATCCGCCACAATCACTGTGTGTTAGAATAACAAAAATTCTACTCCCATCATGATCTACTGTGCCAGATGAGTCCATAAATACAATTTCTGATGACGATTGAATATACTTGTGTACACGTTTCATCAAAGGTGGACAAATACTTTAAAAAAAAGATAAAAATAAGTTAACTAAATTCTATTTTTACTTGTACTTACCAAATAATGTATTCCGAGTCATTAAAAATAATTTGAGCACTGTTTCCATCCATTTGTACATTATATTCATCCAATCTTTTCTTTAAAAACTCTTTAGCAGCAATATTAAAATCCAAGGGTCCATATTTCTTGCTAAATTGCTTCATATATAAATGATAACAGTACATATAGTCCGGACATTGAGATCTATCTGCTAGAATTAAATTAGGATTATCATTGCATAAATATATTTCTGTTTTTATTGTCTCAAGAGCTGTCGCAGGAGAATGACCATTATGAAAAAGTTTTAACAACCTTTCCTTTACATCACTCGCTACTTTGCGGTATTTAAATGCATCTGCACTTCCAGTGCTGTGGTTATGGGTAAGAGTCATAGACATTTCACAAGGTAGATCCTTACGCAGAAGATGTAGGTCTTTATTTTTACCTTGATATCTTCTCTTTATTGCATGCAATGTAATACTTATGGCAGCTGGGCAATTAGTATTCCTTGTACGATTTTGCTTGGATATATCGTATAATTTCTCTGAACGTGTGTTATGCTGGCAAGTCAAAGTCCGCTTAAATACTACATAACGGCCTGCACTATTACCAGTAGTCCGAATACTGTATGAAGATTTTGTAATGTCCTCAAACTCCTGTATCCAGGATTTAATTTCTTCTCGATCAGTGCATTCTGTATACAATCTCAAATGTAACACGCCATTCGACTCTCTCACCTCCATAATCTTGGTCCTTCTCTGGGGCAAAACTCTCTAAAATATAATAAAATGTGTATATCTTACTTTAGGGTTATAATGCGAGATGTGACATTAATATATTTTGATCTGCACTCACCGTTATGCACTCAACACTGGCCTGCGACAAATCACAACAGATCTCCATTGAACTCATTTTAAACATGTAAACGCGAGTATAAACAGTAAATACAATTTTATTTATTGAAGCACTATTAGCAGTATTAGCACGGAAGCCGGAAGCCTCAAAACCACATAATATCTGACTCGAAACCTCGAAGAAGACAATCACATCACTCACAAAACAATCAAAACATATATATTTAGACGTAACTGCCAACCAACGCAAACGGATTTAAGACAATTCAAACTTCAAACCATAGAACATCAGTTGCTGTTTGACACCACATCTGCGCATGGGCACGTCTACTGGTGGTGTCATTGGCTGTTGAAAATCCCTATGCTGTCGCTTATGGCAATGTGAATTCTCGCGCAGTAGCACATACAGAATTTATATTGGTACAGTCCAATATTAAATTTGCTTTACTCTTACTCTGTCGCAGAGTGCAAGGCAATGTTGTTATGAAATCCATATAAGCCATTGATTAAGGCTAAGAATTCGAGTATTTAATAAAGAAAAGGAGCTGTAAGCGAAACAGGATTTTATCACCTGGTCGTATTGGAAGTTTTGATACACCTACTAGGCCAGTTGACAAGTCGTTTAGCATAGCTGTTAGCGGGAGAAATTCCGGACAAACTAGAATTAATTTTAATCTGTCTGATTTAGTCAATAAACATCTCTTAAAATTGCACCCCCGGACTTGGCAGCCATCTTGAAAAAAGGCAAAACAAACTTAATTTTTTTTATTACTTCTAAATATCTCGGTTAGTAACTATCGAAATTGAAGAAGAAAATTATCTACAAAAATTGTTCCATACATTTTTATCATGTGACGGTCTATTTCGAGGTTATAGTCGTCGAAAACTGGGCATTCATTCTCAGGGCGTGCTAATTTTCTTATTTTAGGAATTCTATAAAACATGCACATGCTTTTATTATGTATTACTCATCGATGGATATCCGGAGGATGTTGCAGCAAAAAACACAGCTGAGTGACTTCACCGATTGAGGATTTGTTCATCGATGGAGGTACATTTTGAAAAAAGTGGTGGCAACTGTATCCCAGCCAGGAGGAAATTCTTGGGTATATGTCGAATGATCTTGATGATGCGTGAACAAAACGTGAAAGAAGGTGTCGGTCAAGCAAGCTGACGAAGATGCTGATACCTTAATTATTGTTAGTACTGCAATTGAAGAAGTAAATCATTACAAATCGGTAATTATAATAAGCGGAGACTTTGATTTATTGGTCATTCTTACCGTCCTGAAGTCTCATTCCAAAATTTATTATCTAAAGCCAGGTAAGGGAAAGTCTCCATAAAATCAATTTGGATGCTCCAATTAGGAATCACATT
Organism: Rhagium mordax; assembly: GCA_963680705.1. Classification (NCBI taxonomy): domain Eukaryota; kingdom Metazoa; phylum Arthropoda; class Insecta; order Coleoptera; family Cerambycidae; genus Rhagium; species Rhagium mordax. Next base: position 9,743,350 of record OY796660.1, on the reverse strand, counting down.
TTGTTTCTACACGCATTTAGTAGCTACGATACTACTTCCGCACTATACAGGCAGGAGAAAATTAAGTTTGTTAAACTTCTAAAGAACCAGAAAAACTTACAGAGGGTAGTTCAGATTTTAAAAAACCAAATGCGGCTCCAGAGGAAGTAGAGAAAGTGGGAGAACAATTTCTTCATCTTCTAAGCATGGAGTAAGAAACTGTGAGTCATTGAATAAATATAGATACTAATGTTTCGTACTATTTGTTAACAACCAAAAGCTTATCAAATCTAATATCATTTCCACCAACCAAAGACGTAGCTCGCTTGCATCGTTCCGTACTTACCACCAAATTCAGCAACGTTATGGAAAAATCAGCTTTAGACTGGGGATGTACAAATTCAAACGAGCTGACACCAATCCCCTCTCCACAACGGTTACTGAAACTCATTTCTTGTAAATGTGCCAAAGGTTGCAATGTGTAGCTTCTAGTTGTCGCAAAGCTGGTTTGCATTGCTCTGTAATATGTGGTGTCTCCCAAGGCAAATCTTATTCGAATACTGTGGACGAATTAGACGACGACGAAGAGTTAAATATCGAAGCAGAAAACCAATAGAACATTTTGAAGATTATCAACCAAATCCGGAATATGAGACAGCAGATGTTGAGTCAGGATGATATTGAGGCCTATATTGAACCATCGACATAAAAAAAATGAGAGGAAAGTTTGATGAAAAGAAATTTGAAGTTAGCAAAATTGGCATAGGGGATTTGGAAAAAAGGTTCAAAGGACAACAAGGGATCAAATTAACAGCAACGACACTACGTATTACACTAATTTTGTGGACTCCACAGATCAAATGGCCGTGATTATAAGGTTTTTGATGGTCAGGTTTGTCAAAGTAGAAAAACATACAAGTCAAACTTTATCTGAAAAAATTAATCTATTACTTGGTAACGTCTGCCATCAGAAAATATCCGCGCTCAGGTCAGTCCTATGGCAATGCCGCTAATATAAGTGGTAAGTACAAGATAAGGTACATAGTCAGCCCAGTCATTAATCTAGTTGGAGTGGAAGCAGTCAGTATCCATTGTGAAGGAAATAGGAAATGACAAAACTTTTGGGGATTGTAAAGTGGATATATGTTTGTTTCTGCATCTGCACTTCAATGGCAACAACTATAAATAAGCAAGCAAACCTCAAACAAGGTGGTCTGGTCTGCCCATCGGGAAGCTGTTCGAACTCTTTAAATGAAGATTTAATGAAATTCTAAAAATATTTTAAACCATATTTTTCAAGAGCAGAAGGGAAAGCTGACTCCCGGTTTAGGTATTTGGGAATGGATTGCTCTAATAGTAGAATCGTTTGTGAAGTCGCTTGAAGTAGATTCTGAAAAAAAATATATGAAGAATATAATAAACTTAAAAATGAAAAAAGACAAATCGTCTTTGGCCTTATATACCTGCAGATATACCTTCTAGCATAATCTAGATGCTGCTCTAGATCATTCCACAATTCGCTAGTTTCTTATCCAGCTGTCGGCTCCCAAAATTGCGTGCGCTGTTAGAAAATAAACGTAATAATTTCTGTGATATTTATTGAATCACATAAAAATGTAAAAAAGCATTTTAAAGGGGAAGGTATATGGTTTTAAAATTGTCTATTATTTAGCAGCCACCTTTGATTTATATTAATGAAATGAAAAAAAAAAATGGAGACTTTTTTAATATACCCATGAAATATTTTAAGGAAAATTCCGTTGAGGATAAATTACTTTATGTATTTATTTATGGAATCAGAAAGCAAACAGCTTTTAGATTTAACAAAAATGTTTTGAACAATCTCAATTTTGCATGTTTTCGTTAATTTTAAATTATATATATTCAATAGTTAATAGGTATACCAAGTTTAGTCCAATCTATCTATTTTGACGTCGGGAATATGTGGTATCTTTTTGTGCACTTATTTCTGAGGCACCCTATATTGTATACAGGGTGAATACCAATAACTCATTTTAATTTTAAGAGGGGTATCTGTTGATATTTATAACACAAATTACCAATAAAAAAATATGAAAAAGAAAGTTGAAAAACTGACCTACCCTACGTAAAATTCTGGTAAACTTTTGAGTACCGCTTCGTCGCTCTACTGACCCACTTATGGGGTGAACAACATGCCTTGTATACAAGTCACAGCCTCCAAGTTCTAACGTAAAAAACGTAAAAAAAACGTCTAATAAAGTAAGCCGCCGTTTGACGGTCTTTCATAAATTTGCGGTCGGAGACAAGTTAATTGACAGTGACAGCAAAAACTAGTGAATTTATTATTGCAAAAAACAAGGTGAATTCCAGAGGCAAAGACCTATCTTAAATTATTTTCTGTTGAGATAGGTCAGTTACGAAGTTCTGAAAATGTTGACGTATTTTAATTTATTTTCTTTCTTGAAAACTACAGGGTATATATTTTTTATTTTTGGTATATGGCCTTACCATTAAGGGACCTACCATTCCATTAAAATTAAAATGAGTTATTGGTATTCACCCTGTATAAAAAAAGTGAATGGATAACGTTCCTACTTTTTAATATTGGATTAGTTTTAACTTTTCTTCTTTATCATTTACAAAATAAAATAATTAACAATTCTTATTATCTTATGAGTCCTCAAAATGTCCATAAAACATATTATTTCCAAGTTATTTACGAAAAATGCTTTTTTGTCCATGTCGGTTATTATGACGATTTTCAAGCTGAAGTTGATACGTTATCCTTGCAAATGTTTTTACTTGCTTTTATTAATGTAGTTTTTTAAATTTAAAGTATGATTAAAAAGCAGAAAATGAAAAAAAAATATATTATATATATTTTTAAAACTAGCTTTTCTTAAAAAATTCGTACTAAAGAGTAAAAACTAATTTCTTTTTTGGCAAAGAATTTCATGTACGAATTCAAGAAAAGCAAGGGGTGCGCACTTCGCACTTTGTATGATTGTACGCATAATTGTATGAAAGGGGTGAGAATTGGGGGTGCGCACGCCTTGCTCCAAAATTATCAAGTCGAGTTCGAATCCTATACTTGGATATATATGTATCCGTTCAAAAGTCGTATTATGTCAATTTAATCATATTATATAAGTGTACTTATTAACAAAAATTTATTATTTGAATAGGTACCTATGTGTTTATAAGGTAAAACGTTCCTTTCATTCTTTATTTCTTTCCAAGGTACCAATTTTTATATCTCTCTTTACAAACTCAGTGCCCTACATACAATATCACACCACTAATCAGAAAAAATCATAACTCCAACTGTGCAATATAATAAATGATAACTTATCAAATATTGAGGCTTATGAATTCGTACATCACGTTTCAAGCGTTAATTACGACAATATTTATATTTCTAATAAAAGTGTCTGTGATTTGTTCCGCGAATAAGTGAGGAGTTCATATTTATAATTTTATCTGGTAATATCGACTTCCGCTGGGGGGCGATGTCTGGATAGCTAACTTCCGGTCTATTCATGGTGCATCCTCTCTGTACGGAATTGACTCATCATCTAAGACTTAACGTTTGTCGTTTGTACAAAATATATTACTTGAATCTTAATTAGTGACAACTATGGACTATGTAACTTGTAAGTATCATACGATATGATGTTTTTTGGGTTCATAAGCGCATTTATTTATCAATTATCATAAAAATGCAATTTAATTCTGTTGATATACAGGATGCCGATATGATGGGAAATAAGTTTATTAAACAGGTTAGTCTTTATTTATTATTACATACAGGGTGCATATTTAAAACGGAAAATTCGAAAAATGATTTGCGGGAACAGGTAAATTTTTTATCGAAGGGGAATTAACATCTCAAATGGGAATATGGGGCGAAAGATTAGTGGAAAGGTTTGTTGATTGGTGATAGACGGCGGTGGTTCCCACGGTTTAGTTTTTCTAATTGGGTCGAGTACTTATTCCAAATATGTTTAACAGTTGTGAAATCCATGCATTAGATGCAATAATGGGTGATTGGGAAACACTTGTAACAAGTTTTTACAAATATTCGGTGTATTTTGGTTACTGGGCACAAAACAAATTATCAGCTAATTTATCGAATCAGAAATTACAATTAATAAAAATAATACAAACATGAAAGTTGATAAAACTTCGATGAAAAAATCAAGAATAAGAAATAATTGTCAGATTGCATTGAAATTCTTAAAATAAATACAAATTGACACCATATAAAAAGTATAGAAAGACCAGAAGGGACACTTATTTGAACAAAAATGTACGCTTGCAAAAGCAAAGAAATTTTGACAGACTGTGAGAGTTTTAAATATTCTCTGGATTTACCTATTGGCAAGCATCAGCATGAATACGGGTAGATGTGTAATGCAATTAAACATGCATAAAATTTTAAAAAAATCTGCTGATTATTTTGAGAAAATGGCCAATCATATTTTTCTTTAATGAAAGCTAAACGCCATGTAACTGATTTTAGGACACATATTTATTAAACAAAATAAGCTTGTTGTTTATGTGAAAATCACATGCAAATTTTGACCTAGGCTTTCTGAGACACCCTGTATATCTATTTGTCCAATCGTAAAATCAAAATTAAAGAAAACGAGTCAATATCACGATATGGACTTTATACAGGGTGTTTCATTGGGAGAGGGACATAGTAATACGTTAACTGTGGATAAGGCTCACCGAGGTGGTTCCATCCTCAAAACAACACCTTGTATATCTGAATTTTTAAAATTTGTTTCCATATTTTAAAAGAGTGTTGAAAACTGAATCCAACCATGTACTTTTTATTTTGCCACAGAAGATGTTACTACTAAAATTTTTAGTTAACATTTTATTTTATGAGCATTTCGGGGGTACACAATGAAATGAGATGGATTTTTATTAATTTTATTATGTTATGTTAATGAGGATTACTTAATATGTATTTCTAAAACTTACATAGTTTGCATTTGTATGCTTCTAGACCACTAGAAAATGTATTTACAGGTTCGTATTTAGGACTACAACGACAACCAATAAAGAACACTAATAACTAAAGAAAATAAATAAAAACCGAATTACTATGAAAAAACTACAACAATTGCTCAAAATGACGAAATGACCTACATCTTGCTCGATGCATTTTCTTGCCCTTTCTTTGATATGGTAAGATAGATAAGCAGATTTTCTAATTACATCCGGATTACTTCTCATTTCTTAAGTTATTGCCTTAGAAGTAGGCTATGAGATTGACACATCAATGCTTTTCTACATCTTCTGTCAAACAGTATTTATTATTGTTCCTGAACTTTCTTCCGTGTTTTTATTAATTATCTCTTTTATCTGATAATTATTAATAATGCCTCGTCAATTTTCTAATCGAGATTACTCAGATATGATGTACGTTTACGGTTTTTGTGATGGTAATGCTCGAGCCGCAAAAAGAGAATATGAAATAAGGTTTCCTGGTCGAATATCACCAAATTACAAAACATTTTTCCGAGTCTTTAATTACATGAGTGAACATGGTAGGTTCCCATCAGTAAAAGTAAACGAGCATCATGAGAGACACCATTTAAATATGGAAGAAAATATTTTGAATATGGTTAATAATAATCCAAAAATTAGCACCAGAAGAATTGGTCATGCTCTAAATGTACCCCATGTTACTGTTTGGCGACGACTAAAAAAACATCGTCTTTATCCATTTCATGTGCAGGAAGTACAGCGGCTAGTGGCAGGGGATGAAATTACAAGAATGAATTTTAGTAGGTGGATCATCCGAAATGAGAGAATTATACGTAGATGTTTATTTACTGATGAGGCCCAGTTCACAAGAGACGGCGTTTAAAATTTGAGGAACTGTCATATTTGGGCATAAGAAAATCCATTTGCTATAAGGGAGGCCCATTCACAACACAAATTTTCATTAAACGTTTGGTGCGGTGTCTTTGACAATAAGTTAATCGGACCACATATTTTTCCTCATAGACTGACTGGAGAAGTCTATTTGGATTTTCTTCAGAATATTCTGCCGGTATTGTTAGACGATGCAGGTGTAAACGTAGCAGGATTACATTTTCACATGATGGTGCTCCACCACATTATAGGCTAATTGTTAGACAATTTTTGAACGAGAATTTTCCAAACATGTGGATAGGCAGAGTCCTAATGCATGGCCTCCAAGATCTCCCGACTTCAATCCTGTGGATTACCACATTTGGGGATATCTAAAATCTAAAGTATATTCCACTGATATAAATAATAGGGTAGAACTTCTTCACAGGATAGAAGATGCATGTGAAGAAATGAGAAATAATCCGGATGTGATTAGAAAATCTATTAACCATCTTAAAAAAAAGGGCAAGAAAATGCATCAAACAAAATGGAGGTCATTTTGAGCAATTGTTGTAGTTTT